>CM033472.1:189655941-190255941 GCA_019447015.1 Hymenochirus boettgeri
GCAAAGTTGTGAATGACCTTCATGCTACCAAATCCAAAGATCACTTTTCTATTCCCATCCTTCTCGACCTCTCCTCAGCTTTCGACATAGTAGATCATTCCCTCTTAATGCAATCTTTCTAATCACAACAATGTTGCTAAATCCTTTCGCTTTTTTCTCCATAATATTGCGAATATCTGTAGATTTCTCTCTCTTCTGACTGCTGATATGCTTATCCATGCTCTCATCCTTTCACACCTGGACTCTTGTAACCTTCTGCTTTCTGCTTGTGAAGGTTCTCATTCATCCAGGTCATTGTATATCTGTTGTATTCAATTAGATCAACTGGACCTGAAATGTAGTTCCCGAAGACGTTTCGCTAGTCATCCGACTGGCTTTCTCAATTCAGAATGACTTGTACAAGAATCTGTGGCAATTATGTACCCTGGAAAATCCCAATTAGCATATCACAGCCAGGTGTTAAGGGTGTGATTGGATAGTGGCTATCCAATGTGGATAGTGGCTATCCACATCCCATATGTAGCAGGGGTCTCCGAGAAATTAAGAAGAATTTTCAAAAAACATCGTATCCCTGTCTGCTTTAAACCGAACAACACACTGAGGCAGCAATTGGTACATCCGAAAGACCCAATACCAAAACACAAGAAAAGCGACATCATATATGCAGTGCAGTGCAGTGAAGAATGCTCTGATTTGTATGTGGGGGAGACCAAACAGCAACTGCATCAACGTATGGCCCAGCACAGAAGAGCCAATTCCTCTGGTCAGGACTCAGCCGTGTACCTGCATCTTAAGGATAAAGGACATAACTTTGAAGATTGTAATGTTAACATATTGGCGAAGGAACGTGACTGGTTTTCAGAAGAGTTGAAGAGGCCATTTATGTGAAAATAAAGAAACCAAGCCTAATTAGAGGTGGGGGGTTCGACACCAACTGTCTGCCATGTACAATGCTGTTTTGACACCTTACTCTGGGCGTTCCTATAACACCTCTTAGCCACTATCCAATCACACCCTTAACACCTGGCTGTGATATGCTAATTGGGATTTTCCAGGGTACATAATTGCCACAGATTCTTGTACAAGTCATTCTGAATTGAGAAAGCCAGTCGGATGACTAGCGAAACGTCTTCGGGAACTACATTTCAGGTCCAGTTGATCTAATTGAATACAACAGATATACTTCTGCTTTCTGGTCTTCCTGTTTCCCATCTATATTACCTTCAGTAGATACTTAAATCTGCCGCTTGCATTGTCTTGCTTTCTAACTAACAATCAGAAAATTAAATCTCCTCTGTGCCGCACATCTACCTGGCTCCCCATTAAACAATGCACTATTTACAAAATCCTTCTCTTAACATTTAAATCCCTTCTCTGTGCTTCGCCTTCTTATATTTCTTCTCTTGTGTCCCTATATGTCTCTGCCTGCACCCTCCGCTCATCACAGAACCATCTCTTATACAGATGGTTCTGTGATGAGCCTTCTCGCCTTAAACCTTTTCGTCTTGTGGCTCCCATCCTCTGGAATTCTATTCCCCTCTCTCTTCATCAAGAAACCTCAATAAACAAGTTTAAATCTAACCTCTAATCCTATCTCTGTGCATGGCAGAGCATAGGACTGTTGACACTGCACCAGTTTTTACTATGGCACTTCTACCCTTTCCTATGTATCTGTATGTTACCCACCTAAGTAGATTGTAAGCTCTACGGGACAGGGACCTCTTTCGTCATGTTTCAAGCACTTGTATATTTCATGATGCACATATTTATATATTTATGTAATTATTTATTTTGCCCCTTTTACGGATTTTTGTTTTCTAATATTGTACATCCCCAAGTGGCGTATACATGCATATGAATCCAAAAGCTTCATTCATTATTTACATATGAGAAAGGGGTAATCTAATGCCTTATACTCTCTCTGTTTTATTTAATTCCTTAGTGACATCTTTGCTTTGAGAAACATATGCCAGTTATCACAAAATAATAATATCATTATGCTTTACTTTTTTTGGCTATTCTTTTGATTGGAAAGTGGAAGGCGTTTAGCCACCAGACCATTTGAACTTCATCCAACATTGTATGAAAGCTTTTTCATAACTTCCTCAACTTGTTATTTAACATGAATGACCAGTTTCTTTATAATAATTAAAAGGAACATTTAATCTCTGCTACTGCATAACCTCAAAAGTACATACAATTAAATTAATCTGTTATTATTAGGCTATAGCTCTTTATTGCAATTTAAAGTAGCAATATATTTGCACAGCCTTTTTAAATTATTAAGAATATAAGATTTTGTTTTTAAATTGAATCTTGGAACCTTACTACATGTTCATAGATGTTTATACACTTCTATTAAATCACAAAGGAAATGCCTTTCAAATGGTGATTTACAAAACTGTGAACTTTACATATATAGCATATGTGAAAACCAATCAAATAAGTTGTCAAATGTTAAAATCTTCATCTGCACTGCACTAGACGCAGGTTTGTATGAGGTGGACGCAAAAATCAAAATTAAGTTTAAAAAAACAGTGCACAGAATAACCTTAAAGGAGAACGTAACTCAATTTTTTTTTCTCCAGAATCTGAACATATCCCCTCTAAAAACACAAATAAACTGTAAAATAGCAATACAATAAATAGCATTAAAGTAAATGTTACCACTTAAAAACTGGATGAAATAACTGTGTGTATGTACTCTCAGTCACATGCTCCCTTGCCTATTCTGTCCTGTAAAAGGATTGGCTAGAGGCTCTTAGTGGGTGTGGCCAACTGCAATAAGTTCCTGCATTATCTTAGGACTGAGCATGTGTAAAGAACATAATGGTCAGTGACCACACTGTGCGATACTGGAACACTGGGAAATAAGACACAAACCTCATGTTAGAAAGTTAAATCTCTCAACAACTTTATTGAAACGATATGTGAGACACTGATTACTGCTTTTATAACCAGATCTGCCCTCTAATTCAATGTTGTTCTGAGGCTTTAGTTGTCCTTTAATAAATTTAAAACACATTTGTCACTTGTGTGTATAAAACTTTGGAGCATAGCCAAGACATATTGTTCCATGTTACTTTTACACCAAGTCAAGCAGACTCATAATGTGCACCAAATTTCCAATCAATATTTCTCAAAAACAACATTGCTAAACAAAACTGAGTTTTCTAGGACAGGACTTACAAATATATGAAATTTAATATATGCATTTAAAAGAACACATCACAGGTTTATTTCAAATGTGTATTCATTCTGTATTAACTGACCTGAATAGCATGTTCAGCAATAGCACCATTTCCAGCTGTAAGGCTGGCGAAAGCATCTATTAATCCATTGGCATCCACCTTATCTGTTGCTAGAAAACGTAATCCTCCTGTAAAAAAAAAAAAATCAACATTTTAACAATGCTATTTCTCCAAGTTAAAAATCATGTTAATTTGCAGTAAACCATTTATTAGCAATTCCTCCATTGACCAGGATTTGTATCTTGATTTAGTGTAAAGAACATTTCTTAAAGGGAAACTGTGATCTCCAAACAAGTTAAGATTAAATGGAAGCCTGCAGTATTTACTTTAAAGGGGAAGTTCAGTGCAAATACATATGCTTTTAAGAAAAAAGAGCAGTATTTTTCCATTCCAATAACCTTAACTTGCCCATTCATCATTTTGTCTGTGTATAAATAAATGCTTCCGAAATTCTGACTTCCTGTTTGCAGGACCCCTAATAGAGACCATTATGGTCTTGCCCATGACCCAGCGCCTGGGTTAAATCAGTTGCTCAGTATAGATCGGATCATGTTTGACCCATCTAACAGCCAATCAGTAGAAATTACTGTTAGGAACATTCCAAGGATGTGGTGCATCCTGGGAAGAGGAAGGTCTGTTACAGAACCTGGAATATCAGCTCACTAATGTCACCAGCAGGGAACAGCAAAGGGAATGAAATCAACTGATTTTTCAAAATGGGAGAGAATATCTAGAATAACTAGGTATGTATAATATAAACGAATACTTTTTAAAATATTGATATTTTCCACTGAACATTCCCTTTAAAATAAACTGACAATCACATCTTGGGCTGCAGCCTGTGAGAAATTATAGTGGGGTTAATGTTTAAATTCCCTGCTTCCAGTAGGTTGAGTAACATCACCTGACCTCTACTCCTCCCCTCCATCCCGGGGGAGAGGCATGCTCAGTTAAAACTTAATGTTGGGAAAAACAGGAAGCACCTGGGGGGGGGGGGAATTGACAGTTGAGAAGGGGAGCCTATTAAAGGACAACTCCACCCTCATAAAAACATCTCTTAGAAAGAATGGCCTCTTTAAAATATGTTGATATATCATAGTTTGTTCTATGAATTCATTACTGTATGCCTGCTATGCTTCTGGATGCCTCATGGAAACTGAGCAATTTAGAAACCTGTACTGAGCCTGGGCATGCTCAGAAGAGGCAGAGAGGAGATGAACATTCAGACATTGGTTGTGATGTCAACTGTCAAATCCATAACTGACAGTTACTAACTGGAAGAACCAGGAAGCAGAAACAGGGGAAACAGGACATTGTGCAGGATTTCAGGTTAGACTTATATATTTCCAATTTCAAACTATTACAGTTTAGGGTTTTGGGGGGTGATTTACCTGTATGTATTATTTTAGGGCTGGACTTGCCCTTTAAAGCAGGCAGAAACTGGCCACATGACTACAAGCTGGTCACATGGCTGAGATCAGGAAGTGTTCAAGCAGGAAGTAATATTGCTGAACATTTCCAGCAATAATTTCAGGTTTTGTTTTGATGGTACGGTGGAAGGCTTTTTATATAATCCTTACTAGGTTGGAAGAATTGGAGACCACAGTTACCTGTTAAATAAGAGCTTGCCTAAAACTGACCTGATAGTAATTTGTAGGCTGAAATATGCAGAACAGCTTTACAGCAAGTGTTTAGTTATTTTGTTTTTGATTTATCGTTTTACTTTTATTACTCTCAGAGCAAAAATTTAAAAAATGCTATGGTAGCCTTCAAATACCACAGACTAGTTAAACAAATCAAGTTATCTGGGAATTTTACCTGTCATGTCAACCATCTGTTCAAGTGCCTTGGCTGCATTAGGTCCCAGAGCAATGACATGAATGATTGCTCCACTATTTCTAATGTCAGTGAAGCAAAGAGAGGTGTCTACATTGTCTTCTCCATCTGTTAGGACCACTAATTCTGTTCCATATGTTGATCCATCATATTTTTTGTTTACCTGTAGACAGAATCAAAATATGGTTTGGAAATGTTGTATGTGATTCATTTTCACAGAGAAAAATATGTGTTAAAATATGCAGGAGAAATCCAGAGGAACAGTAAAGTCTGTGTAAGGTGGGTTAGTATACTAAACAAACGTTCTTTTGATTTGCTTTTATTAGTTGTGGAACAGACTCGTAAGGAGCTTAAAGTAGTCAGATAGGAGATTGAGAAATTTGATGTGTTACATGGCATTGCTCTTAAAGGGGACACTAAATATGATTGGATATTTAAACTAAATATGATTGGATATTTAAACTTGATGAACAGGATTATAAATATCTAAAAGACTTCATCCAGATAAAACAGCAAAAAGTAATCAAACTGGAAAATGTTTAATGTCATAAGAGGGTGTGAGGGTGGCTTTTTGGTCATATTTACTGCCACACTGATATTTCCACAAACTATAGCCGCCTTGGTAGTTCCTGTGTGCTCTGCCTCCAAGCACCCAAATCCTTGTAGTATAAATAAAGGTGATGTACCCTCGCAACTCAATATATTTCGCTTTTCTGTGTATTGTACGACCAGGGGTGCCCCTACCTTGAAGCAAACTGGTTTGCTCAGGGTGCAAGTGCAGAACACTTAAAAGGCGGCAGTTAAAAAACTCTTCCTTCCTGCAATACTGCATTTTAGCACCAGTCCACCAATCAGTGTTAAGTCAGCCCTCCAGTTAGTGTTAGTCAGCCCGCCACACCCACCTCCACAAGCCACGCCTATGTTCCCTAATAAAGCCATGCCTGCTTCACGCGCTGCCACCCGTTTACCAACAGGCGGCATTGTTTCAGGTGTCAAAAACCCTAGGAACCCCCCTGTGTATGACATGTTGACCCCTGTGTTCCGACTTCGTAAAGGATAAAGGACCACGAAGTCCAAAACATGTCGTACAATAAACAGAAAAGCACTTTCATAAATTGGGTTGCGTGAAGTGCTTGCAAGGGTACCTCTTCTTTATTTCTACTAAAATTGGCTTTTTGGTCACTTGATATTGGAACAAACAGGAGGAAAACCTTTAAGAGATCTCGTAAGCTTGTCAACATGATTGATTAGTTGGGGGATTTACAGGGCTCTGAGCCAGAGGATGGTCCTCCATTGGGGGCCCAACCCACTGACTCGGCTTTTTAAGGGGTGAACACCCATCAGGCAGCCAGAGGGGGCCCAAAACAAAAAGAAGGAGGGGGAGAACTCAGAGGTAGACCACCCAGAAATAAACACAGGAGGTAGTATTAAATAGCGCTCACTTGCACTGACTGAAGGGGAATTCCAACTTTTCAGTATAGGGCCTGTCCTTTGTCCTGACCCCTAAATTTGATTCCTTACAAGCAGTAATTAATTTGTTTAAATTTAAAAGGGTACTAAAACTTGAGGTCAAATTTATAGACCGCAATGATACACCCAAGGGCAGGTTCCACACAAAGAGTGCATTTGATCTTCCCAATAAGCCTGCCTCGATTTCAGTTTTCAATATTATGGTGTTGGAAGAAAACCTAGATGAAGATATGTAAAAGGCTCTAACATCTCTTAAAGGGGACCCTAATTTGTTAATACATCTGGCAAACAAGGGGGGAGCTGTTTTCCTTTTGGAATTACAGTACTGCCGTTCCAGACTCCGAGGTCAGCTGTTGGACAGAAAGGTCTACCCCCTATTACCTTGGGTTGAATCAATGAAAAGGAATATAAAGGGCATGTCCACCCTGCTAAAAAATTTTTTATATTTTTTAGGGCTTCCTCCCCCATCCCCAACTGCATTATTATTATGGCCATAAACTCCCCTGATCTTTACTTACCTTCCTTTTTTCCTCCGCTGCAGTGCCCAGACTTCTGCTTGCATGAAACTGCAAGCAGGGGGCCGGACCTGCAGCCGCATCTGTGATTGGCTGAGAGGAAGCCAAATAACGGATGCGACTGCCGGCAGTTCCGAACTGTGGAGGATAGAGGGAAGTTAAGTAAAGATCAGGGAAGTTTCTGGCCATAATAATAATGCGGTTGGGGCTGGGGGAGGAAGCCCTACAATATATAAAAAGGGTTTTGTGCTAGGGGGGAGGGAGACCAAAACGGGAGAGGGAGGGCTGCAATGCATATGGCAAAATTCTCCCGGAGGGGAGACAGGAGGCAGAGTCCTATATGGACTCTGCTAGGCTCCTTGTGGCCAGTTTTTGCACTTTTGCACATTACAGGAGAACCATTTGGAGCTGGGATGTAAGGTAAGGATTTTTATGCACTACAATGTGGGGGGCCAGTAGGCCACCATTTGATATTAGAGTGTTTATTGTGGAGAAAAAAAATTGGTATGACCCTCTATAGGAAAACCACTGACAGGAATACAATACTGCAAAAGTTTTCATCCACCCGCACAAAAACGCCGTTTCCCCTTCGTTATAACAGTTATTGAGGAACAACTCTGACCCTAGGGCTGCCAAAATCCATCTCAGGGAAATGTTTGCCAGATTTTGTGGAAAAGGGTATGATCCAGCCAATTTGGACCCCCCCGGCTGAAATGGGCATGTGATTCATCCTATAGTTGTAAGTCTATCTACACATTTGGTGTCTGTTTGGTGTGGATAGGGGTTTTGGGCACATTAGGGTTAATGGTGGAGGTGGATGTGTCTCACCTTACTGATTTAAGATGGTGGAAAGCAATAGAGCCAACGATTTTGAGGGCAGCCTAACAGGAGGCTGAAAGACGTCAATTACAGTTCTAACAAGCATTAATATGCTCATCTGACATTCTTACATCTGCACATCTTAAATCTCTAACACTCAAGGGTTCAGAACCTTTATTCCTAGAACACTATTTCTCATTATTAATATGGCCTTCTATAGCAATTCTATGACTGGTTGTTCTATAGATATAAAAACAGCAATTACCTCAATACCAGATCTGATTCCTGTGCAGATATTTGTTCCTCCATTTGCATTTTTTGGCAGAAGACTTTTCAGTTTATTTCTTTGCACTTGACTGATTATTTGTACCAGTGGAGACAGAACAGCTGCAGAACTGTGGAACTGGACAATCCCAACATGAGAACTTTCTTCAACGATTTGCAGAAGGAACAACTCTGCTGCTTGGTAGAGACGCCCAATCCGTCCATCCTATAATTTATCAATTGGTAAAAATGTTTGTTTACCATATTTTTGAAAAAAAAAATCTAACTATGGACTTACCATTCCTCCTTAATGCAAAACAAGCAAACACTATTACTAACTCAATTACTAACTAAATGACTTGATCAAGGTGACGTAAAGTAATAAAATAGCTTTACATCACCTTTCTCTTCTGCTGCATATGGTTGTCCTGCATGGCCGAAATACAGGCCAGGACACTGAAGAGAAGGAGACTTTTCCTGGTGTAATTCCTGGACTTTTCCCCTCTCTCTCATGTTGCAGTTACATGCACGAAACTTTAAATTTGGCAAAAATGAGGATCCTGCATAAAATACCCATACCTAGACCTCGCTAGGTTTAAATGTGCCCAATACGATTGCAAGTAGCAGCATTAGGCCACTGAGGGAATGAAGGCCGGTAAGTATATTTGCTATTGGATTTGGTACATTTAACCTACGTTTGGGGGGATTTTTTGCAGGATCCTAATTTTTTAGAGAGGATGGCAGGGACATGCTCTTTAAGATTCAGGGGCCCAGGCACCCTTGCAGCTTTTGAGGCAGGCCTGACACACCCCCTATTGCCACCAACCTCCTGTGATCAGCAGTTTTTAGATAAATAAAGGTTTGAGCAACCAGCTGTTTAAAACTACTGTACTGGACCTGCAGTAGTTTTAAACAGCTGATCGTGTGCATTTCTTCTTACATCGTGTGCATTTCTTAGGTGTGATCAGCTGTTTAAAATCTGCTGAATGTGGTACATTGGTGGGCACTCTGACGTTTTATGGCACAGATCAGTCAAACACATTATATTTTAACAATATTCCAGATCAATTACTAGGAAACACCCAAAAGAATCATTGTCATCAAGACCTTGTGGACGGTGTCTGGCAACCACATCTAACAGGTCTTTCGACTCATGTTTGTAAATTCTTACATATAAATAAATCTTTAATTTAGTTTACCCTCCCTCAACTGCATCTATTAGGAACCTATAGCTGCGCCTATTTTAGCATGCAAAGTCATTTTATTATTATTTCTTCTATTAAATGTTTCTAATTGTAATGCAGATTTGGTATTTAAAATACTAGAATTACATTTCATCCATTTCCTTTACCCTACCGACTTGAGTGAGTGGCAGATACTACAGAAAGGATGGTAAACTTACACTAGCCATGCTCCCTGACACATCCAGCACAAGGGTCACAACTCGATCAGAATACTGCAAAAGAGAGAAAGTCGGAGCTGGAATTTTAAGGTCGGGATGTGGAGTAGTGGACTTTATGTCACTGGAATTCTTGATGACGTCCCATGTGCTCCTGAAATTACAGATCCGGTTTTGTAAAGTTGGAGCTTCAGTGTTATGGTTACTGTCACAGAATTCAGTAACCTGGAAATAAAAAGAAGAGTCTCAATTTACATGGATGCTCTCTACTAACAATATAACTGGAGTATGCTTCATTTTCATAGTATAAAGAGGCCCGACGGGACACTTCACATTGCAAACTGCTTTTTCCTGTGTCATTAACAATGTCTGCTGGGCTAGTGCCCTGTATCTGTGGAAAATGGGGCCCCATCACACTGGGCCTCAGTTCAGTTGCACCCCCTACTACCTTGGTAGCTATACCCCTAACATTTCACAATAGCCCACGTTCCCATGTTGGTAGATTTACATTCCCTAATGTTCCCTTCAAAAGGAACATAAGGAAATAGGTGTGATTTAGAAATACATTGTTTGTATCCACCCTAAAGAAAGAACCTAAATGTTTCAAAAACTTCTATTCTCAATGTTGTAGTAAGTCCAGTAACAATGCATTTAATTCAAAAAAGAAATACAAGGATCCACCATTTCAATCAGGAGTTTGTGAAAATCTCAATTTAATGATAGTTTACATTACAATCCAATCATTTTGGAAACTAATGAGAACTTGGATAGAAGTCACTGAGCATTACAATTTCCAAGTACAAAACACAATAAAGTTGGGCAATGTCAAGTAAATAATTACACAATATTGAATTTAATGTCAGATTCCCTGTACAGCTATTTGCACATGTTTAAAGTAATTTATACATAACAAGGTAATAATAATTTCTCCCTTTATATTTATATAATAATTTAAGAACACAGGGTGATGGCCTGGATCCCAATCAGACCATCAACTGCTCCAAAAGGAGCCTCTAAAAAGGTAACCAAAAAACCCAGAACAAGGTTTACTGGAAAGGGAAAAATAACAGTTTTATTCATAGACCATTAATTATATTATAATTCAAACTATATATAAAAATTACTTTCTCTTCCATCCAATTTTTAACTCAGTTCTTATAACATCAGCTATAAAATAACCTATTTATAAACACACTTATATATCCATAAAATAACCTATTTATAAACACAATTTATATATCCATAAAAAATCCTGGCTGGCCAGCCATGCTTTATAAAAAGACAATACTGTAAAAAACCATTTAGACACTATAATCCTGTAAAAATGTGCATTAAAGGGCATGTCCACCCCCAAAACTATAATCCCCCCAACTACTGGCCCCACCATGTAGTGTAGTTTAATCCTTACCTCACATCCCAGCTCCATAGGGTTCTCCTGTAGTCCCCCCCCAAAGTCCCAAAAAATGACTACCAGGAGGCTAGCAGAGTCCATATAGGACACTGCCTGCTAGCTGTGATAAAAAAGATGAAAGGATTGATAAGATATTCGCCTGATGAAGCCTGTATGGTGAAACGCGTTGCGAAAGCTATTATCACAGTCTATAATCCTGTACCTATATGTTCCAGTAAAGATTTGGAATAATTATTTTGTAAACTACAAACACTGCCGAACGGGAGGAGACGTAAGGAAAGTGACGTCATCTCAGCGGGACGTGGTGGGAACGCCGAGCGAAGCTGTTGGGATGCCGACTTGGCCCCCCCGAGTGCAAGGAATCCACTGGAGCAGAGTGAGGGGTGCTAAGGAGTCGGCTTCTGCATAAAACTCCTATAGAGCGGGAAGGAGATTAATTAATCACCAGAGTTCCCACTAAATTGAATATTGCCGAGAGAATTAAGTCACCCGGTGGAACTGTTTATCCTCCCTCGGACAGTGTGTTGGAGAGACAAGCGACAGACCTGATAAGTATTACAGCAAGTCTGCAAAACTGTGTCTCTCTACTGCTTATTTGTCTGCTATATAACAAACAAGTACCAGGAACATTGACAGATTGCAATTGTTACAATTCACTGTAGAGTGGACTCCAGTGACAGAACTAAGCTACATATCAATCTAATTGTAATGAGCTAGTTGCAACAATAGTCACAAGTAGATTAAGTTACTGGGACTGAATCTTAATGCACATTTTTACAGGATTATAGTGTCTAAATGGTTTTTTACAGTATTGTCTTTTTATAAAGCATGGCTGGCCAGCCAGGTTTTTTTATGGATATATAAATTGTGTTTATAAATAGGTTATTTTATGGATATATAAGTGTGTTTATAAATAGGTTATTTTATAGCTGATGTTATAAGAACTGAGTTAAAATTGGATGGAAGAGAAAGTAATTTTTATATATAGTTTGAATTATAATATAATTAATGGTCTATGAATAAAACTGTTATTTTTCCCTTTCCAGTAAACCTTGTTCTGGGTTTTTTGGTTAAAGTAATTTATACATCAGGGATTCTTAAACAGTATGCCTCCAGATGTATGAAAACTAAGCAAGGGAATGCTGTGAGTTGTAGTTTTCAAACATCTGGAAGCACACCATTTGAGAATCATTGTTTTTCACAGTTATGGTTGTAGCCATTCTGTAATTTGCTAGATTTCCTTTATTGACCTTATAGGAAGGATTGTGTAGGTTTTTGTGCACACAAGTATTGTCCATATAGTAGCTTAACTAGAAGCGGACAACAACCTGGCTCCCCGTTAAACAGCGCATTGTATACAAAATCCTTCTCCTAACATTTAAATTCCTTCGCTCTGCTGCTGCTTATATTTCTTTCTTCTAGTGTCCCCATGTTCCTGCCCGTACCCTTCGCTAATCACAGAACCAGCTCCTGTACAGACCCCCCACTCGTACTGCTTCTTCTCGCCTTGAACCTTTCTCTCTTGTGGCTCCTGTCCTCTGGAATTCTATTCCCCTCTCTCTACATCAAGAAACCTCAATTAGCAGGTTTAAATCTACCCTTACATCCTACCCATCTGGTAACCAGCACAGTATATGGTTGTTTTATTTGCACTGCATACGTCTCACTCCAGCACTTATACCCATTCCATTGTATCTGTATGTTACCCACCTAACTAGATTGTAAGCTCTACGGGGCAAGGACCTCATTACCTCTTGTGGCAAAGCTCTAGCACTTTTATTTATATAATTTATATATTTATGTTCTGAACTATCTATGTATTTATCCCACTTGTATGACTTTATTGTATTTTGTTACTGTACAGCGCTGCGTCAACAAGTGACGCTTTACAAATACATGCAAACTATACATACATACAAGCAAGAAAATGTTCCCAAATGTTACATTGTAACCAAGCTGCCTTAACACAAGAATGTTTCAAAAATGGCACTTCAGACAAAAGTCCTCAATCTATAATCACAGGTTACTCTGAACTTTGACCAAATCAGCAAGTTTGACTTTGCCCTTTTGCAAGGAACATTCACATTAGTGGATAAGCAGAATCACACATTGGAACTTTACTATAATTCTTCAATGAGATTTTATGACCAGCATTTTAAAGCATCCCTGATGTATTGCACGTTACACTGGTACAGCCATAAAGACCACTATTAATAATGCTGGTATATGAATTGTTTCTAGAAATTGTTTATTCTAAGTACCGTATATAGAGTGACTATCTAAGAGGGAAATGGAGTATTTGAAAGAACATTTTAGAACTTTAGAAACTGCTTAGCAAACGGTTAATGATAAAGATGTGTCAAGTGGTATAATACTCACTGATGGAAAGCCCTGTAAATACATAATAGAACTCTGGGCGGCCTGGTTCCTGTCAGGTACAAAGACACATCCATCCGTATACAGGCCTGTTTGTTGATCATGGTCACATTGCCCAGTAAACGAACCAATAATATCAGAAGAACATCTTTCGAGGGGGAAAAAAAAAATCAGTTTTCACCTTTGCTGTTCTAATATAGTTTCCGGCAACCTCAAGCATATAAATAGCGACAATTGCCAACATAAATGTCCTGTATTCTTTTGCTTATTGGGATCCAAAATAAAACCTACTGAAAAGGACACTAAGTATACACTGGATGATTTTTTTGACCCGGCCAAACATTCACTTCTATCAAACAGATGGTCAGGACGAAATAGCCTCAGACACGGGGAAAATAACTGCAACTGATCAGCCGAGGATTTACTGACATATCCTTTCATCCAATTTGGTCAGAGGCCATAAAATTAAATCCAAAGTTTTGGGCAGACCAATCAAAATACATGAATAACAGTCAGTCGGCGCAAATTATCTGCTCTTGTGTACCTAGCCTTATATAATTAGCCATGGAAAGATTAGGGCCGATCAGACATGTTGGCATATAACGGCTGAAATGTCATCAGTAAAATTTTGATTCTAACAGACAGACTACTGATTGGTATATTGTTCATCAGTACTGTTGGAGGTGAATATCAGACTGAAGTAGCCTGTGTGTCAGGCCTTTATAGGCAATTAAACCCTCCAAACCACGCCTGTCCCTTTACAGGTACCGAGGGGAAGAACCTACAATGTGAGGTACTTACCCCTGGAGTTAAGTTTGATCACCGTTGATGTTTATTTTTAATAAAATTTTAACAATAAATTTAGTATATTAAATGTAATTACCTTGTTGCTTCTATTTTGCCATTTCCATCAAAGTAAAAAGGAATGTCATAGTTATATTCATCAAAGACTCCCCAACGTAAATGTGCCCATTCATGGACAAACACTCTACCTGAAAAGACAGGAAGCACAACGTTAAGTCCGCATGCGCAACATTGATATTCTGAACGATTTGGCAAATTCAACCATATTTTTTTGGGCAGACTGTAAATCTCACTGGAAAACCATTGGCCGTGTATGGCTAGTTTTAGATTTGTTTTCAGTAATGGTCTAATGAAGTAAAGCTCCGCACATATGTGCAATTGCAGGGCGGACCCGTGGCGCCCGTGTTTTGGCCGACTATGACTTAATGATAGGGTTCTTAGCCTGACAAAGCACCCATACACTTAGCAATATTCGAACCAAACAACCATTCGAAACACACTTGTGCATTGCGTGTCATCCTACAAGCACATGTGTGAACAGACCTTAAGCTTGTCACATAAAAGGATGATTGAATGAATGAAAAGTAGCAAACACAGCAAGATCACCCAGCAAGATACTAATCTGGAATATACAGAGAAACTAGGATTAAAGGACATGTACACCTTTTTTCCCTATTCACCTTCAGTCTTTCTACTAAATTTAAAGTTTTAATTTGCCTGATTCGTATTTTTATGGTCGTTAGTAAATAGTAGATGGTATAGGCACTTTATTGGCCAAAACGATCCCTGACTGAACGGCCGTTTCGGCTGATAAAGTGCCCATACACGGGCCGATTATCGGGCGAAACGAACGTTCGGACACATCGTGCGTGGCAGGTCGGGACCCGCGATCGCACATGTGTATGAGGCTTTATAGGTACAACATAGTACAGCACTGCAGAGGGAGAATAATGAAGACAACTCGATCTTAGCACAGCTCTGTGTAATGCATTTCTTAATATTCTCAAATCTCAATAGTAAATAAAAACTTTACTATCTGAAGGTGAATGAAACCTTGAACTGATCAATCCGGCTCCACATTTTATGTTAATTACTCAATTAAGCACTGACACAGACTTAGCTAGAATGAGAGCTAACGAGATCTCACATGAAATCCAGTAGGAGAAGACTCCTTACTATTAGAGATGTTCGAAACTGTTGAGTTTCGTTCCATTTTCGAATTTTCCGTAAGATTAGAAAGTTTTGAAGATTCGAAAACGGACCCATAGAAGTCTATGGGAGAATTTTTTTTTAAAGTTTCTGTCCATTTTGAGGGACAAATAGTAATAGTAGGTTACTGTAAATGACACAGAGACCTGGGGAATGGTCTGGGGAACCCGTAAATATAACAAACTTATTTTAAAACTATCTTTCCTCATGATCGGGCTGTTTTCAAGCTTCGGCATTTTATTTTCGAGGGGTACCGAAATCGATCATTTCTTTTGAGGGTTATAGAAATTTCGGTTTTCGATAATCATCTACTTTCGTTTTCGATTTTTGATAATTATTTACTTTAAAATTTTCGATAATCATCTACTTTCGTTTTCAATTTTCGATAATTATCTACTTTCGATTTTTGATAATCATCTACTTTCGATTTTCGCTAAAAATCAAAAATTCAAAAAATCCAGGTTCCGTGAAATCCGGGAGTTCCGAAAGTTCGAAACTGGGTTCTATTGAAACCCACATTACATCTTTACTTACTATAGGATGAAGGTAGACTGGAAAGAGTGATAAAAGCTACTATTTACAAATGACAGGAAAAAATGAACAAGGCCAATGAAAACTTTAAGGGTTAGGCCCCACTAGGCAGCGCGCAGTAATCGTTTGACGCAGCAAAATCACAATGTGGTGTGATTCATGTGCGCTATCCTGCGCGTGCACTGCGACTGCTTTGGTGTTACCCTATCACAGCGCATGCGATGCGCACCAAAAATGGCGATCGCATGCTCTGCAAAAATTAGGACAGCAGAGGTAGTGGGGCCATCCCCATCCTCTTCTATTGGTGTGCGCTGGGCACTGTGCTAACACAGTGCACACCAAAATAGCCTAGTGGCGCCTAGCCCTGAAGTTAGTTGAGATATAAGGTGAGTGTAAAATATACTGTACAGGTTTATGTGACATTTCCTCTTTCCTGATAGTTTCCCCATTAGACCATTACAATTTCCCATAATGGAGCAAAGTGAATAAAGGAAGATAGTCTCAGTCAGGGAGCTAGGGATTGTGATGCAAATTAAGCAATAACGTTTTTGTACAATTTTGCGGTATTTAGCTATTACTATTTAGACGTTTTGGAAATGGCACAGACAATATTAGTGAGAGTAAAACTCTTGTTAATATAGCAGCATTGTGTTTACAGAATTTATTTATTATAAATTATTTATTGACTAAAAAAGGTTTAATATTTTTCTAGTCCATATAATTAATTGCCTTTACCTTGAGGTCCATAAACTGGAATTAGTCCGTCATCGAGAAAAAACTCAGGGGTGAAGTGAATATATTTTCCTGGTTCCCCACATCCACCATATTGCAAAGTGTATGGATCGTTTCCATAATTTAGATGTGGGCTGGCTATGATAACATCAGCCTGATGGACAGAGAAGTAGTGCAATAATATTAACAAGACATCATAACAATAAGAATACATTGCCTGCCAATTAGGTTTTTTTTTTATATTACTGTATGTGTGTCTAGTAATCTAGGGGAATAACCCAAGCGTAAGGTGTTACTATTTTATTCATTCTATAATTTTAATAATTGTTTTTAGGGGAATATAGGACAGGGAGGCAGATACATTTTACAACAGAAAGGCAGACATCCCATCCTGAACTTTCAATCTTCCGGGCATGACATCAAACAGAGGCGAGGCTAGCTTTCTAGGGGTAGTGGGAGGCAGGTTTTGGGAGGAGTTGGGAGCATTCCTGGGGCTTGGTACTCAAAAAGGGATGGTACTGAGGAGGAGACTAGAGTCGTGGGAGTCTGGGATGGTCACGTGTGAGTGCGGGAGACCACCCCAGAATGAGGGAGTGCCCCAGACAATCCGGGAGAGGTGGGATACCTGGGAAGGCTCCTACTCTTCATTTTCCTGGACTTTAGATAGGAATTACAGGACAACCATAAGGAGCAGAAACCAGAAATACTGACTTCCTGTTTGCAGGAACCCTAATAAAGACTGTTATGGTCTTGCCCTTGACCCAGCTCCTGGGACAGTTGCTCAGTAGAGATCTGAGAATGTTTGACCCATCCAACAGCCAATCAGTAGAAATTACAGTTAGGAACATTCTACGGTAGTGTGCATTCTGGGAAGAAGAAGGACCGTTACAGAACATGAAATGTCACTAATGTCAACAGCCAGGAATCTATTTGCTAATCACCAAGGAAAAAATGTTATGTTGGAAGTGACTAAGGAATAAAGGCATTAAAGATTGTCCCATGTAATTAGGACTTTGTGTGTGTGTATTTTATTTCTAAATGTGTATTTTATTTCTTGTATAGCACTATGTGTACTGCAGTGCTTTACAAAGGTAACAGAAATATTTTAACACATTCATTTATTAAATATTTATATTAAATATTATTTTTTATTAAATATTTTAGTTATTTTGTAGGTTTTCTTTAAAGGATATCTCCACCATGAAAAAAAACTTTTGCTGTAGTGTAGCCCACCCCAGCCCTTCCCCAACCACCAAGTTTGTTTTGTAAAAGAAGCAGCAGAAATGTTCTTACACTCCTTCGTTCCCCTGGTACTCTGTTCCTGGCCCTCTGCCTGCCAATTCGGGGCCGGATCAGCTCTGTATTGCCAGCAGCCGCATCTCTGATTGGCTGAGAGGCAGCAAATCACACATGCAGCTGCTGGCAATGCAGAGGGCTGGGGGAAAGAAGTACATTTCTGCTGCTTCTTTTACAAAACAAACTTGGCGGTTGGGGTTGGGCTGGGGTGGGCTACACTACAGAAAAAGCTTTTTTAGTTAGAGGATGAAGAAGCCAAGATGGGTCCAGAGGGGGGTGGTGAACTTACCACAAGTTACATGAAATCAATGTAGCATTTCTTTGCTTTTGTTAAACAATGCCGGGAATCAGTCTTACCTTATTATAAGTTTCTGTTCTTGGCTTAATGTAGTTATTGTTACTTTTCCATGTTATAGGTATTAAGATTTTTACATTCTTTATAAACAGTCTGTGTTTTGTAGCACTGAATAAATACTGCGTAGCTTCATTTATCATTTTCTAATAGGACAAATTAAAAGAAAATAACATGTAAAATAGTAATAATTACAATACACAGTCTGTAAGTAAAGCATAATGTTTTAGGAAGTGACCATGGAAACTTCAAATGATTGCAAACTGTTGCAGGCAGACATACTGTAGATAGATGTCATAATGGGCAGCAGAATGGCAGATGAGATTCAATGTTGATAAATGGGGTTTAACAATAATTCTGCCACCTACACCATAAATGCATCATACACCATAAAGTGAATCTCTGTTTAAAAACAATGGCTAGAGCTAGCAAGATATTGTCTTGTATAAAGAGGAGAATGGATTCAAAATACTATTCTCCCTCTTTACAAGGCAGGGGTAAGGCATTTGGAATATGTAATACAGTTTTGGAATCTTGGAAAGGCAATCCTATATAATAAAATGCAAGTGTGCGTCCCTGTATCCGTGTGTGTGGCTGCTCTGGAATAAAAGAAGCAGCCAATCTACCTTCTTCTACCAATCTTCTTTTCCCTTCAGAGCAGAACAGCCGATCGGATCACAAGTTTGCATTAAGGGGCGGGACCACAGACCGGGACCTGAGAACTTACTGCATAGAAGCCAGAGAGAGAGGAGTGTGCGGCAACTTCCCTGTGATGTACAACAGCCTGAGCCACTTCCCCTCACTGGTACGGGACTGGGGGTGAACGGGACAGGAATGAGCTGCTGATGGGCTGCTGGCTGCTCTGGGTGGGTTGATTTCTTAAGTTAACGCTACACAGTGTGAAAATTCCTGTACACACATCAGTTATGTTCTAAGATCTCTGGGTGGGGGACAGTGAGGCAGGGGGTAGCTGGTGGGGTATGTGTGGTTGTCCTGGACCCCAATGATATTAATCATGTGTCTGTGGGGGGTTGTGAGGGAGAGGGTTGCACTAGACATCAATGGGCGGGGGGAGTAAGGGACAGAGGGGGGGCCCTGGGTCTGGGACAGGGGGGGGCCTGGGTCTGGGACGAGGGGGGACCCTGGGTCTGGGACAAAGTGGGGGACCCTGGGTCTGGGACAGGGGGGGGCTGGATCTAGGGCAGAGGAGGAGCCCTGGGTCTGGAACAGAGTGGGGGACCCTGGGTCTGGGATGGGGGGCTGATCTGGGGCAGAGGAGGAGCCCTGGGTCTGGGACAGAGGGTGGCCCTGGGTCTGTGACAGAGGGGGGCCGGGGTCTGGGACTGAGGGGGTGGGACCTGGGTCTGGGACAGTGTGGGGGGCACTGGGTCTAGGGCAGAGGAGGGGCCCTGAGTCTGGGACAGATGGGGGGCCCTGGGTCTGGCACAGAGGGGGCCCTGGGTCTGGGACAGAGGGGGGGGATGGGTCTGGACAGAGGGGGGCCTGGGTCTGGGACAGAGGGGGGCCCTAGGTCTGGGACAAGGGGGCCCTGGGTCTGGGACAGAGTGGGAGACCTTGGGTCTAGGACAGAGGGCGGCCCTGGATCTGGACAGAGGGGGGGGGGTCTGGGACAGAGGGGGACCCTGGGTCTGGGACAGGGGGGGGCTGGGACAGGGGGGGGCTGGGTCTGGGACAGAGGGGGGACCCTGGGTCTGGGACAAAGTGGGGACCCTGGGTCTGGGACAGGGGGGGCTGGATCTAGGGCAGAGGAGGACCTGGGTCTGGGACAGAGTGGGGGACCTGGGTCTGGGATGGGGGCTGGATCTGGGGCAGAGGAGGACCCGTGGTCTGGGACAGAGGGTGGCCCTGGGTCTGGGACAGAGGAGGGGCCCTGGGTCTGGGACAGAGGGGGGACTCTGGATCTGTGACAGAGGGGGGGCCTGGGTCTGGGACAGAGGTGGTGTGACGGGGTCTGGGACAGAGTGGGTCCCTGGGTCTGGGACAGAGTGAGGAACCTGGGTCTGGGACAGAGGGGGCCCTGGGTCTGGGACAGAGGGGGGGCCCTGGGTCTGGGACAGAGGGGGCCCTGGGTCTGGGGCAGAGGAGGGGCCCTGGGTCTGGTGCAGAGGAGGGGCCCTGGGTCTGGTGCAGAGGAGGGGCCCTGGGTCTGGGGCAGATGGGACCCTGTTCTGGGACAGAGGGAGGGGACCTGGATCTATGACAGTGGGGGGGGCTGGGACAGAGGTGGGGACCCTGGGTCTGGGACAGAGAGGGGGGGCACTGGGTCTGGGACAGAGGGGGGGCCTGAGTCTGGGGCAGAGGGGGGGGCCTGGGTCTGGGACAGAGGGGACCCTGGGTCTGGGCCACTAGGAGGGAACTGTGGCCTTGGGACATGGGATGGAGCCCTCTGGCTTCTAGCTCCTGTTATTGTAACAGGCTTAATGTCTAGTTAGATTAATAAAAGGAATGGCGTCTTTACTATGCAGGCAGATTTGTTTGTGCTGTTTACACTGGAGAAGCATTGATTGTGCGGAGAGATGATCGCTTTATAGTGGTCGTACAATAAACTCTGATACATTGTTACTAATTGATCATTTCAGAAGACTCAAGGACATCTAAAGCGGAGTACACACCAACAAAGGATTGAAAGGTGGCAGTTAGCCGCAACCGAGCGTGCGGTCCATAGAGGACTGCATGATTGGCCGAGGTTTGTTCGTCTGATTCGGACGAACGACAGTCAGTTGTTGGTCGCGACCAGCCCTGCAAATCATCCAATATTTTGGCCCGATCAACCGAAAAACACTGAAATGTCGGTTGGTCGGGCTGAATTATTGGATGGTGTGCACCCAGATTAAGGGCTCAGTTATATCCAGCTGTTTGTCTATAACACATGAACAGAGTGCACCACCTAGCCTAGAGGCTAATTACTTAGATCAAGCCCAGATCAAGTTAAAAACACCATACAGTTCCATGATCATCTATAAGCATAGTGCCTAAGGCAAACTACTTTTTTCCAGGCCTTGGAATATCAAGGTGACTTCTAAAATCCTTTTATTGTACAGTATGGGGTACATTATATCCTATAATAAATCAGTTTTACACCAATGATATAGCTAAATGCCAATTATAATTGAACATGGGAGTATTCCTCTATGGCATCAATATCTTTTAGGGAACTGATATACAGTACTTTATGGTAAAAATGGGTTTGGGTTACATTTTTGGCGATGCAAGTAAATGGAACGTACACAAAATAGTGGTACTATTTACCAAATGTATTTATGATTTCTTAAATGAGCCACTTTGCCCAACAGTAACTAAGAATGTGTCAAAAGTGAAGTCTGCTGATCTACCACTTGTGTATATTCATTTCTCGGTATGACTGAATGCATCTCATGTCATATCCATTGTGAAGATCTGCTTACCATTCACCAACAAATACAAATGTGGGAGAACCAAACGCAGAGATTATACTACAAAAACGTGGTTTATTCAATGCGACATGTTTTGGAGCTAGTGTGCTCCTTTGTCAAGCACACTAGCTCCAAAATATGTTGCATTGAATAAACCCGGTTTGCATTATAATCTCTGTGTTTGGTTCTCCCACATTTGTATTTGTTGGTGAATTGTCATTTCCACGTAAGACGCAGTGGAGTGGTATTGAAACCATATAATGACAAAGTAAATAACGTGTGAGTAGCCACAGTTTTGTTTTTAAGATGTGCTTACCATCATAGCTGGTTAAAAGATGCAATCTGAAGATCATACTATGGTAATGGATTGCTACTGTTCTAATTGTAGCAAATTATGAAAAAAAAATAAGTGTAAATTTACCTGAATCTTTTCAATAATCTTGGGGTTGTCCCGAACTCCTGGGTTAATTGCAATAACAATATCTTCGTATCCGCCATTTGTAAGTTTAACCATCGAAGTGTGACATACATAAAGAAGATGAAGTGTTAAAACTAATGTGAACAGTCTACAGAGAGACATTGTGAACCTTTACCTATAACCCGAGGTATGGTTGCTTCAGATATATATATATTGCATGTATACACACCTTGTGTATCTTATCAGCCATCTAAATGGACTTTGCAATGTCTTCCTTGATTCAAAAGTACTGTAAAAAGTGAAAACAAAATAAACTATTACTTTAGATGTTACATTTCATCTCATGCTTTTTGATGATTCGGTTTGTATTTGGAGCAGTTTAAACTGAAAGGATAAACCTTTTGAGGGGAAGTTCAGTGCAAATACATATAAAAAAAGAGTAGTATTTTTTCATCCCAATGACCTCAATCTGCCAATTCAGCCTTTTGTCTGTGTATAAATAAATGCAACCAAAATACTGACTTCCTGTTTGCAGGACCCCTAGTAGAGACCATTATGGTTTTGCCCTTGACCCAGTGCCTGGGTTGATTCAGTTGCTCAGTAGAGATCTGAGCATCTTTGACCCATCCAACAGCCAATCAGTAGAAATTACTGTTAGGAATATTCCAAGGAAGTGGTGCATCTTGGGAAGATGAAGGTCAGTTAGAACCTGAAATGTCAGCTCACTAATGTCAACAGCAGGGAACAGGAAAGGGTATGAAATCAACTGTTTTTTCAAAATGGAAGAGAATATGTAGAATAAATAAGTATACATTACACAAACTAACAATTTAACAAATATTGATAATTTCCACTGAACTGTCCCTATAAGGCAGCTATACAGCCACCTGGATTGTTGTAATACACTTTTACACTATTTACATTGTTTGTATCCAGTAAACAAACATTGTACAATGATGAAATACTGGGTTGTGACACAAATAAATAGGGACACACACACCCTCTCTGTCAAATCCTAGATTTTGTATACATATATGATATTTTCTTAACAGAGCATTCCTCAGTGGTAACGTATATGTATTTCATGGAGAACTATAGGACATATACCATTTTTAAACAAACCGTTAAAATGAAAATTACCTAGGGAATGGAGGTAAGATTTATAATTCCTACCTCCCATTATAGTTTCTGTGAGGAGCACAAGCATAAAGAAAACTGCTTTGTGTATTTACATCAGCCAGGCTTCTTCCTGGCTTCAGCACCATCTTTAATGCGGAAAAGGACACCAACCTGGCAGATGAACCGAATGTGCTGGTGCTACTATTAAGAGGTAGGAATAATCAATCCTACCTCCCTGTCCCAGGTACTTAACATTTTTTAAAAGTACATTTTTACAGTCTAGTTTTCCTTTACATTACACTGACTTTAATATTTACATGAAAGGTCCCCTCCTGTAATTTGCAAACTGTGGCATAACAGCAAGTTAACTGCAACATAAACCTCAATAGGGCTGACATTACTAGCCAAAAATTAGACTATTTAGATTTTATATAACTCAGAATGAAAGTCCTTAACATTCTTCTATTCTCTTGCTTCATCTCTGGTTAACCTCTATTGTGATCCCCACTGGCTCAAAACACAAAAAAATGATTTATTATGTCCCAGAAAATACATGTTGAATTCAGAGACAAATCTTAGACACTTATGATAGAACGTACAGTAGGAAATCCATCCCTGTGCAAGCAGGCTCATGGACCAAAGACTCCCTGATGTCTCTGATATCCTTCTCTATTGGCCCCTTCATTTGTTTCCTCCACTGCTTTCCATTTCCAACTTACCATTTCTTCCCCTTGTTCACAGCAATAACAATGGCAATGGCAACAATTGATAGCTACAGTCCAAAATAACTTATTCTGTTTGATTATTTTAATTAATTAGATTTAATTTCCATTCCTTGAGAAACAGATACCTTACTTTCAAGTGCTTAAAACTTTTTGCTTCTTAAAAGTTCTGATTATTTTCACCAGCTGGTCCATTGCAACCATCTTGCATCACATGAAAAGGATGCTGCACCTACCAAGACCTTTCATATTACCTACATCATTTTCAAAGAATTAGTATCAAATAACACCTTTTACACCTAAGGAAGAGCAAGGATTGTGATGTGTATTTTTATTGATTACAATTAATTAATATACAGGGTTATTCAATTAAAGTTCTTATCATTTAAAATGGTGCACATTTTGCCACAACCAATCAGATATTCGCTTTCAAATGTTAAATAAGATCTGATTGGTTGGGGAAAAATTTGCACCATTTTTAACGATAAGAACTTTTATTGAATCTCCCTGATAGTGTGTTATCAGCACAAACATTTACAATAATATTCTACCAATACACACAAACATCAGGGTTATTCAATAAAAGTACTTATCGTTAAAAATGGTGATAATTTTGCCCTAACCAATCAGATCTTATTTAACATTTGAAAGCTAACATCTGATTGGTTGGGGCAAAATTAGCACCATTTTTAACGATAAGAACTTTTATTGAATCTCCCTGTATATTTGCACAAATGCTTAATAAAATAATGAGATATGATGAATTGCAGTTTAATAGGAAGATGATGTGTCCTGTGTGTGAAAGCAGAGAGTTTGAAAATAAAGTTGAAAATAAGTTAAAAAATCGAGACAGAAAAGTCAAAAATCGCAGATAAATAAAATCCAAAAACGCTGCTTCAACCGGATTTTTGACATTTCAATAAGCTCCTCTGGCAGAAAGAAACTCACCATTTTGTTAAGTTTGTTTCCAAAACGGGACTCGTCTTGATCAACAGCCAATACAAGTAAACTAATTATAAAAGGTTCCAGAATAAGACTATTATCTACAAGTTATAAGCTTAAAGAGGACTAAACTTACATTTTTTTAATCCCAATTTAAGAGATTTTCTCCCCAGAAAACCTATACATTGAAAAATTCTTCTCTAGTGAGTTACATTTAGTACATGTAAGTAATGGATTCTGTAACAACTCATAACCCTTGTAGGCTTCAAATAGCCACTACCCCTGACCCCAGGATTTACTGTTTCTATGCACAGAGTTTCTAGCTACTGTTTCTAGTGACCTGTGAATGTAGTAGAGTTGCTGGTGGCACATCATGTAAGTGCCATGTTTTAAGGAACACACAGCCTACAACTCACAAGTTCCAAGTTCAAATCCCCTAGTTTACTTTAAAACAATACAACATAGTCTGAGTATATTGCCTTTTTTGTTTGTTTGTTTCCATCATGTTTCTACAAAAATATAAAGTTTCTACATATGTACAAACTTTATATATGTTTTTATTTACCAACCAGCTTGAATTGCTGACAGCCTTCCTGGAGCAATACAAAACATGGAACTGATTTTACTGACATTTACTGAAATGTACTTGCATTTATTGCATGTGTGGTTGGAACTGCGATCACACGTGTGTACGGAGCTTAAAACTAATCAGCGAAGGGCCAAACTGCAGTTGAAGCAAAAAATGGATTAATATTCCATTTGTTATAGTCACTTTGCACATATTAAACACCACAAGTTTCCACACCAAGGGCAATTTTCTGTAGAAAAGCAGAAATAAAAAAATAATAGCCTTTTAAAAAATTAGATCTGGTAAACACAGGTCGATATTTCACCCCAATTTACCACCACAGATGATATTTTGGTTGATTGGACCTTATGCTCCAAACAATTGCTAGGCAATAGTGGGTACGAATAATGATGAATAAAAGCAAGAATTGTAATATTATTCACCTACATATAATGTTTCTGTAGAGCAATAATAAGGTTATTCATCCCAGCTGGCTCCTATAGATGGTTATACATATGTTGTTACAGTTGCCCACAGATGGGGTATTAGAAATGGTCACTGATAATGATCATCTTCAGAAAATAGGATAACATTCTAACATAGATAGTAACATGAAAATAATGACATATATTGTATTTTATTCACTCACACTAGGTAACAATAATGTACAAATAAGTTTACAATACAAAAACCTCACCGAATAATTAGCTGGACATTGCGGTGAACTGCGAACAGCATCACACTCAGAAAGACAAAGTTCACATGTTTCACCAAATAGATTTAATATCCAATTCCCCTCCCCCAGCTCAAAACAAACAAAAAGCTTTCCTCACCTCGCCACATCCTTGACACACACTACACAAACATAGCGTGAGAGAGTTAAGGCGATTTGAACAAAACAATGTTTGTCTCCCTTTCAATACTATCAAAAATAAATTTGGGACAGTTTAATGGGCCTGATGGACTATGGCTTTATCATTTAATGTGTAACCATAATCTTCCATAAATGTGCACTTTCCCCTGATTTACAGATTGGTAATTTTAAGGTTATGCTACAATAGAAAGTCTAATGCCAAGACTTTATTTTATTGAGTATTTCATAGAGTACAGATTCAATGGCATTTGGCGATGGTAAAGGTTAACTTAACCCAAATTCATATAACCCAATAATCTGAAAGCTTCACCACAACGAAAACAATAATGCGGTGCAAGATTTCACTTCATTGAATAGTATTTAAGTCCCATATATAGCATTCATCTAGCAAATAACTATAGGTCAGGTAACTGTCATTTCCGACATATTTATTGTTTTCTAGTAGACCTTAAAGGACAATTATACTCCAAAAGTTAGCCCCCTCCCCTTGAACCGCTAAGTCCTCACCCTTGAGTACACTTTCTATCTCCAGATATACTTACCATAAGATTGCTTTGTCACTCCAGTCTAATTCCACCTTCCAGACTGCCAGTGACACGACCAATGGTAAGATGCTCTATGCAAGATGCACATCTTTCCATTGGCACAGGGGTGTCTCTCTAATGAGGTAATATGAGCAAAATGGTGGCAGGCAGAGCTCACTTAAATGAGGAAAATTAATTTGCAGGCCCGTGATTTTTCCATCTTAGCTCTGCATTAACTGCCACTTTCATGCAGGCCCTCGTCTGATCGTCATAGGGTATCTGTGTGTGCAGGGCTGGGCACATCTTATTTTGAACATAGTTCTGGGCATTAGGGCATGTTATATGTACCAGTCTGTGTGATCTGGGCATTAGGGCATATTATATGTACCTATCTGTGTGATCTTGGCATTAGGGTATGTTGTTATATGTACCTATCAGGCTGTTTTTGACATTAGGGTATGTTATATGTACCTATCTGTGTAAGCTGGGCATGAGGGCAACTTGGTTAGGTTAGTTGGGGCCCTGCTGAAACAATCAACCTTGACGTGGTGGCAGGCTTACAAATCTTTTGGATAAAAACATATTATTCTACAGGAATTATGGTGTGGATAAAGGTCTTTTTGATGAACTGTATAAATACCGCCGGGAGGTGAAGTTTAAAAAGACCAAATGTTAAACCATGCCCATTCCTGGAATCCACACATACCTAACCCTGGTTGTGGTGGTGTACTTCATGGTGCCTAGTGGTACATAGGGGCGGCATTCAAAAGTTTGGCTCAGGTAGCAAAAAACCTAGAGACGCCCTGCTTGGCCAGATTGCATAAGGTAAGTATAACTGGAGAAAGAAAGTGTACCCAGGGGTGAGGACTTAGTAGTTCAGGTTTTCATCCTTGGTACTTCACATAGTTAGAAAAGGAGAAGATTTGGGGAAGCGAGTATAATTGTCCTTTAAAGGGTATCTCCACTAAAAAAATAAAGTTTGGGCATTTCATTTTATTGAAGAATGGGAGGTAAAGTAGCTGTGTCTTCCAGTGGGCAAGCCAGAAACCACTCAGAAGAAAGGTAAGAGGCAGAAACCTTTTCACTCACAGACTTTGGAGAAACATTTGGAGCAGAGAGGTAAGGTAAGGATTTTTAAACACTGTACTGTGTGGTCAGTAGTGGGGGAAATTTTTGGGAGTGGACATGCCCTTGAAAGATGCCAATTTCTCAGCAGCCACAGTAAAATGAAAGGAGAGCTCTGAAAAGTAAAATTAAATTTGGGCAAACCACTCAAACATTTTCCGTAAACAGTGTGCCTTCTCATTGGCAGAGCATTGAATAAATAGGGGGCCACTAAAGAATGGCAGGGCATCTAAAAGGTAGATACCTGAAATACCAGTTTTACTACTAAGGAGGTAATTTTTACTTTAATTCCCCTTTTAGACTGAGACCACACCACAGCAGACGGCACATTTGGAGTGCATGCACTGCTTTGTGTTTCTCACTAGATTGCAAAACGCGATCATAATCGTGTGAGAAATGCCATTTTATGTGCCAACATGATATTACCTTCAAATTAAAGTTCTCATTACATTCAACATTTATTATCTTAGAACTGGGAAGTGCGGTCAGTCTGTTTTTTAGATGTCTCAGCAGTTAAAATAAAATCATAGACAGCGATAGCTGCGATTTGTTGTGTATTAGAATCTATGGTGTAAGTCTATTTACAGAGCAAATTCTGGTGCCAAAATACAGAATTTCCATACTGTAGTATAAAAATCTACTGTAGTGCATTTAAATGAAACCACTTTTTGTCCTGCAGAATACTGTTCACTCCTTTTCTGCTCTTAACAACTTTGTATCATATAATTGAAATGTACTAAAATAATTATCTTATCTTTCAGCTTGTAAAATGAATATATTATTTTTCTCCAGTTTGAATGTCACAGTCACCTTGAGACTCTAGACAAATAGAGTACAGAACAGTTCATCAAGTTAATTCTTATGTCTGCCTACAGAATTTGATTTATATAAAATATTATAATTCTTGTTCAATAATCTGACCATCTGACCATACATGGACTCATTTGGGTTTAGTCTTTATAAATTTCAATTAACAGAGCCACACACAGAAATAGCTTTTTGATTCTTCATAAAAGCAATTGTTTTTTAAAATTGTTTCCTTCATAAATGCGATTCTTTCATACATGCAATTCTTTTATAAATATGACTTTTTACTAATGTACAATTAACTAAAATTTTCTGACTTGACAGATTAAAATTCAATCAATTCTACAATTGATATTGATCACTATTGGTTGATCTAATGCAAAAAACAAATCAATTTTAAAATCGATACAGTTAAAGAATCAAATTCACTGATCAATAGAAAAGAAAAACAGACCCATATATGGCTAGCTTTGGACTTGCCCTTTACCTTACATAGTGAATTTAAAAAGCACACTGGTTGCTGCCTTAATACTAAAATATAGGGAATTAATTATTTTATAATCCACCCCTGTAATGGGTTTATAATACCATTATAACTGGGACGCTGCTACATAATAGCGTGATAATTATAACACTGAATTTGTATCTCAGTTATTCTTATCCACCGAGTCTGTCCCTTTTCCAGGGGTGCCCCTACCATGAAGCAAACTAAAACATTTGCTAAGGGCACACCCCTGCGAAACACATAAAAGGCAGCAATACTGCATTTCAGCACCAGTACACCAATCAGTGTTAAATCAGTCCTCCAATTCACCAGTCAGTGTTAGTCAGCTCACCACAACCACCTCCAAAAGCCACGCCTATGTTCCTTGATTAAACCACACCCGCTTCAGATGCCGCCCCTGTCTGCCAATAGGTGTCAAAAACCCTAGGAACACCCCTGCCCTTTTCACACCTTATATGATGTACCAAACCCAGCCCAATCATCATGTTGTATCCATTGCTGCTCTCCCCTCTCTACATCAGCTATGGTTTGGGCAGTGGCATAACTACCAGGGGAGCAGGGAGAGCAACTGCAGGGGGGCTTAGGAGCTAAGGGGGCCCCATATTCTTATTTTTCCTATGATAGATATATCCTCCTCCCAGAAAACCACAATGGATGCAGCACGGATAGGGGCCCTATCATAGTTTTGCTAGGGGGCCCAGTGATTCCTAGTTATGCCACTGGGTTTGGGTGCAGATTATCTAAGAACCAAAGTGAATGGGGAGTGGAGTATGTGTGCACATGAGATGCCAGACCGTTCCTGCAATTTCTATATCTTTATGAAGATGAGGATCAGGTGTGGGGGTTTATAGAAATCATATGGGTAAGGGCTTGTATGTGTGAAGTCTCTCTGGGCCATATTCATTAGCAAAATAGTGATACTGCACCTTTAATGATAGTTGCCACGATTTAAAATGTGCATTTGTGGTCGTAAATGTACGATCTCAATCGTAGATTTACTATCCCCCCATACAATACCATTGCTGTACTTTGGTACCACACAGTATTTTACTCACAAACGTTTGTTCATAACTGTAAGATCACAGCCATACATACTTTTTACTGAATACGCACTGGGCTGCATAACCCACTACCTTACCTCACAGAGGAGCATATTCAGTATGATAATGTGATGTCCAGATGCCGAAACCCATGTACAAACCAACTGCTATAGGCGCATTCTTGGGTCTTGAGATTCCTAAGGACGGCACATTCAGTGGCTTAAATGCATTGATTGCAGGTTCCGCCTACAACAGTTGGTTTATATATATACGGGCTGCACTCATGCCTCAAACACCATCCACCAGGGTGCTGTGCTGAATATTGAGGATACAGTTGAATAGATTACGAAGCATTCATCTGGATTTTCAGCAACATTGTATTTATATTAAAAACCTGTGGGTCACAATCAATGTGGTTCAGTCTGCTTGGGACTGACGGGACACTATCCTGACAACGGACTGAAACGCGTTGATAGTGACCCACAGGTTTCAATAAAAATACAATGTTGCTGAAAATGCAGATGAGTGCTCCGTAATCTATTCAACCATAAATATTACCCTGGATGCTTATTGTACCTTAACACTACATTTGGACTATGCTTGCAATGAAAGGGAATAGTTAGGTAAGAAGGGAAATTTGTGTTATTTGAGAACTTCCTGGTTCAAACTGATAAGATATAAGATTACGTGCAGTAATATCATTCCATCACCCGGTTAGTTTATCTCCACCTTTACCTCTGAGGTCTAATCACTAAACTACCTGACAGCCATCTCTTCTAGTAACAACAGTCAAACATGGGGTTCCCACAGAAAGGCAGCCTGAACCTTAACACAAATATATAAATACTGCAATTGCCTGTACTGTCCCCAAAACACTTCACTCCAGGTTCTGCCTTACTGATAGTTGAATCTACATTTACCACGGTCCCTGAAATTAAATGAACATGTGACCAACCTAAGATGACCATTGCAGATGAAAATGGAACAGCGAAGCCCCAAAAACTGTATTTTGTTGGTGTTGGTACAGTGTTTCCTTTGTATAGGGAATCCCCTGTCTGGAGCAATATGCATGTATTTCTTAGATAGCGCTACATATTCTGCAGCACTTTACAATCATTACATATTATCATTACAATTAATAATTTTCTATGAACTTATATAACATTCAGGATGTACCCATATTTAAGATGACGAGAAAGGCGTGTGCTTCAGTACCGATGATTTTAATTATTTATAAGGGTGAGACTAGTACCATAAATAAGGAGGGATGCAGATTAAAAATGGTTCTGGTCCCACTTACCATAATGTAAAGGGACAGCATACACACAGACACAGATGACTGAAGTTATCTTCCAACCCAACAGTATGTATCCTTACTATACATCTACATTTCTATTGGATGTATTGGGACTATTCCGGCATATATATATTACCATATTTTACAGTATATAAAAACAGTCCATATGGAGCACTCTTTGAGATTTGGGGAGTAAAACTTAACTTTTATTAGAACAAACATGCCAGATGTCAATGCATTTTGGCCGTATTCAGAATGTCGTTAGGACATGGTTTAGGACATGCCACTTTTGTCATGGCCGATAGTGGTTCGTCCCAGCCACTGCTCGCTAGTGGTGAACAGTAAGTCAGGATGTAAGATTAATTGGTGTGCACACAGCTTAAGGAACTCTCATTCATTAAGTGCCACTTGAGTTTGTTATTTTATCATTACATGTATATATACAGTATGTAAGGTGATAGCAAAATTGGGGTAATTACAGGGAGATTAAATAAAAGTTCTTATCGTTTAAAATGGTACTAGTTTTGCCCCAACCAATCAGATTTTATTTAACAATTGGAAGCTAAGATCTGATTGGTTGGGGAAAAATTAGCACCATTTTAAACAATAAAAACTTTTATTGAATAACCCTGTTAATTTGCTCCAGATTTGCATATGTTGGAGGCAGGGTGTTGTAGAACTTAAAGAGGAACTGTGGTCCAAAAATGACTTTAGGTAAATTGATAGGAATTGCTCTCCTGAGAGTTTTTGCAATTTATTTCCATTGTTTATTTTGCATAGTTTTGAAGATATTTACATTTTTGTGTGTGATATGGCAGCAGCATCACCAGGTCCCCTGCACTTCCTGCTTCCTGCTCTGAAACCTGTCAGTCAACCTCCCCTTTGCAGCCCCTCTGGTCCCACCCACTCATGGACCCCATGGTCCCTCCAGTTGCAGGTCCCCCTTTGCCCATTTCCTTACAGCCCCATGTGGCCCCACCCACTGGTGGGTGCCATGGCCCCGCCTACTCACGGGTGTCGTGGCCCCGCCTACTCGTGGGTGTCATGGCCCCGCCTACTCGCGGGTGCCGTGGCCCGCCTACTCACGGGTGTCCATGGCCCCGCCCACTGGCGGGTGCTGTGGGCCAATCTGACACCCCCCCTAACTCTGGCACCCAAAAACTCTGTGGAAACAGCCTTTTCAGGCAGAGTGAGAACTCTGCCTGAAAAGGCTATTTTCACATAGTGAGAGAGAAGGGCTGTAGATTCCTTCTGATTCCAGCTGCAGGTTCTTCACACAGCAGAGAGGAGGAGGGACTTCCTGTCTCCCTCACACACTGAGGGAGTCTGAGGCTGTGCTCGCCGGCGGCACTGTGCAGGAGAAGCCTTAGGAATGTCACATGTCAGCCTCCCACCCATTAACTTTCTGGTCAGTCATTTCTGTATATCTTGGGCTGTGGAGCACGTAGAGAGGTGGTTGATGGCTCGTTTTAAAGGTAGGAAACTTGCCTTTCATTTAAACTCAACTTGTTTGGAGACCACAGTTCCCCTTTAAACAGTATCTTATTTATTAACAGAACAATATTAATAAAACATTTGCAAGTAGCACAATAGAAGTAACACAGCAAGGCACAGATATCACATAAGTATTCACAAACCAGAGGAATAGAAACAGCATAAGTAAAAATCCGCTTGTAAATGCCACCCCAGCTCTCAGGTCATTGTAGTGGAATCTTCTATCACTATGCCTGGCACTATGTCCCTAATCTTGGGTGGTATACCCAGGACTCTAGTCCTTGCTAAATCTCTTTGTTGGAGCTCAGGCTGCTCACTAGCTACCCTGCTCCTACCTATCACTCCTGGAGTGATATATAACAGAATATAATCTACATTATCTAATGTCCCACACTATTCCCCTATCCACTGGGTAAACTCCAGGAAGTAGAAAGGGATGAGCACATGGCTTTTATACTTTTACAGAGGCCCATACTGGCCAAATCCTGCCAGAGCAAGAAGACCAATACACATCTAGAACATAACATGTACTATAATCATAGGGCACTGAAGAAAAGTCAGGAAGCAGGCTGCATGCTCTCAGTAAAATAAAAGCATATCTTTATTGTCGAGAAATCCCTTATACATACAACGCTGAGTATAAACATGGAAGGCAAACTTGAGGAGCACAGGTGGTGCCTGACGCGTTTCGTGACGTACGTCACTTCATCAGAGGCTTCCCACCAATGAGTACAGGTTCCTATTTAAAGGACTGCAAGAGGGAGGGTTTACATATAAAATACACGTGACACTTAAAAACATCATAACAAGTACGGAAGAACTACAGCTGAGACAAAAAGATCCTAAGTGAGTCAAATTTCGTATCCTCACTGCTCAAAATAGAGCAGAACCAAAATTACTATATAGTCCCAAATACAGGGTAGATTAAAGGGTAGATTAAAGGCACATAATATAATGACAAGTATATAGCTAAGTTCGAGGTGCTGGGATCAGTATAAAATAGACCGATCTGTATCTCAATATGATGAGAAGATATAGCTGAACTAACTATACTACACACAGTTACATATATTGAATATAGCTGAAATAGCAAACACGCTCTAAAGAACTGTGTATGGATACCGATAGTAACACCAAATACAAAGGGACTAAGAGAAAACATGCCAAAGAGCATAGAGGGAGAATAGCACTGGGCCATAATAAAGGTAAGTAGCAATAGTAGATAACAAAAAACAAAAACAGCTGAATGTAACCAGATATTCATAAATACAAAGTAGAAGTATACATATAAGTATATGGATATAAAATATATGGGTATAGGTAAGAACCATGATTAAGGGTAAAGGTATATAAAATATTAAATTGAAGTATATGACAAAAAAACCCTTATACATTTAATCCAAAAAGGCTGATAGCTCGAAATCCCTATTGAGACCCTGAGGAGATATGGTTTTCATTGTAGCTGGATTTTCTATTAGCAATTTTAAAGCATTTGAGAGTGGTGTAGGAATTCTATCAGTAACCCATTTGGAGCTGTAACGCTTGTGGAACTGGTCTAGGTCTTATAAAAAATACAGATTACCATTTTGGCCCAAATTAGAATAATATTGCACAAAGGTAGAATGTCCATTTGACTATGCAGATATCTGTAGTAGAGATAGACTAGAACTTGAACTGGAACCAGAGTTCAAATCGAACTTTAATAGTTCGAACAAACCCAAACTTTTCACACTTTCGAGAATTTTTTAATTTTTTAATTATTACATATTACATAACTTGGCTGAGCGGCAGCCAATCACGGACGCGGCTGCCGGCAGCTCACTTCCGCGTAGGAAAGCGGAGAGGTAAGTAAAACATTGGGGAGCTAAAAATAAAAAGTATGCGGTTGGGGCTGGGGGACATGGAGGAAGGGATAGCAGAAGGGGATTAACGCTAGGGGGAGGGATAGCAGAACGGGAGGGAGAGGGAGGGAGAGGGAGGGGGGAGAACGGCTGCAGCACGCATGGCAGGAATCTCCGGGAGGCCAGGTAGCAGGCAAATGAGAGTAAGTGATTTCAGCTGCTGGAAGTGTGGACATGTAAAGGGGGAGATGTTGTTTTTTGGGGTATTGTTGTCCTTTTACTAGCCCGGAGGATCCATAGCAGAGTTGACAGGCTATTTGGGCGGGATTGTCCCTACTGCAGGGACAAATTCCCTGTCTCTCAGCCATAAATACACCAAACACATAATTCATTCAACATTGATAAATATATACCATAGATCAGCGTTTCTGAACAAGGAATGACCTCTATGGTCATATGTAAGGATTTATTATGGGTAAAAAAAAAAGTTTCTTTATATTACAGCCAATAAAGGTCTAGATATCACTGAGAACATTACTGAGGGAAAATGTTAATTACCGTATATTCAATACGTTGTCACTGTTATTGCTCCATCTTGTCTACACAGCAGACAGCAAAAATAGGATTCAATTTTAGCAGCTATCTTGCAGAAAATCTAGAGCAAAGCCAGAATCCTAGAATTTAGGATAACACAACCCAAAATGTAAAGGGCGTGTCCACCCTTAAAATAAAAAATAGGGATTTGTCAGTTATGTGCCCACAACCCCAACTGCTATTTTTACCAGTTTATTACATGCATTTGTAACCATTCGAATTTCTGAAAAAGTTTTAAAATTCGAAAATCGGACTCATGAAAGTCAATGGGGACAAATAGTTTGTAATGTTTGGATAAAAGGTAAAAATAGCAATAGTAACTTACTGTACATGGCTCTAGGACCTAAACAATGGCCTGGTGAACACATACAAATATCCAGAACTTGAAATAGTCATTTCTTTCACAAACACGCTACTTTCGAGCTTCCACATTCAACAATTATCCTGGAAATTCAAGAAATTCTCTAAAGAATTTCTTCTAGAATCTGGATCTTTTGAAAAGGGGTGTTCATTATTATACAAGAGGAATCATGCCCAGCATGGAGTGGCAATGATTCTTTGTTGCATACCTCCGCAATAGGGGTTAAAAATAAAAAATCTGTCTTTAACCCTTTCACTGCCACCACAGAACGTGTATATACGATCTGTTCAGAAAAGGACCAAACTGCCACAGATCGTATATACACGTTCTGTGGCTGGCCCTTTAAAAAAAAATTGCAGGTGCTAGGGGCGATCAGGGGGCTAGTGCCCCCCTAGCCCCCTCAATCCCCCATCAGTTTTGTCTAAAACAGATGGGGGGATCGAGAGATAACTTTCCAGGAGCAGCAGCCGGGAGCAGCAGGAAGAGCAGGTCCGTGCAATAAGGGAGACCCCGGTGACATCACAGGATTTCCCCCAACTAACACTGCTGCCTCCCGCCTTGAACCTTTCTCTCTTGCTGCTCCCTACCTTTGGAACTCTCTGCCACTCTCGCTTCACCTGGTGACATCCATTAATGCTTTCAAATCTAGACTGTCCTTATACCTTTCTGAGCATCAGCAGAACTAATGATTGTTAGCCCTTTTAAGCACTTTCTGGGTATTCAATAAAAGTTCTTATCGTTAAAAGATTTTTAACCAATCCCCCTCACTTGTACCTGTATGTTGTCCCCCCACTTAGATTGTAAGCTCTTCGGGGCAAGGATCTCATCCTAATGTGTCGAGGCTTGTTGCACTTATATCATTATACATATTATATATATGCTTCTTAACCGATGTATGAAATTGTATTTAACTTAATTTCATTTTTATCTATCTGTATAATGGCTTGCAATTATCCCCTTGTTTGTATACTCTGTATTTTATATGTACAGCGCTGCATACCCAAGTGGGCTTATAAATAAAATTATACATACATTCATGCTTCGCCGGGGTCTTCCCATAGGCTTCTCCAGAGTCTGCCTCTGGTGGTGTAGTGGAGGTACTGCACTGCGATCTCCATTCAGATCCCAGTGCAGTACCTGGTATAGTAAAGCTGTCAGTGTGATGATTCCCTAAGATGATTTGATGATGATTTTTGGGAAGGATCCAAAAAAAAAGGGAAAATGCACACAAAAAAAATTCTTAAAGTGATACACACCCATTTTTTTTTTTAACCCTAAAACTATAAATTAGCAAAAAACTTTTAGTCTTCTCCAAGCTTCCCAATGCCCCCAGTAATATTGGTAAAGTAAACGCAGATCATTATTTGTCCGATTTCAAGGGAAACTAAGCCTATTTTAGTAGGAAATTTTGCAGAGGTACCAAAAAAAGACTGAATTGAATTTTTAGGATCAGTGAAGTGTGCAAAAACTTGTGTGACTCTCAGTGCTAACTGGTTTTTACTAAAATACCACTAAAAGGGGGAGTGTGTGTGGGGGTGGGTTGTAATTGCAATTGTGCATGGGTCCAAATTTAAGCTAGTTGGTGGCCCCATCTCGTTTGCACCCACACATAGGCATACCGTTTGATTCAGGACATGTGGGAGATTGCCATTTAGTGGGTTTTTTTGCTTGTCAAGTGGGTTGGTAGGATTTCAACCTTTGAATCAATCAATTTTTTTTTCCGAAAAAAAACTCCTAAAAACACAGTTCTTTGGATTACTGCGTCTGGAATCTCTTATGTATGTATGAAAGCTGGCACCGTAACGTAGTGAAGGAGTGTAGATTCCAAAAATATATAGTTTATATATAATATAAATATTTTATTTCTAATATAGAGCAGCGTTTAATCTGACAAATCTGCAAAGTTGCTGTAATTGGGCCACTGTGATTTGGCTCACTTTGTGGCTAGTCGATACCACGTACACTTGTGTAACCATGAATATGGCATTTGGGAGATTGAAATTTGGTAACTTTTTGTTACCATTTCATGGGATTTTGGCATGATTTCTACCTTGAAAGTTTTTTTTGTTGATTTTTTTCAGAAAATCTGCGAAAAGTACGAACATCTAAGAAGAACTGCTCTCGACACCATTGATAGTATGAATGAACAAACAACAGCATTACATAGTTGAAAGTGTGTAGGTTCGAGGAATATATTCAGATTGCCTGAATATTTGTGCTATTTTGAACAATCATGCATTGTCTCACTTCGTGGCTTTTCGCTTCCATGTGCGCGTGTGTAATGTTCGCTTCCATGTGCGCGTGGCATACCGTTTGATTCAGGACATTTGGGAGACATTTTTTTACATTCCATGAGGTTTTGGCATGATTTCTACCTTTTGAAGTTTTTTTGTTCCTTTTTTTACAGAAAAGTGCAACCTTCTAGGACGAACTGCACCCACACCATTGATGGTATGAATGAACGAACTACAGCGTTACATAGCTGAAGGTGTGTAGATTTTAGGAATACTAGTTTGTGGGGGGTATTTCGTGTTACGGGGCTGTTTTGTGGAAAAACTGAAATGTTCAAATTCGGAGTTGGCTAAATATTTTTGCTTTTTCTCAGCCATTGTACATTGTCTCACTTTGTGGCTTTTCACTTTCACGTCCGCATGTGTAACCACGCATTTGGCATACAGTTTGATTCAGGACATTTGGGAGATTGATATTTGGTAACATTTTTTTACATTCCATTTTGGCATGATTTCTACATTTTGAATGGTGTTTGATGTTAATTTGTTTTAGAAAATCTGCAAAAAAGTGCAAACTTCTGGTGTGAATGAACAAACTACAGCGTTACATAGCTGAAGGTGCGTAAATTTCAGCAACATATAGTTTGTGGGGGGTAATTCTGAGTTCGGGGGGTGTTTTGTGGGAAAAACTGCAGACTGTTCAAATGCAAAGCTGGCTATTTTTTTTTTTTTGCTGCTACTGACATTTGGCATTTATCCCGCTCTGGGTTAGTTGGTAGCCATGTCTCTGGGTACACCCATGAATGTGGCATACCGCATATTTGAGATGCGTTTGAACTTTCCTCCACAGTTTTTAGCTGAAATTCGCATTTGATTTTGTCTCTGATTTTACAGTTGAGGAAAAAAAGGAAAATGTGAGAAAATAACTTACAATTGGACGAAGAGCTGCGCCCGGGTATCTGCATTTTGATCGAAACTTACCTCACTCAAACTCCTGCAGGTTTGTAGTTTCTAAAAATCTCTCACTTGTGGCGATATTTTAGTTAATTTGGTAGATATTCTATGTTAACCGTCAGTGGTAATACATTTCAATTTGGTGTAATATTCTTGAAGGTGCAGTTTTAGTTTGGGGGGGTCTCCTGTACAGGAAAAGTGGGGTACCCACATATATCTGGTATCGTTGTACTCGGGAGTATTAGAGCTTTTAGAACCAGTAAGAGTTTTGTGTGTAACCTTAAGATAACTATAAGTAAAAATGGGAAAAATCCATGAAAATTTGCAAATTTTAAATTTTTTGGGCATATTTTACCCATAATTCCAGTAAAATTTCCAGAAAAGTTACAAAATTGTTACCATGTTAAAGTACACTTTGTGCTGAAAAAAACAATGTATAATATACCTGATTTACTGGGGGGTTTCCTACTGTAAACTTTGACTGAACCAAATGTGTCTAAAAAGTGGTGAATTCTGCTTGCAGTGAAAGGGTTAAAGGGAAAGTTCCATAGAAAAATATTATTGTTAAAATTCTTACAGGGAGATGTAATAAAAGTTCTTATCGTTAAAAATGGTGCTTATTTTGCAACAGCCAATCAGATGTTGGCTTTCAAATGGTAGCTAACATCTAATTGGTTGGGGCAAAATTGGCACCTTTTTAACGATAAGAACTTTTATTACATCTCCCGGTTAGTTTTTATTATGCATACCTAGTTATTCTACATATTCTCTTCCATTTTGAAAAATCATTTAAATTTATACCGCTTGCTAGTTCCCTGCTGTTGACATTTCAGGTTCTGTAACAGTCCTTCTTCCCAGAAGGCACACTACCTTGAAATGTTCCTAACAGTAACTTCTACTAATTGGTTGTTGGATGAGTCAAAGATGCTCAGATCTCTACTGAGCAACTGAATCAACTATGGTGCTGGGTCAAGGGCAAGACCATAACTGTCTCTACTAGGGGTCCTGCAAACATAATAATAATTCCCCCCAACCCCCAGAGTCACTTTATTTTCTTCAGTTCCCCTCTGTCCTATGTGATTGCATTTCTCTGCTAAGCTGCACTTGACCCCCCATTCTTGATAGATTTTACTGTTTGATGATGGGTCACAAATCGAGATCAGGTTGCAGCAGGACACTGAGAGATCCATGTCTCCAGGACAGCTTGCTTTCTATTGGCCACTGTGCGTGGGTGTGTTTTTCAGGATGTTGAACTTTTAACTCCTACTGCACACGAGAAACTTGTCGGGCAGCTGGTGTTGAAACATGGAGGAGGTAACAGAGGGGAGGGGGAAGGGGGGAGTGCTGCAGGTAGATCTGACACCATGGAAAAACAGTCACTGACAGAGGTAGGAGGAAGGCAGCACAGAGTACATGAACTTAACTTTGCAATGGGGCAATGTGTTTTTTCACTATAGATGCCCTTTAAAGGACATGTCCACCCCCAAAACTAAAATTTAACCCACAACTGGGCCCTGTGTAGTGTTTAAAAATCCTTACCTTACATCCCTGCTCAAAATGCTTTTCTTGCTGTGCCTGTTCTAAGTCCAGGAAAGTGTAGTGTAGGAGTCTGTCACTGAGTCATCCAGTCCCTGCGATTTCCCTACCTCAACAAGGTATGGCACATGCTCAGTGCAGCATCCCCCCCCCCTTCCGTTTCTCTCTCCCTCTCCCTAGCTACAAACCCCTTTGCTGTAGTGTAGGGCTCTCTCCCCCAGCCGCCATAGTAGCTTTTGCAGAAACTTTCCTGAACGATACTTACATTACCTCTTTCCCCCGGCGTTCTGTATAGCCAGAAGCCGCGTCTGTGATTAGCTGCCTGTCAGCCAATCACAGACACGGCTGCCGTTCCGGCCCCCTGCTTGCAGTTTCATGCAAGCAGAGGGCCGGGACAGTACGTCTGAGGAAAGAGGGAAGGTAAGTAATGATCGGGGGAGTTTCTGCAAAAGTTACTATGGCGTTTGGGGCTGTGGGAGGGAGCCCTACACTACAGCAAAAAATCAAAAATGGGGTGGACATGCCCTTTAATGGAAATAAATCAGGATATGATTTTGGGGTTGCTACAGCAAAACATTGTGCACTGAAAGGCATGCAATATACAGATAGATATTTGCAAAGACTATATGGGGGAAGGGGGAGCTGTAATTTTTTTCCCCTTTATATTAATATATCTACGTTTAAATAAATTTACAGCAGAAATAAGAATTTTAATGAATTATCAAACAACGGTTTTGTTTTTTTAAAAAGACATTTATTTTATACTAAACATTGATTTTATATTTTTACAATTTATTCATGCTAAAAAGCATTAAAGACAAAAACTATTTACAGAACACTTTATAAAAGGTGCAAATGATGAAAAAAGGCTTATTACTTATACACATGCGTTAGCAGTATTTGCTCTGGTTTAAAAGTAGTATTTTTTGCAGCACTGAACACATTATAGCCATGCTGGCTTTTAAAACAATTTTGAAGGCATATGATTCGAGCAAAAAAATCCAAATCCATTGCACAGTCACTAGTCACCAATGTTTTGATTTTTGCAATGCAGTCCATACAGCTAAAAGAAAACCAACTTCCTACACTGCTTTATAATTTAAATTCTAGGAGCACTTAACAGTTTTATTGTAAACATAATTAAATGGTGTTATTGCAAGAGCATACAGTACATTTTTCTTTTGACAGCTGCAATATGTTAATACAATCATTTCATCCCAGAGACCCGAGTGTCTGGTCACTCCGTGGTACAGAAATATTCACAGATCTTTGAAGGTAATTTTCCAAATGTTACAGCTGTAATTGTGTAATCTCAGGGATGAAAGATAAAAGGAAACAATTATGACTCACTATCACTGGGCTACAGATATGCTTTGTGGCTTGCACAACTGACTGTTAAGCAGGAAGGTACAAAATATTGATTTGAAAAACACACATTGAACAGTAATCCTGAGTATGGCCTGGTTTGCAATACTTGCTGCAGCATAGTTAAAGTTGTCATTTAAAAAAAAAACCCCAAAAAAACAGCCTTGCCATATTATTTTTAACTGGGACCAGAGAAGAGGTTTTCACACATATGATGATGGCCCCTTGTTCATAATGGTAAGGCAAATGTAATCTTTAAGTGAACATGGGGGAACAGTCCCATTGCAAACAAATACAGCCAAATGTAGCAAAACATCTTTAAATTTGTATGTTTTGTTTACATATACTGTGATATCTAAAAGTCTATTAAAATGACAAATTTCTTCATTGCACATTTTCTTCATATCCACCAGCAACATGTAAAACTACGTTACAGCTATTCAATTTTAAATATGCAAGTACTGGTTTTAGTCCCTTAATTTAGGTTGGTAATGCACCTGCAACTCAAGCTTTTCTACTTCAGCATGTAACAGTATAGAATGAAATCAATCATTTGCAAATATAAGTATATGCACTTGTGTTAATATTTCGTCGTCTTTTTATTTCATTGGCGGTAATCCAAACACATTAGCCCTTGTTTTCTGGATTAAACGGCATTAAAGCTACTTTTTTTTTTTTTTTTTGCAAATTACAGTTTCTGTAAAGAATTATTGGGCTGTTCTTGCAAGTTTTTTGCCTTGCATAGTAATAATGTAGTTGAATGGCAGAAATGAAAGATGCTTCAGATTAAAAAAATAGATCAAAAAAAAAAAAAAAAAAGACAGTGGTAGTTGGGAAGAATTTTAGTTTACGGTAATTGGCATTTTTGAAAAATTCAGTATAGATGCCTTTTGATTGAGAAATGATCAAATTTAAAAATAAGTTATATACAATGCAACAAATGATTTGTATATTTCTCCAGGCAAGGAGAAGTAAATTAGTACACTTGTGTGCATTCCCTCAAGTCTAAAAATGAAAGGTGAAACAGATCTCATATACAGTGTCTGCTTGTCTCAAACATTTTAAAAAGCATATTATTATTTCTTAAGGTTATTCAAGTTTTATTTTTTTCCCTTTGCACATGTGTAACTTGTTTTTATACAGAATTAAAAATGCAATTTTAGCTATTGCACATGAGGTTTGTCTTTCTTGTGCACTTGAAAAGCTAAGCAGTGTTTTTGTTATTCATGTTACATTGCATATCTGTACTATTCTAACACTGAGATTTTGCTGCTTTACATTTAAGAATTTAAAGTCTAAATTAGGTTGTACTTTATCTATAATGGGTGACTTTTTAATGTGAGAGACTGCAAATTATGTATATGCTTCTGTGACAACCAACCAACCAATCCTACTGTACTGGGGTTTTAAAGTTATGTGCTACTAGCAATGGCAAAGGTAAGAGACAGCATGCCTCCTTAAATTCAGGAGCTAAATTTCTAAATTTACCTTCAAATGTATTCTATACAGATTAAAGGGTATCTCCACTGATGGAAAAACGTTTTTTTTTTTTCCCTATATGAAAGTTCACCTTCCCCCAACCCCCCTCCTACCTTTTTTTCCCCAAAATTCAGCTCTGTTTCTTTGCAGCAGCCTCTGCAAGCTGTGTAGCTCCTGGGGGTGTGTCTGCTACTGTGCTGGGCAGGCTGTCAGTCAATGTGCATCATCACATGCATATTGATGATTTCTGCCACACCCACTTGACCCCAGTGATGCCTGATGTAAACAAAGCCTTTCCTTCCTGTCTCTATGATTCACAGTCTCTCTATGATTCCTGTCTCTATTCACAGCTGATAGTGCAGGGAGAGACAGAGGGGGGAAGTTACAAGGTTCAGCCACACAGCTTTATGTAAGGAGACTTTATTTAACAATTGCAAAAGTAATAGAATATAATTGCAAAATAAATCAAATGGGGGGGGGGGGGGGGGGGGGGGTGTGGGGGTGGGGGGTGTGTGGTTTGTAAGGGAGACAGAAGGTGTATTTCAGAGGGGATGCTGGAGTGTCACAAGTTGGATTGCAGGGGGGGATCTGGGAGACAGAAGGGGTATTCAGAGGGGATGCTGGGAGTGTCACAAGTTGGATTGCAGGGGGGGATCTGGGAGACAGAAGGTGTATTTCAGAGGGGATGCTGGGAGTGTCACAAGTTGGATTGCAGGGGGGGATCTGGGAGACAGAAGGTGTATTTCAGAGGGGATGCTGGGAGTGTCACAAGTTGAATTGCAGGGGGGAATCTGGGAGACAGAAGGTTTATTTCAGAGGGGATGCTGGGAGTGTCACAAGTTGGATTGCAGGGGGGGATCTGGGAGACAGAAGGTGTATTCAGAGGGGATGCTGGGAGTGTCACAAGTTGGATTGCAGTAGCAGACACACCCACTTGGCTGCAGTAAGAAATCCTTTCCTCCTGTTGTTTTTAATAAAGATTTGTTTGTGTCTAACTCTAAGATTGATTTCATAGGGGATGCTGGGAATATGAGGCAATCTGGTATGGGAGGGGAGTGGGAGAGAGAAAAAAAGGGGGGGGGGGGGGGGTGTGTGTGTGTGTGTGTGAGAGAGAAAAAAAGGGGGGGGGGGGGGGGGGGGGTGTGTGTGTGTGTGTGTGTGTGTGTGTGTGTGTGTGTGTGTGTGTGTGTGTGTGTGTGTGTGTGTGTGTGTGTGTGTGTGTGTGTGTGTGTGTGTGTGTGTGTGTGTGTGTGTGTGTGTGTGTGTGTGTGTGTGTGTGTTCGACCAGACAGCAGTCCCGACGGATCCTCTCACATTCTGCACATGCACTAAAGGAAACCACGCGTCGGACATTTTACATGCAGGCAGTCAATGAAAGTGGGCGGACCTGCACCATCCACAGCGTTCTGGGACAAACTCATTGGATTTCTTCTAAAACTATTGCTCACAGACACAGGATACTGCAGGTGCATTTTCACCTTACACATATCTATCCTTACAACCCAGTTGACTTTTAGCAGTGGAGATACCCTTTAAGTACAAGCAGGGAGATGCAATAAAAATCCTTATTGTAAAAATGTAAAACCTAAGCTACCCAGCTACTATCAGGTTAGTGCGGGTTTTGCACTCACTTTGCAGTGACTGCATGATGTCCAAAAATCTTAGACCTTTGTGCACCCGATGTAATAAACTTTTAGTAAATAAGTAGCGCAAAATAGAATGCCTAATCCATCGGGACTTTAACCCGATGCACGCCGGTGCTGTTTACTTGACTACGATGTACTAAACCTTGATTAGAACATTGCAGGATATCAGGCAGGTAACTATCAAGGCCTATTGCTTCTCTCTGAAGGTATTTACAGGGTGATACAATATGTCAACAAATTGCAACTTTCCTTACTCGTATCTGCTATCTAATGACCGCAGTGTGAAAGTTACTGCAATAAAGAAACTAGGAAGGTAGGGTGCGCTCTGTTGCTGGGGATATACTCTCCAATTCAAAAGATGTTACGTTTCATAAACATAGCAGCGCAAAAAGTCAGAAAGTTTATTGAATCATGTGCACTCTGACATTTTCAAATAGGCTAGGAAATGGTGCATGCCTCACAAAATGAACGAAAAAAGCCCACACAAACCCGATATTATATCAGGCAGTGTAGGTTTTACACATATGTGGGTGATTGCACCCAATACTACATCTGCCAACTCTGGAGTGCAAAGTGCTCAAAAAAAGGTTAGTTGTGTCAAGACTGGGGTTTCAAAACCGTAATGGAAAGTGGGCAAACAAAAGATTCCAAACACACACATTGTGCCCTAGAAGCCCATGGGGCTCAAAGCAAATTTAGAAGGACAGATCACTAAAGTGGCAATCAAGTTCTTCTAAAAAAAAAAAAAAAAAATCTAGACATCTGGTAGAATGTATGGGAGAACTTCTTACTAACATTAGCCTTACATCTGTCTTCGCTAACATAAAACAACATTTGAGGCCAATCCCATTTCAAAATCTAGGAAAGTTTCATCTGTTCAATTACCATTTGGAGGTCACTTACATTAGCCACACAGAATTTTTACGGTTTACCATTTTAAAACCTACAGTACATACAATCATGGCATTGTTTTGGCAGAGGTATTTAAGATGGCCATATACTACAAAAGGTTATTGCAATAATTGCGATCCTAACACAGAACAATACTTTGATAGACCGATACACAATGTTAATTGTACGTAGATGTACCATACATATTGTTCGACATTCAATTCATTGTTTAATGTTGTCTATTGTGAGGTTATATTACATTTAATCAGGAATTTCCTGGTCTTATAATGTGATATTGGATTATAAAAATGATCATAAATTATGATCAGGAAAACAGAAAAATTTTGCCCAATCAATGGAAATGTCTACTCGCATGTCGGATTGATCGTAATATCGGCCCAGGGTATGGGCACCGTAAGTCCTATTTGAAAATGAACTTATTTCTTATATCAGTTTCAAAATCCTCTCCCACACAATGGGACAGTGTCTAAAAGGACACGTCATACTATAAACAAAGTAAATAGTATTAACAGCTGTGTGAAAATGGGCCAAACTCTACTTAGATCAACAACCTATACAGAGCAACAATATAAAACTATGCATTGCATGTTTGTTACCCTTTAAAAGGCACCACTATATACCATGAACTTACTGTGCCTTTAAATTCACTACTGCAGTTGTAGGGAATGCCTGCCTTTTAGGCACTTGTAATTTAAACATTTCCCTACCCACTTGACAATTCAAATTTAAAGGGGGATATCATATGCAGGTCATTAAAAACAGCACTGATACAAAAAGCTCAATCTGAAGGAAATACAGTCCCGATTAGTTGTCTCTTTCACAAAGTATTGGATGTACACCTGTAGTACGTCTCTTAATAGAAGTGCAATCTTTGTATGCATATTGAGAAAATCTTAAGTAGATGCTACCACTTCAGATGAAACTATCCTGATCACTAGATATAGGATCTGTCACACCCAGCAAAAATTTTAAAAGAGGTTTAAGGATATGATCATTGCATTCGTCCTATAAATTACCCGTTTATAGGAGCTTATACAACTATTTGTTTTTCCATTGTAGTTTGAAAGATAACATTTGTAACTTTATTTTGTTATACGGCTTTACTTTTTTCCCCCAGAGCTAGAAATGATCTGGCATTGTCCATATTTAGAGAGTAATTTGTAATAAACACCTCTCATATGCATTACCAAATATGTGATTCACAGTGTGTCATTTTGATTACTCCAACGCCACCACCAAGCCGTCGGTAGTTCATGCCACCATACAGCCTACAAACACAAAAGAAACAGAGCTTTTTTAGTCTATGGTTTTGTTGTACGTATACAAAGCTTTTTTGCCTTTAACTATAGCATACAGTACCTGACAAATATCCTCTTTAAATAGGACAATTATACTTACTACCTCCTCGTTCCTCTCCCGTGCTTTGTACCCAGGGTGAGGACCTAAACCACTAGGTCCTCAACCTTGGGCTCTTTGTAGTTACACGGATACACTTACTTAGCACTGCTCTGCTCACTCTCTGGTAAGCTCCCTCCTCTCCTTCAGCGACAAACCCAGTAGGAAAATGCACTCTGCAAGGAGCGGGTCTTCCTACTGGACGTATCGCGGAAGCAGAAGAAGGAGCGGAGCAACGCTAATAAGAGCCCAGTGGTACAAAGCATACATAGAAAAAAAAGGAGTGGGGAGGAGGCATGTATAATTGTCCTTGAAATAGTGACATTAATAATACTTATTTCCAAAGATAAGGTAGGACCCAGAAATGTACATCCTTTTATTTAAATCTGTAATTCTAATGGAGACAGACACACTTGCCCCCTAATACTTACTGTCTCTTCCCCCCTTCCCACACCTATATTTTACATAGTCATGTGTGCACGCAAGGGTAAGGGGAAAAAAGGAGGGAACCAACAGGAGAGAGTGTATTGAGATTTGGAAATTTGGGAACCAGGAGTACGATTTAAATAAAAAAGGTAATTTTGAGGGTGTAGTGTCCCTTTAAAGCAGAAACAAGTCCAACTTATCTTAGTTTCAGAATGACTTAATGGGTATGTCCACCCCCAAATGGACATAATGACAGAAATTTTAATAATGACAGATATTTGAATGTCTTTTAAATATACTAACCATCCCACATTCCTTTGGTTACCTTCTGCCTGTCTTCCGTGACTTTTCTGTGCACAAAAGCAAGCAAAAGGGTCCGGACAGGCAGTCGCAACAGTGATTGGCTAAGACTCATGAACGAGTGTTCGTAAGTATATTTAAAAGACAAATTAAGCACTTTAGACCTAGCGAGGTCTAGGTTTTGTTTTTCTGTCAGTGGTAAAATTTTTGTTTGGATTAATTCATCACAGCAGCTACAATGTATTTCTCATGATACAGTAAATTCAATAAAATGACGTACTTACCGCCAAGTGTTAGCATCTGGGTCAAAAACTTCAATAGTTTTTAAATAGGTTGTTCCATCAAAGCCTCCTACTGCCATCAGCTGTCCATTTACCACAGCAAGGCCAACCTAAAAAGACAGTTTTTTAATTTTCAGATGTTCGAAAACTACAACTCTTGGCATGCCTTCGTTGCAGAATGCAAACACGGCATGCAGGGAGTTGTAGTTTGTAAACGTGTTGAGTGCCAAGGTTCTACATCACTTGTATAAGGGCTATATAAACTAGTAACAAAAGAGATTTAACTAAACGGTTAAAATGTGTTGAATTTGGAGTAAATATTAATAGCAATCACTAGCCAATCACAGAGGCAATATGAGTCAGGGTCAAGAGGCATGGCAAGATAGTATGTCCAACATACAAAAATCCATGGACGCACACCGTCTTGTGAAGTAGGCAACTTTATTGTAGCATATTGACTCTCACAAAACGTTTCGGGTGTTCCTTTGTCAGGGGTGTTCCCTGCCTACCCCCACACTTCCTTTTAAACCCTAGACTCATGGGTAATCCTCCCACAATTAACCCATTATGGCTAGGGAAATAGCAATACCCCCCAATGTGCAACCATTTAAAATAACAAATAGAGTTATCCTAAAGTGCTGTGTTACATCTAATAACATATAGTGCTATATTAAAGTGCATACAATTTAAAGTGTAATATCACATAAAATGCATAAATATCATAAAATATCATAAGTGTTATATAAATATTAAAAGGAACAAGCCGCACCTCACCTCCTTCAAAATTCAGCAAACTTTATTTTGGATCAATAGTAAAAACATCAACCGGCATACACACAGCCTATACCTATAGACCACCTGACGCGTTTCGGGCTCCACCCTTAGTCATAGGTACTACCTATGACTAGGGTAGTAAAATTTACTTACATGTGTGTCTGTGCCTGCTTTGTTAGTGAATTTTCAATGTTTAGTAACTGCTCCTAACTGGCTCCCCCTCCCTTAGGCCAAGACCACACAACAATGCACAAAATCGTGAGCGTTCACACACGTTGTTTCATGTTTTTTGCGTGCAAGTGCAACGGAAATCGCTGGAATTTTTGCGTTCCCGCGATATCCGGTTCACCGAAAATCGCGGGCGCAATTGCGAATGAAAACATGTACGCAAACACGAGAAAAACGCACTAGTATGGCCCAGCCCTTAGTCACTGCCCACTTGTATTTTAGGCTGACACTTCTAAAAACAGCCTGTACCACCCAACACTATACATTTCATTAACATATCTTCCCGACACAGCTTACCCTGCCCATTATAACTAGCTAACCCATTGTGTGCTTACAGCCAATATTCTGCTTCAATTCCCATTACCTTCAGTGCCATTGTATTTATCTATGTCATTTTTGCTATAGGATATTATGGATACCCACATTGGACTTTGTTCTGTTGTATGTGGGATAACCAATTTTTGGAACTGCCGTTCTATATGTACTCATACTATTGTGGTCGTGTACTATAGGGGTATACCCATACAGCGATTCTTAATATCCATATGCTGCTTACACCCCCGGCCCCCTTTCAGGGATTTTATCAGTGCACTTTTTTGATGTGTTTTATTTCATATATGCTAAGCTATATTATTATGTGTAAATAAAGTGAATTTGCATTTGGATTACCATGCAGTAATTATTAGGGTTTTATACCCTGTATAGCAATTTTCTGGGAATTTATGTCAGAGGGAGGTGCCCGCCCACTTTTGGTGCGGTGGAGGTGGTACTTGGTCACCCTGTCTTTGGGGTACACATATATATATATTTTGTATTTTACTTACCTCTAGCACCGGTACGATAGTACTTGATTCTGACTCCCCTCTTTATGTCTATATACCTATCTAGAGTGTGTTTTTTTTCCACAATCATATATTGACAATATTCTACCTTTCCCTAGCTTACAAGCCATACCACACACAGAGGGAGGAGTGTTGACACCTCTCCCTCTCTGCCTAGCAAACAGCCAGGCTCCTGATCGCGGGGGAGAAAGGGTGGTGCTTCTGCTGTGTGACACTTTTCCCTTTTTGCATGGCAAAACAGTTCAGACAGACGATTGGGGGGGGGGGGGGGGAGATGGGTGCCTCTGCTTTGTGACACCTCCCCCTCTGCCTAGCAAACATCCATATATAACAAACAACAATGAGGGAGGTCCAGACGTTGAGCTGAAAGTGATGACTGAAAAATGTATTCCATCAGAACCAAGTAAAAACAGTGGCAACGTTTTGGGCCCACACTCAGCCCTTTCTCAAGAAAAGAGGATTTTTATGTTTTACTCACCGGTAAAATCCTTTTCTCCTAAGCCGTAAGGGGGACCCAGCAACACAGGGGTTAAGTACCCTCACTTCAGGAGCGGACACTTTAAAACTTGAGGCTCCCGTGCTCCTCCCCTCCTATATTAACTCACCAGCACCGGAAGCCTCCTCAGTTGGTCCCAAAGAGGGAGCGAAAGGTAGGAAACAATAGAAACAAGAAAATAACAGGCAACAGGCCAGAGACAATCATGTCAACTAAGGGTGGGAAGTACCTGGGTCCCCCTTACGGCTTAGGAGAAAAGGAATTTACCGTGTTGGTAAACATAAAAATCCTCTTTTCTTGAGAAAGGGCTGAGTGTGGGCCAAAACGTTGCCACTGTTTTCTTGGTTCTGATGGAATACATTTTTCAGTCATCACTTTCTCACACGTCTGGACCTCCCTATTGTTGTTTGTTTATATGGATGTTTGCTAGGCAGAGGGGGGGTGTCCACAAAGCAGAGGCACCCTCTCTCCCCCCCCCCCCCCCCAATCGTCATTCTGACTGTTTGCCATGCAAAAAGGGAAAAGTGTCACACAGCAGAAGCACCACCCTTTCTCCCCCGCGATCAGGAGCCTGGCTGTTTGCTAGGCAGGAGGGAGAGGTGAAAATCCTTTTCTCCTAAGCCGTAAGGGGGACCCAGCAACACAGGGGTTAAGTACCCTCACTTCAGGAGCGGACACTTTAAAACTTGAGGCTCCCGTGCTCCTCCCCTCCTATATTAACTCACCAGCACCGGAAGCCTCCTCAGTTGGTCCCAAAGAGGGAGCGAAAGGTAGGAAACAATAGAAACAAGAAAATAACAGGCAACAGGCCAGAGACAATCATGTCAACTAAGGGTGGGAAGTACCTGGGTCCCCCTTACGGCTTAGGAGAAAAGGATTTTACCGGTGAGTAAAACATAAAAATCCTCTTTTCTCCTACAGCCTACAGGGGGACCCAGCAACACAGGGGACGTCCCAAAGTCCCGACAGGAAAGTAGGGTGGGACAATTTAAACCGAAAAACTCACGCTTCGGCGGTCCTAAGGATAGCGCCGCTTAAGGCAGTATCCCGTTCTGTAAATACCTGTAGGCGGTAAAATTTTATAAACGTGTGGATTGAAGACCAAGTTGCCGCCCGACATATCTGGTCCACCGAGGCTCCATGACGAGCCGCCCAGGACGCTCCAACTGCCCTGGTAGAGTGAGCTGTAACCCGCAGGGGAGGAACAGCTCCAACTGCTAAGTAGCAGCGGACAATGGTAGATCTAATCCACCTGGCTAGCGTTGCGGGAGAGGCCCGAGACCCCCGGCGAGGACCTGCCAGGAGAATGAATAATGCTTGAGAGGAACGTATGCCCTCCGAGCGAGCCAAGTAAATCTTCAGGGCTCTGACCACATCGAGACAGTGTAAGTCGCGCTCCCTGGAAGAAGAAGGATTAGGAAAGAAAGCCGGAACCACTATCTCCTGATTAATGTGGAAAGATGAGACCCCCTTCGGCAGAAAGGAAGCGTGAGGGCGGAGAACCGCCCTGTCTGAATAGAAAGTTAGGCATGAGGGTTCCACCGACAGAGCTGCCAGTTCCGATGCTCGTCGTATAGAAGAAATGGCCAAGAGAAAAACCGTCTTCCAGGAAAGAAGAGAAAGAGGAATACATCGTAAAGGTTCAAAAGGAGGTCTCTTGAGTACCCTAAGAACCAGCGATAAATCCCAAGGTTGGACTGGAGGGCGGACCGCTGGACGTAAATGAGCTACTCCTTGTAAGAAGGTTTGAATGTCCTTCCTGTTTGCTAGTTTCCGATGGAAATAAATTGACAGGGCTGAAACTTGTCCTTTCAGGGCACTAAGAGAAAGCCCCCCGTCAAAACCCTTTTGAAGAAAACTAAGGATTCTGGATAGAACAAATCTGGAGGGAGGGAATCCCTTGGACGAACTCCACAAAACGTATCTTTGCCAAATTCTGTAATAAACCTTAGCTGAAGAAGGTTTTCTAGCCGCTAACATCGTCGGAATAGCTGAATACCGCGTTTCCAGTATGGCAGATTCAAGCGCCACGCCGTTAAATGGAGGCGGTGGAGGTCGGGGTGTCTGAAAGGACCTTGAACCCGCGGTCTGGCCTTAGCGGAAGAGGCCAGGGTTCCTCGATTGACATAGATAGAAGATCCGAGAACCAAGCCCTCCTCGGCCATCTTGGAGCAATGATGATGACCGGGGCTCTTTCCCGTTTGATCCTCTTTAGGATCCGGGGAATCATAGGTGTCGGAGGGAACACGTAACCCAGGTGAAAACACCAAAGCACCACTAGAGCATCTATCAGGGCCGCTATAGGATCCCTTGTTTTGGCGCAGAACACCGGAACTTTTCGTTTGTGACGGGAAGCCATCAGGTCGATGTCCGGGATTCCCCACCTCCGCGTCAGCTCTAGGAACACCTCCGGATTCAACTCCCATTCCCCGGAATCGAGAGTAACTCGACTGAGGAAATCTGCTTCTGTGTTGGATTCTCTGGGAATGTAGATTGCTGATATTGCCGGCACGTAACTCTCTGCCCAGGATAAGATCCTGTGAGCCTCTGCCATTGCCAGAGCACTTCTCGTGCCCCCTTGATGATTTATATATGCCACAGCCGTGGCATTGTCTGACTGTACGCGCACACTCTTGTCTTTCAGCCAGTCTGTCCAGTGTGACAGAGCTAGGAAGATCGCTCGCAGTTCCAGGATGTTGATCGGCAACTGGACCTCCTCCGAGTTCCATAGACCCTGGACTTGGAGAGAGTCGCACACCGCCCCCCCATCCCCGAAGACTGGCGTCCGTGGTTACCACAGTCCAAACAACACTTTTTAGGCCCACACGACACGACCTTTTTTTTCAAAAACATGTTTAAAAATTTGTTTTAAACAATTTTGCAAAATAAATGGCAAAAATTCTCAGGAGAGCAATTCTATCAATTTACCTAAAAAGTCATTTTGGGCCACAGTTCCCCCTTTAAGTAGGTACACAAATAGCGATAATAGCCCCGATACCCGTCGGAATCTGACCGACTCGGGTTTAACGCTAGGTGACATTAGACGGCTTTCCTGAAACATGCGATTGGCCGGCGAAACTTTCCCTCGGCGGACAAGTGGTTGGTGCGGGGGGGGAATTACCCTTGCCGGGTGTTTTTATTTTTGGTTTTCTTTCTTTTTTTTATTTAGTCTCCAGATAGGGAAAAAAAAAAAACAGGTCCTGTCTGTCCAATCTGTACTTGTTTGTGTTGTACCCAGCTTTAGACTGGAAAAAAGTGATGAGATCTCATATGTACAACTGACGGGGGGGAAAATCGGGGGGGGGGAAAGAACACTGGGATAACCGTAAACTGAAAAGTTAGGAGAAAGATCTAGGGGGGCCACATTATCAGCATACGTGTGAAAAGCGCAATCAAAAGTGTAGGTGTTACTGTGGATTGCCACACGTGATTTGGCAATAATTTCTAACCGAGTGATGCAATTTGTACAAAAATACTCATGCTTGGCACTGGCAGGATGATTCTTGCGCTAACCAGTTTGGCCTAGCCAATTAGGGAGGGCCGACCAGTTGAGAGAAAAAAAGTGTACAATGGCGATTAGTTGAAAAGTCATTAGAAAAAAAAAATGTGTTAAAAAAAAAAAAAAAAAAACACAAAAAACAAAAAAAAACTTAAAGTTGCAGGGGGTTTTTTTGTCTGGCTGGCGGAGATTGATAAAATATATGTTTACAAGTCAGGTAGGTAAGCTCTTTTTTACCTATCGCCCAGCAATATTTTTAATTGAAACTTGGCCTGGAAGACTGACAAGCTGCAAAACCTATACCATAGCTAAATATTTAAAAGAAATGAAAGTAGGAATACTTGATTATACCCTCCCATAAAAGTTTTGTATGGGGTAGGTGCCACCTTTTAAAGCCAGTGATAGGTTTTCCGTAGGGGTTTTGCATATGGTTTATTTATATATGCACACATGTGTTTCACCGGAGGCCTGTAGGAGAAACAGGCTTCGCAGCTACTGGCAAGTAAGGCTTGTAAAGTTTCTGTTTCATCCAGGACATGGTATATCTGTTGTATTCAGGTAAATGCAATGGATTTAAGTTAATTCTTTAAGTTTTGCTAGTCATGCGACTGCTTTTTAATTCAGAATGGACAGAAGAAAACTGAAAAACAACGGAAGAGAACATTCAGATGTTGCAGTGAAAATTAAAGTGCTCTGTTTGTATACTGTGGGGGAGACAAAACAGCAAGCTGCACCAAACATATAGCCCCAGCACAAAGAAATTAGGACCCAATGTGTTTCTAGCACTTGGTTTATGTGTCCACCCTCACTAAACATGTCTGTTCTCATCCCTGCTGCAGTCTTTGGGTGACGTACTGAAAAAATACATTTTTTTAATAGATTTTTTGTGAATCTGATTTTTTTCAACACTTATTGTCTCAAAAATCTCCTTTAGGGATTAGATACCCAATAGGCAATCGTTTGGCCAAAACCAGGTTCAGACATTCAGAAGATCCATCCGTAAAACATGTCTTATGGTGGACCTTCATTAGCGATATTAAATTCACAGTATATGTAATAGTAAGTCAAGTGCCTTATCTTGCTTGTGACCCAAGATGCAATACGTGTTTTACATTCTTATTGAGCCTTGTAGGATGCATGGCAAGGTAAGATTTACATTTGCTTATATTGATAATATTGCTAACATAGGGTAATAATCCATGCAACCAGTGTATATCGAGTTAAGACGTGGAGTTTTACACATAATTTCAGGGGGCTGTGGCCCCATTTTTCCAATGTTCTTCCAATTATAATTACCAATAAGTTATGTTTTTTTCACTGACGTGTTAGGCTAAAGTTAACGGGTCATTATATGGGGGCGTAAGGAAGCGCAAAGGACAATGGTCTTCCTTTTGCTGTGATTCCAAGATGCGGAAACAGACTTCACCCCCACCCACATATTGCATCTTGCAAGGTAAGGCACTTGTATTAGTGAATTAAATCTCTCTAGTTAGTCAAGTAAGACCAAAATGTTCAACCCTGTCTCAGAATATAACCACCCGAGTTTAATGGAAAGTCTGTCAACCCAAACAATCGAACCCATTAAATCACATGGCTATTTTTTGGGAAGTCTATGTCTACCTTTTCTGTGCATAGCTTATATTTTTCCTCTGATCAGTATTAAGGGAAACAGAAGACAATAATTCTCTAAACTGCTACAGTTTTGATGAAGTGCTAATAGGTTCAACAGCTTGGGAGAGAGAAAAGGGGATGCCTGGCACTACACAAACACTACAGTAATCCAGTGGTGCTCTTTTATTAGACCAGACAGACAAATATTCACTTCATGTGCTTGACATGCCTGCAAAGGTCATGGTGATTTATGGTGTTCTAATGTCACAAACTATCCCACCCCATATGCTCACAGCGGACTTCCTCTGTATTTTCAAAAGGGATGTCGTAAGTGCCAGAATTGATTGGTTTGCTTTGTTTTAATTTGATTATGGCGGGGGGTCCTTAAAAACATTAAAATAGGGGGCCAGTTAACGATCCATGCAGGACTGTTGGGGGTGCCATACTACATTTTTAAATTTACCACTACACTATCATGGTGCTTTCATAGTAGAGCTGCTCACACAGATTCAACAGAATTGCGTAATATGGTAAATGTATATGGATAAGGAACCTTAACCAAGTAGAGAGAGCCAATACATCGGAGCATGTATGGACGAACTCGAACGACGATTTAGTCAGCTTACATTTACTAATACATTTCTCACACATATACTATACCACAGGATTTCTCAATGTCCCTCTTCCTGCTCATAAATCCCTCACAGGGAGTGAGACTGTACGAACCTTCCCTCAAAAATTCCACCCTTAATAGGACACAAATGAGAAATCCATTGCACCAAAGCTGTGCTGAGATTCAAGTTCGGCTTGCACCAGGTATTTAAAGTCGTGGATGTGGAAGGTAGGCCAGGTTTATAAAACCCCCGTCTCGGCCTCCCTTTATATACATACAGCCCGATGCACCAAAGGAGGGCAACGCGTTAAACGAATGCAACGGGATGCCATAACCTGTTACCATGAGCTTAACTCTTGTGGGGGCTCACACAAGCAGGGCCCGGAGTAGCAAAACCAGATTGTAGCCTGTGGCACACCACACGGAGTGTGTGTTATTTAAAGCTCAACATGCTGTGCTCCATGTTCGCCGGAGTACTTTTCTTGAGCCAGGCCTCCTCTTGATCTTGTTAACTATATCCATTATACCACGAAGATAAAACCCCCCCCACAAATTACACATACAAATATATATTGTGTGTGTGCCACATCTCTGCGGTGTCCCCCACCCCTCTCTCCATGTTTCCGCTTGTCTATTTGCTCATTCTCAAACCAACGGGGTTTTCATGTTCCCTCTGTTCCTCACCATGCTGTAACGCGTTCTTGCCGCCTATGTTGGGGCACCCCCCCAGTTAGACGGTCCCTACTGTTTTACCTTTTTTTCACCTTACTTGTTTTTTCCCAGGAACGGCTTCTCCCACCTTTTGCATTTTAAATCCCTGTGCATTAATTTCGTGTAACAAGCTCTCACTCCCCCAGGGAGTATTTACACAGTCCCCTGCTTATGTTTAGTTACGGCAGTTGTGTATGGTCTAGACGCCTTCTTTGTGCCTTGGTGATCCCCCCTTGTCGCGGCCTTACCCCTCCATCCCGCGCACAGCCACCTGTTGCTATATCCCTGGTACCCTTTGCTTACTCTGTATGTTTATCACGCCAACAACGAGTACACGCCGCCAGTCGTTTCTGTTTCTATCCAACCTATTTGCTCTGTGTCGCACCTGTTCACGGCGTATGCGCACAAAGCAGTTACATTGCCACATGCATCCCACCCCGTTGCACTGTGGCTTCGCCGCATAACAAGACTCACCTTTTGTTGTGATTTTGACCTATATTTATGTCTGTGCTTATTATTTCGATCGCGTGAGTTTGTGTTTTATAGGAACTGGTGCTAGTGCTGCCCCCCATGTTTCCCCCCTCCTGTATGTGTTGTATATTGTGTTTCCATTATGTTAGTGTTGGGTGTTCCGCTGTCCTCACTTCAGTTTCACACATTTTGTATTTTGCAGCAAATGAGTGTGGAGAAGTCATATTTTAATATGTGCCTGTGCTTCACAGGTAATATTAACGTTCATTTTGATAAAGTTCCCTGTGTGTGGCGCCTTTCCCTCATTCACTAATAAGTATTATACTTGGCCTCGGCACTGTTTATCACCCGGAGCCTAGCCTTCCGTCTTTATATAAGATATTTCTAGATTTTCCCTCTCTACTAATTGGAGTTGTCAATAGTCAGCTGGTGACACAGACTGCCAGTTATGGTCCGAGAGCCCACACCTTTTACAGCCTTGGCCGTTAGTGTGCACAACTTCTGTTCTCGCACACCTGAGGCGCATGTGTGTTTTGTTGGACGTGCAGGGATGGTCGGTCGTCATTGGTCACGGTGTTTCACCGCAGAGCGCACAGTCGGAGTTTGTTGTGTGCGTATCGCAGGACAACCTCTTGATCCCCCCACCCACATCGTCTCAGGCTTTATATGTAGTCGTAATGCCCGCGGAATGCTCGCCGAATTTCTATCTCCTCTCCAAGACAACCATATCCTGACATAGTTACACGCAGCGCAATCGCTGTTGCCATCCGCTTAACCAGCTACGAACATTCTTTGGTGCAGCACCTCCAGCCCCCCATGTCCACCATTTACCTTTTTCACAATGACTCTTATCAATTAGATTTTCTTCAGCTGCCTACACACTGCTATACCTCTTCTGCGGTGCAGCAGATGGTGTTGACCAGTGTATGTTAGCTGTGAGTTAATGACTGAGCACCCATATGGGAGGGCGGATTCCACTGAAGTTAACTATTATGAGACCTCTTCGACTTGGTATGTTCAATCTGTTAGCTTCTTGTGTGATTGGGATGTAGTGCAGCAATACATCTCGCCTCTCTAATTAGTAGCTTTTTTACTTGAGACAATCTCACTATTTTTATCCTTTCCAGACCCTTGGAGCCAAATCTACAGCGGTACAATATTTGTCCCATTGATGTTTCTCACAATACAACCGATCCTGTATGGTCCTTGCCTTAGTGGATCTCGTGGTGGGATAACGCAGTGTCTTGTGGCCCCTGAGCCGAGTGAGAGGACTGGAGAACATTCACATTCATTGCAGCATGGTTAGCTTTTGGAGGGTGGATATAGTGTGCGACCTTCTGCTTACTGCCAGTTCGGACGATAGTTGCTTCATACCATTGCAGGCCATCCTATCGCCGTCTATTACAGGAGCATTTATACCTTAAGTGACCGTTGATACGGTGTGTGTGAGGGGGTTTCGTCCCCCCCCTTTCCTCTCTTTTTTCTCTCCTTGGTATCTTCCTGGACTTTTGTATGCTAATAGAGTCTGATGTCAACATAGTAGGAAGAATTAGAAGAATTCAAGGTTAAGGAATTTTAATATTTACGTTATAAATGTGATTGCTATTTTGCAACAGATTCCTAGTCTCCCCTATGCCTGGCTGCCTGTGGGTAGGTGTCTTCATATGAGGTACTGATCAGTCTTTATAAACCTTCCCTTAATTCTGTGGCAGTCACAGAGTAAATCCTGTTGTTTTGTTAATGTTGTGTAATAGTCATGAGTCTGGACACTTAGTGTCTACACAGATTGGCAAGCATGCATATTCTTGGTGGATCAAAGCTGGGACTGACTTACAATCACTCTTTTCGAGGATTTAGTCCGATTGTCCTTAGAACATTATGTAAGGCTGGGTACGAACATGGCCGTGATTTTTCTATCCTGGCTGTTTCTGCAGAATGGTGGCCGGGACAATATATGAATGAATCGTAGCAGCTGTCTACCTGACAGCCATGCTTGCAGCACCGGCAGAAAACTGCCCCACGTGATTTTTCAAAAGGTGGCAGATAAACAAAATATATATTTGGTTGGGCGCGAAGGCATAGCCTCATGTACCCAGCCTACAAATAGTACTGAAAATAAGGCAATTAGTTACCAGTGATAGAAAGGGCATTTATGGACAGCGTACGAATTAATTTAGGAAACAGGTTGTTGGGCTAATTTATAATCTGATCCAATTTATCTCTCAGATTGCCCCAAATCGATCCACCTTGGTGGACAGTCCTTACCTTCTGCGCGTTTAGTAAATATAAGGTAACAAGCAGTTACAGTATGTGTGAATGAGCCTTGTTTCCACCAGCATCTGTCGCGAAGGACTCCAGGCTTTCACTATATGTTGCTTGAATAAGGTTGTCGTGAAGGATTCTTGTCGAACTGGCATGGTACAGAAAGCCAATGCGTAGGCAAGTATGTATTCGGTAAATACATGTCGTGTGCGCCAAGTGCGGCAGAGTCTTCCTGGAGACTTAAAGATTCCTGTATTGAGCAATTGATACATGAAGATTTACATTTGCGAGTCTAGTACAAATTTAAATAGTCATTGTTACTATCTATATTTACATTTGGTTGTCTTCACAGAAATAAAAGACAAAGCTTATTGTATATCGCATTGTGAGTTAGTATTGCTGCACATGTTAATGGAATTGCCTCGCAATTCCATAGCTATTTATTCCATCATTTTCAAAACTCTATGTTTTTATCATTTAAGTCGATATGATAATTGTTAATATTCACAATCATTTGCTGTATTGGTTTGTGTTTTCTTAAATACTAAGAATCTTGGTTCTATAGCTCAAGGTGGATTATCTATCGAGTTCGCATTCAACTTTTTGTCATGGCTAAAGTAGATGTCTTAATATCTGCAAGATTGTTGCAGTATGCAGCGACAAGTGCAAAAAACTTTGAAAAAGAATCTTAGATATTAAAGATTTAGCTTATGTTATATTTAAGGTTGTTGGAAAGCTTTTTGGACGATCATTTGATATCGTTTTAGACCAGTTTGAGTTAAAGGCGTCATGTGTCCACCCAAAATCATATTATTCCTTTTCTCTACATTTGTTTCTTTTAACCCCACTACTGCGCCAAACCTTAGTAGTTAGCTTAAATAACCCTACTTAACATTCAGTCTCGCTTAGTTGGTTCTTTCCCGCTCGTCTGTCTCTCAGCCACATCCACATCGTGCGCTCGGGATGGGTCCGTCCCGACAGTGTTGCATAGAGGACGGCCGAGATCTGTAATCGTTGGGGGAAGAGAAGGCATGTCTAGGCTCTAAGCCTCTTTAGACCTTAATCGGGGGACTTTTTAAAAGAAAACAGTGCGCGTTTTTTTGGTGGTTGGACAATGTCCGTCTAATAAAGTTCGATGATCTGGAATTGTGCAAAAAAGAAATAGCCTTTTGGTTTGAGTTCTTAGGTTGCCCGTTTGTTTTGAGTTTTGCTATGCAAAGTCTCTGACACATATGTCTTATTTAATTATAGCCTTAAAAAAACATCTGCAATAAAAGGGCCAATGTTCTATGCAAAAAGAAAACTGTTCTGTAACTTGGAGTATACCTCACACTTGACACATACGTCTGAATCAGCTGAAGCAGGGTTCAGACTGTACTCTCAGATGCCCAGATAGATCCCATTCAGTTGCAGCTTGTTGCTATTAATTGAAATGCCCAGACGCATCCCATTGAACTTGCTGATAGATTTCTGCAAGTGTAATGATTCTCATTGACAAGCATTCTGACACTTTCCTCATTTTTGACTTAGCTGACGAATCTTCCAGGTTTCCTTACTGAAGGGCTCACATTGGAACCCACAGCGATGCACGATTACTATCCTGGTTATAAGGGTGTTTAATGCTTGTAATGTTGGGCATAATGTATGGTAAGTGGTAATTGTTAGGACTTGCGCACATAGGTATTGTGTAAGGATAGAAGGATATCTCTGGCAAGATTGAATATTGGACTTTTTTCAAAAAAATTTTGCTGGCAAAAATAATTCCACTTCTGAATATAAAAACACATTGTATGAAAAAAATTATCCTTTGCAAATTATACTGAAGAGTGGTGATATGATAGATATGGATCTTCTTTGTATGTCTACCTGTTAATATTAATACTGATAAACCCAAGAGCTAAAGGATCTTTGGTAGTTACTTTTAATTACTGACAAATGGATGAGATTGGGCACCAATATCTGTATGTATTTTGTCATGGTGGATACATACAGGGTTATTCAATAAAAGTTCTTCCGGTGAAAATGGTGCTAAATTTGCCCCAGCCAATCAGAACTTATTTAACATTTTAAAGCTAACATCTGATTGGTTGGGGCAAAATTAGCACTATTTAAAAGATAAGAACTTTTATTGAATTACCCTGATAGTATTCCACACTTTCTGTATGTTATTAAAATCTGAGTATTGAAATATAAATCCAAAGACCATAAACAATATGTAATAGTAATGGTTTGCTTAAATTAAAGCTTTCTTTCATTTTACTTCTCCATACCCTCATACCTGTATTGGTCAGGTAAACTGTAGTAGACACAATATGAAGATTTTTATGCAGCTGACCAGATAGAACAGATTTTTGTTGTTTTTTCAAATGAAGCGCCACAAATAAAATCAAGGAAACAGGTTTCTAGCGCTATACAATACCAACTGAACAACCGTTTTGTAATTTGCGACAAATGGTTCCAGATCAATATATTTGTTTATTTTTGCATGAGAATTGTTGTTTTCCATTTGAACAGTAGTTTCACTGCATCTTGCAGAAGTCGATTATAATTCCGGAGATTATAATATTATATATTCTGCGATTATAGCCGGTCAGAAAATACATGCAATAATTGTTCAAAGCTCTTCTTTATTGTTAAAATACCACTGCTTTCCTTAAAGGAGATATTATTTTACAGTTTTAAGCCTTGTAGTTAACAGTTTTTGTGGCTTTATGGCTATTGTTAAGTGATCCGTCCTGCCGGTATTTGAACAATGTTGATGGAAACCCAGGCAATACTAGCTGAAGCTCCCCCCTCCTCTTCCATGAGTAGAACAAGCTGCTCATAGGGACATTTTGTTGGGCTTGTCCTCTAACAGGTTTAACGATCTAATTTGCTAACATCTTGTGTCTGCACATAGTTTTAGACACCTTGGCTGCAAATACAATAAGGTATTATATATAATAATAAATATTTAGCTGCCACAATATTTAGATATCTTTTAGTCCAGATATTTTAGCCCAACAGATAACTTTACGAAACCCACTCAGCCGCCGCTATTCCAATCTGTGGTAAATTGGTTAACCGCTCTCTTAAATTCAGACATTTATGCATTTTATTTATATTTGTTTAGGAGATGTTAAGTAGTCACAGTTTAAAATCACCATTGAAGTTTTGTTGCTTTATATCAGGTGTCTAAGCACTCGTCCAGGCGAGACTGGTATGGATGTCACGAGTCGCTGTACCCTGGGAGACCCCAATAAATTGCCAGAGGGGGTTCTCAGCCAGCCCGGATGCCCTATGTCTCTGACAAGCACCCAAGACAAACCCTGGAAGTCATTAATCTTTTGCGAAAGCATCGAGAAATTTGTGATGTGGGGCTTGTAGTAGGCGCCAAGAAAATCTATGCCCACAGGGTGATACTTCAGCTTGCAGCCCTTACTTTCGAGCCATGTTCACTGGTGAATTGGCAGAAAGCCGTCAGACGGAAGTAGTATCAGGGACATTGATGAAAGAGCCATGGAACTTCTGATTGACTTTTCCTACACTTCACAAATTACAGTGGAAGAGGGAAATGTACAGACTCTTCTCCCGCAGCATGTCTTTACAACTTGCAGAAATTCAAGAAGCCTGCTGTGAGTTCCTTAAGCGGCAGTGACCCATCTAACTGTCTTGGCATCCGAGCTTTGCAGATACTCACTCCATGCCGGAGTGTGTTAAGGATTGCAGACAAGTTCACCCAGCATAACTTCAGGAGGTATGATTAATGGTTTTCAGCACCTGTGTTGGTTTTGATGGTATGAGGACAGCTTACTGGCAAGAAAATTAAATACATGAAACAATGTTCCTCCTTAGCAAGGGAGCAGAGCACAAAATTTTAGTTAATAGGGACATTTTTTTGCTCGTATTAAATGATTTTTTTTTTTCATTGTTATTGTGTTTAAGCAAGTGTGAAGAAAAATAGGCACAAATATTTGATGAATTTTTCTTTATCACGTATGTAAATTTCGTGTATTGAAACCAGTGGAAATCTTGTTATTAAGTATCAGGTTGATTTTCAATCGGACACAGAGAGGACTCCCCCTTGGTAAGCATCTGATATTCTGTTTCATGGGAGGTCTTTTGAGGGCTCTCTATAATGCATTTCTATTTAGAGATCAAATCAAGCTAGGATTGTGATAGGCAGGTTTGATTGAATACTTTACAGGACTGTGCAACCCAGGAAAGTGCAAACAGTTATGGGGACACTTTGGCTATTGGTAACTATTTACCGTAGTTATGTTTGGTTTACAAAGGTTTTTTCTCTTTGTTTGACAAATTAATGTTCTTGTAAAACAAGTAAAAATAAAACTGCATTCATCATACACAGAACTAGAAAATCATATTAACAACTTTATATTTATTGATTTTTTCACATTTAAGCAAAAAAGAGATTTAAAAAAAAAAAATTGTATTATATGTTTGGTAAATATCCATTATTTAAAAAAGAATTTTGAATGCATGCTTTGAAAGTGTATTTCTCTTAACTGTAACTAAGTTCTTTGTAGCCAGCCATTTATCAACCCAGTAATATAGTTTATGTGTAAATCTAAGCATGGACATTTTCTTTTAAGTTGCCTTTGTACTTTTCCCCTTTGTTTATCGTAATATTGGACAATCTGTGTTCCATGTAAGCAGTAAGTCCTGACCAATAAGATATATAATAGATTCCAACTCTGTAAGATACAGAAAACATATTCAATATGCTTGCTTTTGTATTGCTATTGCACCTCCGAACAATTGTTTTGTTTGTTTTTTATTAGCATTTGTTTACAGCAGCTGTTGTATACAATTAGGAGGCTTTAGTTGAGAAAGTTTTGATTTAGAGAGATATTTCCTTTACTTTTTGGTGGGACCCTCGTGCTTATTAGTATAGTATAGTATAGTATAGTATTTGAGGTTGAGTAAAGACATATGTCCATCCAGTCCAACCCATCTAGCAATTTCCTTATTTCCTCCTAAACTGTTGATCCAGAGGAAGGCAAAAAAAACCCCACCAAATTTATGAAGGGGAAAAAACTCCTTCCTGAATCAAGGGGCATAGAAATTTCCCTGGATCAACTCTACTTTATGAATCAATACCAGTAATTTGCAACATTCCTTGTTTGCAGAAACTCATCCAGCTTTTTTTTATTATGACCAACGAACCTGCCATAACCACGTCCACTGGAAGACAGTTCCATAGCTTTACCGTTCTCACAGTGAAAACCCTATCCGAACTTGAAAGCCTAAACCTTTTTTCTAAGTCTTAAGGGATGTCCTCGTGCGCTTTGACATGTTCTTTGGTGAACAATGCAGATAGTTTATTGTATGGCCCGTTAATGTATTTATACACAGTAATCATATCCCCCACAAGCGCCTTTTCTCCAGCGTACATGATTGTAACTTTCCTGTCTCTCTTCATATTCAAGCTCCCCAATCCCCTTATTAATTTAGTTGCCCTTCTCGAACCCTTTCCATTTTAAAGATGTCCTTTTTGTACACAGGATTTCAAAAATGCACTGCATATCCAAATGAGGCCTTACCAAGTGTTGTAAAGAGGAAGAATAAACATTTTCCTCCCTTGAATCCATATCTCTCTTTATACAGGACAATACAATGCTGGCTCTGGCTGGCTGTTGCACTTGCTCAAAATTCATTCTCTTTAGAATTGAATGGAAATCCATTTAACACAAATATCTGCAATTCTGAACAGGAAAATATATGCACATAATATGCCTCTCTCTGTTGTCTTAGAGTAATGCTGGCCATACAACAGAGAGGTTACCTCCGATGTTCTCACAATTTTGGAACAGCTCCTGACACTTTTTGCAGGTCAATATTTTATGAATTGGCCAGATAAGGGAACGTTGTCGTAGATCGACGTTGAAGATATCAAATGTCTGATGAGTGCATGACTGAATTAAGTATTTAAATATATCTTGTCATTACAGAGCTAGATACACACGGATCATTATTGGTATGAACACTCATATTAAATAAAGTGTTTAATATTTATATGCAACACATTCGCAACCCCATCTTACAGATCAGGCAGGTAAAGGGTTAAATGAGTGCTGCATATTGTATTTGCAGTGCGTGTGGATAGACACTTGCACATATGTCCTTCCTGAGATAGCTTGTTTATATATCATTGAATACCTTGCACTTAAAAGTTTAAAGTTCAGTTATCCACAAATAGAAGGAAAATATCTGTGCCATAGTTAGCAAGTACCTACCTAGCAAGTCCATGTGTGTTTGGTTTAATAATTTCTGTTTTCCATGTTGACTTAAGTATAGTGTTTTTATATTTTTATTATTTTTAAATAGTTTTTCCTCCCATTGGTTGTGGTCATGAAAAGGCCAACCCATTATAGCTTTATCGAGGTCATTATTAGAAATTTGCTTTAGGTTTGAATAAGAAATTATTACTGGAGGCAGGTCTTGGCTACATTGGATGCTTACGAATTATTAAAGCAGCATTTCCCGATAGCCTATATTTTTGGACAGTACATTCACCTTAAGCAACGACATGCATCTACTTTCCCATTTCCCACAAACATGTAATGACTTTTTGTTGTGTGGAAGTCGCGGGAATGCGAAAATTTCCACGATTTCAGATGCGCATGAGATTGCGCGCCTGTTCGCATTTTGGTAACGCATGCGTTCACCATTTTTGGTGGGTGAACGCTGCTTTCAATAACGCAAAACGGCAAAAAGCTGCGCAAACGCACAAGAATCGCGCACCCCAATCGGTGAGGCTTAGGCCACACTGCCAAGCACAGGAATCGCGCACCAAATCGCGAGAGTAACGCACGCGATTCTTTTGCGTTTGTACTGCACACTTTTTTTTCCATTGCATGGATTTTATGGTTTTAGGGTCCTCGTGGTGGACCCATGTTTCATTTGATATAATCAGATACGTTTGCATGATGATGGATGCTGTGCTACTGGTAGGGAAGTTTCTGGACATCTCATTAACCTAACAAGAAATGTACCGTAATTTGGCTGTCACTTTTTGACATGTTGGTGTGAAGATACTTCACAGGAAACCCCATTTTAGGTTTTTGTCATTCAACACTTGAGTTTAAATTGCTTGGCTCGAAAAAAAGCAAGGATAATAAAAAAACAAAACCATCAACACATTAAGAGAGTTGATAATAATGCAATGAGTATATTTGCTCCGGTTGTTTTATGTTGGTACAGAGGTGCAGTTTTTCTTGCGGTTCAGCAGCAAACGAGGGCTACCGAGCGACATACAGTACAATAGATTTGTTCATCGATCTGTCAGGTTGGACCACCAACGATGCCAGAACAAACGGCTATACAACGTGATTTATTGTACAATAGCCTTTCTTCTTGTTGACGTGGGTCATGTGCACAATCACAGTGTTAGGCTTAACTCTATGGCTACTGTGTACGGTAGTCCAGAGCTAAAAAAGGGATAATGGAGGAATTTGCATAGATTTAAGGACAACTGTGGTCTTTGAACAAGTTTGGATTAAGCCTGCAGTTTTCCTTTAAAATGAGCTTTGGATCACATCTCTGTAGCCTGAGAAATTATATTGCAGCAAATGTTTAAATTTTTTGCTTCCAGTAGGTCAAGTGGCATCACCGAACACTCGCGTCTCCCCCTCTACCTAGAGGAGGAGCATCTCACTGAAGACTTAATGCTAGGGAAAACAGAACCTGCACAGACTAAAAATTGATTTTCTATAATATATAATAAAAATTATTGATGAACCTTTCCAGCATTAACTTCTCAACAATTTTACCTAGAATGTAATTAAGGGTCCTTTTGTAGGTATGACGGAAGGCGTTGGGGAAAGTAAGAGACCACCGTTACCATAGAGACATAATGAGAGGTGGTGGATTGCCATAACAACACTTTATTTATGGATGTAATTTGGCTTTTTGTAAAGCCTAATTTTAGATCACTCTTCTTCACCTTTCCTGATCTGTGAATACATGTTAACATGTATTTGCAGTGGCATGACAATTGCTTAAAAAAACAGACACCATTTATAAGAAATAAACAAAGTAAAATTTTACTTACTTACTGTAACCACAACAGCATCTTTTTATTTTAAAAATGCTACCAGACTGCATAATTGTAGGGTTGTGTTGCTGGTCTTTTTCTGTGATTTAAAGTCTTCTGACCACAGAGATTCTGGCAATAGGAGACGGTTCCAGAAATAAGGTAATACTGACAACCTTCTGCATGTTAAGCTGATCCCATATTTATTGTTATTGCAGACAAGATGGCTCTGTATTGTCCTGTCTAAACCAGATATGGAATCATTTAAAAGGATGCCATATTACCTTATTATTCACTAATAGCTGGAGGTTCATAGAATAAACATGCGGTATATCACCGATTTGTTTGTGTTTTTAATAGTAGAATAATTAAGTTGCAGCGAGATCTACAGGTAATTCTTTATTTATTTATTATTTTTTATAGTGTGTCGTAGTAGAATTAGTTTTTTTTTTTTTTATTTTAGGTGTTGCCTTTAACATCCTCAACATTAATGCCCATTATTTTATAGCTAGAATAGAAAGCCTCTATAAAGTTAGGTGTCATAAGTAATTGTCTAATTTTATTGGTTTGCTGTTATTGTCTAGCCCTGGGTGAGCTGTTTATATACTGTTGGTTCAGGATTAAAAAGGGACTTCTATTTACCAACTCTTACAATTTTTCTTTAGTATTGTATTGGTACTTAGCCAGTTCCATGAAAAAGATTAGAAGATTCCCTAGAGGTAGACTGGCACTACAGAAATTACAGACCTAATTCTGCAATGCCAAACGTCACAGAGGTTTGGAAACCAGAAGTTCATAGCGAAGCTCTTAACAATAACTACCCAGTTTAGGAGCTAGTGTAACCAGGAGTATCTTTAAGGGTTACTATACTAACGCAAACAACTTTACATTTCTGAAATATCAATTAGAGAAGTAAAATGGTGGTACTGGCATATTCATCTGTGCTGCCAATTGTCCCAACCTCCCTTACTCACTGCCTTCTTGTAGTGTCTGTGACATTATAAGTTCTGCACAGACTCCAATAAACACTGACTGCTCTTATGCACCTCCCCCTGCCTTCTTTTTCTGCTGATTCTCTTATTGTTGCAGACAATAACTAGCTGGTAGGCAGCCAGAGATTCCAGTAAGAAGTCAGGGATGGAGAAACACTTATGATGTCTGCTTCTGGAGTGACAGGTCTTTCCCTGCAAATGCTGTGACTTCAATGATGATTTCTGTGACTTAAGAAGATTGACAGTTGAAATTAAAGATCCCTTTAAACTGTGAACTAAAGTAACCAGAGGATGAATTCTAGAAGTGGAGGCCAATGTCTCAGGGTATTTAGGAAGGGAAGGTGCATTGGACCCACCTTTTCTGCTGTAGAAGTTTTGCCAGCTTTGCATGGAATGGTTATTACCAAGTTTTCAATTACCAAAACTACTTACCGTAGTAAGTTCACAGTAGGAAAAATACAATTTGGCAAACTATGAAACAGAAAATGAGCTGTATATAATAAAGTTTTCATGAATAGAAAAATGTAACAATCTCAAGCAGTTTTTTTTTTAATGACTACATCATCTTTCAGCAAGGGTTTTTACAGACAAAAAAATAATTCTCCAGATTGGTTTTGATTGTCGTCTAGTTGGTCCAGGATTTTATACATACCGTATATACTCGAGGAAAAGACGACGTTTTCAGGCTTTAAAAAAAGCCTGAAAATCGAGCCTCGGCTTATATTCGAGTCACTACCCTATCCACTCTGCAATCCGGCTCGCTCACTCCGCCCACTGAGTCACTACTTGGCACCTGTCTCACTTCCAGCACAGAGTAGTGATGTCAGGCGGCATGGATGCGTAGAGAGGGGCAGCCAGATTGCAGAGTGAGTGACAGCTTTTTTACTACCGTACACAGCTTTTTACTTGGGTACAGAATTTTTCTAGGCCAATCTCCTCACTGAACTGGGGGGTGCGGGTGCCACTGCAGATATTTGGAAACTACAACTCCCAGCTACTAAAGTATGCTGGGAGTTGTAGTTTCCAAACATCTGGAGTGCCAAGGAATGAGGATTATTTGCCTTTTAAATGGACAGAAGAATTTATACAACAGTAATAGCCAAATACAAGTATGGCTATTCGTATAAGAATTCTGCTGTCCATTTAAAGGGCAACTAAAGCCTCCAAACACATACAGAATCAGAAGGGAATGTATGATTGTGATTTTGATTCTGCATTGTTCTGAGGCTTTAGTTGCCCTTTAAATGGACAGCAGAATTCCCATACAGTAATAGCCATACTGGATTTGGCTATTACTGTATGGAACTACTGTATGAGAATTCTGCTGTCCATTTAAGGGAAACTAAAGCCTCAAACAATGCAGAATCAGAAAGCAAGTAGGGTCATAATTTAAACCGTCGGCTTATCACAGGATCAATCAGGTTTTCTTCTATTTTGAGTAAAAATAGTTACCTTAGTTGCGTTACTCGGGTCGTCTTATACTCAGTTATACGGTATTAATATATCTGGTTTTTACTTGTTTATCTAGTAATGTCTCTGTATTCTCTAGGTGATGGAAAGTGAAGAGTTATGCTTCCCCTGCAAATCAGTTAATAGATATAATCTCAAGTGATGATGAGCTAAATGTGCGGAGTGAGAACAGGTTTTCAATGCTGTGATGGCTTGGGTAAATATAGTATTCAAGAAAGGAGGCCGCAGCTGCCACAGGTAATTTGACAACCTTCTTACAGTTAATACATTTATCTTTCATTATCCAAAAGTAACATTGTAATGTTTCTATAAGGTTATCAGACATTATTATAAAGTTGCTTTTGTCCTTTTGTTTTTTTTGTTTTTTAACCATTCAGGTTTTGCAACATGTTCGTTGCCACTAATAAGCCCAAAATTTTTTTGTGGGCACGTGGGTCAGATCCACTAACAAAAGTGGAGGAGTGGCAGGTACAAAATTTATATATTTCTGTATTGGGAAGTCATGCTATAGATGAACATTATAAACATTGATGGGCTTAAAAAAAAACAAAAAAAAAAGCAGCCGACAACCGAGTGGCGGATGAATGGTTGTTCCAGGTGACATACCCTACGTGTGGCTTCTGGGTTGGGCATTATTCGTTTTTGCAGGATGGACTAACAAGCACTGTCTGACACAAGCTGCACACCGATGCAATTGTCGCAGGAATAGCCGTTCGTCAGCCGGTCATTTGTCAGCGCAAAAGCCTTTAGAATTTTACTACAGTAAATGTTTGCATATGTACGTTTGCTATCTACCAGTCAATAAACTGCCAAATTTTTGTGCAGATAAAATATAACGGACATGTCCAAACAAGCTTTAGTCAGATTTAACAACCGTTTAACATCGACCTGGTGTGTGAAAATTATCACCTATATTCAAACTGAGTTACAGAAATATTATGTCAGCCGGTCGATGTGTTAAAATATCAGCCTTGAGTAACAAGCCTAAAGGTCCATACACACAATGAGAGAATTGTTAGTGTTGTACAGGCACCCCATGAATTGTTTAGTGATCCATGCTGTTGTATTCAATAACGATATCTGGAAATAAGCAGCCTTTGTGTTTTTACGAAAAACTACATTGATCCATCCTGGGAATCGTATGTCAAGGCTTGCAGATATCCTGGTGCTGGTACCTAAGTACTGTGCCTCATACCAAATTTCTAGTAATTGCCTTTTTTTTTTCATTTTAAAATATGTAGATTTTTTTTTTAAAGATTTCAATCTCTGCCCTCTCTCTTTCTAGTCTTATGTCATGTGCACCTCTTAAGCTACCAGTGACCAGATGTATCCACTTGTTGTTAATGTTTGAGAATGCTTATAACATGGCAGCCCCAGGACTGCTATAGTGATTGAGACATTTTCTTTTAATGTAATGTTTATTTGCTGTTTTTTCCTAGTCACCATTTATAGGACAATAAGATATAAGCACTTAGCAGGACCCGATAAATCAAAAATGTAAAATTCTTTAGCATTGATGTGGCACGTTTATGAAAGATTGGAGTGGCATTGGTTTGTGGTTGCTGGTTATAAATTGCTAAAGGGGAACTGTGGTGTCCACAAACATTGTTGTTTAAATGAAAAACAAAGTGCAGAGGGATGGCTGCCATGTGACTATGGTGGGAGGCTGACATGTGACACTAAGGCTTCTTCCTGCACAGTGCCGCCGCGAGCACAGTTAGACTCCTCCATGTGTTGTGAGGGAGACAGGAAGTCCCTCTCTCTGATGTGTGAAGGCCTGACAGAGCAGGTAAGGAAATTAAGTAGAACCAATATGATATCAGGGAGGTGCACTCAAATAGGATATAATATTGTTTATTGTGACAAAGCGTTGCACAATGTTTCGGGACGCGTCCCCTTCCTCAGGTGCATAAAACAAAATACCATGTGCTCAGTTTAAATACAAAACGCGCCCTCCTACTAGTGGAGTGGACTTCACCAAACAAACATACTAGTGAGTAAAAAAACATTTTGTAAATTACATTTATTAATAATAGTGACTAATACACCATTTTTTATTAATTTAAAACATATCCTATAGATTGATAAAATATTCTGCTACAGTGAATAGTGGCAATAAATAACTAAAAAAAAAGTATTTTTAAAGTGATTTTAGTAGTTTTATTGTACTATTCACTGTAGCAGAATATTTTATCAATCTATATGATGTTTTAAATGATAAAAATGGATGTATTAGTCACTATTGATTAATAATGATGTAATTTACTAAAATGTTTTTACATAAGTAGTTTTGGGAATGTCCCTCCGCTAGTAGGAGGGGCATTTTGTATTAAACTGAGACATGGTATGTTTTATGCACCTGAGGAAGGGGAACGTCCCCAAAACGTTGTGCACCGCTTTGTACAATAAACAAATATATATCCTATTAAGTGCACCATCCTGATATCATATGGTTCTACGGTTTGAACTGAGAGTGGTGAGCAGCTTGGGGAAGCAGCACCTTCGTGTGATTCAAAAGATTGCAGGTGTGCGAGGACTTGTATATAAGGGAATCTACAGCCCTTCTCTCCCACTATGTGAAACCGCCTTTCAGGCAGAGTTCTCACTCTGCCTGAAAAGCTGTCCACATAGTTTTCTGTAGTGTGTGTGTGTGGGGGGGGGGGGTCCTGAGTGGCCCACGGCACCCATAAGTGAGAGCGGGGCTTATGCAGCCATAAGTGGGCGGGGCTTGTGCGGCTGCGAGTGGCGGGGCTTAGGCACCCGCGGGAGGGCGGCCACATGGGGCTGTAAGAGAATGGGCCAAGGGGGGCTGCAACTGGAGGGACCATGGGGTCCATGAGTGGGAGGGACCAGGGGGCTACAAAGAGGAGGGAGGAGACACAGGCAGATTGACTACTGACTGTTCAGAGCAGGAAGTGAGGAGCCCTGGTGATGCTGCTGCCATATCACACACAAAATGTAAATATCTTCAAAACTATGCAAATAAACAATGAAAATAAATTACAAAATTCTCAGGAGAGCAATTCCTATCAATTTACCTAAAGTTCTTTTTGGACCACAGTTCCCCTTTAATCCTTTTAATTTTTAAAATCACTAAAAGGTGAATGAAACCAATCCAATGAAATTATATGGATTTGGTTAAAAGAGTTTAAAGTCTACCACAAAAATGAATGGTTCAAAAGTTAGTGTTGTTAGGTTGTTTCATTGATAAGTGACCTGTGTATACATTCTTATGCTGTATTTATAATATATCCATGGATTATACCAACAGGGACTTAGTAGATGAAGCCAAGAACTACCTTTTACTCCCTCAGGAGAGACGCCTAATGCAAGGCCCTCGAACCAGACCTCGACAACTATTCGATGTGGTGAAGTGCTCTTTGCTGGTAAGCTTACCTTTTTAACATATCTGAGCTAAATCTTCACTTTGCATTGAAAGGACATTCTCTTATTTTAATCCAGTTTGCTCTCAATTAGAAAAATTCTGCACATGGAAGGAGATATACCAGTAAATAACCTACACAAAGGGTTGTAACTTCTTGGTCTCTTAAAGCTTAGCAAAGCAAAAAAATTAATTTTTTAATCACAGACAGTTGTGCATTAGAACATTAACATATATAAAGTAAAATACTGCATTATAAGAATTTTTTATTATTTAGTGTGAGGCTGGTGTAGTGGAGATGCCATTCCAGTGGTGAACATTTGACCCTCAAACCAATGAATGGAGATGGATGGTGGCTTCAATGAGTAAACGACGATTGTTGTGAGGGTCAGTGTTTTAGATGACCTTATGCTGTTGGAGGCCATGATGGATCTTCGTACCTCAACAGTGTGGAAAGGCCGTTTGTATTTTATATTCTTTTTCACAGCTCTGGCTTCCTTTACTTATTACAGAGCGAAAGTTAAAGACATCTTTATAATATGTTTATAATTAATATGTTCAGCATCCAGTGCGTATGTGTTTATTAAAAGGCATGTCCACCCTAACTAAAGATTACACAAGAGCTTAACCCAAACTCCAAAATCGCAATAGTTCTTAATGGAATCTAGATGTAATACTTACCGGTAGACAGACAGCTTCCCCACCCCACCCCTGAAAGGTTACCACACATACAGAGAGAGGCAGCTCAGGGAACAGCAGACAGTCATTGTCCATGATGTAGCTGTCATGCCATGACTGATGCTGCCCGGAGAGAAACGAGTTTGAAAGTGTTACAGCCATTGATAATTGGTGGTGTGGGGTTTAAGCTACTTATTACTTATAAGCTACTTATTACTTATAAGCTACTTTTAAAGAGTCATTTTCACCATAAAGGAATAATTATGTTATTAACAAATAGGTATGATCCAAAAACCAATCAGTTGGCAGTGATGTTGCGCCACAAGCACATGCGGACGAGTGTTGGTGTTGCTGTTCTTGGAGGGTACCTTATGCAGTAGGGGGCCAGGATGGAGTATCCTGCCTCAACATTGGAAAGGATTAGTGCTCTTTATTTTATTAAATTTTCCACACTCCCATCCTGTGCAATCTGGTTCAAGAGATATACACGGGGAAAGTATTATTTTTATACATAATTTCTGAGAAATCTTCATTACCATTTCTTGCCCATAGTTAAATAAGTTAGGGTGAGTTAGCCTGCAATTCTTAAAATGAGCCCTGATTCACATCTCAGACTGTAGCCTGTGAGAATTTTTACTTTGACTGTTCAAATTTACGCTTCAGGTTGGTTGAGTGACATCACCTGACCCCCGCTACTGCCCCAGTGCAGAGCAGGCCCCTCTTAAGACTTAATGCTGGGAAAGACCTGCAGAGATTTAAAAAAAATAAAACAGACCGTTGAGTGGGGGGAATATTAATGCAGGAAGAGGCTGATCACATGACTTCAAGCTAGCAAAACCAGGAAGTGATTTTGCTAAACCTTTTCAGCAATATAGATCATCACAAGTTTTACCTAGAGATGTGATCCAGGGTTTATTTAAAGGGTTTTTATTTAACCTACCGTATATACTGAGTATAAAAATTTGTAAAAACTTATGACTTGAGTATAAGCCGAGGGTAGAAATTAGTTGCCCTTTAAATGGACACAGCAGAATTCCCGACATGAACCCATACAGAGTAGCCAAATCCAGTACCATTAACCCCCTTCCTTCCTTCCTTGGCACTCCAGATGTTTGGAAACTACAACTCCCAGCTGTTGTTGCTGGGAGTTTCAGTTTCTAAACATGTGGAGTGGCAAGGTTCAGTAAACTTTAATTAAGCTTACCATCATTTACAATTCTCCTGAACCCCATATTGTAAAGGGCCCTCTGACCCCCATATAGTAAAAGACTCTCTGATCCCAATAGTTAAAATGTCACCTGAGAGTTGTAGTCAAGCTGTCATTTGCACTGTACTAGCAGCTGTTTTTGCCCACCACTGAGGAGACCCATCAGATTTACAGCATCCAGATGAGCAGTGACAGTGCTGAGTTAGTCCAGCAGCCGACTAAAGGAAGAGGAAACGATGTACAGCGCAAGAACAGCCCCTGTAACTTTCTATGGAGGTTAAACACATCGCCACCTACTGGTTACTATCCGCAATTGCAGAATTTGGATCTATTAGGACTTGACCTGAGCATAAGTTGATAATAAAAAATATATATATTTGTCTGAGGAAGGCACAGGACGTGTGCCGAAACGTCACCGAATAAAACACATCTGTATGATGTAAAACTGGGCCATTGTCCATCTTTTTATTTTCATTTACTACTGGTATAAGTCGGGTTAGGTTTTCAGGCTAAATTTAAAGCCTGAAAAATTTGACTTATACTTGTATATACGGTACTTCTGAAGACCCCATGTTGCCCTTATACTCCTGTGTCCTCGCCCCCTGTCTGTGGCTTTTGGCTTGCTAGACCTTCCCTCATCGGGAAGCTTCTCATCACATACCGCCGCAGCCCAGTTTGTACGTATCAGGGTGTGTAGTCTCATCTAACCCTGGGGCCTTGTTCTACAAGTGTCTGCAATGACTCTCATTTCCGCTCCCCCGTTCTTACTGTTTGTGATTCCATTTCGTGTGTGCCCTTGTTGGTCTATGACTGCCCACGACGAAAAGTTGCGATGTGTATACCGACGATTTTGGGGCGTCATATTTATCTCGTATTATTTATATTAGGTTGTGAGAGTGGGACTACAATGTAGTTGACAGTTAACTCCCCCAACTTATGTATGCACATCCCTCCTCTCCCGTGACTGCCTACCCCCCAAAAATTAGTTGTTTGTGGTAAAGGTGTATATACAACACAACTGTAAACACAGACCCCAGAATAGGTGACCCCCCCCCATGTGTCGTTCTTGCGTGGGTTTGGTCGTATTATATCTCGACAAATAGTATACCAGCATAAGTGTCTCCTCCAAAGAGTATGCCCTTAGTGACCTTTCGTTGTTCTCTCTGCTGTCGATGCCACTTAGCAGTGTCAATTTTAGCGGTTGTTGGTGTGCCGTACAAGGGTCCTCTCCGTCCCAACCCCATGCATAATAACATACTGATTTCATTTTTTGGAGAGATACTAATATTCCTCGATATACAACCTCACACCATTTTTTATTCATTCGTGCTTTATCTTTGGCTTTTGTTCTTGTCGGTTATTTGTGTTGAGAAGTAGGACAATACTGCGACACAACAACAATCTTTCTCATGTTTGATAACGCTCCCCTATTGTATTGGGTTTCTCCCAATTTCGAACTCACCTGTGTTCTTGTGGATTACTTTGTATTTCCTATTATAATTTCTCGTGGTACACCTTCTGGACATGACATTTGTATGTTATATTCCCGGTAGCCTTTTATCTTTCTATTAAAAGCATGAGCATTTGACGCACCCAAAGGCCGACTTGGCTCATATATCTGATTTCATAACGCACGTAATTAGCTCAGTCCTCTCTTGCTTTCGAGTTTTATACTGTTCTTGATCTTTTTCCTCTGAGGCCACGGTAGATCTCAAAGCGCGCTAATAAGTGTGTGTGTACACGCGTGTTGATTCTAGAGCACCCGCTGACCGCGGGCGTCGCCCGTTGCCCGCGCCGTTTGCGCAGGTTCCTGCCCGACCCACCCCGGCTGGCTGTGACCGTCTGATGGTCACCTTCCGATGAGCTCCGTGTAATGTACGGTTTGTTGGTGTTACTGTCTCCCTTTTTTTTTTGGTGTATTTCGCACTTTGCCGTTGTCTGCGTTAGCCTGTCTAGACCCGACTTTTTTTGTATGCCGGAGGACACACCTAGGCCACAACCTACTCGTGGACAGCAGTTACCGTTTAGTTGCGACCCCTGTATGATTGCCCCCTTTTTTTTATCATACATGGACTCCTATGACGCGTGGCGAAATTACCCCGGTGCATACTTTCGCCGGTGCACTCCCGGGTTCGGCCCCCCACCGATCGACGAGGTGTGTATGAGGGCGTGAGCAGACCAAATGTTATTATACTGATATTTTGGCACTCAAATAAAAATTGATCGTATGGCTTGCATCCGTCAGGTCTCAATCCTGTGCGTCCGGTGATTGCTTCTTGTTGAAGCAAATTTTGAGACTCTCTATTGGACCACCGCTGTTCATCTTTGTCAATTACTGTCGCGTGTTATCGAATCCACATAGCAAGGTGCACTAGCCGCGTGAAACGCCTGACTGTCGCCTATGTGGATGACTACGCTCCCTTACTTGGTGGATCGACCACTTCCCCTCGACACCTCGGTAGGCTAGTTGAGAACTGACCTTATTAGGAATTCCAACCACGGACCGACCGCAGGACTGCAACTCTATATGGATGGTTTACCATATTTTCCTACCCCGGGCTGTAGCACCTTTGAACACCCACTATTGTCGTTTGTATAACGTGCACAATGGTATAATTCGAGCCCAGGCCCCCCCGGACTCATCAACAGCTGACCGCGCGTCCGCTGCATAGCGGTCTACTTCGGTCCCCACGCATCACTCTTTTTATTTTATCTTGTGTAAGGAGTGAGGCCTCGCACGACATGCATCTACTTTTGCGCACGCTGCATATGGTTGCCTCCACTATCTGTCTTGTATAGTAACCTACACTCTTTTGTGCGCATGAGCTGGCTTCCGCATTCAACTCCATTGATTGCATGTGTTGGAGACCGGTACCATAGGGGTACTAAGCATTGTTTGCCATTGCCCCCCCTATTAGGACCCCATGAACTGTGAAAGAATGCAATTTGTCTTTTCGTCCATATAAGCACAAACGATATCAGGGACGGGCAGTCGGCCAAGCTAAGCTGGTTATTAGACTGCGCAATGCATGCGTTGCTAATCATGTAAATAGACTGATTAAAGTTTCCGTCGAGTACACACTTTGTTTCCGTTTGAAAGTAATACAAGGTTCATACGTCACCTAATTTTCTTGCAATATTATTATTGTGATGCTAATTCCTAAAAAGGTGAGTCAACGCATTATGGTTTTAGTTATCCCGTAATGGCAGAAAGGATTATTGCGCTTGTCCCCCTTACCACTGTATGTTAAAAAGGAAAATTGTGTCACAGATTAGTGTTCATATAATGCAAAACAAAATTAGATATCTGGGAACGGAATTTACAGGGAGGACCGATGCACAGTTTTAACGGCGTGATAACTTCTAGCTTTAACCGACCTTTAACGATTCCCACGTGCCGCGTTACAATAGCCACATACGTTAACCTTTTTTAATTAAAGGGGAGGACACATGGAGTGCCCATTTTATAGCGGCTCTCCGTGGTGAAATTCCCTAGGGGGTTTACTTTTTGATTGCATAGCCCCCCCACCACAAAAGCGGGAGAGTTTGTTTTTCTGATCACACAACATAAACTTTTTTTTTAGGATGAGTGCTTCAGTTATGTTCATTTGGAAGGCTGCAGCCTTTAAACACAAATACCGTTGCCATATTATTTTTTGTACCACACCCCTCCAGTAGCCTCGCTTTGTGCCTTGGAAGTGCTGGACAATCCTGTTACTGGCTGATTGGTGTTAAGTTAGCTCGCCATCTCTGCGACAGTATATGCCTGTGAGTTCCGGTTCAAACGTATGCCGTGAGTCTGTCAGGTGCGGTGCCACAGAACTCACAGGCATTACTGTTTGAGGCTCAAGCAGGAGAAGCAGAGGAATCTCAGAGGGCGCGTGCTTAACATTCAGCAACCGCTAGTAAACCAAGTGTCAGCAACTTCCAAGGCCTAAGCTAGGCTTGGAGGGGAAGCGTAAAAAAAAAAAATATGGCAAAGGTATTTTAAAGCTGCCGCTTCCACAAAAATAACTTGATTTTACGTGCACATTCTACTTTAGTATATTGTCTCGGTGATTGCCTAAGACTCTGCACTGTCCCTGAAAGGTCTGCCGGTGTGTCCCTACTGGCTTCCATGATTTCGACGCAGCAGCATGAAGGAGTCAATGCACGGGCTGGGTAGTTAGTTCAATCAATTTTCAACCTAGTGGGTCTAGGTTGGGATTTGATTCAAGATCCCGGGGGGGGGTTGTGGGGGTTTTGCGACATGACCGTTACGACCTATGGTAATTATGTCGCAAAGACTCGAGAATTAAGCGTAGAGCGAATACATTTTTTTTGATTGTCTTGGTTCTAAAAAACGACGTATTATGTGTAAGACCGGTGTAAGATCAAAGGTGCCTCTATGGATATTCTATCTGCGTTAGCACATTGTCTATGTTTCTCCACTGTGGGAAACAGGTACTTTTCCCACACGATTATTATAGTCATTTACTGCTGGTAAAACCATATTGCACCCGCATGGGCTCTCGCGCGCAAACATTCGGTTGTGCTGTGTATAAGGACTGATATACTATGCAGTGGGTGTGTGATGTACTACAGAGCCCCCAGGTAGTGCATCGCATCGGTCCAACAGACACTAACCCAATGCGTGACGTTGCCCCCCCTTTTCACGGTTGTAAGCCAATGAATTCTCGTCGACAGTGGTATCGTCCAAGTGACCGTCTTCCTCAGTTGCCAATGGTACTTTTCGTTCTAGTCTTTGTTAGTCCCACATTAACAGTGCAATTGTTTCAATATATCTGTGGTATACACTAATAATGTTTCACATTCCTTTACAATAGCTAAGTTACCTTAGGTAGCAGAACTTTCTACCCATTTTTCTACTTCTCAGATAATGACATGTTTCCCAATTAAATGACCCCTAGCACCGTAGGCTCGTTACGGCGCTCACCTGGCTTAGTTTCGTTCAGACCTGAGAACCATCTCGTTGGGGACTAAGGTTGTTTCTCACACACTTAGGGTTACATTATTGTTCGCCGTTACCCCTGTCTTTTCTTCTCTCATCCCTAGCCAACGGCAAGCTGATTTTGCTACGGCGAGCATGATTGCGGGAACGGTATCAATTCGCACAATTTCCCGCACCTTCTCGTACTCCTCTTTCTTGTAGCGCGCTCGGCCCACCCTGGACGTTTGCTTCTGGCACAGAGGAGAGTATGCGCCTATCGCGTGCACACCGCGACGCACAAGCTGCTTTCGCACACCTTTCTTTTTGACCCCCTCCCCCGATCGCACGCCCCCTGATGCCTCTGCTATGTTTCGCGACGTGACCGGCGTCGTGTACCAGTACCCGCAGCAGAACCCTATCTCACCTCTTTTCTCTCCTCCAGAACCGATCGGCCCCTAGTTTTTATGGTGTTTGCCTCGGCCGAGAGGGGACCGTAACAAGCAAGGCACCCCCCTTTTTCTCCTACAGCCTCGGGGGCCCTAGCCAACATCCGTGGTGTTTTAAGTAACACAGTCTAACCTTCACGGATGACACGGCTGTACATTTTTATTCAATGATCCACCCGCTTTGATGTCGCCATCCGTGTGCTCCTTTTCGTCCCACTATTAACTTCCTCAACCATGCTGTCCGGAGCCCTCAGTTTTTTATATTTTAGTGTGTCCAGGATGCGAGGGAGTCCTCTCTCTCTTCTCTTCCCTATAGTAACCTTACGGTAGCATGCTGGTGAAGTTCATTATAATATGTGTGCTTCTTCTCTTCCTTTCTCTTCCTTCCCGCCGCTGATTACTCTATGTTCTTTGTCCCTCATTTCCCACGTGAGGACGGCCATTCATCTGTTTCTCCTCGCGAAATTGTCGCGCGGATATTATGGGCCTGGTCCTATTTCATGACAGGTGTCTAAACATGGCCGACCCCCCTTCCGCACGGACCGGAGAGAAGCCCCGCGCGGCCGTGCCAGGTCCAGCCGAGAGGGGACCATATTTTGGTCAGTGCTGCTGGGATGATGATTCGCCTAGAGTTCTGCTGGAGGCGGACCGTGTTTTCGTGATTACAGCCCGGGGGTACTTGTGGGGGGCCCGGGTACTTTGTGTGCGGACTCTCTCTTCACGGATGGTTCTTTCTTAGTGGCTTTAGCCGGTATGTTCCAGTCTACGCGTGTGATGAGTGTCTGAGGTTCTCGTCTTCCTCTACCGCTCATGTTCCCTGTTTATGGGGCTTCTTAATTGTCTTAACGTTCTTGTCGGTCTCGTCTTTTGGTCATTAGGGTGAGCCCCATTTTGCCTCGCTGTTGGCAGTTCGTTCTTATAGATAGTAGGGGCTTCCTGTCACGCAGCCTGCAGTGTACTGTCCAAAAATAGGAGACAGCGTGACGACCTCTTTCTCCGTCTCCCAACTTGTCCAAATCTCATTGTTCCCGCACTCCTCGCCTTATCTCCCCAGGTGTAGTGTGCCTGACGCTTTTAGTGCTCCACTGTATCTAATCCCGTCTGTGCGCAAGGCCGTGGTTCACAATCGGCCAGTGGGATCCCTGCAGTGGCTCCCTACCGGACGCCAAGAGCCTCGCTTCCGCGCAGATGCGCGTTGTATGGCCCGTTTAAGCGAATGACCGCCGGGCGGAGACTTCCCCCCGGGCATCTATTGCTTCTTTCATGCCAAATCCACCTCTGCATCCACCGCCATGGGGTCGTCTGTCCTGAGGATGTATTTGGTGTGCCCCACACTTCTGAGGAGTCTGTTATAACGGCCCTGGGTGCCCGCTCCTGTACGACACATGTTCTATTGGTGCTCATCAGGCTTCACTATGTCTTACAAATTTTTTTTTTCAGTCGATCGCGTTCCAATGAGAGAGGCACCACGACCGCAAAGACCCGAGGTCAGGGTTCGTGGCCCAGCTTATCTCGCAGTGGAAGAGGGCCCCTAAGAGGAAGGTGAAGGACTCGGGAAGAAGGAGCAACTTAGGACTCCTATCTTCCGCTTGTGGAATATTCAGACACATGCACGCCCAAGAACCCCTTACGAGTTTCGGACCGGATCCTAGATCCGCGTTACAGGTTCGTGAATATAGTGATTTTGCGGGTGACGGTATGACCTCTCGCCCACAAATCCTTATTCCGTGCCCAAGAAAATCGCCTGCCAAACTTCCTTCCCCCGCTCGTTGGCACACGAATCGTCCGGGAAGCCTGGGCATGCCCCAGAACAGCAACGTGTACTGCCCGGAACTTCCCAGCCGCTGTTCTTCCTACGCGGATGTGGCTGCTGGTTCAATGCCTGCCTCGTTTAGTCCCTGATCCTCTTTCCAGTCGTAGGTCATTCTATCATGGCGGGGCCACGCCACGTCCCCCTTGGCAGGGGCCGTCCCTCACCTTGGTGAATTTGTTGCTCCTTCCCTTCTCCTCCCCACGGGACCAGACGTTTGGAGGGCTGCTCGCGCCACCTGGCTGCTCCGGGTGCCGCCCTTAGGTCTCGCGACACCTTGTTTGGCCTTCAGTTGGGCCCCAGCCTGTCATGGTCCGCGCGGCCTGGGCCCAGCTCCCGCCTTTTGTTGGCGACGGCCTCCTACGAGACATGTACTTTCTTGATTTCACACGCACGTCGGACGCCGGACCTGTTCCGACTGTACAGGGATTGCCATGGTTCTCTGAAAACTCGCCGCCTCTCCATTGCCACCGTCTATGCGGCCTTCTACGGGCCCGCCTCTACGGCCCGATTCCGTATGCGTGTTAAGCCTGGGCGGTCCGCACCCTGCCTCCCGAACTGGCACTGAAGCCCTACACTTGTAGGGGCTCCTATTGGAGTCTGACAGCGTGAGCAGATATGCCACAAGAACTTGGCTTCGTAGAGTACCTTCCTACCTAGATTAGAGCACGTCCCCGTCATTCCATCTTTGAGTATTCTTTCCCTTCGGACTCCCGCCAGAAACTTCAAGTGTGCCACCCCATACTCCTCTTAATCGACGTCGAGTTCTCCACCTTCTTTTTATCCTTTCCTTGGGCAGGGACTTTCGAGACCCTTCTTTGTTTCCCACTGGGTTGCCCAATAGCGGCGCCGGTGCTCCGGCCAGGGTTGGCGAAAAACCAACAAACCCGGCGCATGCTGTTACAGCTGTATGTTGGTTGCCCGAGGGTCCTTGGGCGTTGGGGTAGTACTTCGTTTTCAGGAAGGCACGGCCATCCCCAGACCTGTTTCACCATAGAACCTTCATAGAGTACTCCCCCGCCAAGCTTCTGAGATCAGCAGCGTCTCGCACCTCACTAGCAGACAGCTTTTTACTCTTTGGGACTATGGAGGTAATAATCCAGGGGCTACGGATAGAATTCTCGTTCTCAAACCCCCCCTCGTTCTTCTTCCTTCTCGGAATTCCCCGCTGCCTCAAACAGTTGCAAGGCCCTAAACAGCTGCGTGAAGCTCTTTTACTAGCGAGAGTTATCATCCCCCGGTTCCAGAACATAAAAGTTCCAAGGTTTTATTCAACTGTTCCTTGTTCCAAAGAAGGACGGAAACTTTCGACCAGTGCTGGATCTCAAGGCACTCAATGGTTACGTACAAACCGTTCAGTTCAAAATGGAATCCCGCGTTCAGTGATCTTGGCGATCGAACCAAACGACTTCCTCGCTTCCCTGGACATTCAGGATGCGTATCTCCACCATTCCCAATCTGAACAGGACATCACGTTTTCTCAGGTTTTGCTTATAGGACCCGCCAATTCCAATCACGGCCCTGCCTTAGGAATAGCTTCCGCGCCCGGGTCTTCACCAAAGTGATGACATGCCAGACGGCTTTTCTTCGACTTCAGGGGACTTTCGTGCTTCCTTACCGGACGACCGGTTGAAAAAGCAGATTCCTTCGACCGGGCTCAGAGTCAGGTTATCGCAATGCTGGCGACCTTATTCCAGATTCGGATGGATTCAGCAATCAGGCAAAGTCTTCCCAATTCATCAAAACGATGAGGTTTTAGGAATTGGCCAGTTCAACACAGCCGATCCAAGAATTAGTTCTCCCTCAAGACAAGATCACTTCCCTGAGAAAACTTAACAGTTCAGACCCTAACTGCCAAGACTTCTTTAATTCGGCAGGCTATGCGGCCTAGTAGGAAAGATGGTGTACTCGGTTGGAAGCGGGTCCGTACGCCCTATTTCAACCTTCGACCCCTTCATCGATATTTTCTCAGTTGTTGGGACAAATCCAACAGCAACTGGACTCTTGGATTCGCCTTCCGCGTCGATTCTAATTCACTAACTTGGTGGAATTGGAGAACCACCTGTCGACGGCGAAATAGCGCTCTGGTTCCCGTGGCGGCCTCTGCCAAGGGAATGGCCGTGGCTCTGGAAAGCCTAGCTACTGGGGGATCGACTACTGGAGGCGTGGACCATCTATCCACATCCTCTTTAGGAAAAGGAAACATCGACTGGAAATTTCTGGAAAAGTGAAGTTTCTTTTCTGGCGATGCCCATTCTTCCAGTACGATCTGTTCCAACTGATCGTATGAAGGAAAGGTTGCAGTCGATTTCTTGGGGCGACTGAATAAGGATTTTGTGGGATCTACCGGTTCACCCGGATCCTGTATATTCAGAACCTGTAGAACCGATCTAATAAGATCGTCGATCGTTTCTGGCGTGAATGTGGTCTGAATTTCCACCTCGGAAGATAAGGAGTCTAGTTCTCCTTCTTCCGATTCCTCACCTTCCTCTAAGGGGCCCTCTTCCACTGCGAGAGAAGGCATGGGCCCTGAAGCCCTGACCTCTCTTTGCGGTCTGGCCGTCGCTCCAGTGGAACTAATCGACTGAAAAAATTGTGACATAGAAGCCGATAGCACCGACATGGAGTCTGACAATGATCTGGCCCAGGCCGGTTCAGACTCCTGAGAAGGGGCCCCCAAAGGGTCTAGGGCCAACCCCGACTTAGCGGGTGGATTTGGCATGGAATCAATAGATGCCCGGAGAGTCCTAGCCCACTCAGGCTCTTGACTGGCCATCGCCATCTGCGCGGGCTGAGGATCCTGGGAAGCACTGCAGGGATCACAAAGTGGCCCAGAGTGACCGGCTGGCAACTTAGTCTGGCAAGAAGCGCAGACGTAGGAGATAGCTTGTGCGGATTTTGGTAATTTGGCGCGGGAGGCGGACTTCTCCTTGTTTGACATGACTGCAGGACTACCTGAAAGCCCCTACTATCTAAAGAACTAAGGACAAGGAGAAGCAAAATTGTCTACCTTACAAAGAGAAAGAAAAACGTTAAGAAATAAAGAATCCCCATAAACAGGGGAACTTAGCTGTATGAGGAGAGACGGAGACTCCCGATGCTGGCTACACGCGGCTGAGCAGCAGAGAGAACAGCCGGAAAGAGGAAGTCCCCGGAAGTCCCGCCCCCTAAAAGCCCGGGAGAAAAGACCGGTCCGCCTCCAGCTAACTCTGCGGCGATCTCCCTCAGCCTACCAGGATCCCCTGCGGCTGGAGCGGCGGCCGACCGCTGCTCTCGCCGTTCCGTGCGGAAGGGGGGCTCTGGCCATTTTAGACCCGCGGGTCATGATGGCCAGCCCTTCCGCCGCATTCGCAGGAGGAGAGCCTCTGCTGAATGCGTCCCACGTGGGGAGCCGGTATCCCGAGGATTCACCGGCTCCTTGAAGTTCGTCTGGAAGAGGGGGAGAGAGGTCCTCACTCCTGAAGCGGACACTTTAAAACTGAGGAGGCTTCCGGTGCTGGTGAGTTAATATAGGAGGGGAGGAGCACGGGAGCCTCAAGTTTTAAAGTGTCCGCTCCTGAAGTGAGGGTACTTAACCCCTGTGTTGCTAGGTCCCCCTGTAGGCTGTAGGAGAAAGGGGGGTGCCTCTGCTGTGTTACATGTCCCCCTCTCTGCCTAGCAAACAGCCAGACTGCCGATCGTGGGGAGAGAAAGGGGGGTTCTTCTGCTGTGTGACACCTTTCACTCTCTACATAGCAAACAGTCAGGCTGTCGATCGTGGGAGCAAAAAGGAGGTGCCTTTGCTGTGTGACACCTTTCCCTCTCTGCCTAGCAAACAGTCAGGTTGCCGATCATGGGGGGAGAAAGGAGGTGCTTTTGCGGTGTGATACCTTTCCCTCTCTGCCTAGCAAAAAGTCAGGCTGCCGATTGTGGGGGGAGAAAAGGGGTGCCATTGCTGTGTGAAACCTTTCCCTCTCTGCATAGCAAACTGCCAGACTCCCTATCTAAAAGGTATCATTTTTGAAAATTCGATTTCTGGAAGTATAGAGAAAAATTGGGATAAGTTCTGCTATCCTAAGTAACTTATCATATTTAGGAATTGAAACAATTTTAGTTTACCACAGATAATATTGGAAACAAATGCACTGTGTAACTACAAAAGAGAACTAAATACCATTGGCAACTGAGGACGTCACTTACTCCACTTCGACGAGAAGTCATGGCTACAACAGGTGACCATTGGTTGGTTCTAGGGTTGTACCGTTCTGCACTACTGAGCTCTGTAGTATCATCACGACCACCCACTGCATATATCATGTCCTGATACACAGCACAGCCTAAATGTTTGCGCCGAGTGCCCATGGGTGCTATGGTGTGCCAGCGGTTTTCTTGGGGATTGTACCGTTCAACTATTAAAACATAAAACATTTCCAATAATTTATAAAGACCTGGAATTTCACTCTTATCATATTCTTTTTTAATAACCAAAAATAAAAGAGAAAAATATATGCTTCTCTGCTTATTCTCTAGCTTTCCACATAATTAACATAGTTTAAGGGCATGTCCAAACCCCCCCCCCGGGATCTTGAATAAAATATCCCCAAACCTAGACCTCACTAGGTTGAAAAATCTGATTTGAACTAAACTTACCAGCCCTTGTTCCATTGAACTCCTTCTGCTGCTTCTTCAAATCATGGAAGCAGCAGTAGGGGACAGACCGGCAGACACTTTCAGTGACAGTGACAGAGTCTTAGGCAATCACCGAGACAATTACTAAAGGATAAGTGCACTGTAAAATCAAGTTATTTTTATTTGGAAGCTGCAGCTTTAAAAATACTGTTGCCATATTTTTTTTTTATCTATGCCCCTCCAGAGCCTAGCTTTATGCCTTGGAAGTTGCTGACATCTTGTTACTGGTTTGCTGAATGTTAAGCTCCGCCCCTCTGAGATTTCCTCTGCTTTCTCCTGCTTGAGCCTCAAACAGTAATGCCTGTGAGTTCTGTGCACACGCACGTGCACGGAACTCACAGGCATTACTGTTTGAACTCGGAACTCACAGGCATTACTGTCTCAGAGGGGCAGAGCTTAACATTCAGCAAACCAGTAACAAGATGTGCTTTAATACAGGGAATAAAACATAAACCCAGTTCTTTAGGGCGAGGACTGCAATATTGTTATATAGATCTCTATACCAGCACTAGTCAGAGATAGGAACATATTGAAATGTTTTATTATCTGCTTCCCTTATTGGTTTGGGTCCTGAGTGGTTTCACGGTTGGGTAAATGGATCAGGAAGGACATTCAGACAGCGTGTTCAGCAACGCTCTCTGTAGGCTCTGCCCCCTCCTCCCCGTCGGCGACGAGGCCAATAGGAGGCACGCTCTGCAACAAGCGTGCCTTCCTATTGGCCTCATCGCCGACGGGGAGGAGGGGGCGAGCCTACAAGAGCAGCGTTGCTGCAACACGCTGCTGAAGGTTTTGTGAATCCCGGGGTGAGGACCTAGCGGTTCAGGTCCTCACCCTGGGTAAAAGTTACTACATGAAGATCTGGAGCAGAGGGAAGGTGAGTATAATTGTCCTTTAAATATTTTCCACTGTAACTTTTAAACTGTTAAATCTAAACAACCATTAGAACGCTACAGTGCAGACAATAGACCCCCCAACACTATACACATTTCTATTCACTCACCCACTGGCCATGGTCTTCTTCAAACCTAAAAAGATAAAAAGAAAACAGGGAAGGGGAAAGGGGTAGAGGGGTAGAGAGGGGGTGTATGTGTATATTTATGTATGCATGTATATGAATAAGTTGTATGTATAGGTATAAAAGGTTTTATATGTATATAATTTAATGTGATTTAATATAAGTGTAAAATAGCTAATGTTGCCAAATAAATTGCTGTCAAATCTCAATCTTCAATAAAATGCTGAGCTGCTAATCCACTCTCTCCACTCTCTCCAATGCTAAGCACCAGTGAAAATGACAGTTGGGATTTATTCATATGGCAGTTTTATTTGCATAATATTGATCCCATTGGTTTGCCATCAACCAATGGAGCTCTTGCATTTTATTAATATCTAAGAAGGAAATGGGACATATTTAGTGAATAATGCACCCCACATTGGAAAATAGGAAGGCTATCAGAAGCCTCCAGGAGTTTCATGGCCAAAGAAACTTACAGACACCTTTTGTCTATTGTAAATAAACGTAACCCAGCTACCAAGGATTTATTTAAAGCACTCTCACATATTCATATATTTACTTTATTCCTACATGAATGGGCTCTGCATGTACACATGTATGTGGGCAGTTAACACACCACTCGTGCAACAGTGAAGTGCAAACCAAGCTAGTCTAGTGACTGAGTAAGAGTGCAATAGGGTAATCCAGACTTAGGGCTAGGCCACACTAGCATGCTAGATTGCCAATTGGCCTGGCCCACTAGGTGTGCTGCGCTGTGATCTGCTTTTCTGAGTGCATGTGATCACCATTTTTTTTGTTTATTCATGTGATCTGATAGCACAGATTGCAGTTCAAGCAGACAGTAACACAAGGTAAAATGCCATACGACGCATTTCCCGTACGTCCTAGTGTGGCCTCAGCCTGTTTCCCATTCCCGTGATTAAGCTTGCCATTTACTTGTCAGTCATTACAGTCAATTTGACAAAAGCAAATGCTGCTTTTTTTACCTGCGATGTTCCCACAACATTCCCTAGCTGGTTCATTGATTTTAGATTTACAAATCTGTGTATTAATATAAAAGGCTTATGATCAAAGATCACCACCTACACAACATGTATGCCTGGTTATTATTCTTTATTAGGATACACCGTCTCAGAAGTTGAGATTATTAATGCTTTGTTCCAACTATATATTTTATCTCTTTGAAATAGACTTGGGGTCATATTTATAAAGGTTTGTTAACTTTTCGCAGCCGTTTTTTGCGGACATTAACGCATAATCGCGTTTAACGCGATTTATAAATGTCCGAAAACGGCCGCGAAAAGTTAACGAAGCGTTAACCCTTCGCGGCGATACTTACCTGTTACCGCCGCTTCTATTTATAAAAACGGCGGTACTGGTTTCGCTCTGCTAGTATCGGCTGTTTTACTTCACCACCTTGAAGGTGGCGAAGTCAGCCGATACTAGCCTCCCGCCGCGGGGATGGGCAGGCAACCCCGGCGGGTGGTCGCACCCGCCTCGGGAGACACGCCCACCCCGCCCACACCCCCCGCGGCAGCGGAGCCCACCACCGCCGCTTCCCGCAGCCCCTCCCACAGCGACCACCCCCGCGCACCCCCTCCCCGGCAACCCCTCCAAGCCCCCCTCCCAGGGAGCGCTGGGAGGGGTGGAGGCTCCCTCCAGCGGGGCCCTGAGAAGGGCCTTTTGGGGCTTAGGGTGTCCCGCAGCTCGAACCGGGACCCCCCCTCCCCGGCCCTTGTAAGGGCCTTTGCGGCACTGACAAGTGCCCTTACGGCTCTGACAAGAGCCCTTTGGGGCTTAAGGGGTCCCGCAGCTCGAACCGGGGCCCCCTCCCCGGCCCTATCAGGGCCTTTGCGGCACTTACAAGTGCCCTTGCAGCTCTAACAAGAGCCCTTTGGGGCTTAGGGGTCCCGCCAGTCGACACAGGGACCCCCTCCCTGGCCCTTGTAAGGGCCCTTGCGGCAATTAAGTGCCTTTGGCGGGGGTCCCGCAGCTCGAACCGGGACCCCCAGTGTGCGGCCTTAAAAGAGCCCTTGGGCGACGTTCTTCGGGATGGCGACACAACCCCACTCAGGTCGCCGATGCCAGGCAGGCTCATGCGGCCGCCGTGAGCCCGCTGTACCGCCGGCCTCAGCGGAGCCGATGTTGCCAATCGCTTCTTTTTTCAGCCATCTACTGCGAAGGCATCTGAGTTCCGCAGCGGAATGCACCTTTATATAGGTTTGCAGAAACCCCTAATTCATTTGCTGATTGGTCAATTTTTTAATGCTTGGTTTGCATGCTTTACATTAACCAATCAGATTTCAGAACTTTCCAGTAATCTGATTGGTAGAGCCGCAAGGGCACTTGTAAGTGCCGTAAAGGCCCTGATAGGGCCGGGGAGGGGGGTCCCGGTTCGAGCTGCGGGACCCCTTAAGTCCCAAAGGGCTCTTGTCAGAGCCGTAAGGGCACTTGTCAGGGGTCCCGGTTCGAGCTGCGGGACCCCCTAAGCCCCAAAAGGCCCTTCTCAGGGCCCCGCTGGAGGGAGCCTCCACCCCTCCCAGCCGCTCCCTGGGAGGGGGGCTTGGAGGGGTTGCCGGGGAGGGGGTGCGCGGCGGGTGGTCGCTGCTGGGAGGGGCTGCTGGGAAGCGGCGGTGGTGGGCTCCGCTGCCGCGGGGGGTTGTGGGCGGGGTGGGCGTGTCTCCCGAGGCGGGTGCGACCACCCGCCGCGGGTTGCCTGCCCATCCCCGCGGCGGGAGGCTAGTATCGGCTGACTTCGCCACCTTCAAGGTGGTGAAGTAAAACAGCCGATACTAGCAGAGCGAAACCAGTACCGCCGTTTTATAAATAGAAGCGGCGGTAACAGGTAAGTATCGCCGCGAAGGGTTTAAAACCCTCTTCGTTAACTTTTCGCGGCCGTTTTCGGACATTTATAAATCGCGTTAAACGCGATTTAGCGTTAATGTCCGCAAAAACGGCTGCGAAAAGTTACAAAACCTTTATAAATATGACCCCAAGTCTATTTCCACCCCCAACCCTACCCATAATGTCTGTCTAACAGTTACATAGTAACATAGTATTGGAGGTTGTGTAAAGACATACGTCCATCTAGTCCAACCTTTAAACCCTACCCATAATGTCTGTCTAACAGTTACATAGTAACATAGTGCTCAGCCTGCCCAGTGTCCTGAGGTGACATCAGTGGCTCAGCCTGCCCAGTGTCCTGAGATGTCCATTGCTTAGCCTGCCCAGTGTTCTAAGATGACTTCAGCTGCTCAGCCTGCCCAGTGTCCTGAGATGTCTTTGCTTGCTCAGCCTGCCCAGTGTCCTGAGGTGATATCGGATGCTCAGCCTGCCCAGTGTCCTGAGGTGACATCAGTGGCTCAGCCTGCCCAGTGTCCTGAGTTCTCAATACTAATAAGTACTCAGGGGGGTGTTAGACTATTTTCCAGAATTTACTGTAATAGGATCTGAGATTTCGCTTTTTTAAAGTTACTTTTTCACTTTTTAAAGATTTTTTTTTTTTGTAAGGTTCTGATTTTCTTTATTTACCAATAAAGTTAAATGGGGGTCTGAGGGACATATTTATAAAGCATTATTTTTGCTATTTTCCCCACCAGCCTTTACCATCATTTTTTAAACTTTCAACTTTTCCTTTTATCAAAGTTATTAAAAAGGCGAATTTTCATCAAAAGCAAAAATAATCTAGCAAAAAGTAGCACTAATAATGCTGAAAAAGCTCAGCACATATGATGGTAAATAGGTAATACTCCCTGGTGGTTTTAAATTGGTTATACACACTGAACACCTATCTTTGTTATTTAAAATAGCCTAACACATTTGGTGTTTTTTTCAGCCAAAGATATAATAAATAGTATAATTTCTCTCTATTTTATTAATAGGATATGATAGTGTAAAACTCAAAAGGAGAATTTTCTCTATTTTATCAAACCAGTTACATTAATATGGGAACATACCATAGTGCTGTGTAAGAAATTGTCATGTTAATGGAACATTCCAGTAAGTAATGATGTTTGGTGAAAATTCTGGTAAAACTGCAAAAAAAAAACAACAAAAAGGAGAAAAGGGGCAAAAAGGCGAAATTCGCCTATTTATCAATAGCTTTAAATAAAAAAAATGACAAAAATAGCTCTGAAATTACACTAGGTCACCAGCCGAAGGTGCGAGGATGCCGCCGGAGATTCCAGAGGACGCGTCCTCTGCGGGGCGAGGAACAAGTAAGTGCAGAGTCCTAACAAATGTCCTTTTTTCAGAAGACAACCTGTTTGTCTCCTATGGACCACATGATTGGTCACCACAAACGACTGTCGGCTGCTCTACTTTGCTGGGGCAAATTAATTATCCTTTTCTCCTCAGTCATCAATTATCATAATGCATAATTCATACAAATATAATCCCAGAATTCTGAATCTGAATTCTGAATCCCAGAATTTCTGGGATTCAGAACCAGTGGAGGTTGGAGCGCAGCGGAAATAACTTCATAAGTTCATAAAGTTGTCAAACTTGCTGCGTTCGCCATTAATTTATCGGGTAGTGGGGCCTTCGGTTCGAAAACAGGAAGTGGAGCGACTGGAGGAGACCTATTTTCCTGGGCCGCTACCCTTTGGACTAGTGGTTAACAGCCCCCGTTAAGAGACGTAATTGCTCTTGGATATCTTCCATGGCCTGTTATAATGTGATGCCCAGAGTCCCCAAGTATACCTTCATCCCCTATACCCCAATCTATAGACCTATAGACAAGCCCCATTGTCAGGAGAATTGTTGCGCCTCGCTGTACATGGTTACCCTCAGGTCTTAGAGGCAAGGTATACACGCTGAGGCCGGGTATACCTGGAAAACTAGAAACATCAATCAATACACAGGAACTGGAGACAAAGAAAATGACAAGATACAAGGAAAAAAAAAACAATGAGAAAAACATGAATAATATCAATGAACAAGACTAGGCTACAAGTACCAGACTTGGGCTACTAAGAAATAGCTGGGACCACTGCTTGGCTAACCAAAACTATAACAGGCAATGAGATTATGACAAAAGCAAGCTTAAATACAGCGGGGAACCAATAGGGAGTGAAGAGGTAAAGCAGATGCTGGGATAGGCGAGTTTAAACAATTGGCTCTCCTCCTTCCAATGAGGAGCCTGAAAGAACGGAGAGATAAGGAGCGGTGTGTGCACGTTGGCACAGCACCAGAAGAAGACCAGATGGGTGCGCGAGCAGCCGCAGACGTGCTTGCCCCCGCATGATGTCACGTTAAACTTTTCGCCTTCTTTAACGCAGCCTTTGGACTTTTCGCTATTTATAAAGCAGTGATAACCAGTAGCGAAAGGTTCAGCCATTCAAATTCGCCAAGTCTGAGGTGGCGAAAACGCATAAGTGACCATTTATTTATCCTGCCAATGGGTCCATGGAGGTGTCAGTACATTGTGGATTGTTTCTCAATACTAATAAGTACTCAGGGGGGTGTTAGACTATTTTCCAGAATTTACTGTAATAGGATCTGAGATTTCGCTTTTTTAAAGTTACTTTTTCACTTTTAAAGATTTTTTTTTTTTGTAAGGTTCTGATTTTCTTTATTTACCAAAAAGTTAAATGGGGGTCTGAGGGACTATTTATAAAGCATATTTTTGCTATTTTCCCCACCAGCCTTTACCATCATTTTTTAAACTTTCAACTTTTCCTTTTATCAAAGTTATTAAAAAGGCGAATTTTCATCAAAAGCAAAAATAATCTAGCAAAAAGTAGCACTAATAATGCTGAAAAGCTCAGCACATATGATGGTAAATAGGTAATACTCCTGGTGGTTTTAAATTGGTTATACACACTGAACACCTTCTTTGTTATTTAAATAGCCTAACACATTTGGTTGTTTTTTCAGCCAAAGATATAAAATAGTATATTTCTCTCTATTTTATTAATAGGATATGATAGTGTAAAACTCAAAAGGAGAATTTTCTCTATTTTATCAAACCAGTTACATTAATATGGGAACATACCATAGTGCTGTGTAAGAAATTGTCATGTTAATGGAACATTCCGTAAGTAATGATGTGTTTGGTGAAAATTCTGGTAAAACTGCAAAAAAAAACACACAAAAGGAGGAAAAGGGGCAAAAAGGCGAAATTCGCCTATTTATCATAGCTTTAAATAAAAAAATGACAAAAATAGCTCTGAAATTACACTAGAGAGCAATCTCTCTTTTCGCAGTGATACCACACTTAACGCAATGAAAGGCGAAAACTATCGCCACACATCACCTCAGCGAACGTTTCCACAAAGGCAAAGTGAAAACAAGCGGCTTTATAAAAGCTATGACTAAAGCTATGGGCGGTAAAGACTAGGGTTTAAAGCTATGAATAAAGCTATGGGCGGTAAAGACTAGGGTTTAAAGCTATGACTAAAGCTATGGGCTCCAGCCAGACACCAACAAAAAAAAGGGGCCTTCCTCTGCAGCCCTCACCTTCTTGCGCAACAGGGGCGCCATGGAATGGAGCATGGAGCATGCCATCATGGAGAGAAGATGGAGACAAGGAGGAGGACCTGCAGACCAGGAGGATGTGATGTCACGTATGTTGTAAGTGACAAGTGCTCCAATTGGTTCCGAACTTCTGTCCGTCCCAGGACTTCAACATGGCAGCTGCTGTAATTGGGTTCCCAATTCCGATTGTCAGGGACTTCATACACAGGTGCTCGTGGCCCATATTAAGGTAATGGCCGTAACGCTGCGCTATTACAAGAGGGGGAAATGTCGCCTATTAGGGTTTTTTGCCTGGGTGTGCTGCCATGAGCCAACATTAAGTTACTTCATGGTAAGTGAGTTGTTGTGTCTGTTTACACATTTCATTCCCTTGACTGTTCTGCAGCTGAGGGAACGAAAGAGTGTAAGTTGTAAGTTGTTTCTGGGGCTTATCTGTTGTATTCCCGTTAGATCAACTGGACTTTGAGTTTTGTTCTTGAAGACGTTTCGCTAGTCATCCGACTGGCTTTTTCCAATTCGCTTTTTATGTTTACGTATTGGGTCTTTCGGATGTACAATTGCTGCTTCTCGGAGATCAGTGCTACATATGGGATGACCATCATCTTTCTCTGTCCTGCTATCCACCTTCACTGTTGGTATTCGATATTTTTTTTTCCCTTTTGCTTGTTTTGACAAAAGCCCAGTCTGGATATCTACAAGGTTTTAAGGGTGTCTTCTGAGATGTTTAATTTCTTTACCCTTCACCTCTGTTAGTTAGTGGGGATGTTCTCTACTCTGTGTTGCAGGGTTCGGTCAGAGAGCTGTAAGGTGTGGGAGTCAAACATCAAATACTGATCTGTGTGGGTTGGTTTTCTGTGAACCTCTACTTCCATTTACTATTCTCCCTGACTTCTACCAAGCAGTCCAACAAAGCCAGAGTGTTTTGTTTTGTACTTGTAAATTTGATGGGTTTTTGGTTTTTTTCTGTAGTTTTGGTCTACAACATTTATGTGTTATGTGAAGGCTTTACTTCTTCTGGTGGATTTTAACCCAGGTGTCTGCCATATGCAATGCTGTTTTGACACCTTACCCTGGGCAGTTTCAATAACACCCCAGCCACAATGCAATCACACCTTGCATTCAGAAGGTCCCTAACACCTGGCTGTGTGTATGATAATTGGGACTTTCCAGGGTACTATATTGCAACAGATTCTGTACAAGTCATTTGAATTGAGAAATCCAGTCGGATGACTAGCGAAAGCTCTTCAAGAACTAAACTTCAAGTCCAATTGATCTAACCCCAGATATTCTCTGACCTGGATGAATGAGAACCTTCACAAGATTTTGGAGCTTGTTTTCAGGGTCGGCCTTAGTTTAAATAGCACTTATGCAAGATTTTCTACTGGCGCTTAGCACCCCCTCCAAAACACCCCCCATGGCACACATAATACACTGCTGAATGATGATGCCTTAGCCTGCTTCAAATCAGTCTGCCATCTGCGCTAACTTCTTTTTAGTATCTGTATGTAGTGTGTGCTTGTATATATTGCGTATATCATTGCGTAACGTACTAAAGCACAGACAGAACACCACAGCATACAGACATCTTAAGTAAGACTTACGTGTGTTTGTGTTTGTCTGCTGGGGAGGTCTGATACATATATTTGATCTGAAGACTATAACTGGAGGGCTGTGGCAATAATGAACATTTGACTTACAGGTCCGTGGATTAAGATTCCCGACTGGTGCCCCCACCTGGTAATACACAATATAAAGAATTGGGCAGTTGTACATCCATATTAAAAGTGCAACTAGAGAACAAAAATACAATACATACAAAAAATAGTATTCTAGTACACAAACAATTCTAATTGCATATTGGCTACCTCCATAAGGTTGCTACTACAAACAGTCTGCTAAACCCTGGATAAATAAAAGCAATTAGTTCAATAAGTTGGCCAAATTATTTAAGCCCAGGCACCACGTCAAGGTTACTTTATTTAACTGGGTCCTAACCTACTGGTACTTGCCTTTTTGGCTACATGAGCTCACAGCTTCTCATATGTGGGTGGCCTGGATGCTTGAAGCTGATCTCTCAGTTTAAAGTATTGCTCAAACGAGCACATGACTAACACTGGGTGGGGTACAATCCAGGAGGCTTGGTCAAACACACAATATATAGAAAATTGGGCTGTTGTACATCCATATTAAAGTGCAACTAGAGACCAAAAATATATACATACAAAAAACAGATTCTAGTGCACAAACAATTCTAATTGCATATTAGCTACCTCCATAAGGTATTGGCTACCTCCATAAGCATATTGGCTACCTCCATAAGGCATATCGGCTACTCCCCTCCTGGTAATGCAACCTGTGCGGTCGCACACGGTCACCCATATCCAAGGCCGGCCTGCTTGGTTATAAAACTAACTTGTTTTGAGGTGTTTATTTTTGAGGGTTTATTTCTGTCACATGTGTTAAATCTTTATGATGATAAAGGTAAATGTATTTACTATATACAAAACTCTTAATACTGCAGATTATAAACCATATTGTACTTGCACTTAGGCTATATGAATAGGAAAGTCATGCACTGGCATTTGTATTATGTGATACTGCAGTGTTTTATAGTGTCATTGGATATATATGCAAATGTATTAGCATTTGCTACTGTGTGAGACAGCTGAGACGTATAGGAATTGAATTTTATGTATCCAAGATGGGTTCGGAGATCCCACAAGACTGATGACTCCATCTCTTGGGAGCCTGAAGTCTCGCCAGAATATTGCTTCCATCTTTGGGATTCAAACCCTGCATATGAGTCAGGATATTAACCATGTAAAGTCCAATGAACAAAATGCATGTTCGATACATGGCGGTGGTCTGATCATACCAGCTTTACACTAATATACAGTAAGCTAGCAGAACTAACCTTATAAAATCAAGGCGGGTTAACCTAAGCATAACATTACCTTTCAAACACAATTAATTTAATATTCATTTAAACCCACTAGAAAGGTTTAGAAAGATGATTCTACACTTCCTTTATTTCCCACAATAAATAAAAAAAATCTATGGGTGAGATGCTGATGAATTTGTAAATAAGTGAATAAATAAGTTGTCCACTTAATTCTTCCTGTTGGGCCCCTGGTTTATATATTTGGACTAACACTCCAGTGCGACACAAGATACTGTTTTTGCTGTTCTATTTATATTTTGCTATGCCAGAACAGTGTTGACTAGAGGATCTGAATTTATCAGGGTGTTAGTGTTACCAACTGTTTAAATTGAAATGTGTGGTCAGAAATAGATTTAAACACATTTGATTTATTTTGCACATTGTGATTAAATTTGACTATCTTTTTTAGTCATATTAGTGAAATGTAACACATTTATAACAATGTAATTGTTTCTATGCTCTATGTTATTAAAGCTGAGCATTCTTACCTCAGAAGGCACTTTACAGTTAATGTAGCATTGGCCAACTAATTTAAGAACGAAGGAATATTTCCTTACTCCCAAAATGTCCAGACTAATGGGCAGACATGCAAACTCTTTTATTTCCCTAAAGTCAATGTTTGTGTCTCTCACATGAGTTTGTCTAACTCACAAAAACCTACATATCCAACTTGCAGACTGACATGTTTCCATCTATTATCTATCATGAGTGCAGTACAATGCTAAAAGTAAGGGGGCTTAAAGGAGTAGTTTTTACCTTAGTGGTTAATATAAAATATTGTATTCTGAGACTGGCCAGTCATTTCTTCAGGCCTAATTACGGTAATTAAAGAACAACCCAACTGTAAAATTAACTTTTAATTTATTAAAGGGCATGTCCACTCCCAAAACTAACTGTGTATATTTATTTGGCCTAAATAAGTGCTCCAAAACAAACTTTACAGCATGTAAATCGGTTCAGTGGTTCAAAAGTTACAGACCTTTGTAGCTGTCATAATCCTGCAGCATGGACCAATACAGTGATGAACAGAGACAGGTTACGTTACCTTGTCTCTGTTCTTCCTATTGTTGCGCATGTCTGTTAACATTCAGCAGTGAGCACAGAGGAAGTTGCATCAGCAATGATCGACCCCTGGATCCCGCCCTCTTTTTCAATGAACCAATCACAGCTGTAAAGTTATGTGTACGGAAGAAATCCAGATAACATGTTGCAGTCAGCCGGCTTCGAGGACCGAAAACACACAGACACACACAACACACACCTCTCTCTCCGTGAATGCTGGGTTCTGATTGGCTTCTAGTCCGGCAAGGAAGAATCTCTTTTTTTTTCTTGTCTAAGCTGCAGCGGGGGTCACCTAAAGAGGAAGTGGAGCGGAAGTGCAGCCTGATATATATCTCATTAAATCGGGCAAAGCAAATGATTTTTAGAAAAATGAACATGGCGTTTGAGGTTGTGTGCAATTATATAAATAACATATAAAAAGTTTATTTTGGGTGGACATAACCTTTATATTTAAAAATAAAACAACTAGGAATTATTATTTCTACCTTCTAACCCCAGGTTCTTTCATTTAACAGTTAAAAAAACTATATGCACTATAGGCCTCCTTTAAATAAATAAAAATCACATTTGATTATTTGACCTCAATGTTTTAAACAGTGATAGTTTACCATTTCTTTTTTTTCTTTTTTTTTTAATGATTTTAAATTATAACGTATAATATTTACTTACATGGTGAAGTTGACCATTTATGAATCAAAATGTTAAAAGAATTGTAAATCAGACTCACAATTTTGTCATTATGGTTGGATATTACAAAGTTTATTTTTTAGAATTTATGTTAGAGTTAGAGTCTCATTTGTGGGTTTTCTATTCTTTCTGTGGCAGCTCACACACATACAGTGATACTTATGATAAGACAAATTAGAATGACTGATAAACAAATAATCAATGTAAGAATGTTATGTTCACGTTCCAGAAATTTCATCTGAAGGTGAGCTGGTGGTAGGAACTGGGAGCAGGTGTTGGAGGGATAAGGAGCGCTGCCTGTGCTACGTTAGATAGAGCTGAATTCTGAGGGACTTCGTCAAAGCAATCATGGCAAAATAAAGGATAGTTCCATTCGCTATAGAAAAATTTTTTGGGATGAATGTAAAAGATTCAAGGGATCCAGCAGCCTGTGGGATCAAACTGGAGATATTGATCTGAGTAGCACTGTGAAAATTCTCTCTCAGTTCTTTGGGCTTGGAGCCCATTTTTATGTGTAACCTGAAACTGAAATTTGAAAATATTGGTTAACTAACAAATCATCATATACAGATATTTTTATTTATTTAAAATGAAAGTGTACAAACATATACTAGATACAGGATATATAATCTGGTTTACTAATTTAATGGATTTTTCTCTAAAATGCCATACCTGTCCCTTGATCCAGATCATCCCCAGTTGCTGTCCAAGTCAACAAAATTGTGTTTTTTCTATTTTTGCTTCTAAGTCAGTTATTTTTCAGGTTTATACAATCTGGCCGAACTCCAGATGGCACATAGATACAACAAAAGATCCTCCTGAAGCTGTCTACTGAACTCTTCCAGATTAAGGTCACTCTCGTTAATTACAGGTCTTGGAGGGTTCATTGTGGTCACCCCTTGACAAAAAATACAAAGATGACATTTTCATGATTCCTATAAAGCAGGTTTTTTTTACATTTAGTATTCATTTTCTTTAATGACCAATCTAGAGATGGGCAAACTTTCAAAAGTTTGGTCCGTTTTCGAACTTCTAAAAAAGTTTGAAAGTCCAAAAACTGACCCATTAAAGTCAATGGGGGGTAAATAGTTCAGAAAGTTCCAATGAACTTTGCAGGGTAAACTTACCTTACAGGCCTCTGGGACCTGGGAGATGGTTGAGGAACACGCCCGTGAGGAGAACAGCATAAAAATGGACGTAGTGCACATGCACGTACTTCCAGTTTCCGCGTGCTGCTTTTGGTAATCCTCGAACGTTATATCGAATTCTCGAATGTTCGAGGATTTTCGAAAATAGTCCGGTGAGTCCATCCCTACCAATATCACATATTTACAAAGGATCTACTTGATGCTCCTGTGCTTTATACTTCAAAACTGTTAATATTTAAAAATGAATGATGTTTTGAAAAAAGTTATATTAGATGAACACCATGAATTGGATGCACTGGCAAAAGCCAACTATCGGAAACAATATAACTAACACTAGTGCTATAAAGGGTATGATACTGTTAATCCAACTTACTTTTACTAGATAGCAAATTCAATGTGTGTAGCACAGCTTACCAGGTGTAATGAGCCCACACCTTCCCATTGCTCCAACCAAACAGTTAACAGGTGCTTCATATATATAAGAATAAGGAAGGGTACTCCAAGGCAGTGCTTTTAACTGCCAACAAAAATCTTTATGCGACATGTTTCGGACTATGAAGAGTCCTTTTTCAAGCAGACCATGTGAATTGGATTGGATTTTAATAATCTGTTTGACGGTTGGTTTGTATTCCCCAATTGGAGTAGTGGTTGGGCTATACATGTGTGTTGGATAGTGGTCTTTTTATTGCTTGAAAAGGACTCTTTGTAGTCCGAAACATGTTGTAATAAAGATTTTTGTCTGCAGTTAGAAGCACTGCCTTGGACTGCCCCTTCCTTATCTTATAATATGATGTATTACTAGATAGCTTAGGCTTTAAATGTAAAGTGTTTTTTTTTTTTTTGCACCCCTCATACCATTCCTTTACTCAATGAAAGGCTCTGTCTTCCTCCTTCTGTCTCCTCCACATTTTCAGCTCTGCCCCCACGAGGTTGGCCAAATCCCTTGCCAGCCAATACTGTTCTGTTCACAGAGAGTGCGCCTGATGTCAGTCTACAGGCGACGTGATGCAACCGCACATGCAAATGACATTGCACCATCGCAGAACATCAGGCACACTCTCTGGGAACGGAACAGTATTTGCTGGCAAAGGGATTTGGCCAACCTCGTGGAGACAGAGCTGAAAATGGGAGTAGACAGAAGGAGGAAGAAGGAGCCTTTCATTGGAAGGGTAAAAAAAACAAAAACACTTTAAATTAAAGCCTACACTATCTAGTAATCGTAAGTTGATTTACAGTGTACATACCCTTTAAAGCGCCTTCCACCCTGGAAAAAAACTTTGTATAGGGTAGGTAGCAGCTACCCACCCCCATCCGCCATAATATAACTTTTAAAATATGCCCAGATGTAAATTACAGCCCCTTTTCTCCCGCGACATCTCCTATCCAGCTCCCTGTTTGCGGAAGTTGCAAGCAGGGGCTGGTCCGCCATCGGTCGGTGATTGGGTACGACGCGGCCAATCATAGACGCGGCTAACTATTGGGGCATTTTTTAAAGAAATATTATGGCGGTTTGGGTTGGGCAGTTGTTACTTTATCTGAAGAGGATTTCACGCTAGGTGCCATGGCCTCAGAGGATGGACACGGATGGTGGGAGGGGGGGCTGGGAGGGGGGGCTCCCCTGCGCATGTCAGACCTTGATGAGGTTGAGGCAGAAACAGGCACCGGATGAGTCACTGACAGCTTCTACTGCAGTTTGTTGGACTTAGAAAAGGCATGCAGGAGAACCATTTTGAGCAGAAATGTAAGGTGTAAGGTAAGGATTTTTTAAACTACAGAGTGTGGGTTAAATTTCAGTTTTGGGGGTGGACCTGCCCTTTAAAAGTAAAGTGTAAATCATTATGCTGTTCTTATAATAGTAATGAAAATACCATTCTCTAAATATCCAGGAATATAAAGAGCTCGACTCTGTGGCAATGCAAGTCGCTTTTCTGTTGCTGTTTCCAATCGCACTTTAAGCTGTATCTTCCATTTCCTTGAAATTCGTGAAATACTTTGAGTAGACACCATCATTCTTTACAATGTCAGCACCTGAAATAATCAGCATGTAAGCATCATGCAAAGGGAACAATGATTTGACTATAAACGCTTATAAACAGATATTAAGATATATTTATCTTGGTTTAATTTAGTCACATAATTACCTAAAAGAAGGTTGATATGCAATTTGTTTGCTTTTGAAAAGTAAAGAAGAAATATAGTCCAAATGTTTGTTTCACATGAAAAATAAACGTATCCATTCCCTTTTTGGGTACTTCTGACTTTTTTTAAGGCCTATTTTGGTGAGTTTGCTGAGCGCTATACTACAGGTGTCCGAACTTCCAAAATCCGTTCCGCTGAGGATTCACGGATTTCCGAAAAAATGTGGAAATTTCAAAAATCCGAAAAGTTGCCATTAAAGTCAATGGGGAAAGATGTTTCCGACAAAATAAGGGATTAAATAGCAGTTGTAATTATTTTCGGTTTCCGTGGGCGGTTTTCAGTAATCCTCAAAAAGCTGATTCGTGAATCCTCAGACATTCGTGACCGGACCATTGTGGCCCTTAAAAGTGCCTTGTTTTAAGGAAAACAAATAGGTGGTAAAGACTAGGGTTTAAAGCTATGAATAAAGCTATGGGGCGGTAAAGACTAGGGTTAAAAGCTATGACTAACTAAGCTATGGGCGGTAAAGACTAGGGTTTAAAGCTATGAATAAAGCTATGGGCGGTAAAGACTAGGGTTTAAAGCTATGACAAAGCTATGGGCGGTAAAGACTAGGGTTTAAAGCTATGACTAAAGATATGGGCGTAAGGGGTAAAGACTAGGTTTAAAAGCTATTGGGTAAAGACTAGGGTTTAAAGCTATGACTAAAGCTATGGGCGGTAAATACTAGGGTTTAAAGCTATGACTAAAGCTATGGGTGGTAAAGACTAGGTTGTACCAATTGTGCTTCTCGGAGATCAGTGCTACATATGGGATGACATCATCTTTCTTCTCGCCTGCTATCCACCTTACTGTTGGTATTCGTATATTTTTTTTCCCCTTTTGCTGTTTGACAAAAGCCCAGTCTGGATCTACAAGGTTTTAAGGGCTTCTCTGAGATGTTTAATTTCTTACCTTCACCTCTGTTAGTTAGTGGGGATGTTCTCTAATCTTGTGTTGCAGGGTTCGGATCTAAAGGGTGGTGGGAGTCAAACATAAATACTGATGTGTGGGTTGGTTTTCTGTGAACCTCTACTTCCATATTTACTATTTTCCCTGACTTCTACCAAGCAGTCCAACAAAGCCAGAGTGTTTTGTTTTGTACCTTGTAAATTGATGGGTTTTTGGTTTTTTTCTGTAGTTTTGGTCTACAACATTTATGTGTTATGTGAAGGCTTTACTTTCTTCTGGTGGTTTAACCCAGGTGTCTGCCATATGCAATGTGTTTTGACACCTTACCCTGGGCAGTTTCAATAACACCCCTTAGCCACAATGCAATCACACCTTGCATTCAGAAGGTCCCTCACCTGGCTGTGATATGATAATTGGGACTTTCCAGGGTACTTATATTGCAACAGATTGTGACAAGTCATTCTGAATTGAGAAATCCAGTCGGATGACTAGCGAAAGTCTTCAAGAACTAAACTTCAAGTCCAATTGATCTAACCCCAGATATTCTCTGACCGGATGAATGAGAACCTTCACAAGCATTTCGGAGCTTGTTTTCAGTGCGGCCTTAGTTAAATAGCACCTTATGCAAGATTTCTACTGGCGCTTAGCACCCCCTCCAAAACACCCCCCATGGACACATAATACACTGTGAATGATGATTGCCTTAGCCTGCTTCAAATCAAGTTGCATCTGCGCTAACTTCTTTAGTATCTGTAGTGTGTTGGCTTGTATATATTGCGTATATCATTGCGTAACGTACTAAATGCACAGACAGAACACCACAGCATACAGACATCTTAAGTAAGACTACGTGTGTTTGTGTTGTCTGCTGGTAGTGCTGATACATATATTTGATCTGCAAGACTATAACTGGAGGGCTGTGGCAATAATGCAAACTTGACTTACAGGTCCGTGGATTAAGATTCCCGACTGGTGCCCCCACCTGGTAATACACAATATAAAGAATTGGGCAGTTGTACATCCATATTAAAGTGCACTAGAGAACAAAATACAATACATACAAAAAATAGTATTCTAGTACACAAACAATTCTAATTGCATATTGGCTACCTCCATAAGGTTGCTACTACAAACAGTCTGCTAAAACCTGGATAAATAAAAGCAATTAGTTCAATAAGTTGGCCAAATTATTTTAAGCCCAGTCACCACGTCAAGGTTACTTTATTTAACTGGGTCCTAACCTACGGTACTTGCCTTTTTGGCTACATGAGCTCACAGCTTTCATATGTGGGTGGCCTGGATGCTTGAAGCTGACTCTCAGTTTAAGTACTTTGCTAAACGACACATGACTTAACACTGGGTGGGGTACATTTCACGGAGGCTTGGTCAAAAACACAATATATAGAAAATTGGGCTGTTGTACATCATCATATAAAGTGCAACTAGAGACCAAAAAAATAATACATACAAAAAAACAGAATTCTAGTGCACAAACAATTCTAATTGCATATTAGCTACCTCCATAAGGTATATTGGCTACCTCATAAGGCATATTGGCTACCTCCATAAGGCATATCGGCTACCTCCCCTCCTGGTAATGCAACCTGTGCGGTCGCACAGGTCACCCATATCCAAGGCCGGCCCGCTTGGTTATAAAACTAACTTGTCTTTTGAGGTGTTTATTTTTGAGGGTTTATTCTGTACACATGTGTTAATATCTTATGACTGATAAAGGTAAATGTATTTACTTATACTACAAAACTCAATACTGCAGATTATAAACCATAGTACTTGCACTTAGGCTATATGAATAGGAAAGTCATGCACTGGCATTTGTATTATGTGATACTGCAGTGTTTTATAGTGTCATTGGATATATTAGCAAATGTATTAGCATTTGCTATGTGTGAGACAGCTGAGACGTATAGGAATTGAATTTTATGTAATCCAGATGGGTTCGGAGATCCCACAAGACTGAGACTCCATTTGGGAGCCTGAAGTCTCGCCAGAATATTGCTTCCATCTTTGGGATTCAAACCTGCATATGAGTCAGAGTATTAACCATTGTTAAAGTCCAATGAACAAAATGCATGTTCGATACATGGCTGGTGGTCTGATCATACCAGCTACACTAATATACAGTAAGCTAGAGCCACTACCTTATAAAATCAAGGCGGGTTAACCTAAGCATAACATTACCTTTCAAACACAATTAATTAATATCATTTAAACCCATAGAAAGGTTTAGAAAGATGATTCTACACTTCCTTATTTCCCACAATAAATAAACAAAGATCTATGGGGATGCTGATGAAATTTGAATAATGCTGTAATAATAAGTTCTGTCCACTTAATTCTTCCTGTGGGCCCTGGTTTTATTTGGCGTAACTATCCCAGTGCGACACAAGATATGTTGCTGTTACTATTATATTTTGCTATGCCAGAACAGTGTTGACTAGAGGATCTGAATTTATCAGGTGTTAGTGTTCCAACTGTTTAAATTGAAATGTGTGGGCTCAGAAATAGATAAACACATTTGATTTATTTTGCACATTTGTGATTAAATTTTGACTATCTTTTTAGTCATATTAGTAAGTAACACATTTATAACAATGTAATCTGTTCTATGCTCTATGTTATTAAAGCTGGAGATTCTTACCTCAGAAGGCACTTTCAGTTTAATGCTAGCATTGGCCAACTAATTTAAGAACGAAGGAATATTTCTTACTCCCAAAATGTCCAGACTAATGGGCAGACATGCAAACTCTTTTATTTCCCTAAAGTCAATGTTTGTGTCTCTCACAATGAGTTGTCTAACTCACAAATACAACCTACATATCACACTTGCAGACTTGACATGTTTCCATCTAATTATCTATCATGGTGCAGTACAATGCTAAAAGTAAGTGGGGCTTAAAGGAGTAGCTTTATTTTACCTAGTGGTTAATATAAAATATTGTATTGAGACGGCCAGTCATTTCTCAGGCCTAATTCGGTATAAAGGACAACCCAACTGTAAAAATTAACTTTTAATTTATTAAGGCAGTGTCATGTCCACTCAAAAACTGTGTATATTTATTTGGTAAATAAGTGCTCCAAACAAATTTACAGCATTAAATCGGTTCGTGGTTCAAAAGTCAGACCTTTGTAGCTGTCATATACACCTGCAGCAGGACCAATACAGTGATGAACAGAGACAGGTTACGTTACTCGTCTCTGTTCTTTCCTATTGTTGCGCATGTCGTTAACATTCAGCAGTGAGCACAGAGGAAGTTGCATCAGCAATGATCGACCCCTGGACCGCCCTCTTTTCTCAATGAACCAATCACAGCTGTAAGTTATGTGTACGGAAAAATCCAGGATTAACATGTTGCAGTCAGCCGGCTTCGAGAGACCGAAACACCAGACACACCAACACACACCCACCTCTCTCTTCCGTGAATGCTGGGTTCTGATTGGCTTCTACGTCCGGCAAGGAAGAATCTCTTTTTTTTTTCTTGTCTAAGCTGCAGCGCGGGGTCACCTAAAGAGGAAGTGGAGGGAAGTGCAGCCTGATATATATCTCATTAAATCGGGCAAGCAAATGATTTTTAGAAAAATGAACATGGCGTTTGAGGTTGGTGCAATTATATAAATAACATATAAAAAGTTTATTTTTGGGTGGACATACCCTTTATATTTAAAAATAAAAACATACCTAGGAATATTATTTCTACCTTCTAACCCCAGGTTCTTTCATTTTAACAGTTTAAAAAAACTATATGCACTATAGGCCCTTTAAAAAAAAATAATTCACATTGATTATTTGACCTCAATGTTTTAAACAGTGATAGTTATCCATTTCTTTTTTTTCTTTTTTTTTTAATGATTTTAAATTATAACGTATTATTTACTTACATGGTGAGTTGACCATTTATGAATCAAAATGTTAAAGAATTGTAAAATCAGACTCACATTTTGTCATTTGGTTGGATATACAAAGTTTATTTTTTAGAATTTATGTTAGAGTTAGAGTTCATTTGTGGGTTATTCTATTCTTTGTGGCAGCTCACAACAACATACAGTGATACTTATGATAAGACAAATTGAATGACTGATAAAACATAATCAATGTTAAGATGTTATGTTCACGTTCCCAGAAAATCATCTGAAGGTGAGCTGGTGGTAGGACTGGGAGCAGGTGTTGGAGGGATAAGGAGGCTGCTGTGCTACGTTAGATAGAGCTGAATTCTGAGGGACTTCGTCATAAGCAATCATGGCAAAATAAAGGATAGTTCCATTCGCTATAGAAAAATTATTTTTTGATGAATGTAAAGATTCAGGGATCCAGCAGCCTGTGGGATCAAACTGGAGATATTGATCTGAGTAGCACTGTGAAAATTCTCTTCAGTTCTTGGGCTTGGAGCCCATTCTTAGTCGTAACCTGAAACTGAAATTTGAAAATATTGGTTAACTCAACAAATCATCATATACAGATATTTTATTTATTTAAAATGAAAGTGTACAAACATTATACTAGATACAGGATATATAATCTGGTTTACTAATTTAATGGATTTTTTTCTAAAATGCCATACCTGTCCCTTGATCCAGATCATTCCCAGTTGCTGTCCAAGTCAACAAAATTGTGTTTCTTTCATTTTTGCTTCTAAGTCAGTTATTTTTCAGGTTTATACATATCTGGGGAACTCCAGATGGCACATTAGATACAACAAAAGATCCTCCTGAAGCTGTCCTACTGAACTCTTCCAGATTAAGGTCACTCTCGTTAATTACAGGTCTTGGAGGGTCTATGTGGTCACCCTTGACAAAAAATACAAAGATGACATTTTCATGATTCCTATAAAGCAGGTTTTTTTACAATTTAGTATTCATTTTCTTTTAATGACCAATATCTAGAGATGGGCAAACTTTCAAAAGTTTGGTCCGTTTTCGAACTTCTAAAAAAGTTTGAAAGTCCAAAAACTGACCCATTAAAGTCAATGGGGGGTAAATAGTTCAGAAAAGTTCCAATGAACTTTGCAGGGTAAACTTACCTTACAGGCCTCTGGGAACCTGGGAGATGTCTGGAACACGCCCGTGAGGGAGAACAGCATAAAAAACGGACGTAGTGCACATGCACGCTACTTCAGTTTCCGGTGCTGCTTTGGTAATCCTCGAACGTTATATCGAATTCTCGAATGTTCGAGGATTTTCGAAAATAGTCCGGTGAGTCCATCCCTACCAATATCACATTTACAAAGGATCATTACTTGATGCTCCTGTGTTTTACTTCAAAACTGTTAATATTTTAAAAATGAATGATGTTTCGAACAAAGTTATATTAGAGAACAACATGAATTGGATGCACTGGCAAAAGCCAACTATCGGAAACAATAATAACTAACTAGTGCTATTAAAGGGTATGTATACTGTTAATCAACTTACTTTTATAGATAGCAAATTCAATGTGTGTAGCACACAGCTTACCAGGTGTAATGAGCCCACACCTTCCCATGCTCCAACCAAACAGTTAACAGGTGCTTCATATATATAAGAATAAGGAAGGGTACTCAAGGCAGTGTTTTAACTGCCAACAAAAATCTTTATTGCGACATGTTTCGGACTATGAAGAGGCTTTTTCAAGCAGACCATGGAATTGGATTGGACTTTTAATAATCTGTTTGACGGTTGGTTGTATTCCCCAATTGGAGTAGTGGTTGGGCTATACATGTGTGTTGGATGTGGTCTTTTATTGCTTGAAAAGGACTCTTTGTAGTCCGAAACAGTGTTGAATAAAGATTTTTGTCTGCAGTTAGAAGCACTGCCTTGGATGCCCCTTCCTTATTCTTATATATATGATGTATTACTAGATAGCTTAGGCTTTAAATGTAAAGTGTTTTTTTTTTTTTTGCACCCTACCATACCATTCCTTTACTCAATGAAAGGCTCTGTCTTCTCCTTCTGTCTCTCCCATTTTCAGCTCTGCCCCCACGAGGTTGGCCAAATCCCTTGCCAGCAAATACTGTTCTGTTCACGAGAGTGCGCCTGATGTCAGTCTACAGGCGACGTGATGCAACCGCACATGCAAATTGACATGCACCATCCGCAGACCATCAGGCACACTCTCTGGGAACGGAACAGTATTTGTGGCAAGGGATTTGGCCAACCTCGTGGAGACAGAGCTGAAAAGGGAGTAGACAGAAGGAGGAAGAAGGAGCCTTTCATTGGAAGGGTAAAAAAAACAAAACACTTTAAATTAAAGCCACACTATCTAGTAATCGTAAGTTGGATTTACAGTGGTACTACCCTTTAAAGCGCATTTCCACCTGGAAATAAAATTTTGATATAGGGTAGGTAGCAGCTACCCACCCCCAACCGCCATAATATAACTTTTAAAATATGCCCAGATGTTAACTTACAGCCCTTTCTCCCGCCGACATCTCCTATCCAGCTCCCTGTTTGCGGAAGTTGCAAGCAGGGGCTGGTCCCATCCGCGTCTGTGATTGGGTACGACGCGGCCAATCATAGAAGCGGCTAACTATTGGGGCATTTTTTTAAAGAAATATTATGGCGGTTGGGTTGGGCGTTGTTACTTTATCTGAAGAGGATTTCACGCTAGGTGCCATGGCCTCAGAGGATGGACACGGATGGTGGGAGGGGGGGCGGGAGGGGGGGGCCTGCGCATGCCTAGACCTTGATGAGGTTGAGGCAGAAACAGGCACCGGATGAGTCACTGACAGCTTCTACAATGCAGTTTGTTGGACTTAGAAAAGGCATAGCAGGAGAACCATTTGGAGCAGAAATGTAAGGTGTAAGGTAAGGATTTTTTTAAACTACAGATGTGGGGTAAATTTCAGTTTTGGGGTGGGACATGCCCTTTAAAAGTAAAGTGTAAATCATTATGCTGTTTCTTATAATAGTAATGAAAATACCATTCTCTAAATATCCAGGAATATAAAGAGCTCGACTCTGTGGCAATGCAAGTCGCCCTTTTCTGTTGCTGTTTTCCCTCTCGCACTTTTAAGCTGTATCTTCATTCCTTGAAATTCGTGAAATACTTTGAGTAGACACCATCATTCTTTACAATGTCAGCACCTGAAATAATCAGCATGTAAGCATCATGCAAGGGAACAATGATTTGACTATAAACGCTTATAAACAGAATATTAAGATATATTTATCTTGGTTTAATTTAGTCACATAATTACCTAAAGAAGGTTGATATGCAATTGTTTGCTTTTGAAAGTAAAGAAGAAATATAGTCCCAATGTTTGTTTCACATGAAAATAAAACGTATCATTCCCTTTTTGGGTACTTCTGACTTTTTTAAGGCCTATTTTGGTGAGTTTGCTGAGCGCTACTACTACAGGTGTCCGAACTTCCAAAAATCCGTTCGCTTGAGGATTCACGGATTTCCGAAAAAAAATGTGGAAATTTCAAAAATCCGAAAATGTTGCCATTAAAGTCAATGGGGAAGATGTGTTTCCGACAAAAATAAGGGATTAAATAGCAGTTGTAATTATTTTCGGTTTCCGTGGGCGGTTTTCAGTAATCCTCAAAAAGCTGATTCGTAATCCTCAGACATTCGTGACCGGACCATTGTGGCCCTTAAAAGTGCCTTTGTTTTAAGGAAACAAATAAGGTGGTAAAGACTAGGGTTTAAAGCTATGAATAAAGCTATGGGCGGTAAAGACTAGGGTTAAAAGCTATGACTAAAGCTATGGGCGGTAAAGACTAGGGTTTAAAGCTATGAATAAAGCTATGGGCGGTAAAGACTGGGTTTAAAGCTATGACTAAAGCTATGGGCGGTAAAGACTAGGGTTTAAGCTATGACTAAAGATATGGGCGGTAAAGACTAGGGTTAAAGCTATGACTAAAGCTATGGGCGGTAAAGAATAGGGTTAAAGCTATGATAAAGTCAGGGCTGAAAGACTAGGGTTTAAGTATGACTAAAGCTATGGGCGGTAAAGACTATGGTTAAAGCTATGACTAAAGCTATGGGCTGTAAAACTGGGTTTAAAGCTTGACAAAGCTATGGGTGGTAAAGACTAGGGTTTAAAGCTATGACAAAGCTATGGGCGGTAAAGACTAGCTATGACTAAAGCAATGGGTTTAAAGCTATGACTAAAGCTATGGGCTGTAAAGACTAGGGTTTAAAGCTAGGACTAAAGCTATGGGCGGTAAAGACTATGGTTTAAAGCTATGACTAAAGCTATGGGCGGTAAAGACTAGGGTTTAAAGCTATGACTAAAGCTATGGGTTTAAAGCTATGACTAAAGCTATGGGCGGTAAAGACTAGGGTTTAAAGCTATGACTAAAGCTATGGGCGGTAAATACTAGGGTTTAAAGCTATGACTAAAGCTATGGGTGGTAAAGACTAGGGTTTAAAGCTATGACTAAAGCTATGGGCGGTAAAGACTAGGGTTTAAAGCTGTGACTAAAGCTATGGGCAGTAAAGACTAGGGTTGATATCTATGACAAAAGCTATGGGCTGTAAAGATAAGGGTTTAAAGCTATGGGTAGTAAAAACTATTGTTGCCGCTAAATTTGCTTTGGACTGTACAAAAATGGCAGAGGCTTTTGTTTGTGTATAAACACATACAAACAAAATGGATTATTTTAATTAACTGGAAAGGAAAGCATTGTGTAATTATTGCTATTGTTTAACTATAAATTATACATTAAATTTGCACAGCCTGAGGTTTTTACAATAAAAATAGTTACAGTTCATAATAGATATTTGAAGTTTTATTACCTGCTCCATTGTCTAAAAGCTCTAACATTACAGTTTTTCCATTTATTGGTTCAATTATTGCTGTTACATTGGCTCCCACAACAGGCAACACCCCTTGGTTTACTGCCGCATAAACAACCATCGGATTAGGGAAATTATTTGCATCGACATTCATATGAGCATTCACTGTAATTGGAGGTACAGATTCATCTGCTGCTTTGGATGTCACAGAGATGCCGATGGCTTGATTAGCTGTGTGGGTATTGCAAAGTTTGTATTGCCAAGCTCCTCTCTAGTAAAACAAAAATCAGAAAAATATGTTGTTGAAAAGCAATGCAAATAGTCTAAGCAAAGGAAATATTCATTCTTCTACAACTAGACTCAATGGGCCATATCTGCAGACCCGTGGTATTGCTTTTCCCACTGCGGTCATTATTATACACTTGGAGGGGGATGCACCGAGCGCCGCTATCGGCAACCCGGTGCAAACAACCCGGCAATGTTCTATGCCGATAGCGGCACTCAGAACATCACTACCTGTCGCTGTTCTATTCCGGCACTTTCAACGCCAGTTATTAGCTGGCGTTGAAAGTGCCGCAATAAAATGTTGATTTCGGTTTCGTTAGCCACGCACCCACCGCAAGGAAGATGTTAAAGTCACGCTAACCGATATAACATCGGTTAGCGTGACTTAAACTCCAAAACAGGAACGATGCGCCCGTTGGTGCACCGCCCAATTGTTATTTAACACTCTTTATTCTACACTGCGGTCATTATTTTACACTCGTTATTCTACACTGCGATCATTATTTTACACTCGTTATTTTACACTGCGTCATTATTTTACACTCGTTATTTTACACTGCCGTCATTATTTTACACTGTGGTCGTTATTTTACACTCGTAATTTCACACTGCGGTCATTATTATACACTTGTTATTTTACACTCGTTATTCTACACAGCGCTCATTATTTTACACTCCTTATTCTACACTGCGCTCATTATTTTACACTCATTATTTTACACTGCGGTCATTATTTTACACTCGTTATTTTACACAGCGGTCATTATTTTACACTTGGTATTTTACCGTCGTTATTTTACACTGTAGTCATTATTTTACACGTTATTTTACACAGCGGTCATTATTTTACACTTGGTATTTTACACAGCGGTCATTATTTTACACTTGGTATTTTACACAGCGGTCATTATTTTACACTTGGTATTTTACACTGTAGTCATTATTTTACACTCATTATTTTACACTCGTTATTTTACACAGCGGTCATTATTTTACACTTGGTATTTTACACTGTACGTTATTTTACATTGTAGTCAATTTTTTAACACAGTGGTCATTGTTTTACACTCCTTTTTTGCACTTATTTACACTTGTTATTTTACATAGTGGTCATTATTTTACACTTGTTATTTTACACTGTGGTCATTATTTTTACACATCATTACTTTTACACTCGTCATTTTACACTGCGGTCATTATTTTACACTGTTATTTTCATAGTGGTCATTATTTTATACTTGTTATTTTACACTGGTCATATTTTACAACACTCATTACTTTTACACTCGTCATTTTACAACTGCGGTCATTATTTTACACTTGTTATTTTACATAGCGGTCATTATTTTATACTTGTTTTTTACACTGTGGTCATTATTTTACACTCATTACTTTTACACTTGTCATTTTACACTGCGGTCATTGTTTTACGCTTGTTATTTTACACTTGTTATTTTACACTGTAGTCATTATTTTACACTTGTTATTCTACACTTGTTATATTACACTGCGGTCATTATTTTACACTTTTTATGTTACACTACGGTCATTATTATACACTCGTTATTTTAAACTTGTTATTTGACACCGTGGTCATTATTTTACACTCATTATTTTACACTCGTTATTTCACACTGACCATTATTTTACACTCTTTATTTTACACTCTGGCCATCATTTTACAATCGTTATTTTACGCTGTGCTCGTTATTTTACACTCGTTGTTTTACTCTGTGGTCATTATATTACACTTGTTATTTTACACTGTGGTCATTGTAAATGTTTTTTACACTGGTTATTTCACACTGCGGTTTTTATTTTACACTACGATCATTATTTTACACTTGTTATTTTACACTGCGGTCATTATTTTACACTCGTTATTTTACACTTGTTATTTACAATGCAGTCATTATTTTACACTCGTTATTTTACTCTGTGGTCATTATATTACAATTGTTATTTTACACTGAGGTCATTATTTTACACTCGTTATTTTACACTTGTTATTTTTACACTGCGGTCATTATTTTACACTCGTTATTTTACACTTGTTATTTGACACCGTGGTCATTATTTTACACTCATTATTTTACACTCGTTATTTCACACTGACCATTATTTTACACTCTTTATTTTACACTCTGGCCATCATTTTACAATCGTTATTTTACGTTGTGCTCGTTATTTTACACTCGTTGTTTTAAACTTGTTATTTTACACTGTGGTCATTGTAAAATGTTTTTTACACTGGTTATTTCACACTGCGGTTTTTATTTTACACTACGATCATTATTTTACACTTGTTATTTTACACTGCGGGTCATTATTTTACACTCGTTATTTTACACTTGTTATTTACAATGCAGTCATTATTTTACACTTGTTATTTTACTCTGTGGTCATTATATTACACTTGTTATCTTACAATGAGGTTATTATTGTACACTCGTTATATTACACTTGTTATTTTACACTGCGGTCATTATTTTACACTCGTTTTTTTACACTTGTTATTTTACAATGCAGTCATTATTTTACACTCGTTTTTTACACTTGTTATTTTACACTGCGGTCATTATTTTACACTTGTTATTTTACATAGCGGTCATATTTTATACTTGTTATTTTACACTGTGGTCATTATTTTACACTCATTACTTTTACACTCGTCATTTTACACTGCGGTCATTGTTTTACGCTTGTTACTTTACACTTGTTATTTTACACTGTAGTCATTATTTTACACTTGTTATTCTACACTTGTTATATTACACTGCGGTCATTATTTTACACTTTTTATGTTACACTACGGTCATTATTATACACTCGTTATTTTAAACTTGTTATTTGACACCGTGGTCATTATTTTACACTCATTATTTTACACTCGTTATTTCACACTGACCATTATTTTACACTCTTTATTTTACACATCTGCCATCATTTTACAATCGTTATTTTACGCTGTGCTCGTTATTTTACACTCGTTGTTTTAAACTTGTTATTTTACACTGTGTCATTGTAAAATTTTTTTTACACTGGTTATTTCACCCTGCGGTTTTTTATTTTCACTACGATCATTATTTTTTACACTTGTTATTTTTACACAGCGGTCATTATTTTACACTCGTTATTTTACACTTGTTATTTACAATGCAGTCATTATTTTACACTCGTTATTTTACTCTGTGGTCATTATATTACACTTGTTATTTTACACTGAGGTCATTATTTTACACTCGTTATTTTACACTTGTTATTTTACACTGCGGTCATTATTTTACACTCGTTATTTTACACTTATGTTTGACACCGTGGCTTATTTTTACACATTATTTTACACTCGTTATTTTCACACTGACCATTATTTTACTATCTTTATTTTAACACTCGGGCCTATTATTTTCAACTCGTTATTTTTACTCTTTGTTCTCTATACACTGCGTTTTTTTAAACTTGTTATTACAAACACTGTGGTCATTGTAATTTTTTAACACTGGTTTTTCACTGGTTTTTATTTACACTACGATCATTATTTTACACTTGTTATTTACACGGTCTTATTTTACACTCGTTATTTTACAGTTGTTATTTACAATGCAGTCATTATTTTACACTCGTTATTTTACTCTGTGGTCATTATATTACACTTGTTATTTTACAATGAGGTTATTATTGTACACTCTTTATTTTACACTTGTTATTTTACACTGCGGTCATTATTTTACACTCGTTATTTTACACTTGTTATTTTACAATGCAGTCATTATTTTACACTCGTTATTTTACACTTGTTATTTTACAATGAGGTCATTATTTTACACTTGTTATTTTACACTGAGGTCATTATTTTACACTTGTTATTTTACACTTGTTATTTTACTCTGAGGTCATTATTTTACACTCGTTATTTTACTCTGTGGTCATTATATTACACTTGTTATTTTACACTGAAGTCATTATTTTACACTCGTTATTTTACACTCGTTATTTTACACTGCGGTCATTATTTTACACTCGTTATTTTAAACTTGTTATTTTACACTGTGGTCATTGTAAAATGTTTTTTACACTGGTTATTTCACACTGCGGTTTTTATTTTACACTACGATCATTATTTTACACTTGTTATTTTACACTGCGGTCATTATTTTACACTCGTTATTTTACACTTGTATTACAATGCAGTCATTATTTTACACTCGTATTTTACTCTGTGGTCATTATATACCCTTGTTATTTTACACTGAGGTCATTATTTTACACTCGTATTTTACACTTGTTATTTACACTACACTGCGGTCATTATTTTACAATCGCTTGTTGTATTTACACTGGTATTTGACACCGGTGGTCATTAACACCATTTTACACCTCGCGTCATCACACTGACCATAATTTGCCCCTTGGTATTTGGGACACCGGCCAGCATTGGGACAATGCGAAGATCACGCTGTGCTCGATGAACACTGCGGTTTGGACCTCCGTTGGTTGTTTAAACTGTGTGGTGTGTTTACACTGTTTGGGTAGTTGTATAATAAGGTTGTGATCCACTGGGCGTGGAAAGGGAGGAGGAGGGGGGAGGGTTTGACTGCCTGTCATACTACGGTGGCGGTGTTAGTACGGGCCGGGGGGTTGGGGAGTCGGAGTTAACACGGATGACAAGGAGCTGAGGAAAGATGTGGATCGGGCGGTGCTGGTACACGGTTAGACAAGTTATTAGGACCCAGCCGGTGGGGCACGGCATTGATGGACACGTTCATGACACTTGGGGAGGAAATCACCAGGGAGCGGAGTAGCACGTTATGGGTTGTTAGCACGGGTCATAGTGAACGGGAGAATGGACTCGTAAGGTAATTACATTGTTAGGTTGGAGCTTGACGGTTATGTGATTGGGGACACGGACAGTTATTGAACCGCAGGCTTGTTTCGGGCAGAATTTCACATGGGGCGCGGCAGAGCATTGTTGTTGGAGCACAGTTAGACCGCGAGGGACACGGGGGGTTAGTTTTAACAGTGCTGGGGGAGGAGTCAGGATTTTTACCCACCGTTGATTTGGGACACGAGTGTGTTTGACATGAGGTCGGTAGGGTTAGTTTGACACTGCATTGTACTGGGCAATTTGACATGCGTTATTGGGTACTGGCGTCATATCGTTGGGTACACTCGTGAGTTTTTCCTTGTGGTTGATTTTACACGGTGTGTGATGGGTAGCTGGGCGCGGGTCCGAGTTAGGGGACTAGCGGGACTGTGGGCGTTCGAGGGTACAGCGGTGGGAACGGATATTGACAGGTCGGGCTGTAACATTGGGGGTATTACACGCGGGGAGCACATCGAATCGTTGGGGATTTACACTGTGATTGAGCACGTGTCATGATTGGTGTACAGCTGTGTGGGATCTCGGCGGCGTAGCTTAGGCAGACCAGGGTTATGACAACGGGCGATTACATCTGGTCTTGTCTGACGAGAGGTGATTACGCTGACGCTCGTATTTACGATCGTGTGTAACTTGTTTTTCACTGTTGAGGATGAAATGTTTTCGCTGGTAGACACTCCGGACCCTGACGCGTTTTTACAGCTACGATCAGGTGTGGGATGTGACACTGATTGTGGATGCGCGTAATTCACTGCGTTTTACGTATGTATGAGCCATGCTCATAGTAAGTTATGTTACTCTGTGGGTCGTATAGTCGTCAGGCTGTTAGACACAATGAGGCGAGTGTAGTTGGTACGCACCGATTGGACACTGTATAAAGTGAAGTCTATTACACCTAGGAGTGCAGGTCATTTAATACACTGTGAGGTACTTTTAGGGACACGGTATGCGGAGGCATGGTACACTCGTGGAGGCATGGTTACACTTGTTATTGACAAGTGGCAAGGAGAGAGGGCACGGGATGTGAATTCTTAGGGCACTAGCAGATGTTTACACGTTGTGTAGCAGGGGAGTTACAATGAGGTGATGTATGTTAAAACTGGTTATTTTGAACTGAGGCAATTGTACAGTTTGTGGGACAGACTGTAGACACGGGAGGATTAGCACGGCCTTTAGTTGTTACCGTAGTTTATTCAATGTATTTATGTATTTTACGGGTCATTTACTGTATTTACACGGTCATTATTTACTAATTACACTGAGGTATATGTACACTGTATTCGTGGGTAATGTCAACACTGAGGTCATTATTTACCAGTGGTTATTTACAAGGGTGGTTTACAAATGTTACACCGTTATTACTCGTGGTCATATTTTACACGTTATTTTAACACAGCATTATAAAATAAGGAGGAAATTGGGCCTATATTATCTGGCATATGTATGCGGGTTTCTTTTAAAAAAATGCCATATTAAAGGGTATGTCCACCCCAAAAAAAATTTAATACGTTAGGCAGAACCCCTCAAAAACTTGTTTCCTTTTTTGTAAAGTTAATAAATCTGCTCCCAGCAAGCTCCTTGATCCACTGCCGCAGCTCTCTGGCTCTTCATTAAGGCAGTCAGTCTCGGTTGTGACACGGACGTCACAGCCAATGGCTGCCTGCCATTCTCGGAGCAGCCTCACTGCTGGCTGCCAGGAACAGAAAAAGAACGGAGCAGCAGCAGTGGAGAAGGAGGAAGTAGTGGTGGATTGTGACGTTTAATTGATGTTGTCTTGATGGGGGCATATTTAACAAATTTTAATAACAAATCGAGGCTCTAGGTTTTTGGGGTGTGCGCCTAACATATCACTTTTTAAGGGGTGGACATTCCCTTAATAGAAACCAGCAGTACATATGCCAAATAATAAAGAAACAAAGTACATCTTATTTTACAATGCCATATAAAACAAGTGTAAAAATAACAACACCGTGTAAACAAATAAATGCCTTTAGTTTTTTATGATAACGTTTATAAATACTGCCCAATCTTGTATGTATAAATATACAGTATGAAATGTAGAAACCAACACAATTTCCTTTCACATTAAGACATTTTTCAGCCAGTACAAATTTTAAAGTTTACATCCTTGGTATTTCTTTTCTTTGTGTCTATTGTATATATAGTACAACATAAAGAAGGTTGTTTAGTTATTAGAGAGATCAACACAAACACGAAATATGAATGGGGAAGGAAATGTCAGTGCAACCATAAGAATAATGATCAAAGAACAATGTCCTCTAAATACTTCCAGTTTAAAGGGGGGTGTGGTGTGTTAATCACAGACGGCCTGAGGGCTGAAAGGTGTAAGCGCTATTAAATGTGGTGGATTTTGAATCCTGATGCTCTTGGATTATGCTGATTAGCTGAGAACACCAGGCCGCTTGTGGTGGGGCTGTGAGTGTCTATTATTACGATGATAGTATGAGTAGTAGTTTTATATAATATTTCTTAGTATATATTATATATATTGTGGTACTATGTATGTCTGGGGTATTTTTTGTATTTCTTAACTTTATGGGTTATTTATATATATTCATCTATAATATAATTGAAACGGTGGAGGCCTCCAGGTGCTTTGTTTCAGCAAAAAACGGTTTGTTCAAAAACTGGGGTTAACATGTTTCCGCTCCGTAACTGAGCCGTCTTCAGAACATGTAGGAAGGTAGGAAACAAAGACCTGTGAGTGCCTCCACCGTTTCATATATTATATTATTTTGGTTTGAGCACCCAGGCGACGACCGTGAAGGAGTGCCGTTGTCAACGATCTAAGTATATATATATATATATAATATATATATATATATATATAATATACCAAATAAAGAGGTTCCGAGCACTCCTTCTTCACACAAAAGTTTTATTAACGTTTCGGTGCTTCACAGAGCACCTTCATCAAAACATATATATATAAAATATGATGAAGGGACTCAATGTAGTTCCGAAACGTTAAAATAAATTTGTAAATTGACTAGTGAGGTGTGCTCAGGACTATTCCTTTTTTAGGACATGTCTAAAAAAATGAAAATTTATCCCCATTCTGGCCTCACCTGTGCAGTTTAAAAAAATCCTTACCTTACATCTTTGCACCCTAGTTCTCCTCGCAGTGCCTTTTCAAAGTCCAGGAAAGTGAAGAGTAGAAGCTCTCAGTGACTCATCTGTTGCTGTTCTTACTCAACCTCAACAAGGTCTGAGGCATGTGCAGGGGAGCTCTTCCGCCCCAACCACACAACACAACACACACACACACATGCATAGTTTTGAAGATATTTTTATTTTTGTGTGTGATATGGCAGCAACATCACCAGGTCCCTTGCACATCCTTCTTCCTGTTCTGAAACCATGTCAGTCAATATCTGTTGTATTCAATTAGATCAACTGGACTTGAAATGTAGTTCTTGAAGACGTTTCGCTAGTCATCCGACTGGCTTTCTCAATTCAGAATGACTTGTACAAGAATCTGTGGCAATTATGTACCCTGGAAAATCCCAATTAGCATATCACAGCCAGGTGTTAAGGGGTGATTGATAGTGGCTAAGAGGTGTTATAGGAACGCCCAGAGTAAGGTGTTAAAACAGCATTGTACATGGCGACAGTTGGTGGTCGAACCCCCCCACTCTATTTAGCTTGGTTTCTTTATTTTCACATAAATGGCCTCCTTAACACCTCTCTTGAACCAGTCACTTCCTTCGCCAGTATGTTAACATTACAATCTTCAAAGGGTATGTCCTTTATCCTTAAGATGCAGATACACGCTGAGTCCTGACCTCGGTAGTACTGCGGTGTAGAAAAACATGGTGTCCTATGATGTGACATCTCTCTTCACTTGTATACCCACAAGGAGGCTGTGTGACATGGTGAGAAAACGGCTGGGCCAAGACAGCACTCTTACCAGCAGAACTGATCTCAACCCAAACAGGTGTCTTCCTTGTTGGACTTGTGCCTGAATACCACACATTTCAAATACAGGGATAAGTTCTATAAGCAAAAACTGATGCATGGATGTCGCTATGGTCACCATTTGCCAACCTTTACATGGAGGAGGTAGAAACACGGCGCTAATACTTTAAGGGCATAGCACCCAGCCACTGGTTCAGATATGTTGATGACACCTGGGTAAAATCCACCGAGAGGAAGTACAAGACTTTCACGAACACATTAATGCGGTGGACCAAAACATTAAACTCACAAGGGAAAGGTACAAAACAACAAACTGGCTTTCTTGGACTGCTTGGTAGAAGTTAAGGAAATGGTAAACTGGAAGTAGAGGTTTACAGAAAACCAACACAACAGATCGTATTTGATGTTTGACTCCCACCCCCCTTTAGATCACAAGCTGGGTGTCATCAGAACCCTGCAACACAGAGCCGAGAACATCCCCTAGCACAGAGGCGAAGGCTAAAGAAATGAACAATCTCAGAGGAGCCCTTAAAATTTGTGGATATCCGACTGGGCCTTTGTCAAAAGAAGTAGAAGGAAAGAAAACACGAATCCACACAGTGAAGGGGAAAAGCAAGACAGGAGGAAGAACATGGTCATCCCATATGTAGCAGGGGTCTCCGAGAATTAAGAAGAATTTTCAAAAACATCGTATCCCTGTCTGCTTTAAACCGAACAACACACTGAGGCAGCAATTGGTACATCCGAAAGACCCAAACCTAAACACAAGAAAAGCGACATCATATATGCAGTGCAGTGCAGTGAAGAATGCTCTGATTTGTATGTGGGGGAGACCAACAGCAACTGCATCACACGTATGGCCCAGCACAGAAATTCCTCGGGTCAGGACTCAGCCTGTATCTGCATCTTAAGGATAAAGGACATACCTTTGAAGATTGTAATGTTTTAACATACTGGCGAAGGAACGTGACTGGTTCAAGAGAGGTGTTAAGGAGGCCATTTATGTGAAAATAAAGAAACACGCCAAATAGAGGTGGGGGGGTTCGACACCAACTGTCCTCATGTACAATGCTGTTTTAACACCTTACTCTGGGCATTCCTATAACACCTCTTAGCCACTATCAATCACACCCTTAACACCTGGCTGTGATATGCTAATTGGGATTTTCCAGGGTACATAATTGCCACAATTCTTGTACAAGTCATTCTGAATTGAGAAACCAGTCGGATGACTAGCGAAACGTCTTCAAGAACTACATTTCAAGTCCAGTTGATCTAATTGAATACAACAGTATATACCATGACCTGGATAATGAGAACCTTCACAAGCACATGTCAGTCAATCTCCCTCCTGTGTCTTCTCCTCCCCTTGCAACCCCCCTGGTCCCTCCCACTCATGGACCCCTTGGTCCCTCCAGTTGCAGGCCCCCCTTGGCCTATTCTCTTACAGCAAAATGTGGGTGCATACGCCCCACCCACTCGCAGGTTGTTGTGGGCCACTCAGACACACCCCCCCCTACAGAAAACTCAGTGAGAACTCTGCCTGAAAAGGCTGTTTTCACATAGTGGGAAAGAAGGACTGTAGATTCCCTTACCTACCTGTCAGACTTCACACAGCAGAGAGGAGGAGGACTTCCTGTCTCCCTCACACACTGAGGGAATCTGAGACTGTGCTCGCCAGTGGCACTGTGCAGGAGAAGCCTTATGATGTCACATGTCAGCCTCCCACTCAACTAACTTTCTGGTCAGTCATTTCTTTATATCTTGGGTTGTGGGGCACATAGAGAGGTGGTTGATGGTTCGTTTTAAAGGTAGGAAACTGGCCTTTAATTTAAACTCAACTTGTTTGGAGACCACAGTCCCCCTTTAAAAGCTTTAAATTGATTGGTTGCTATGATTGATAGGCAATAGGGGATAAAAATTGCAATAAGGGGCTACACAATCTGTAAAACTACTTGTTAGAAGGGGGCACCTCTCTTGCAGCCACTGTAATTTGCACAGGAAGGGGGGGCATTCTTCCTAACTATTCCCTGTAGTGTAATGTTTCATTCTTTTAAGCCCATTTTTTGATCAATGGTGTGTGGTGTGTGTTGTATGAGAGAGAGTGGTATAAAGATTAATGGCGGTTGGGTCATATTATATATATTTAAAAGCAAAGCTGTTACCTCTGCTGTTCCTGGAATTTCAAGTCTTGAAGCTTTGGAAGTAGCATCATTTATAAATTTGTTTGTTGTCTAAAATGTTTCCTTTCGGGCCATTTAAAGTAATTTCTGGCACTTGGTTTACCCAAGTAACTAAAAAGAATGTCCATTTCCCACTGTGTGATCAATAAAGACAGTTCCTTCCAAACAATCTCTTGGTTTAAGTACTGAGCCAGTACTCTCCAGCTGTTAATGAAACAAACAACATAGATAACATTTTTGGCATTATATAAACAATGTTTAAAAGTGTAACTGGTCTCCATACATGTGCCTTCAGGGGCGTGTTTAGGAAGGATTATTGGCCTGGAACCCCCCCTTTCGCCTGCTCAGTGCAGTCTGCTGTTCCACTATTCCTGGTGCCCATAGATTGTTACATAGTTTGTTACATATTTGTTACATTATTGGTATTGACTAGTGAGAAGCCATTTCTAGTTTCAAAATGGAGATACCCTTTAACATGATAAGCATTATTGTTCATATTGATCAAGTAAACTGCAGCTTTTGATTTTTTAGAACTCTACCAGTCCATTGCTTATGGATTTTAAGGACTGGTACAGGTGCCAACATTTAGCCTTGTCAATTTTTTTCTTTATAGGCACTCTTTAAGTAATTAGGGGCAGCACGGTGGAGCAGGGAGTTCAATTCCACCTTGGACATCTGCAAAGAGTTTGTATGTTCCTCCCGTGCTTGCGTGGGTTTACTCTGGGCACTCTGGTTACCCCCACAATCATAAAGATATACTGATAAGTTGTTTGTGTCAATAAATGTGCTTATTGTAAGCTCTTCAGGGCAGGGCCTGATGTGAATAAATATTTGTAATTGTAAAGCTCCACGAAATATGCTGGCCTCAATAATAATATAATAATTTAGTTTAGATTTTTCTTACTTCTTCATTAACCACTATTAATTTTTTTTTGCTTTTAAGAAAATGTCTTAGCTTTGAGATAAAGAAAGGAGACTTCTGTGTAATTTGCATGGTAGCCCTCTAGGAAATGCCACACCTAATAAAAGTCTTTAACAGAATTCCAAAGCTAAATGCAAAACCAGAGAGCCATCTACAGACAATTTTTGCTTTATTAAGCTCACTTTACTGGAATGCAGGCTTCCAGTTTTGCAATGTGAAGTGCCTATGGACAGACTTTACTAAGGAATTAAAGGGCATGTCCTACCCTTTTTAAACTTGGTGGGTACTGTCCCCAGCCCCAACCGCTATATTGATATTTGCAGAAACTCCCCCATCATTACTTACCTTGCCTTTTTCCTCCAGTGTATTGTCACGGCCCTCTGCTTGCATGAAACAGGGGGCCGGACCGGCAGTGGAGACGCCGGGGGAGAGAATTAAGGTAAGTAATGATCAGTGGAGTTTCTGCGCACATAATTATATAGTGGTTGGGGCTGTGGGAGGAAGCCCTACAGTATCCCAAAGGGTTTTACACTAGGGGGAGGGAGAGGAAAACGGGAGGGAGAGGGAGGGGGGGGAGGCTCTCTGAGCAAGCCAAAAACCTCAGAGAGATCATCTCAGAGGTGGAAATAATTTCCCTCCCTGCAGTGTTTCTGGTGGCCAGTTTTTGGGACTTTACAGGGACATTTCAGGAGAACCATTTGGAGCTGGGATGTAAGGATTTTATTACAATACACAGTGGGGCCAGTAATGGGTTAAATTCTAGTTTTGGGAGTGGACATGCCCTTTAAATTAGTCTCATAACCTACTGGACTTCTTCAGCCAGTCGTTATTGTCCTACGCACTCCATGGAGATGGATCTGTGCAAAGTTGTGAATGACCTTCATGCTACCAAATCCAAAGATCACTTTTCTATCCCATCCTTCTCGACCTCTCCTCAGCTTTCGACATAGTAGATCATTCCCTCTTAATGCAATCTTTCTAATCACAACAATTGTTGCTAAATCCTTTCGCTTTTTCTCCATAATATTGCGAATATCTGTAGATTTCTCTCTCTCTGACTGCTGATATGCTTATCCATGCTCTCATCCTTTCACACCTGGACTCTTGTAACCTTCTGCTTTCTGCTTGTGAGTTCTCATCATCCAGGTCATTGTATATCTGTTGTATTCAATTAGATCAACTGGACCTGAAATGTAGTTCCCGAAGACGTTTCGCTAGTCATCCGACTGGCTTTCTCAATTCAGAATGACTTGTACAAGAATCTGTGGCAATTATGTACCCTGGAAAATCCCAATTAGCATATCACAGCCAGGTGTTAGGTGTGATTGATAGTGGCTATCCAATGTGGATAGTGGCTATCCACATCCCATATGTAGCAGGGTCTCCGAAAATTAAGAAGAATTTTCAAAAAACATCGTATCCCTGTCTGCTTTAAACCGAACAACACACTGAGGCAGCAATTGGTACATCCGAAAGACCAATACCAAAACACAAGAAAAGCGACATCATATATGCAGTCAGTGCAGTGAAGAATGCTCTGATTTGTATGTGGGGGAGACCAAACAGCAACTGCATCAACAATGGCCCAGCGGAGCGGTTCCTCTGCTTTCTCCTGCTTGAGCCTCAAACAGTAATGCCTGTGAGTTCTGTGCACACGCACGTGCACGGAACTCACAGGCATTACTGTTTGAACTCGGAACTCACAGGCATTACTGTCTCAGAGGGGCAGAGCTTAACATTCAGCAAACCAGTAACAAGATGTCAGCAACTTCCAAGGCACAAAGCTAGGCTCTGGAGGGGTGTAGGTAAAAAAAAAATATGGCAACGGTATTTTTAAAGCTGCAGCTTCCAAATGAACATAACTTGATGCACTTATCCTTTAAAAAAAGTTTATTTCAAAACGCTGAAGTAAACCCACTAGGGGAGATTTACACAGAGCCGCTTTCACTCCAGGTAAGTCTCCCCTTTTAATTAAATATGTGATTTGCGCACGTGGGATATTAAATCGGTTAGCATGAATTTCACGCCTTAAAACTGTGCATCGCCTCCCCTGTAAATCAGTCCCAATATCTAATGTGTTGCATTATATGACACTAATCTGAAACAATTTTCCTTTTAACATACATTTAAAAGAGACAAGCGCAATATACTTTTCTGCATTACTATACTAAATAGGCTTATCAACTTTTGGTTAGGCATTCACAGAATAGATTGAATATATAAAGTTGCCTTATTACTTTCAAACTGAACAAAGTGTAATCTACAACTAATCAGTCTATTTACATTGATTAGCAACTAGCAATTGCGCATGTCTATAACCAGCTTAAGGGCTTGGCCTCACTTCCCTGATTCAGTTTGTGCTTTGATTGCATTCTGTACAGTGCATTCCTATAGGGGGCAATGCAAACTGCTTAGGTCCCTTTTCTCAAGTAATGCAATCATATTTAATGCGTATCTCATGCACAGTGATTTAGGACTATTGAGCAAATCATAAATGCAGCGTGTGTTGCAGTGGCGCCTCAGCCTTACACAAGTAAATAAAAGGTGATGCACCAAGAGCCACTATCAGCTCCCTGTTGCTATTGCGCTGGGCTCTTGGACCATTGCAGCAAAATAGTTAGTCGCTAACAATAAATAATAAATCATTGTTTGCAGCAGCTGTGTCGTTGACTTTTGTGCTAGCCACACAACCAAGAAGTTAGCGTGACAAATCCACATAGGAGGGTTGCACCTCTAGGTGCATTGCTTTGATTCATGGACTAATGAAAAAATGAACACTGCCAGATAAGAGTCTGCAAAGATTTTTAGAAGAGCTCAACACAAATTGGTTAATAGCAAAGAGTTAATTTTTGAGTCTAGTGGTCATTTAAATTGTCTGTAAAGGCTCATACACACTCGGGATCGTGGGGGCCAACCCGTGATGCACGGCGAGTATGCACGTCTGTTTCGCCCACCGATCATTCCATGTATGATCGGTGCATCATACACGGAATGATCCACAGAGTCCAGGGTCCTGAATACAAATCTGCTAGAAAGGCTACCCACACCCAAAAAAGGAGAAATACCAACCAGTATTAAGAGGTGAAGTTCCATCAGAGCCTCCAACAGCGTAAAGGAACCCTCCCAAAACAGCAACAGCAACACCCAGTCTACGGGTGCTCATAGAAGCAACCCGTGTCCATTTATTCTCTTTTGGATCATACCTGCATACAGAGGGAAAAAGATCAGCAGTAATAAAATAAAAGGAGAGTAGCTGAGCTAATTACTTTCTTTATTGTCAGAATATAATTGGAGACAAGTCCCTTTGTCATCAATGCATGCTTTTAATAAAAGAAATAAAAAACTACCTTAACTCAAATGATTCCCAGAATAAGGGCCTATGTATAAAAATAAAAATATCCCACTACTTAATTAGTTCTAATTGTAGAAACCAATACAATAAAAGGCGTTAATCAAATTGGAAGATTTTTTTTCTCATATTTTCCTTTTTCTCCAAAAATAACCCAGAAACAAAATCAAAGATAAAAATCACATAAATATTGTTGAAGTTTGTGATTCCGGTAAGATTAAGTAATCTCTCCAAAATAAATCAGTATGTTATTATGCATGGGTGGGCAGAGACACTTTACCACCAACTAACTCTAAAAGTGACCAATGCATAAGTGCAATCACAGAGGGAAAAAAATCAACTAGGTCTCTATTTTGAACAGCTTCTGTTTTTTCAATTTAAACACCCCCACACTTCCTTTCTTGTTGTCTTTTCATTTTTGTTTACCTTTAACACATAACAGCTAATTTTGGGTAGGCATTCACTGAATTAAAGAGTTATTTGCATACATAAATTTGGCTTATTACTTTCAAACTGAACAAAGTGTAGTCTACAACCTACATTAATTAATAACTAGTAATTGAGCATTCAAGTACATTGGGGTCAATGCACCAAAAGCTCTCAGTGCATCACAAATAGCTGATAAATATTGCAGCACTTTTAGCACCAGCCGCAGTGGTTAGCTGCTACCACCATATTACATAACTTGCTGCGGCTGTATGGATAGCTTCCACTATAGGTACGCAGCCGCCACAACAAAGGAGTTAAAGGGCAACTGTGGTCTTCAAAGAAGATACCGTATATACTCAAGTATAAGTCAAATTTTTCAGGCTTTAAAGTTAGCCTGAAAACCTAACCTCGACTTATACTCAGGTAGTAAATGAAAAAATAAAGAAGCTGGGCACACCAGTTTTACATCATAACAGTGTGTTTATTCGTGACGTTTCGGCACACGTCCTGTGCCTTCCTCAGACAAAATATATATATTTTTTTATTATCAACTTATGCTCAGGTCAAGTCCTAATTTAGATCCAAATTCTGCAATTGCGGATAGTAACCAGTAGGTGGCGATGTGTTAACCTCCATAGAAAGTTACAGGAGCTGTTCTTGCCTGTACAATCGTTCCTGCTTCCTGTAGTCTGGCTGCTGGACTAACTCAGCACTGTCACTGCTCATCTGGATGCTGTAAATCTGATGGGTCTCCTCAGTGTGGGGCAAAAAACAGCTGCTAGTACAGTGCAAATGACAGCTTGAAACTACAACTCTCAGGTGACATTTTTAACTATTGGGATCAGAGAGTCTTTTACTATATGGGGTCAGAGGGCCCTTTACAATATGGGGTTCAGGAGAATTGTAAATGATGGTAAGCTTAATTAAAAGTTTACTGAACCTTGCCACTCCACATGTTTAGAAACTGAAACTCCCAGCAACAAAGCATGCTGGGAGTTGTAGTTTCCAAACATCTGGAGTGCCAAGGAATTGGAGGTTAATGGTACTGGATTTGGCTACTACTGTATGGGATTCATGTACGGGAATTCTGCTGTCCATTTAAAGGGCAACTAATTTCTACCCTCGGCTTATACTCAAGTCAATAAGTTTTTACAAATTTTTATACTCAAGTATATACGGTAAGGTTAAATAAAAACCCTTTAAATAAACCCTGGATCACATCTCTAGGTAAAACTTGTGATGATCTATATTGCTGAAAAGGTTTAGCAAAATCACTTCCTGGTTTTGCTAGCTTGAAGTCATGTGATCAGCCTCTTCCTGCATTAAATAGTCCCACCACTCAACGGTCTGTTTTATTTTTTTAAATCTCTGCAGGTCTTTCCCAGCATTAAGTCTTAAGAGGGGCCTGCTCTGCACTGGGGCGGAGTAGCAGGGGGTCAGGTGATGTCACTCAACCAACCTGAAGCAGTAAATTTGAACAGTCAAAGTAAAAAATTCTCACAGGCTACAGTCTGAGATGTGAATCAGGGCTCATTTTAAAGAAATTGCAGGCTAACTCACCCTAACTTATTTAACTATGGGCAAGAAATGGTAATGAAGATTTCTCAGAAATTATGTATAAATAAATACTTTCCCCGTGTATATCTCTTGAACCAGATTGCACAGGGATGGGAGTGTGGAAAATTTAATAAAATAAAGAGCACTATACCTTTCCACAATGTTGAGGCAGGATACTCCATCCTGGCCCCCTACTGCATAAAGGTACCCTCCAAGAACAGCAACACCAACACTCGTCCGGCATGTGCTTGTGGGCGCAACATCACTGCTCCACTGATTGGTTTTTGGATCATACCTATTTGTAATAAAAGCATAAATTATTCCTTTATGGTGAAAATAGACTCTTTAAAGTAGCTTATAAGTAATAAGTAGCTTATAAGTAATAAGTAGCTTAAACCCCACACCACCAATTATCAATGGTCTGTAACACTTTCAAACTCAGTTTCTTCCAGGTAGCAGCAATCAGTCATGGACATGACAGCTGACATCATGGACAATGACTGTCTGCTGTTCCCTGAGCTGCCTTCTCTCTGTATGTGTGGTAACCTTTCAGGGGGTGGGGTGGGGAATAGCTGTCTGTCTACCGGGTAAGTATTACATCTAAGTCCATTGAAACTATTGCGATTTTGGAGTTTGGGTTAAGCTACTTGTGTAATCTTTAGTTAGGGGTTGGACATGCCTTTTAATAAACACATACGCACTGGATGCTGCAATATTAATTATAAAGACATATTATAAAGATGTTCTTTAACTTTCGCTCTGTAAATAAAGTAAAGGAAGCCAGAGCTGGATAAAAAGAATATTAAATACAAACATGCCTTTCCACACTGTTGAGGTACGAAGATCCATCATGGCCTCCAACAGCATAAAGAAGGTCATCTAAAACACTGACTCCTACACCACATCGTCGTTTACTCATTGAAGCCACCATCCTCCATTCATTGGTTTGAGGGTCATATCGTTCAACACTGGAAATGGCATCTCCCTCCACCAGCCTCCCACTAAAATAATAAAAATTCTATAATGCAGTATTTTACTTTATTATGTTAATGTTCTAATGCACAACTGTCTGTGATTAAAAAAATTTATTTTTTGCTTTGCTAAGCTTGTAGAAGACCAAGAGTTACAACCCTTTGTGTAGGTTATTTACTGGTATATCTCCTTCCATGTGCAGTAATTTTTCTAATTGAGAGCAAACTGGATTTGAAAATAAAGAATGTTCCTTTCAATGCAAATTTGGAAGATTTAGCTCAGATGTTAAAATGTAGCTTACCAGCAAAGAGCACTTCACCACATCGAATAGGTTTGCGAGGTCTGGTTCGGGCCTTGCATTAGCGGTCTCTCCTGAGGGAGTAAAAGGTAGTTCTTGGCTTCATCTACTAAGTCCCTGTTGGTATAATTCCATGTGATATATTATAAATACAAATGCATTAATGTATACACAGGTCACTTATCAATGAAACAACCTAACAACTAACTTTTGAACCATTCATTTTGTGTGTAGACTTTAAACTTCTTTACCAAATCCATATTAATTTCATTGGAATTGGTTTCATTACCTTTTAAGTGATTTTAAAAATTAAAAAGGATTAAAGGGGAACTGTGGTCCAAAAATGACTTTAGGTAAATTGATAGGAATTGCTCTCCTGAGAATTTTTGTAATTTATTTTCATTGTTTATTTTGCATAGTTTTGAAGATATTTACATTTTTGTGTGATATGGCAGCAGCATCACCAGGGCTCCTGCACTTCCTGCTCTGAAACAGTCAGTCAATCTGCCCTGTGTCTCCTCCCCTTTGTAGCCCCCTTGGTCCCTCCCACTCATGGACCCCATGGTCCCTCCAGTTGCAGGCCCCCCTTGGCCCATTCTCTTACAGCCCCATGTGGCCCGCCCTCCCGCGGGTGCCTAAGCCCCGCCCACTCGCAGCCGCACAAGCCCCGCCCACTTATGGCTGCATAAGCCCCGCTCACTTATGGGTGCCGTGGGCCACTCAGGACCCCCCCCCCCCCACACCCCCACTACAAAAAAACAAGTTAAAACCGCCTTTTCAGGCCGAGTTTCAACTCTGCCTGAAAAGGCGGTTTTCACATAGTGGGAGAGAAGGGCTGTAGATTCCCTTATATACAAGTCCTCGCACACCTGCAATCTTTTGAATCCACAGAGGTGCTGCTTCCCCAAGCTGCTCAACCACTCTCAGTTCAAACCGTAGAACCAATATGATATCAGGATGGTGCACTTAAATAGGATATAATTTGTTTATTGTGACAAAGCGGTGCACAACGTTTTGGGGACGTTCCCCTTCCTCAGGTGCATAAAACATACCATGTGCTCAGTTTAAATACAAAATGCCCCTCCTACTAGCGTGAGGGACATTCCCAACAAACATACTTAGTGAGTAAAAACATTTTAGTAAATTACATCATTATTAATCAATAGTGACTAATACATCCATTTTTATCATTTAAAACATCATATAGATTGATAAAATATTCTGCTACAGTGAATAGTGACAATAAATAACTCTAAAATCACTTTTAAAATACATTTTTTTTTAGTTATTTATTGCCACTATTCACTGTAGCAGAATATTTTATCAATCTATATGATATGTTTTAAATGATAAAAAGAAATGGTTGTATTAGTCACTATTAATTAATAATGATGTAATTTACTAAAATGTTTTTACTCACTAAGTATGTTTGTTGGGAATGTCCCTCCCACTAGTAGGAGGGGCGTTTTGTATTTAAACTGAGCACATGGTATGTTGTTTTATGCACCTGAGGAAGGGGGAACGTCCCCGAAACATTGTGCAACGCTTTGTCACAATAAACAAATTATATCCTATTTGAGTGCACCTCCCTGATATCATATTGGTTCTACTGTAGATTTCCTTACCTGCTCTGTCAGGACTTCACACATCAGAGGAGGAGGGACTTCCTGTCTCCCTCACACACTGAGGGAGTCTGAGACTGTGCTCGCCGGCGGCACTGTGCAGGAGAAGCCTTAGAAATGTCACATGTCAGCCTCCCACCCATAGTCACATGGCAGCCTCCCTCTGCACTTTGTTGTTTCATTTAAACACAACTTGTTTGGACACCACAGTTCCCCTTTAAGCAATTTATTAAACCAGCAACCACAAAAACCAATGCCACTCACAATTCTTTCATAAACAGTGCCACATCAAATGCTAAAGAATTTTACATTTTTGATTTATTCAGGTCCTGCTAAGTGCTTATATCTTATTGTCCTATAAATGGTGACTAGGAAAAAACAGCAAATAAACATTACATTAAAAGAAAATGTCTCAATCACATTAGCAGTCCTGGGGCTGCCATGTTATAAGCATTCTCAGACATTAACAACAATGTGGAATACATCTGGTCACTGGTAGCTTAAAGAGGTGCACATGACATAAGACTAGAAGAAGAGAGGGCAGAGAATTGGAAATGCTTTAAAAAAAAAAAATCTTACATATTTTTAAAAGGCAATTACTAGAAATTTGGTATGAGGCACAGTGACTATAGTACCAGCCCAGGATATCTGCAAGCCTTTGACATACGATTCCCAGGAGTTTGATCAATGTATGTTTTCGTAAAAACACAAAGGCTGTCATTTCCAGATATCGTTATTGAATACAACAGCATGGATCACTAAACAATTCGATGGGGTGCCTGTACAAACACTAACAATTCTCTCATTTGTGTATGGACCTTTAGGCTTGTTACTCAAGGTCTGATATTTTAACACAATCGACCGGCTGACATAATATTTCTGTAACTCAGGTTGAAATATAGGTGATAATTTTCACACACCAGGTCGATGTTAAACGGTTGTTAAAATCTGACTAAAGCTTGTTTGGACATGTCCGTTAATTTTATCTGCACAAAAATGTTGGCAGTTTATTGACTGGTAGATCAAGCAAACGTACATTAGCAAACATTTACTGTAGTAAAATTCTAAAGGCTTTTGCGCTGACAAATGACCGGCTGACGAACGGCTATTCCTGCTGACAATTGCATCGGTGTGCATGCTTGGTCAGACAGTGCTTGGTAGTCCATCCTGCCAGATCAACGAATAATGCCCAACCCAGAAGCCACACGTAGGTGATGGTCACCTGGAACAACCATTCATCCGCCACTCGGTTGTCGGCTGCTTTTTTTGTTTTTTTTTTAAGCCCATCAATGTTTATAATGTTCATCTATTAGCATGACTTCCCAAATACAGAAATATATAAATATTTGTACCTGCACTCCTCATCACTTTTGATTAGTGGATCTGATCCCACAGTGCCCACTAAAAATTTTGGGCTTAGTAGTGGCAAGCGAACATGTTGCAAAACCTGAATGGTTAAAAAAACAAAAAAAACAAAAGGACAATAAGCTTATAAATAATGTGCATATGAACCTTATAGAAACATTACAATGTTACTTTTGGAATAATGAAAGATAAATGTATTAACTGTAAGAAGGTTGTCAAATTACCTGTGGCAGCTGCGGCCTCCTTTCTTGAATACTATATTTTACCCAAGCCATCACAGCATTGAAAACCTGTTCTTCACTCCGCACATTTAGCTCATCACTTGAGATTATATCTATTAACTGATTTGCAGGGAGAAGCATAAACTCTTCACTTTCCATCACCTAGAGAAATACAGAGACATTAAACTAGATAAACAAGTAAAAACCAGAGATATTATATACCGTATATACTTGAGTATAAGACGACCCGAGTACAAGCTAAGGTAACTATTTTTACCTCAAAAAATAGGAAAACCTGATTGATCCGTGTATAAGCCGACGGTTAAAATTATGACCACTACTGCTTTCTGATTCTGCATTGTTTTGAGGCTTTAGTTTCCCTTTAAATGGACAGCAGAATTCTCATACAGTAGTTCCATACAGTAATAGCCAAATCCAGTATGGCTATTACTGTATGGGAATTCTGCTGTCCATTTAAAGGGCAACTAAAGCCTCAGAACAATGCAGAATCAAAAATCAACAATACATACCATTCTCCTTCTGATTCTGTATTGTTTTGAGGCTTTAGTTGCCCTTTAAATGGACAGCAGAATTCTTATACAGAAATAGCCATACTGTGATTTGGCTATTACTGTATGTAAATTCTTCTGTCCATTTAAAAGGCAAATAAATCCTCATTCCTTGGCACTCCAGATGTTTGGAAACTACAACTCCCAGCATACTTTAGTAGCTGGGAGTTGTAGTTTCCAAATATCTGCAGTGGCACCCTGCACCCCCCAGTTCAGTGGAGGAGAAATTGGCCTAGAAAAATTTCCTGTACCCAAGTAAAAAGCTGTGTACGGTAAGTAAAAAGCTGTCACTCACTCTGCAATCTGGCTGCCCCTCTCTACGCATCCATGCCGCCTGACATCACTACTCTGTGCTGGAAGTGAGACAGGTGCCAAGTAGTGACGTCAGTGGATGCGGAGTGAGCGGCAGCCGGATTGCAGAGTGAGTGAGGTGAGTGACTCGAATATAAGCCGAGGCTCGATTTTCAGGCTTTTTTTAAAGCCTGAAAACCTCGGCTTTTCCTCGAGTATATACGGTATGTTAAAAATCCTGGACCAACTAGACAGACAAATCAAAACCAATCTGGGAAATTATTTATTTTCTGTAAAAACCCTTGCTGAAAGGATGTAGTCATTAAAAAAAAAAACTGCTTTGAGATTGTTTACATTTTTCTATTCATAGAAACTTTAGATTATATACAGCTCATTTTCTGTTCTCATAGTTTTCCAAATTGTATTTTTTTCCTACTGTGAAGCATTACTACGGTAAGTAGTTTTGGTAATTGAAAACTTGGTAATAACCATTCACTGCAAAGCTGGCAAAACTTCTACAGCAGAAAAGGTGGGTCCAATGCACCTTCCCTTCCTAAATACACCTGAGACATTGGCCTCCACTTCTAGAATTCATCCTCTGGTTACTTATAGTTCACAGTTTAAAGGGGATCTTTAATTTCAACTGTCAATCTTCTTAAGTCACAGAAATCATCATTTGAAGTCACAGCATTTGCAGGGAAAGACCTGTCACTCCAGAAGCAGACATCATAATGTGTTCTCCATCCCTGACTTCTTACTGGAATCTCTGGCTGCCTACCAGCATAGTTTCTGCAACAAGTAAGAGAATCAGCAGAAAAATGAAGGCAGGGGGAGGTGCATAAGCAGGTCAGTGTTTATTGTGAGTCTGTGCAGAACTTATAAGTGTCACAGACACTACAAGAAGGCAGTGAGTAAGGGAGGTTGGGGACAATTGGCAGCACAGATGAATATGCCAGTACCACCATTTTACTTCTCTAATTGTAGTTTCAGAAAATGTAAAGTTGTTTGCGTTAGTATAGTAACCCTTTAAAGATACTCCTGGTTACACTAGCTCCTAAACTGGGTCAGTTATTGTTAAGAGCTTCGCTATGAACTTCTGGTTTCCAAACCTCTGTGACGTTTGGCATTGCAGAAATAGGTCTGTAATTTCTGTAGTGCCAGTCTACCTCTAGGGAATCTTCTAATCTTTTTTCATTGGAACTGGCTAAGTACCAATACAATACTAAAGAAAAATTGTAAAGAGTTGGTAAATAGAAGTCCCTTTTTAATCCTGAACCAACAGTATATTAAACAGGCTCAACCAGGGCTAGACAAATAACAGCAAACCAATAAAATTAGACAATTACTTATGACACCTAACTTTATAGAGGGCTTTCTATTCTAGCTATAAAATAATGGGCATTAAATGTTGAGGATGTTAAAGGCAACACCTAAAATTAAAAAAAAAAAAAAACTTATTCTACGACACACTATAAAAAAAATAAAATAAATAAAGAATACTACCTGTAGATCTCTGCAACTATAATTATTCTACTATTAAAAACACAAACAAATCGGTGATATAACCAGCATGTTTATTCTATGAACCTCCAGCTATTAGTGTAATAATAAGGTAATATGGACATCCTTTTAAATGATTCCATATCTGGTGTAGACAGGACAATACAGAGCCATCTTGTCTGCAATAACAAATAAATATGGGATCAGCTTAACATGCAGAAGGTTGTCAGTATTACCTTATTTCTGGAACCGTCTCCTATTGCCATGAATCTCTGTGGTCAGAAGACCTTTAAATCACAGAAAAAGACCAGCAACAACAATCCTACAATTATGCAGTCTGGTAGCATTTTTAAAATAAAAAGAATGCTGTTGTGGTTACAGTAAGTAAGTAAAATTTTACTTTTGTTATTTCTTATAAATGGTGTCTGTTTTTTTAAGCAATTGTCATGCCACTGCAAATACATGTTAACATGATTCACAGATCAGGAAAAGGTGAAGAAGAGTGATCTAAAATTAGGCTTTACAAAGAAGCCAAAATTACATCCATAAATAAAGTGTTGTTATGGCAATCCAACCACCTCTCATTATGTCTCTATGGTAACGGTGGTCTCTTACTTTCCCCAACGCCTTCCGTCATACCTACAAAAGGAACCCTTAATTACATTTCTAGGTAAAATTTGTGAGAAGTTAATGCTGGAAAGGTTCATCAATATATTTTATTATATATTATAGAAAATCAATTTTTAGGTCTGTGCAGGTTCTGTTTTCCCTAGCATTAAGTCTTCAGTGAGAATGCTCCTCCTCTAGGGTAGAGGGGAGACGCAGAGTGTCAGGTGATGCCACTTGACCTACTGGAAGCAAAAAATTTAAACATTTGCTGCAATATAATTTCTCAGGCTACAGAGATGTGATCCAAAGCTCATTTTAAAGGAAAGACTGCAGGCTTAATCCAAACTTGTTCAAAGACCACAGTTGTCCTTAAATCTATGCAAATTCCTCCATTATCCCTTTTTTAGCTCTGGACTACCGTACACAGTAGCCATAGAGTTAAGCCTACACATGTGATTGTGCACATGACCCACGTCAAACAAGAAGAAAGGCTATACTGTACAATAAATCACGTGTATAGCCGTTTGTTCTGGCATCGTTGGTGGTCCAACCTGACAGATCGATGAACAATGCTTATTGTACTGTATGTCAGCTCGGTAGGCCGCTCGTTTGCTGCTGAACGCAAGAAAAACTGCACCTCTGTACCAACCATAAAACAACCGGAGCAAATATACTACATTGCATTATTATGCAACTCTCTTAATGTGTGATGGTTTTGTTTTTTTTATTATCCTTGCTTTTTTCTGAGCCAAGCAATTTAAACTCAAGTGTTGAATGACAAAAACGCTAAAATGGGGTTTCCTGTGAAGTATCTTCACAACCAACATGTCAAAAAGTGACAGCCAAAATTACGGTACATTTTCTTGTTAAGGTTAATGAGATGGTCCAGAAACTTTCCATACCAGCTAGCACAGCATCCACATTCATGCAAACGTATCTGATTATATCAAATGAAACATGGGTCCACCACGAGGACCCTAAAACCATAAAATCCATGCAATGGAAAAAAAAGTGTGCAGTACAAACGCAAAAGAATCGCGTGCGTTAACTCTCGCGATTTGGTGCGCGATTCCTGTGCGTTGCAGTGTGGCCTAAGCCTCACGCGATTGTGTGCGCGATTCTTGTGCGTTTGCGCATGCATTTTTGCCGTTTTGCGTTATTGAAAGCATGCGTTCACCCACCAAAAATGGTGAACGCATGCGTTACCAAAATGCGAACAGGCGCGCAATCTCATGCGCATCTGAAATCGTGGAAATTTTCGCATTCCCGCGACTTCCACACAACAAAAAGTCATTACATGTTTGTGGGAAATGGGAAAGTAAGATGGCATGTCGTTGCTTAAGGTGAATGTACTGTCCAAAAATATAAGGCTATCGGGAAATGCTGCTTTAATAATTCGTAAGCATCCAATGTAGCCAAGACCTGACTCCTAGTAATAATATTCTTATTCAAAACCTAAAGCAAATTTCTAATAATGACCTCGATAAAGCTATAATGGGTTGGCCTTTTCATGACCACACCAAGTGGGAGGAAAAACTATTTAAAAAATAATAATAAATATAAAAACACTATACTTAAGTCAACATGGAAAACAGAAATTATTAAACCAAACACACATGGACTTGCTAGGTAGGTACTTGCTAACTATGGCACAGATATTTTCCTTCTATTTGTGGATAACTGAAACTTTAAACTTATTAAGTGCAGAAGGTATTCAATGATATATAAACAAGGCTATCTCAGGAAGGACATATGTGCAAGTGTCTATCCACACGCACTGCAAATACAATATGCAGCACTCATTTAACCCTTTACCTGCCTGATCTGTAAGATATGGTTGCGAATGTGTTGCATATAAATATTAAACACTTTATTTAATATGAGTGTTCATACCAAAATATTGATCCGTGTGTATCTAGCTCTGTAATGACAAAGATATATTTTAAATACTTAATTCAGTCATGCACTCATCAGACATTTGATATCTTCAACGATCGATCTACGACAGACGTTCCCTTATCTGGCCAATTCATAAAATATTGACCTGCAAAAAGTGTCAGGAGGCTGTTCCAAAATTGTGAGAACATCGGGAGGTAACCTCTCTGTTGTATGGCCAGCATTACTCTTAAGACAACAGAGAGAGGCATTTATTGTGTCATATATTTTCCTGTTCAGAATTGCAGATATTTGTGTTAAATGGATTTCCATTCAATTCTAAAGAGAATGAATTTTGAGCAAGTGCAACAGCCAGCCAGAGCCAGCATTGTATTGTCCTGTATAAAGAGAGATATGGATTCAAGGGAGGAAAATGTTATTCTTCCTCTTTACAAAGCATTGGTAAGGCCTCATTTGGAATATGCAGTGCAATTTTGGAATCCTGTGTACAAAAAGGACATCTTTGAAATGGAAAGGGTTCAGAGAAGGGCAACTAAATTAATAAGGGGATTGGGGGAGCTTGAATATGAAGAGAGACAGGAAAAGTTACAATCATGTACGCTGGAGAAAAGGCGCTTGTGTGGGGATATGATTACTGTGTATAAATACATTAACGGGCCATACAATAAACTATCTGGGGCATTGTTCACCAAATGAACATGTCAAAGGACACGAGGACATCCCTTAAGACTTGAAGAAAAAAGGTTTAGGCTTCAAGTTCGGATAGGGTTTTTCACTGTGAGAACGGTAAAGCTATGGAACTGTCTTCCAGTGGACGTTGTTATGGCAGGTTCGTTGGTCATAATAAAAAAAAGCTGGATGAGTTTCTGCAAACAAGGAATGTTGCAAATTACTGGTATTGATTCATAAAGTAGAGTTGATCCAGGGAAATTTCTGAATGCCACTTGGATTCAGGAAGGAGTTTTTTCCCCCTTCATAAATTTGGTGGGGTTTTTTTTGCCTTCCTCTGGATCAACAGTTAGGAAGGAAATAAGGAAATTGCTAGATGGGTTGGACTGGATGGACATATGTCTTTACTCAACCTCAAATACTATACTATACTATACTATACTAATAAGCACAGAGGGTCCCAGCCAAAAAGTAAAGGAAATAATCTCTCTAAATCAAAACTTTCTCAACTAAAGCCTCCTAATTGTATACAACAGCTGCTGTTAAACAAATGCATAATAAAAAACAAACAAAACAATTGTTCGGAGGTGCAATAGCAATAACAAAAGCAAACAGCATATTGAATATGTTTTCTGTATCTTACAGAGTTGGAATCTATTATATATCTTATTGGTCAGGACTTACTGCTTACATGGAACACAGAATTGTCCAATATTACGATAACAAAAGGGGAAAAGTAACAAGGCAACTTTAAAAGAAAATGTCCATGCATAGGATTTACACATTTAAACTATATTAACTGGGTTGATAAATGGCTGGCTACAAAGAACTTAGTTACAGTTAAGAGAAATACACTTTCAAAAGCATGCATTCAAAATTCTTTTTTAAATAATGGATATTTACCAAACATATAATACAATTTATTTTTTTTTAAATCTCATTTTTGCTTAAATGTGAAAAAATACAATAAAATATAAAGTTGTTAATATGAATTTTCTAGTTCTGGTATGATGAATGCAGTTTTATTTTTACTTGTTTTACAAGAACAATTAATTTGTCAGAAACAAAGAGAAAAAACCTTTGTAAACCAAACATAACTACGGTAAATAGTTACCAATAGCCAAAGTGTCCCCATAACTGTTTGCACTTTCCTGGGTTGCAGGCAGTCCTGTAATAGTATTTCAATCCAAACCTGCCTATCACAATCCTAGCTTGATTTGATCTCTAAATAGAAATGCAATTATAGAGAGCCCTCAAAAGACCTCCCATGAAACAGAATATCAGATGCTTACCAAGGGGGAGTCCTCTCTGTGTCCGATTGAAAATCAACCTGATACTTAATAACAAGATTTCCATGGTTTCAATAACACGATATTTACATACGTGATAAAGAAAAATTCACTAAAATATTTTGTGCCTATTTTCTTCACACTTGCTTAAAACACAATAACAATGAAAAAAAAAAAATCATTTTAATACGAGCAAAAAAATGTCCCTATTAACTAAAATTTTGTGCTCTGCTCCCTTGCTAAGGAGGAACATTGTTTCATGTATTTAATTTTCTTGCCAGTAAGCTGTCCTCATACCATCAATAACCAACACAGGTGCTGAAAACCATTAATCATACCTCCTGAAAGTTATGCTGGGTGAACTTGTCTGCAATCCTTAACAACTCTCGGCATGAGTGAGTATCTGCAAAGGCTCGGATGCCAAGACAGTTAGATGGGTCAAGCTGCCGCTTAAGGAACTCACAGCAGGCTTCTTGAATTTCTGCAAGTTGTAAAAGACATGCTGCAGGGAGAAGAGTCTGTACATTTCCCTCTTCCACTGTAATTTGTGAAGTGTAGGAAAAGTCAATCAGAAGTTCCATGGCTCTTTCATCAATGTCCCTGATAACTACTTCCGTCTGACGGCTTTCTGCCAATTCACCAGTGAACATGGCTCGAAAGTAAGGGCTGCAAGCTGAAAGTATCACCCTGTGGGCATAGATTTTCTTGGCGCCTACTACAAGCACCACATCACAAAGTTCTCGATGCTTTCGCAAAAGATTAATGACTTCCAGGGTTTGTCTTGGGTGCTTGTCAGAGACATAGGGCATCCGGGCTGGCTGAGGAACCCCCTCTGGCAATTTATTGGGGTCTCCCAGGGTACAGCGACTCGTGACATCCATACCAGTCTCGCCTGGACGAGTGCTTAGACACCTGATGATAAAAGCAATACAAAACTTCAATGGTGATTTTAAACTGTGACTACTTAACATCTCCTAAACAAATATAAATAAAATGCATAAATATGTCTGAATTTTAAGAGAGCGGTTAACCAATTTACCACAGATTGGAATAGCGGCGGCTGAGTGGGTTTCGTAAAAGTTATCTGTTGGGCTAAATATTCTGGCATAAAAGATATCTAAATATTGTGGCAGCTAAATATTTATTATTATATAATAATACCTTATTGTATTTGCAGCAAGGTGTCTAAAACTATGTGCAGACACAAGATGTTAGCCAAATTAGATCGGTAAAACCTGTTAGAGGACAAGCCCAACAAAATGTCCCTATGAGCAGCTTGTTCTACTCAATAGGAAGAGGAGGGGGGAGCTTCAGCTAGTATTGCCTGGGTTTCCATAACATTGTTCAGTAATACCGGCAGGACGGATCACTTAACAATAGCCATGAAAGCCACAAAACATGTTAGACTACAAGGCTTAAAACTGTAAAATAATATCTACTTTAAGAGGAAAGCAGTGGTATTTTAAACAATAAAGAAGAGCTTTGAACAATTATTGCATGTTATTTTCTGACCGGCTATAATCGCAGGAATATATAATAGTATAATCTCCGGAATTATAATCGACTTCTGCAAGATGCAGTGTAAACTACTGTTCAAATGGAAAAATCAACAATTCTCATGCAAAAATAAACAAATATATTTGATCTGGAAACCATTTGTCGCAAAATTACAAAACGGTTGTTCAGTTGGTATTGTATAGCGCTAGAAACCTGTTTCCTTGATTTTATTGTGGCGCTTCATTTGAAAAAACAACAAAATAATCTGTTCTATCTGGTCAGCTGCATAAAAATCATTCATATTGTGTCTACTACAGTTTACCTGACCAATACAGGTATGAGGGTATGGAGAAGTAAAATGAAAGAAAGCTTTTAATTTAAAGCAAACCATTACTATTACATTATTGTTTATGGGTCTTTGGATTTATATTTCTAATACTCAGATTTTAATAAACATACAGAAAGTGTGGAATACTATCAGGGTAATTCAATAAAAGTTCTTATCGTTTAAAATAGTGCTAATTTTGCCCCAACCAATCAGATGTTAGCTTTAAAATGTTAAATAAGTTCTGATTGGCTGGGGCAAATTTAGCACCATTTTCAACGGGAAGAACTTTTATTGAATAACCCTGTATGTATCCACCATGACAAAATACATACAGATATTGGTGCCCAATCTCCATTCATTGTCAGTAATTAAAAGTAACTACCAAAGATCCTTTAGCTCTTGGGTTTATCAGTATTAATAATTAAACAGGTAGACATACAGAAAGAAAGTCCATATCTATACATATCACCACTCTTCAGTATAATTTGCAAAGGATAATTTTTTTCATACAATGTGTAATTTTATATTCAGAAGTGGAAATTATTTTTGCCAGCAAAAATTTTTTTGAAAAAATGTCCAATATTCAATCTTGCAGGATATCCTTCTATCCTTACACAATACCTATGTGCGCAAGTCTAACAAATTACACTTACACATACAGTTATGCCCAACATTTACAAGGCATTAAAACCCTTTACCAGGATAGTAGATCTGGCATCGCTGTGGGTTCCAATGTGCCCCTTTCAGGATAAAGAACTGGAAGAAGTGTCTGCTGTAATGTACAAGGGTAAAAAGTGCTTCAGGAAAACTGTTCAAGTGGTTGCTTTTCTGGGGCTCTCATTTCATTAATAGAACAGCTGCAAACTGAAATGGGATCTATGCTGGCAGCTGAGAGAATTAGAACCCTGCTTCAGTATTCAGACTAGAAGGTTTTAAAGAAGATTTTCTTTTTTGCATAGAACATTGATTTTTTAATTGTTTTTTTAAGTAATAATTAATAAGACATATGTGTCAGAGCTTGCATATGCAAAAACTAAAACAAAGGGCAACTCTAAACTCAAACCAAAAGGCTTTTCTTTTTTGCACAATTACAGTCATACAACTTTATTAAAGGACATGTCCAACCACCAAAACCAACTTTTCTTTTAAAAAGTCCCCCGATTTCTACTTACACAGCCTTCTCTCCCGCAACGATTCGATCCGGCCTCCTGCTTGCAAGCAGGGGACGGACCTCAGCCACGATTGTGATTGGCTGAGAGACAGACATAGCTGGAGAACCATAAGAAGCTGAGATGTAAGGTAAGGTTTATTTTAAACTACAAAGTGGGGCCAGTAGTGGGTTAAAATGATAGTTTTGGGGGTGGACATGCGCTTTAACTCAAACGGATTCTAAACAGATAAATGATGTCAAAAAGTTTCCAACACCATTAAATATAAACTAAGCTACATCTTTAATCTAAATTCTTTTTCAATTTTTTGCACTTGTCAGCTGCCATACTGCAAAATCTTGCAGATATTAAGACATCTAGCTGTTAGCCATGAAAAAGTTTGTGCTGATTAAGAATAATCCAACTGAGATAAGAACCAAAGATGTCTTGTTTAAATAAACACAAAAATACAAAGATTTGAATATTAACAATTAATTCATATCGGACTATAAAATGAATAAAAAATATTTTTGAAAAATGATGGAATAAATAACTTATGAATTGCGATGCATGTCCATTAACTTGTCAGCAAATACTTCACATAGCGATATTACAATATTTGTCTTTTATTTCTGTGAAGAAACATGTGTAATATGATTAGTGTAGCAGCATCCAGGAAGTATTATGTATAATGTGCTATATAAATACTGTATTCTTTATTCTGCTGGAAGGAATCAAGAGGCCTCACTTGGCTACCAAGAATGTTTTACAAGAATACTTGCCTACGCATTGGCTTTCTGTCCATGCACAGTGAAGAGAATCCTTCACGACAAACTTAAATTCAATCAACAATTGAAGTGAAGCATGGAGTCTTCTGCGACAGATGCTGCTTGGAACAAGGCTCATTCACATCTGTAACTCTTGACTTTGTTTATAACCCAAAAGGTAAGACTGCAGAAGGTGATCGTTTGGGCATCTGAAATAAAATGTAATTTATGAAATTAGAACACAACGTTTTCTAAATTATTTCCTGTCCATAAATGCCTTTATATCAATGTCTAATTGCCTTATTTCATTTATTTTAGGCTGGGTACATGAGGCGATTCTTCGGCCAAACCAAATTATATTTTTGTGTATCTGCCAGTTTGAAAAATCACTGGCGTTTCTGCCGGTGCTGTCAACTGTGTCAGGTGAACAGACTGCTGCGATTTTCAGTTATTGGTCCGGCCACCTTCTTGCAGGAAACAGCCAGGATGAAAAATTCAGCCATGTGTACCCAGCCTTACCATAATTTCTGCAATCCTAAATACTATTTGTATATCCTCGCTTTGTCCATATATGCTCATTGCCATCTGTGTTACATGTCTCTAATTAACACATACCAAGGTTTTCTATTGCACATATTAAGTGAATGGTTTATAAAAGAATCTGCAGAGCTAATGAAAAACCCTCCAAAGCACCAAAGCTGAGAGACTAAGGAATCTGTTGCAAGAATATGCAAAATAAACAAATTTATAACTTAAATATGTAAAATTTCCTTAACCTTTAATTCTTCTAATTATTCACTAATTTTGATCAGCTCTTTACTAAAGTCTCAGGAAGTACCCCACCTCACACACACCTTTTATAATTCTTTTATAATGTCCCTTAATGGGCAGCATGGTGGCTCAATGGTTAGCACTAATGCCTTGCAGTGCTGAAGTCCCGAGTTCCACCCTCGTACACATCTGCAAGGAGTTTGAATGTTCTCCCAGTCCTTTCCTCCGGGCACGATGGTTTCCCCCACAATCATAAAGACATACCAATCGGTTGTATGTGTAAAATAAATGTGCGTATATTGTAAGCTTTTTGGGCCAGGGTCTGATGTAAATGTAATTGTAAAGCTCTATGGAAGATGTTGGCACTACATAAATCCACAATAATAACAGATCTTCAGTCTGATCTCTGTATTCTTCTTCCCAGTCCATATGGGTAGCTGACATCACAGCTAATGACTGGTCCACCTCTGCTGCACCGAGAAAGTGGCAGTTGAGGTCAGGCTGAAAGTCTAAATTATAGAAGAAGTCATTGTTGAAGAAGGTAAGTATTGTGGACATGGGGTGGGCTGGGGAGGTGCTGCACCAAAAGATGTCTATGTTAGGGGGTGAACTTGCCCTTTAACTATAATTTTCTGGAAGATAGAAAATTCCTGCATTCCCGCATTCTACTCTGTAACCTAGGAGCTGAGATTTCAAAGATGGCTGCTCGGGCCAACAACTCGACTGCTCATCCTACAGTATGCGACCACTCCTCTATCATAAGCACACATGCGCCTATGTTAGCGATAGAAAGAGGGAGGAACGGCAAGCTGTAAGATGCAGCATGAACTGCTATATTCAACATCTAAGATTTACAAGCCAAATTAGGAAATTGTTTTATATGCTATAATCCATATAAATACAAACCAGTTTTTTTTTGAAATAGGGAACACAACGAGGAACTTTATCAAAAGTATAACTTTTAATAATATATAATAATAATTATTTAAATATGACTTCTCCACATGTTTCATGCAATATTACTAATGGTAGGAAACACTAAGTAAACAAAAGTTTAAAAATATACAACATATAAACATACATAGAATAAGTTCCTAATAAAAAGACTCACCAACAATTCAGCTTTTCTCAAAAAATAAATTATAGAAAACATTATAGGGGATTATTCAATTCTGGTTTTTGACACAGCATTGACACAGAGGCATATTGGTGAAAAACTCACTTCTGCTTCTTATATAATACAGTATTCCTTTATAATATAGAATGCAGCCTATATAGTAAATGCTATTACCACATGGTAGCTTGACCTACCTTCCTAATAATAGATGGACTGTGTAAATACTCCTTGGGGAGTGAGAGCTTGTTACACTAATTGAATGCACATGTATTTAAAATGCAAAAGTTTGAGAAATACCGTTCCTGGGAAAAAGCAATTAAGGTGAAAAAAGTTAAAACATTAGGACCTTCTAGACTGGGGTTACTCCAACATGGTAGGAAGGCTTTTCATGCATGTGATCACAGTAAGATATTAAAACCCCTTTGTTTATAATGTATGCAAATGCAGATAGAATGATATTGTTTAGGGCCAAGGAATGTGCATTGTTATCTTCTTTGTATAGATTATTGAAAAGATCAAAGGAGTCCTTTCTCAAGGAGAAAGGACTCCTGTTCGAAACATGTAGCACGCATGTTTCAGCTTTAAATAAAATTCTTGTTTCACACAGCTACAATCCTGTGTTATTGCTACTACACTTTACTGCTTGTTTATAGCCCCCACAATGGAGTTTAAGTCATGGTAACGGTTATAGCATCCGTTAGCAAGTCTTTTAACGCTGCACCTCTTGGTGCATCTGGCTGTATGTATATAAAGGAGATTGCCGAGACTGGGTTTATATAAAGCACTTGCCTACCTTCCAACATCCACTACTTTAAAAGTAACCTGGTGCAGAGCCGAACTTGATCTCAGCACAGCTTTGTGCAATGGATTTCTCATTTGTGTACCTATTAAATGGTGGAAGTTTGAGGGAAGGTTCTTACAGTCTCACTCCCCTGTGAGGGAGTTTAGTGAGCAGGAAGAGGGACATTGAGAAATCCTGGTGGTATAGTATTATGTGTGTAGAAATGTATTAGTAAATGTAAGCTGACTAATCGTCGTTCGATTCGTCCATACATGCTCCGATGTTATTGGCTCTCTCTACTGTGGTTAAGGGTCCTTATCCATATACATTTACCATATTACGCAAATTCTGTTGAATCTGTGTTACAGCTCTGACTATGAAAGCCACCAATGATAGTGTAGTGTAAATTTAAAAATGTAGTATGGCACCCCCAACAGTCTGATGGATCGTTAACTGGCCCCCTATTTAAATAGTTTAAGGACCCCCGCCATAGCAAATTAAAAACAAAAGCAAAACCAATAAATTCTGCACTTACGACATCCCTTTGAAAATACAGAGGAAAGTCAGCTGTGAGCATATGTGTGTGGGATAGTTGTGACATTAGACACCATAAATCACTGACCTTTGCAGGCATGTCAAGCACATGAAGTGAATATTTTCTTTCTGGTACTATAAAAGAGCACCACTATTACTGTAGTGTTTAGTGTAGTGCCAGTCATCCACTTTTCTCTCTCCAAGCTGTTTGAACCTGATTAGCACTTCAACAAAACTGTAGCAGTTAGAGAATTATTGTCTTCTGTTTCCCTTAATACTGAATCAGAGGAAAAATATAAGCTATGCACAGAAAAGGTAGACATAGACTTCCCAAAAATGCCATGTGATTTATGGTTCCGATTGTTTGGATTGACAGCTTTCCATTAAACTCGGTTGTTTATATTCCTGAGACAGGGTTGAACATTTTGGTCTTAACTTGACTAACTAGAGAGATTTAATATCACTAAGACAAGTGCCTTACCTTGCAAGATGCAATATGTGTTTAAGTCTGTTACCGCATCGTGGAATCACAGCAAAGGAAGACCATTGTCTTTGCGCTTCTCTTACGCCCCATATAATGACCCGTTAACTTTAGCACTACAAGGTAGTGAAAAAACATAACTTATTGGGAATTATATTGGAAGAACATTTGGAAATGCCACAGCCCCCGGAAATTATGTGTAAAACTCACCTTAACTCGATATTACACTGGGTTGCATGGATTTTACACTTATGTTAGCAATATTAGCAAGATAGCAAATGTAAAATCTTACCTTGCCATGATCCTACAATGCAATAAGATGTAAACACGTATTGCATCTTGGGATCACAGCAAGATAAGGCACTTGACTTAGCTTATTACATATACTGTGAGATTTAATATCGCTAATGAAGGTACCACCAATAAGAACATGTTTTACGGATGGATCTGTCTGAATGTATGAACCTGGTTTGCCAAAAGATGCCTTTGGGTATCTAATCCCTAAAGGAGATTTTTGAGACAAATAAGTGTTGAAAAAAAGAATTCACATAAAAATCTATTAAAAAAATGTATTTTTTCAGTAAGTCACCCAAAGACGGCAGCAGGGGATGGAGAACAGCACATGTTAGTGAGGGGACACAATAAAACCAAGTGCTAGAAACACAGTTGGGTCCTAATTTCTTCTGTGCTGGGCTATATGTTGGTGCAGCTGCTGTTTTGTCTCCCCCACATACAAATCAGAGCACTTTAATTTTCACTGCACATCTGATGTTTCTCTTCTTGTGTTTCAGTTTCTTCTGTCATTCTGAATTAAAAAAGCAAGTCGCATGACTAGCAAAACTTAAAGAACTTAACTTAAAGTCCAATTGATTTAACTGAATACAACAGATATACCATGTCCTGGATGAAACAGAAACTTTACAAGCCTACTTGCCAGTAGCTGCGAAGCCTGTTCTCTACAGGCCTCCGGTGAAACACATGTGCATATATAAACATATGCAACCCATACTGGAAAACCTAGTCACTGGCTTTAAGGTGGCAACTACACCATAAAAAAACTTTTATGGGAGGTAGAATCAAGTATTCCTACTTTCATTTTAAAATATTTAGCTTTGTATAGGTTTTGCAGCTTTCAGTCTTCCAGGCCAAGTTCAATTAAAAATATTGCTGGGCGATAGGTAAGAAAATAGCTTACCTACCTGACTTGTAACAATATATTTTATCAATCTCAGCCAGCCAGACAAAAAAAACCCCTGCAACTTTTAAAGCTAATGACTTTTCAACTAATAGGCATGTACACTATTTTTTCCTCAACTTAGGCTAATGGGCTAGGCCAAACTGGTTAGCGCAAGAATCACATGCCAGTGCAAGCAATTGAGTATTTTTGTACAAATTGCATGCACTCGGTTAAGAAATTATTGCCAAATCACAGTGCAAATCCACAGTAACACTCTACAATTTGATTGCGCTTTTCACACGTATGCTGATAATGTGGCCGCAGCCTAGATCTTTCTCCTAACTTTTCCAGTTTACGGTTCCCGTGTTCTTCCCCCCCCCCCTATTTCCCCCCCGTCATTTGTAAATATTAGATCTAATCACTTTTTCCAGTCTAAAGCTGGGTACACACAGTACAGATTGGACAGACAGGACTGTTTTTTTTCCCTATAGGGAGACTACCGCGGCCAAGGGAATTCCCCCCCCCCAACCACTTGGCCGACGAGGGAAAGTTCGCCGGCCAAGCGCATGTTCAGGAAAGCCGCTATGCACACTAGCGGTAAAACCCGATACCGTCAGATCCGACGGTATCGGGGCTTTATCGCTAGTGTGTGTACATACTTAAAGGGGGACTGTGGCCCAAAAATGACTTTAGGTAAATTGATAGGAATTGCTCTCCTGAGAATTTTGCCATTTATTTTCATTGTTTATTTAACATAGTTTTGAAGATATTTACATTTTTGTGTGTGATATGGCAACAGCATCACCAGGTCCCCTGCACTTCCTGCTCTGAAACCATGTCAGTCAATCTGCCCTGAGTCTCCTCCTCCCTTTTGCAGCCCCCCTGGTCCCTCCCACTCATGGACCCCATGGTCCCTCCAGTTGCAGGCCCCCCTTGGCCCATTCTCCTACAGCCCCATGTGGCCCCGCTCACCAATGGGTGCATAAGCTCCGCCCACTCGCAGGTGCTGTGGCCCACTCAGACCCCCCCCCCCCCTACAGAAAACTCTGTGGAAACAGCCTTTTCAGGCAGAATGAGAACTCCGCCTGAAAAGGCTGTTTTCACATAGTGGGAAAGAAGGGCTGTAGATACCCATACCTACTCTGTCAGGACTTCAAACAGCAGAGAGGAGGAGGGACTTCCTGTCTCCCTCACACACTGAGGGAGTCTGAGGCTGTGCTCGCTGGCGGCACTGTGCAGGAGAAGCCTTAAGAATGTCACATGTCATCCTCCCACCCATTAACTTTCTGGTCAGTCATTTCTTTATGTCATTTTCTCTGTGGAGCACGTAGAAAGGTGGTTGATGGCTTGTTTTAAAGGTAGGAAACTGGCCTTTAATCTAAACTTTATTTCCAACTTGTTTGGAGACCACAGTTCCCCTTTAAAGCTGGCCTTAAGGTTTATACACAAGTGTGATCAAGGGGAGCGACCCGCAATGTGTATGAACGGCCGTTTCGGCAGTTAATCATGCTGTGTATGGGCACTTTCTCTGCCAAAACGGCCACTCGTTTGAAGACCCGCCCGGCAACGTTTCGGTGGAGAAAGTGCCATACACGGCACGATCATCAGCTGAAACACCCGTTCACACATCGTGCATCGCGGGTCGGCACCCGCAATCTCACATGTGTGCGAACCTTTACACTAGGCAGACATTAGATAAGATTAGACGTTTCTCTATAGACAATGTCTAAAAACTTCCTTTTACTAGAAGCAATTCTTGCCTGGAGATAATCCAATTTGGCCTATTCATTTTGTGATCTCAAGTTGACTGCAAAAAAGAATGGGCTAGGCAGTCATTAGATAGATTAGACATTTGTCTATAGACGAACATCTAAAGAAGTGCATGGGCACCTTTACTTCCTCATATAGTAAGGAGTCTCACACACATTAGATTTTTAGCCAGCTCTCAGTCCAGAGTGACAGTGTCTAATGTGCTTGATCAGGATATTAACAAAAATCTGGAGCTGTTCTGAAGGTTTTAATCAACTTCAGATATTAAAATGTTTAATTTACCTTCAGTTAGGTACAATATTGAGAAATACCTTGCACACAGGGCTGTACCAAGTGATTCACTAAATATGATTATCCTCACCCTGCAGCTCTGCACTCTGTTGTTTCTGTAAGGCTGCTTTGATTTCAATTGAACATGTACACTGACACTCTGGGCTGAGAAATGACTGAAATCCGGAACAATCTCCCAGAATCTAATGGGATGACAGGAAAATAAAACAAATGAAAAGTAAATTAGGATAAGATATAAGGCAAGTAAAAATAAGGGTCTAAAATTATAGATTCTGGGGACAAAATGTTGTTTTTTTGGTGTAGTTGCCCTATAAAGAGGTGATAGTTGTTAGTTAGGAACTGTATTTAATTATTCAGACTCCTTTAATGTATGGATTTATTTTCTCATGTAATGCAGGACATATTGCATAGCTGCTATAATAGCACCACCATTATCATCATTAGATCCCTAGTGTAATGAGAGATGCACACAAAATAATATCTTCTGAAGACTGAAACCACGATACACTGAACAGCAACACGCAGGAGGAATGTTGAACAATCGGAGTGCATGCAATTCAGAAAAACGCATGATTGCATTTGCTCCCTAAAATGGATCACAGCGCATGCAATATGTCCACCCACTTAACATGCACTGCTCTGCATTTCTCACGCACAAATGGATTGCAAAATGCCATCATAAGCATGAGACCACACAAACGATTGCAGTCAACCTAGTGTGGCCACTGTGTGCGCTTTTTAACATGCGATAGTATCGCGTGTTAAAATGGCCTGATGTGACCTAGCCTTTAATGTGCTTTTATTGTGACACAACTCGCACATAAAACTCATAACTTGCTGGGTATCAAAACCCTTCATCATATGCACATTATTCCACTCACAAAGGGGTTTGATACCGGAAACATTGTACGAGTTATGTCACAATTAAAGAACCTTTAAGTAGATTCTATTGTGTGTGCTTTCTCTACAGCACCAAGATTGTGCCACTTACATAGATATACTATCTAACCACTTTATCCAGTGGTATAGTTACAAACCTGAGAGCCCAGTTGCAGAATTTGGACCTGGGCCACTCTGCACATCAAGCCCCAGATTTGGCAGAACCAACATCCTTCTGCTCCACCTTTTCAGCTAGAACACCAAAAGTGTCCCTTCAATACCACTGAGAGCAGCCATTCAAAAGAATAAATCACCACACCTACTAGAGGCATAAGTGTAAAGTGGCTGTTGGGGGGTGCATTTTATCTGTGGGAGGGTGGGTATAAAGATAGTGACACCCCCTTCCCCTGGTGCAGTCACATCCCTTGCTACTATGGTAGCTGTGTCCCTGACTTTATTACAAACAGCCAGTCAGTATGTTTTAAGGTTGTGAGGGGAAATCTAAACATGCCAAGGGAGGACACATTCATTTAGAAAGATGCTTATTATACAACAGCAAACATTACTGTGGATTTCATTTGATGCTAAATGTGGTGTTTCAATTACAAAACTGGCACAATTCACTCACTGGATACAGGAAGCTAATCAATGTCATCATACAATGACACGATCTGAAGAATAAACAACCTCTAGTACATTCTATAGATATTAGATATCCCATAAACAGAATAAACAACCTCTGGTACATTTTATAGATATTAGATATCACATTAACAGAAAGGCAACCCACGAGCCGTCCCTATAAAACACATAACAAATCATCTTCGCTATTCTACACACAGGTAGCTGGACACACCAGATAATATGGTCGGTCATTAATCCCACACATCTCTGTCTTCCATTCCTAGCATCCTGCCCTGTGTCTCCTACTCGGTGCGCCCCCTGCCTGACACCACTTGACACACGGCCATCATCCCACTTACCTGCGCCTGTTTGCATTAGACCTTCCTTCACAACTAAGCTCACGGATCCGAGAAACCAGCGGACGGTGAGAGGGGGTCGAATCACTAACCCGGTTTGCCAATAACATTCCAGGAAGCTGCCACCAAACAGAGGCTTGACAGACACATCCGCCGGAAGTACTTAAGTGACACAGGGAAACTACCGTCTCACGTCTTTATTTAATTTTCCATAATAATGGCTATGTCAACATCGTTTGAAAATCATAATTTGAGCTTTACTTGAGATCATCCCTGCTCCTTATAGTACATTGTGTCTGACGCTGACAAAGTTGCACGTCTAACTAAACCAAACCTGATAGAAAATAAGTCTCCAAACGCTTCCCTTATTAAAGATGGCGCCCTCCTCTAAAGTCCGATCTCTCGCGTGAATTCCTCACTCCAGACTCCGCCCATACCTACCCAATCACCTGTTATAGATTCATTCGCCACCCTCCAGTATCTGCTGTCACGCCGTTGCTGGGAGACCATCCGACCTGCTCCTGCTGCCGCGGGGTTTGGTACATTTAGTTCTTCGTCTGTGGATGCGTGATTTCCCTTTCTAGGAGCCTACACAGTGCAGGATATCATTGGAAGGTACTGCAAAGGAAAGGCTTGAAATCACTAGAAGCAAACAGAAACATTGTAATGGTCCCAGGTTAGGTGCCATGGTCTGAATTAGTTTAGGCGTCTGTTTTCCTCTCATGGACTGGGGATGTGGGATTTTCCATGGGAGGGTTGAACTTGATGGGGTTTTGGTCATTTTTTTACCCTAAATAAATGCTATAAATAAAGTTACAGTTTCTATTTAAACCCTGACAAATGGCACACTTTCCCTTTAAACCATACACTGAGTGGGATTTGACAATTGGAACATTTCCCATTTAATCCCTACACAAGGGAGTGGGTGAATAGGAAGGGGATGTGTGTGTCTGTGCTATAGACTTAAACGGTATCTTTACTCTAAAATGTAGAATTTAAAAAAAATGCTTTAGATACAGCAAGATCCCACTGCTTCAAAACTTTTTTCAGATTTTACATCTGGGCTGTAGATCCTGAGAAATCATCATTTTAATCACAGCATTTACAGGGAAAGACCTGTCACTCCAGGAGCAGAAATTATAATATGTAACCCATGCTTGACCTCTTTGCCTGCCTGCCAGCACATTTTCTGCAACATTTAAGAGAATCAGCAGAGAAAAAACAGCAGAGGGGAGGGGGGGAGATGTGTAAGCAGATCAGTGTCCATGGTCCATGTTGCAGACACTAAAAGAAGGCAGTGAGTAAGGGAAGGTGGGGGGAATTAGGAGCACTCACTAAACATTAATAATTTCAAGGGCATGTCCACCCCCAAAACTATAATCCCCCTACTGGCCCCATTGTGTACTGTAATTTAATCTTTACCTTACATCCCAGCTCCACCTGGTTCTTCTGATATCCCCCCCTTAAGTACAAAAAAACGCCCACCAGGAGTACTGCAGAGTCCATATAGGACTGTGCCTCCTGTCTCCCCTCAGCCAACTCGGCATTTCTCTCAATCAGAGGGCCTGGCAGTGCGGCGGAGGAAAGCGGGAAGGTAAGTAATATTTGGGGCACTTTCTGAACTTAAAACTATAGCAGTTGGGGCTGGGGGGACAGGGAGAATATTATATAAACATTTTTTTAGAAGGGTGGACATGCCCTTTAATGACAAAGCAAGCACAGATAAATATGTCAGTACCACCATTTTACTTCTCTCAAATAGTAGTTTCTAAAAAGTAAAGTTGTTTCAGTGAGTATAGTGACACTTAAATAACTAAATAATGGCAATGATGATGACGCTATTGTTTTTTTTTTTGTTTTTTTTTACTATAGTACTATAGTTCCCCCTTAAGTATGACTAACATGGGAATGGAAGGATAGGTCAGTAGGTATGTGTACCTATGTCAGGTTGAAGGGATAAAATAGTACCTTTTTTGATAATTAGCTACATTTGGTTTAACTATACTTACCTTTTAAATATGGATGCCACATGAATGTATGGATAGGTCAGTTGGTGTGTGTACCTGTGTCAGGTTGGAAGGTAAAAACTAACTTTTTTGATAAATGGTTAAATTCGTTTTTTTTAACTATACTTAACCTTAAAATATGGATGCCACATGAATGAATGTGTAGGTTATTTGGTGTGTGTGCCTGTGTCAGGTTAGAAGGTCATAATTTTTTTTGACTATAGCAACCCTTTAAATATAACAGTTACGTGACTGAATGGGTCAGTTGGTGTGTGTAGCTTGTCAGGTTGGGTTTAAAAAAAACAAACTTTTTTTGATGATTGCTCAAAATTTGTTTTTTGGCTATAGTTACTCTTTAAGTATAGCTGCCACGGAAATGGAGGGGTAGGTCAGCAGGTGAAAGGTTGGGGGTTAAAAAAAAAAACTTTTTTTGATGATTGCTCAAAATTTGTTTTTTGGCTATAGTTACTCTTTAAGTATAGCTGCCACGGAAATGGAGGGGTAGGTCAGCAGGTGAAAGGTTGGGGTTTAAAAAAAAAACTTTTTGACGATTGATCAAAATTTGTGTTTTTGGCTATAGTTACCATTTAAGTATGGGTGCCATGGGAATGGAAGAGCAGGTCAGTAGGTGTGTGTACATGTGTCAGGTTGGGGGTGTCTGTTTTTATGTTTAGGATCATAAAACTAAAGTTATTTTATGATTGATGAAAATGAGTTTTATGACAACAGTAACCCTTTAAGTATGACTGTCATGGGAATGGTAGGTCAAGTAGGTGTGTGTACCCGTATCAACATATGAAAAGGAAGTGGACGCCACGCAGACGAAACTGCGAACACAGAGTGTTTATTAAACCAACATGTTTCGACCCACAGCCGGGTCTTTATTAAGTGTATGCAAACACCATTCAGTGACCTCCCTAAATACTCCCACAATACCCACCCCTTCCCTTTCATTGGCTGAAGAGCCATGTCCATAAAAAGTCCAATAAATATCCATGGTAACACAATCCACCACCGCATGAGAGATGTCTGAGCAAATGTAAACAATCTAGAAAGTGACATATTTATCATACAACACAAAACGTTACAATTTGGACACATTCTGAGAAACGTGTCAGTCTAGGAGATTATAATATATACATGTACAATATACATAGTACCAACTCTAACAGTAACTGTTATACTTATCCAATCTATGTTTGTTGGTACTGCAGGCGTATTCAGACATAGGGGTTCCTGGGGGGGACACATAAACAACACAATGTGAGTGATATATCATAAAAACGTTTTTATCGACCAACAATCATTTAGTCCTGCTGGGTACATGCTGTTTAGCCTTTTGATCCATATTGTTTCAGTCTGAAATAACATTTTGGTGAGGTCCCCACCCCTTAAAGTTAGTTTCACAGTATCTTGTATACACCATCGTAATTGTGAGACATTATGTTTCATTTCTGCGAAGTGTTTGGATACAGAAGTGTCTATGGGTATTGGCAACATAATTTCTAATGTTACCTTTGTGCTCTTGTATGCGTATTTTTGCTGGTCTGCCCAATGTACACTTTGCCACGTGGGCACTTTAACATGTAGATAACCGCTTTTGTTTCACAAGTAGCATACTTATTCAGTGGTATTTTGTACCCCCTGGTTGGGTGGTGTATGTGGTTCCACTTTATTATTCTGCTGCAGCAGTTGCAATTCATACAGGGGAATGTCCCCTTGCGTTTCGTGTCTTGGGGGTTCTGGTGGTCCCGCTGTAAGTCGGAAGGACACAGTTTATCTTTGATGCTTTTGCCACATTTGTAGCAAAACCTTATTGGGGTTTGGAACAGGTGTTCATACTTGGGATCTTGTTGAAGCATCGGCCAATGTCTTTTCAGGACATTCTCGATGGTCCGACTGTGTTGGTTATACGTGGACACTAATGTCAGGGTTTTTCCTGTGGTCTCTTTGGTTTTGTTAACTAATAATTGTTCTCTAGTGAGGGTGGCTGTGTAGTTTTCAGCTTTTTGTATGGTAGTTTTGTCGTACCCTCGTTGTGTAAACCTTTGGTTAAGATTCAACATTGTGGCCATATATTCTGTGTCGGTAGAAATAATTCTCTTTGCCCTCATGTATTGGCCTTTCGGTATGCCTTTAAAGACTTTGGGGTGGTGGAAGCTACTGGCATGGAGTAAATTGTTCCTGTCAGTAGGTTTCCTATACAGGTTAGTTTTAATTGTGTACCTTCGATTGTTAGGAGCACATCAAGTATGACATAACGTTGTGAGGTGTCACAGTAACTTGATGGACTGATGTACCTTGTTTGCTTCCTCAACCATTTCTCCCCATTTAGTGACAGGGCTTCCCAAATGATCAGGATATCATCTACAAATCTGTAGTATCCTTTGATGGTTTGTGTATGATGGGTTATGATGAACATCTGTTTCTCAAGTTTATTGACAAATATGATTGCGAGGGACAGGGCTACTGTGGCGCCCATGAGGTGCTTGTAGTTGCCAATAGTATTGTTTTAGAACTGAATTCGTTTTTCTTCAGTACTAGCTCTAGGCAGTCCAACAAGAAATATATTTTGGTTGTTGGTAAGTTTGTGTCAAGTAGGCACTCTTCAATGGTGGCTAACCCTCATCTTGTGGAATTGAGGTGTAGAGCGCTTGTATATCTATGGTACATAGATATGTTTCAGAGTTCAATGGGCCCAGTGTACATAGTCTATTAAGTACATCTGTGGTGTGTTTTAGACAGTGGGGGATCCGTGCAGCTAATGAATGGAGGTATGAGTCAATATATTTGGATAGTGGTTCTAACACTGATCCTAAGCCAGACACAATCGGTCTCCCTGGGGGGTTGACGAGTGTTTTATGGATTTTGGGGAGCGTGTATAGTACGGGTATTCTCGGGTGGTTAGTTTTAAGGAACCCTGCTTCCTGCATAGTGATGATATCATTCTGGAGTGCTTCTTCTACTCTGAGGTCAATTAGTTTTGTGTTGTATTTGTGGGGTCTCCTTGTGCTTGTTTATAATGTTCTGGGACCGCCAATTGGCTTTTGATCTCAGCAATGTATGTGTTGGCGTCCATCACTACTATTGCTCCCCCTTTGTTTGCATTTCTAATTGTGATGTTTTTATTGTTCTGAAGCTCCTTAAGGGCTCTCTGCTCCCCTGTATGAATTGCAACTGCTGCAGCAGTATAATAAAGGGGAACCAAATACACCACCCAACCAGGAGGTACAAAATACCACTGAATAAGTATGCTACTTGTGAAACAAAAGCGGTTATCTACATGTTAAAGTGCCCATGTGGCAAAGAGTACATTGGGCAGACGGGTAGACCAGTAAAAATACGCATCCAAGAGCACAAAGGTAACATTAGAAATTATGTTGCCAATACCCATTCTGACACTTCTTTATCCAAACACTTCGCAGAAATGAAACATAATGTCTCACAATTACGATGGTGTATACTAGATACTGTGAAACTAACTTTAAGGGGTGGGGACCTCACCAAAATGTTATTTCAGACTGAAGCAATATGGATCAAAAGGCTAAACAGCATGTACCCAGCAAACTAATGATTGTTGTTCGATAAAACCGTTTTTATGATATATCACTCACATTGTTGTTTATGCCCCCCCAGGAACCCCTTGTCTGAATACGCCTGCAGTACCAACAAACATAGATTGGATAAGTATAAACAGTTACTGTTAGAGTTGGTACTATGTATATGTACATGTATATATTAAAATCCCTAGACTGACCTTTCTCAGAATGTGTCCAAATTGTACGTTTTTTTAATATTAAATTCTTGTAAGTTGTTATTATTGTCATTCTAGTGTCACCGGCATCTCTCATGCGGTGGTGATTGTGTTACCATGGATTTTATTGGACTTTTTATGGACATGGCTCTTCAGCCAATGAAAGGGAAGGGGTGGGTATTGTGGGAGTATTTAGGGAGGTCACTGAATGGTGTTTGCATACACTTGATAAAGACCCGGCTGTGGGTCGAAACATGTCGGTTTAATAAACACTCTGTTCGCAGTTTCGTCTGCGTGGCGTCCACTTCCTTTTCATATGTTGATATTCCCACACTGCGGGGTACGGAGCAGTAGGAAGGAGTGACCCAATAAACCGTATCCTGGCAGCGAAGCGTACACAGTTCATTTATATTTGTGTGGTACCCGTGTCAGATTGGGAGGCATGTTTTTGCGTTTATGACAAAAAAACTAACTTTTTTATGATTCATTAAAAAATAATTTTGGGCTATATTTACCCTTTAAGTATGCCTGCCACAGGAATGGAGGGGTAGGTCAGTAAGTGTTTGTACCTATGTCTGTGTGGGGGTTCGGGGTATCAGTGTTTGTGTTTATGATTATGAAAATAACTGTTTTGACCACATGACCCTTAACCCTTTCCCTGCCACAGATCGTATATTCACGATCTGTGCAGAGAATGCTTTAACTGCCACAGATCGTGAATATACGATCTGTGGCTTCCCCCCTCCAAAATTTTTTTCCCCCCTGCTAGGGCCATCGGGGGGCAGCATTCAACTGCCCCCCTATTCCCCTCGATCCCCCCTCGGTTTCGTCCAAATCCGAGGGGGGATCAGGAGATATCCTAATTGAAGTTTTCCCTAACTTGAAGCTGCCGGTCCGGAGGAGGAAGCTGAATGGGAGACCCCGGTGACATCACAGAACTTCCTCCTTCACCGGGGTCTTCCCATATGGAGGTACACTGCTGCCCCCGTGGTCCAGTGGAGGTACTGCAGCATGATCTATGGAGATCATGCTGCAGTCCCTAAGTATAGAAAAAGCTGTCAAGCTAACAGCTTTTCTATACATTTGTGAATGGAACTCAAAGTTCCTCACAAATGATTTTTTCTAAGTCTTTGCTACTATCGAAGACTTAGAAAAAAAATGGGGACAGAGATCAAAATTTGGTGATCACTTCTGATCACCAAATTATTGATCTTTGCCAATGAATGAAAAATCACTTCCTGGAAAATGATTTCCGGGAAGTGATTTTTCTGATCGGATTTCGAATTGGAAACCGGGCATTTTAGCCCGTATTCCAAGTTCGGTATCATTCCCTAAGATGATTTGATGATCATCTTGGGAATGATCGGGAAAAAATGGGGAAATACACACAAAAAAATTCTTAAAGTGATCACACACACCCTTTTTTTTTTTTACCCTAAAACTTAAATTAGAAAAAAGTTGTCTTCTCCAAGCTCCCCAATGTCCCCAGTGATATCGGTAAAGTAACCGCGGATACTTATTTACGATTTCAAGGGAAACTAAGCCTTTTTTTAGAAGGAAATTTTGCAGAGTACCTAAAGACCGTATTGAATTTTTAGGATCAGTAAAGTGTGCAAAAACGTTGTGTGACTCTCCATACTAACCGATTTCACTAAAATACCACTAAAAGGGGGAGAGTGTGGTGTGTGGGGGTGGGTTGTGGCGTTTTTAAAAATTTTTCTTGTAACTGCACTTCTAAATGCGTCCCATTTGAGCTAGTTGGTGGCCTCGTCTCTGTTTGCACCCACGCAAATGGCACACCGTTTGATTCAGGACATGTGGGAGATTGCTATTTAGTGGGTTTTTTTGCTTGTCAAGTGGGTTTAGGTAGGATTTCAACCCTTGATCATCTTATTTTATTTTTCACAAAATCTCGTAAAAACACAGAGTTCTTTGGATCGCTGGGTCTGGAATTCTTCATGCATGTATGAAAGCATGGCACCGTAACGTAGCTGAAGTGTGTAGATTCCAAAAATATATAGTTTGTGGGGGGAATTTCATGTTTCGGGACTGTTTCCTTAGAAAAAGGTAAGCTGTTCAATACAGAGCACTTTGATTTTTTCTTGTAATTGCATTTGTGCATGCGTCCCATTTAGCAGTTGGTGGCCACGCTCTGTGTGCATCCACGCATATGGCATACCGTTTGATTCAGAACATGTGAGATTGATATTTAGTTGGGGGTTTTTTTTGTGGGGGGCTTCAAAGTTTTGGGGCTGTTTGAAATTACAGAGCACTTTGATATTTTTCTTGTAATTACACTGGGTGCATGCGTCCCATTTGAGCTAGTTGGTGGTCACCCCTGTGTGCATCCACGCATATGGCATACCGTTTGATTCAGGGCATTTGGAAGATTGATAATTGACAAGTTTTTTTTACATGACATGGAATTTGCCATGTTTTTAACTTTAATTGTATTTTTATAAATTTTTTCCTGAAAATCTGGTAAGAAAGCGAAATGGTACACAAAACTGCACCCCACACCATTGGTGGTATGCATAAAAGAATCACACCATTGTGTAGCTGAAGGTGTGTAGAGTCCAGAATATATAGTTTTGGGGGGTATTTCTAATTAGAGGGGTGTTTAGTCTGACAAATCTGAAAAGTTGCTGTAATTGGGCCACTGTTATGTCTCACTTTGTGGCTAGTTATTCCACGTCTGCGTGTGGAACCATACATAGGCATACCGTTTGATTCAGGACATTTGGGAGATTGATATTTGGTAATTTTTTTTACATTACTTGGGATTTTGGCATGATTTCTACCTTTGAGAGTGTTTTTTTTCAAATTTTTTAGAAAATCTGCTAAAACTGTGAACTTCTACGAAGAACTCTGCGCCCACACCATTGATGGTACGAATGAACAAACTACAGAATTTCGTAGATAAAGGTGTGTGGATTCGAGAATATATGGTTTGTGTGGGGTTGTTTTGTGGGGAAAAATTGCAGACTGTTCAAATTCAGATTTGACTGAATATTTTTGCTGTTCGAGCCATTGTGCATGTTTCACTTTGTGTCTTTTGGCTTCCACGTCCACGTGTGTAACCACACATATGGCATACCGTTTGATTCAGGACATTTGGAGATTGATATTTAGTAGCTTTTTTTTACATTCCATGGGGTTTTGGCATGATTTCTACTTTTGAAGTTGTTTTTGTTCATTTTTTCAGACAATGCGAATTTCTACGAAAACTGGCGCCCACACCATTCATGGTATGAATGAACAAACTACAGCGTTACTGCTGAAGGTATGTTAGATTCTGAGAATATATAGTTTTGTGGGGTATTTCCAAGTTAGGGGTGTTCAGTTTGAAAATCTGGGAAATGCTGTTATTGGCTCACTGCGCATTGTTTTACATTTTGACTAGTCGCTTCCACGTCCGTGTGTGTAACCACACATATGCATACCATTTGATCAGGACATTTAGGAGATTGATATTTGTAAGTTTTTTTTACATTACATGGGGTTTTGGTGTGATTTTGTAACTTTGAAATGTATTTTCTCTATTTTTCCAGAAAATTGTGTAGAAATGCGAAATTCTATGAAGAACTGCGCCCACACCATTGATGGTATGATGAACGAACTACAGTGCTACATAGCTGAAGGTTTTTAGATTTCAGGAATATATAGTTTTGTGGGGTATTTCTAGTTATCGGTGTTTTTGTGGAAAAAACTGCAGACTGTCCAAATTCGGAGTTGGCTAATATATTTTCGCTGTTTCTCAACCATCATACATTGTCTCACTTTTGGGCTTTTCGCTTCCACGTCCCATGTGTACCACACATATGGCATACCGTTTATTCAGGAATTTGGGGAATTGATATTTAGTAACTTTTTTTTTAGATTCCATGAGGTTTTGGCATGATTTTTACCTTTTGAAGTTGTTTTATGTTCGTTTTTTCAGACAAATGCGAACTTCTACAAAGAACTGCGCCCACACCATTGATGGTATGAATGAACAAACTACAGCGTTACATAGCTGAAGGTGTGTAGATTTCAGGAATATATAGTTTGTGGGGGTTATTTCTAAGTTACGGGGGTGTTTTGTGGAAAAAATGCAGACTGTCCAAATTCGGAGTTGGCTAAATATTTTCGCCGTTTCTGAGCCATCGTGCATTGTCTCACTTTGTGGCTTTTCGCTTCCACGTCTGCGTGTGTTACCACACATATGGCATACCGTTTGATTCAGGACATTTGGGAGATTGATATTTAGTAACTTTTTTTTACATTCCATGGGGTTTTGGCATGATTTCGACCTTTTTGAACGCTGTTTTTTTTGAAAATCTGGTAAAAGTGCAAATTTCTACGAAGAACTGCGCCCACACCATTGATGATATGAATGAACGATCTACGGCGTTACATAGCTGAAGGTGTATAGATTTCAGGAGTATATAGTTTGTGGGGGGTATTTTTGAGTTGGGGGGGTGTTTCGTGGAAAAACTGCAGACTGTTCAAATACAAAACTGGCTAATTTTTTTTTGCTGCTACTGACATTTGGCACTGGTCACGCTCTGGGTTAGTTGGTAGCCATGTCTCTGGGTACACCCATGAATGTGGCATACCGTTTTATTCGGGAGGGGTTAGGCTTTCATATTTGAGATGCGTTTGAACTTTCCTCCACAGTTTTTAGCTGAAATTCGCATTTGATTTTGTCTCTGATTTTACAGTTGAGGAAAAAAAGGAAAATGTGAGAAAGTAACTTACAATTTGACGAAGAGCTGCGTCCGGGTATCTGCATTTTGATCGAAACTAACCTCACTCGTAAAATCCTGCGAGTGTGTAGTTTCTAAAAATATCTCACTTGTGGGGATAGTTTAGATAATTTGGTAGATATTCTATGTTAACTGTTAGTAGTGGTTACACATTTTAATTTGGTGTAATATTCTAGGAGGTGCATTTTAGTTTGGGGGGTTCTCCTGTACAGGAAAAGTCGGGTACCTACATATATCTGGTATCGTTGTACTCGGGAGTATCTGAGCTTTTAGAAACAGTAAGATTTTTGTGCGTAACCTTAAGTAAATATAAGTAAAAATGGGAAAAATCCATGAAAATTTGCAAATTTTTCATTTTTTTTACATATTTACCCATAATTCCAGTAAAATTTCCAGAAAAGTTACAAAATTCTGTTACCATGTTAAATACACTTTGTGCTGAAAAAAACAATGTATAATATTCTGATTTACTGCAAGGTTTCCTACTGTAAAATTAGTCTAAAGCGATTAAGGGCAAAATCCTGAAAATTCTTCTGGCAGTTAACGCAAAAAAAAATGAAAATCTCCTGGCAGTGAAAGGGTTAAACCTTGAATTTTCCACATTTGAGGATTTTTCCCATTACAGTCAATGTGAAAAAAATCTTGAAGTTTGGCAATAATGCAGTAACTATTCAGCAGATTCCTTAGCTAGTAGATAGCACACTTCTCCTATGTGTCCCGCACGTTTGTTCTGAATTTCCGGGTCTCTAGCTAAAAAACTGTGGGAGGAGACACAGTCCAAATAAGCAGAAGAAAAAACAGAAGAAGAAATAGAAGGAACAGTAATTTGGCTCTTAATGCCAAATTATTATTATTTAAGAGCATTCGTAGGAGTTAAAAGTAAGAACAGGAGGTAGGTGTATGGACTCCTACCTCAAAGTAGGAGTCCCTATACCTACCTCTTGTTGGGTCTCGCTATGAGACAAATAGGAAGACAAACTCCTTGCTTCTCATTGGCCTCGCTGAGAGAGGGGGGCGGGGAGGACTGGAGCAGCGAAGGCAACTTTAGATAAGTAATGCAGCTTAACTAAGAACCCATATGTGAGGACCCTAGGGGTTTAGGTCCTTACCATGCGCACAATATTTGTGTACGCAAGGTGTACTGTATTTCTTTTAAACAGGAATGTAGATGGCTTGATAACATGAAAATCATTTATTTCATGTATTATATTGTAATATATCAATTTATGTACTTTTATTCTTGTATTTTAGCACTATTTTTTAATTGCACCAGTCACTAAACCTTAAGATTCTTGAATTTCTTGAATAATATTACTTTAAAAAAAGGGGGGGGGGGGAAATCCTTCCTTAATCCAAACGGCAATCGGAAAGTATTCCTGGATCAACCAGATCTATATGCATTAATACCAGTAATTCTCAATATTTTTTAGCTTTAGAAATTTATCCAGGCCTTTTTTAAAGCTATTCAATGAACTTGCCATTACCACTTCTGCTGGAAAACAGTTCCACAGTTTCACCATTCTCACTGTAAAGAAACCTTTCCTAACCTGAAGATGAAAATTCTTTTCTTCCAACCTTAAAGGATGTCCACGAGTCCTCTGATATGACCTATTCCTAAACAATGCACCAGAGAGTTCATTGTATGGCCCATTAATATATTTGTATAAGGTTATCATGTCCCAAACGTCGCTTCTCCAATGTAAACAGCCCTAACTCGTCTAATCTGCCTGCATATTCAAGCCCCTTCATTTCCCTTAATAATTTAGTTGCCCTTCTCTGAACTGCTTCAATTTCCAAGATGTCCCTTTTGTAAATGGGATTCCAAAACTGCACTGCATATTCCAAATGAGGTCTTACCAGTGCCTTGTAAATTATAGCGGTTGGGGCTGGGGGAACATGGACTATAATATTTTAAAAGGGATTTACGCTAGGGGGAGGGAGACCAAAGCGGGAAGGAGGGGGAGAAGGGCTTCAGTGCACATGCCAAACTTCTCCCGGAGGGGAGACAGGAGGCAGAGTCCTATATGGACTCTGCTATTCTCCTGGTGGCCAGTTTTTGGGACTGTGTTTGTGGGGGGGGGGGGGGTTACAGGAGAACCATTTGGAGCTGGGATGTAAGGTAAGGATTTTATTACCCTACATAGTGGGGACAGTAGTGGGGGGGGATTATAGTTTTGGGGGTGGACATGCCCTTTAAGGAAAGTTACCCTTAAAGGGAGCTATGGACTGGTACCCTGCTTGTCTTTTATTTCATATTTTAGGGTCATATCAAGCAGATTACTAGTGCACAACCCCTGTTTTAATGGTCAACTCTACCTTGTCTGCAGAGGTCCTGCAGCACAACATCCCAATATAGTGATTGGTCTCCTCTGGTGTTGAAAACATTAACTTTGATGTAGAAAAAAATTCTAGTGGGTCTCCTTTACACAGGCATAACATCAGACCTTGTAAACTGGCTGAAGAGGATGCAATAATGGCATGTTGTGGAACTTTCTTACGAGATAAAAAGTAAAATAAACTAGTAAGTATAGTTACAGCCAGTTTTAGCATAAAGTCTTTTTCAAATCACAGATCTGTCAAGTTATTTGTTCTTGCCCAGTTGATCTGCAATTGTCCCAACCATGGGGTCCTTCTGGCAGACAGACAATTCCTTGGCTGGTAATCTGACGTGTCAAACGAGGCCTGTACAATTCAAATATTTGAATGATTAGTGTAAACTTTACAGAATTCCTAGCTGGGTTTACAATTCACCCGGGACTGTTAAGATATTAAAACTAGTATTTCATAGCTCTAGCCAAACCACTTATGACATGGGAAAGTATAACGAAAACTGGGTTTGTGGTGGTTTATTAAACTATGCACCAATTTTACTTGAGAGGATGGGGATGCCCTTTAAAGGCTTTTTGCTGAGGAATACTGCATTGTTTCCATTAGATATCTGAAAGACTCCATTCTCTGCAAGAGCACTGCACCTGGCAATCGCCACATTCAACATAGGTGAGCAATTTAGAATGTTCGCTTTGAAGGTATATAGTTTAAAAATCAGCCAATGAAATATCTTATATAAAGCCATTATTTCTATTTGAGTGTTTTAATAAAAAATTAAAATTAAACTTTAAAATAAAAACTTTACTGATGCCTCCTTGCCCTAATGCTTTAGATGATTTAATTCACTTTTTGGATTCAATGAGACATTATAGTCTATTCATTTCTCTCCTTATATATTACTGGCTATTAGTATGGTTCTGTTAAGTTTTTCATTTTATATCATAACTGCTTTTCCCTCTTTATACTATCAATTATTAATCAGAGACAATGTTTCATGTTTATATAAAATATGCTGCATTTTTCAAAACAAGACTACTTTTTCCTCAGTCACATTTTAATTCTAGAGATGGAGATTTTAAGCAGCAGAGTCAATGCCGTGTTAGATTGCACATTGAAAGGTGATGTTCAAGCTTTAAGTTTATTATTTGAAGATCCAGCAGATCCAGGGCAAGAGAAAGCCACATCACAACTCCTGGAACAAGATTTGATTGGTAGAAATGCCTTATTTTCAGCTTGCATTCTGGGTCGCTGTGAAATCATCAAGGAATTAGTTAAATATGGTGCAAATGTAAATATCCAAACCGTTCGAGGTAAATAGTTTCATGTCTGCTCTGTGAACATAACTCCAAGGTACTTCACTGTCATATTAGTACATTTAAAAATGTAACAAATACTATTTCAGGTAGTTTTTTGTAGTTGCATTACAGTACAAAAAATGGTCTTTGTTATGCAGATGTTTGAAAACTACTCTCGGCATACTGCAGCCAGGGAATGCTGGGAGTTGTTTTCAAACTTCTGGAGGGCTGCAAGTTTGACATCTCTGCGCTATAGTGTTGCAGTAAGAATTCTAAATTTGTAAGCTTGGCATGCTTCACCAACGAAAAGAGAGCTCTCCAATGAGAATGTTAATAGATCACATGCTCTAGTGAAATATTTTACACTTTACTGGATTATATATTTACTTAAAAAAAGGCAATTGATCCTTTGGGATAAAAGTATTTTAACCTGTAGCTTTTCTTTAATACCCTTTTAAGGAGAATTATTTTCTGAAACTGATTTATAGCCCTGCCCTGAATAAGATGTTAGACTACGGATTCCTATCCATTTTGTTTTCAAACTAGCTTATTACATTTGTACATGTTTTGCAGGTTATTCACCATTGCATTGTGCTGCAGCCTGGGGTCAACTGGAGGTGCTAAAATGCTTAGTAGAACTGAGAGCTGATATAAAAGCTTGCAACTTTTGTAATGAAAATGCCAGTGAACTAGCTGCTCGGTACAATCAAGTAGAGTGTGCAGATTTTCTGGCTTGGGCTGGTAAGAGAACATGCTTTCTGCTAGACAAGAGAGCAAATCCTTATTAAATATTACCGTCATATATGTCTAAACAATTTCAGCAAATCAAACCTATTAGTATGAAATGAAATATGATCATAAAAAGGGACATAATCACTCCAAAAAATGCTGTACCTCTCTATTAATTCAAAAAAATTGGGGATCTGTTTTATTTTAAAGACTTAAAAAAGAAAAAAAAAGGGAGGTAGAAAATCTCATTCTTACCTGCCTGGGTAGCTGCATGCATGAGCGCTGAGCTGTCAGCCTCTTCACAAGCAGAACTCACTGCTCATGCATATGGCCACCCAGAGAGCTAGGAATAGGAATTCCTACCTCCATGGACAATGAACTTGCTAATTTGCTAAGAGTTTTAAAGGACATGTAAATGGTGCCAAAACTTTTTCCAACTAATCACACAGTAATAAGGATTAATTACCACCAATCTTAAATCCTTTTTTTATACCATCCCTGACCTTCCTTTCCCTTATTTATTTAGCTCTGTGAGTTTTATGTTTTTATAGGGGGCAAGGCACATTTAGGCAGCCCCTCCCCCTGGCCCACTATTCATAGGAACTGCCCATTCAATAAAAGCAATGCAAACTGCATGGTTAATTGATTCTGCATTAAGATCATGAAAAAGAAATAAGCATTATATGTTGCTCTCTGCTCTTTCTGTGGCTGCAGCTAACACCCAATCCTACAGTTAGCTGCTGTTTGTGCTGTCTGTGTTACAATGTTAATTAATGTTTATTACCCCAATGTAGCATGAACCTAAAGAAATCCACAGTTGCTCAGATCTCTACTGAGCAACTGAATCAACCCAGGCGCTGGGTCAAGGGCAAGACCATAACGGTCTCTACTAGGGGTCCTGCAAACAGGAAGTCAGTATTTTGGTTGCATTTATTTATACACAGACAAAATGCTGAATTGGCAGATTAAGGTCATTGGGGTGAAAAAAATACTGCTCTTTTTTTCTGAAAAGCATATGTATTTGCACTGAACTTCCCCTTTAATCCAAGTCCACACAGACTGGATCCCATATTAGACCCCATATTATATTCAGCAGCAGTGTTGCTTTTAAATGTATTTGATTCATATTGACTGTTGATATATTTACCCCATTCTCTGCTCAAATCCTTACACCTACCCATTTATGCGCTGTCTGGAAAAAGGTTGTCACTATTGCCACACAGCACTATTGCCACACAGCGCCACACTCTGTCCTGCCTATATCCACATTTCTATTTCTGTGTCAGATTGCAGCTCCACACCATCTCGATCCTGTCTATATCCTGATAATAAAGATGGTGTAGAGCTGCCATGCTGCATTGTGACACAGAGATAGAAATTTGGATATAGGCAGGATAGGGATGGTGTGAAGTTGCCATACTGGTATGTGACACCATCTCTATCCTGCTTATATCCATATCTCCATCTCAGTGTGGAGCTGCTATACTGCTATGTGACAAAGAGATGGATATATGTATATAGGCAGGATAGAGATGGTGTGGAGCTGCCATACTGCTATGTGACACAGAGATGGAGATATATATATATATATATATATATATATAGGCATGATAGAGATTGTGTGGAGCTGCCATGCTGCCCCCATGGGGTAGGTAATAGCCCAGTAGCCCTATTAGACTATTACCTACCCCATGTGCAGTGCATGCCTTGGTAGCAGAATGCAATCAAGGCATGCTGAGAGTTGTAGTTAAACATCTGAAGTTACAAGATTTGCCATCACTGCTGTGCAGGTATCCCACCCCTCCAGCCTCTCGCGGGAGTCTCCCTCATTCTGGTGTGGTCTCCCGCGAGACCACCCCAGACTCCCGGACTTGAGTCTCCTCCCAAGCCACACCCACTTTCCAAGGCCATGCCCCCAGAACACCCCTAACCCCACCAACCTAGAACCCTGGCCACGGCCCACATGACATCACGCCACCGCACCACGCCCCCTTTCCCCACCCTGTCTGGAAGCCTGAAGGGGCAGGGTGGGATGTCTGCAGGTACCCCCCCCCCCATGGAGTCTCACAAGCAGAAATGGGATCAGTATAACTTACAGTTACACTCTCCTACTCTGCTATGGAGATCACAGCACAGAAGAGCTCCAAGTTCAGGAAAGGGGCAGAGCCACATAGAAGCCACTTACTGACTGAGTCATGGGCCATGCAGCAGACAAACGCCCAGTTTTTCTATCTAGGAAAGGGAGTACCCCCTTTACCCCCCTGATGGTGGCCCTGGGTGTACCTACTAAATTGGTAATGTTGAAGGGTATGCAGATGGAATGTATTTCCACTGGAAGGTGCAAGGTGAATTGTTCTTGTCCTGAAATACTTTATAGGACCCTCGTGGTCACTGCATTGTAATAAAAGATATACCCCCACTAATATATGTGTTCCTATGTTTTCCATATTCCATATGTTTTCCTATTGGTTTACTTTACATTATTACCTTTTATTTCTTTATGTAGAAGCTAAACATGACTTAAAACTGTACATCGGCATCACTCAAAAGTCCATCACAGACTTAGAAAAAATACCAGGGAAACTTGGCAAAGAATATAAGGTATGTAATCATTCAGATTTTACAATTTTCTTTCCAATGTTTAACCTATTTTTATTAAAACAGCCGTTTCGCTTGCACATTTAGTTTGTAAAGTCTGCAAAAAAGCTGAAATGTGTCAATAAGCCTCTGTCAGGATCTAATATAATTTTAAAGGGCATGTCCACTCCCAAAACTGAAATATAACCCATTACTGGCCCAACTAAAAAATCCTTACCTTATACATCTGCTCCTTATGGTTCTCCTGCAGTGCTTGTCCAAGGCGCAGGAAACTGAAGAATAGGAGGTGTCTTCCTGTCAGGGTCTCTGCCTCCTGTCTTTCCTCCGGTAAGTAGTGTGGCATGCGCAGGGGAGCCTCCCCACAACCCCACCCTCCGAATCCCTCTATGGGATAGTAGCTCCTCCCCCAACCGCCGCATTAGATCTTTTAAAAAAAAGAATTCGAATCATACTTACAGCCCTTCGCTCCAATGGCGCTCTCCAATTCTGGCAGCCGCGTCTGTGATTGGCTGAGTGGCTGCCGGTCTGGCCCCTGTTTGCAACTTCCGGCAAACAGGGAGCCGGGAGGAGACAGCTTCGGGAGCAAAGGGCTGTATGATAAAAAAAAAATGACAAAAAACCTTTTGGTTTTAAAATGTAGATTTCCCCCCCCCCCCAACCCAACTTTCGCATTATTAAAGGGACACTATACTGAAAAAATTACTTTGTCTCATCTTAATCTATAATTGAATACATGTAAGTAGCACTTTCTCTGATTTGCGTGTGTTGCTAAATGCCTTCAATCCAGCACACATTTTGTTTAGGAGCAGTATCCCCCCTCCCTCTTTTAACCACTCCGACTTCCATCCGACCTGACTTTTTTCCCACAAACAAACTGTCAAGCCTGCATACACCATTCCAATTCCAACTGTCAAAACTCTGTCACCATTCCAGCCACAGTAAAACTACTCACAGAAGAATAGTTTTTGAGAGCGAGGAACTTAATTGACAGCTGAAATATAAGAAGTTTTAGATTGGATATCTAAAGAAATAAGGGGCAGATCAACAAAAAAAATGATAGTGGTGGTTGGGAAGAATTTTTTAGGGAGATTCAATAAAAGTTCTTATCGTTTAAAATGGTGCTAATCTTGCCCCAACCAATCAGATCTTGTTTAACATTTAAAAGCTAACATCTGATTGGTTGGGGCAAAATTAGCACCATTTTAAACGATAAGAACTTTTATTGAATAACCCTGATAGTTTCCAGTTATGGTCAATTTAAAATAACCTATTTTTCGGTATAGATGCCCTTTAACAGTTTCCAAAGATGCTCCTACTCTGCTGCTTCTGCTGACAGCTGCTCAACTTCCTGGTTGCGGCTGTAGGTTAAGGCGTTACGAGACATCACGCCCAATCGCCTAAAACCAGTGACCAGGAAGTAAAGCGACTGTCAGCGCAGAAGTCCCCTGCTTTTGTTTTTGCTTGAAATGAGCTTGAACCAGGAACAGGGGGCAGTGCTTAGATGGCGAGGGGCCGAGTCAGGTAATTAAGTTCAGAAGCATTTTTTGAAAATGTAAATATTGCGGAAGTGGGGTTTGGAGGGTAATCTACATTTTAGAACAAAGGTTTTTTTTGAGTGGACTTGCCCTTTAAATATCTGTTTTATGGTAATTCCTGAAAAGTTGCACTATATCCAGCACAAAACAGATATTAAATTAGTTGTGTTGGCTGCATGTGACGTTATCTCGCCGCGTCATGCGTGTGCACGCGGCGATGGCGCGCACACTTGGAACGAACGCACATTTGAGACTAATGAAGCAGAAGGAACCAGCAAATCTCGGAGGGGCAGAACTACACATTCAACTATGCAGAATCAAGATGTCGGCAGATTTGAAGCAAGAAAGGTAGGCTCTGGAGGGGCATAGGGAAAAAAATGCAAAAATATTAGCTTCCAACTAAACTTAACTTTTTTTTACAGCATACTGTAATTGTATAACTTACAAATGGCACAGATTGTTCAGGGCAGTACAATGCTTTGCTTCATTTTGTGGTGTTGTTGCTGTGATAGGATAGAGCTGTCAATCAGGAGGAGTAGCAGAACATGTGATGTCACAATGTCATGTCTCCTCCTCTCACTTGTGGTTCAAGATTGAGAGGTAACCTGGCCAATCCAAGATAATTCTCTTGTACTGGGGGTTGGACATGCTATTTTTGGAGATCACAGTTTGCAGCAATCTGGTGCAGAGGTCAAAAAAAGCAAGGAAATGTGTAGTCGATATAACTGCACTGTATGCCTTGTGTCTCTTTTCCCCACAAACTACAAAACCTCAGTATTAAAGGCCACGTACACTCTTTTCACTCACCTTTCTATTCCATGTATCATTTTTTGCAAGCATAAATTTTATGTAAGTGCATCATTCTGAATTGTGTTTTCTGGGGGACATTGTGTGGCAATATTTTAATTTAGTCAATTGTAGTACTTTTGTAGGAGTTATTGTTGTGCAACATAATCACTATTAACCCTTTCACTGCCAGGAGATTTTCATTTTTTTTTGCGTTAACTGCCAGAAGAATTTTCAGGATTTTGTCCTTAATCGCTTTAGACTAATTTTACAGTAGGAAACCTTGCAGTAAATAGATATTCTCTCCATTTGAAAAAACCCTTGCTATTCCCTGCTGTTGAATTAGTGAGCTGCCATTTCAGTCGTCTACGGTCCTTCTTCTTCCCAGGTACACCCCTTCCTTGGAATGTTCCTAACAGTAATTTCTACTGTGGCTGTTGGATGGGTCAAACATGCTCAGATCTCTACTGAGCACTGAATCAACCCAGGCGCTGGGTCAAGGACAAAACCATAACGTCTCTATTAGGGGTCCAGCAAACAGGAAGTCAGTATTTCGGAAGTATTTATTTATACACAGACAAAAGTGCTGAATAGGCAGGTTAAAGTCATTGGGATGAAAAATACTCTGCTCTTTTTCTAAAAGCATATGTATTTGCAGTGAACTTCCCCTTTAAGGAAAAATAGTTTATTGAGTCTTAGGGTTGTGGGGTCCTCCTACTTTAAAATAATTTTACTTTGGGGTAGACTTGCCCTTTTAATGAAGCAAAAAGCACATAGCATCCATGGATGATCATAAAACACATTCTTCTTTACACTATGTAAATTTCAATAGCTTATTGTTCTATAAATCATACTTAATTGTTAAAATAATGGCAAAAAAGTACTGTATTTTAAATTTCTACTTGATGTATTTATTTTGCTAGGATTGTTTGCATAATTGTTTCCAGATGCTGCCTCTGTTCTACAAAACTTGTGTTGTTGGATTCTTTGTAGGCTCTAACCAGTCATTCTTTGATTTGCAGCATTCATTTCTGATTCTGAAAGAGAAGAGAATGTTATATTCCTTCATATCATTAAATATCAGGATTAATCAGATTAATTAATCAGGATACAATGATTTGGTTACCCAACTGATCCCCATATGCAGTATGGCTATTGGTAAGGCTGTACGCCCATACACAAGGCCAAACGTATCAGCTGTCACATGATGGTTCATGGATAAATGGAATTAGAGATATTGAACCAGGGCTATCCTGTCTCTTGCCTGCAGACAAATGCCATCCAAGTAACCGAATATGTATGCTCTTTGGTCTGAGCATGCATTTCCTCTTTCTGACTTTGGGAGCTTCTATACACTCTTTACCCAAGAGTCTAAGATTCTCTGTGGAATGGGACATTACACCAGCCATAATGGTTTCTCTCTTTTTCTTTGAGATATATATATAAAATATATATACTCGCAGAGTACCCGGATTTGCCCGGATTTTAAGATCTTACCAAACCTGCTTCTGAAATTCAACAACCTGCACCCGCAGCATCACATATAACATATGCATTCCACATCAACTTCCCCTTTAATGAATATACACATCATCTTCCTTTTATTCGTATCACACTAACTTCCCCTTTAACATGTATCACATTAACTTCCCCTTTAGCACGTAACATCTACTACCCTTTTAAAACACCTTCACATCAACTTCCCTTTTAATGCGTATCACATCAACTTCCCTTTTAACTCCTATCACATGAACTTCCCCTTGAATGCATATCACATCAACTTACCCTTAACACGTATCAGACCATTCCCCTTTAACGTATTTCACATCAACTTCCCTTTTAATGCGTATCACATCAACTCCCCTTTACACGTATCACATCTACTACCCTTTAAACACCTATCACACAATCAACTTTCTTTGAAAGTGTATCACATCAACTTCCCCTTTAACACGTATAACATCAAGTCCCCCTTAACACGTATCACATCAACTTGCCATTTAACTTTAAAATTGTATCACATCAAATTGCCGTTTAACTTAAAATTGTATCACATTAATTTCCCCTTTAACAATGGGATACAACGTCTCACTACATTACTTTTCTAGGGTACACAAAATTGTATATTTTGCAACATCCCTTTAACCCTTTCCTGCCACAGATCGTATATTCACGATCGTGCAGTGAATGACCAAACTGCCACAGACGTGAATATACTGATCTGTGGCTTTCCCTTTATAAAAAAAAAAATTGCCCCCCGCTAGGGGCGATCGGGGGCAGCATTCAACTGCCCCCCTAGCCCCCTCGATCCCCCCTCGTTTGTGTCCAATCCGAGGGGGGGATCGGAAGATATCAATCCCCCAAATGCTGTTCTGGAAAGGGAATCCTTTCCAGAACTCGTGCGGCCAGGATGCAGAGGCGCAGCGGAAAGGGAAGCCCCGTGACGTCACTGGACGTCCGGGGCTTCCCTTTAGTAAAAATCCGATGGGGGGATCAGGAGTTTGCAGCCCCTAAAGTAGGTCTCCCCTCTCCATTGCCGGTCCCTCGCTGATTAAAATGGTATTCCCGATAAGGGAGACCCCCATGTGATGTCACAGGGCTTCCCCTTCACTGGGTCTTCTCTTACAAGTGCTCTGATGCCCCCCTAGTGGTCTAGTGAGTACTACTGCAGCTAGATCTACATTTAATCAGCTGCAGTACCTAAGTATAGTAAAAGCTGTCAAGCTGCCAGCTTTTACATACATTTTGTGAATAGAACTCAAGTTCCATTCACAAATAGGATTTTTTCTAAGTCTTTGCTACTTAGCGAAGATTAGAAAAAAATGGGGACAGAGATCAAAATTTGGTGATCACTTCTGATCACACAATTTTGATCTTGTGCCAATGAATGAAAAATCACTCTCCTGGAAAATGATTTCCGGGAAGTGATTTTCCGATCGGATTTCGAATTGGAAAACGGGCATTTATGCCCGTATTCCAAGTTCGGTATCATTCCCTAAGATGTTCTGATGATTATCTTTGGGAATGATTGGGGGAAAAGGGGAAATACACACAAAAAAATTCTTAAGTGATACACACACCTTTTTTTTTTTACCCTAAAACTATAAATTAAAAAAACGTTGTCTTCTCCAAGCTCCCCAATGTTCCCAGTGATATCGGTAAAGTAAACGCGGATCTTATTTGTACGATTTCAAGGGAAACTAGCCTATTTTTTAGAAGGAAATTTTGCAGAGGTACCAAATAAAACCGTATTGAGTTTTTTAGGATCATAAGTGTGCAAAAACGTGTGTGACTCTCCATACTAACCGTTTCACAAAATACCACTAAAAGGGGGAGAGTGGTGGTGTGGGGGGGTGGGTTGTGGCGTTTTTAAAATTTTTTTCTTGTAACTCACTTCTAATGCGTCCCATTTGAGCTAGTTGGTGGCCTCGTCTCTGTTGCACCCACGCAAATGGCACACCGTTTGATTCAGGACATGTGGGAGATTGCTATTTAGTGGGTTTTTTTGCTTGTCAAGTGGGTTTAGGTAGGATTTCAACCCTTGAATCATCTTATTTTTTTTTTCACAAAATCTCGTAAAACACAGAGTTCTTTGGATCGCTGGGTCTGGAATTCTTCATGCATGTATGAAAGCATGGCACCGTACGTAGCTGAAGTGGTGTAGATTCCAAAAATATATAGTTTGTGGGGGAATTTCCATGTTTCGGGACTGTTTCCTTAGAAAAAGTAGGGGTTTCAAATTACAGAGCACTTGATTTTTCTTGTAATTGCATTTGTGCATGGCGTCCCTTTGACTAGTTGGTGGCCACGCTCTGTGTGCACCATGCATATGGCATACTGTTTGATTCAGGAACTGTGGACATTGCTATTTAGTGGGTTTTTTTGCTTGTCAAGTGGGTTTAGGTAGGATTTCAACCTTGAATCATCTCATTTTATTTTTCACAAAACCTCAAAACACAGGAGTTCTTTGATCGCTGTTCTGGAATTCTTCATGTATGCATAAAGCATGGCACTGTAACGTAGCTGAGGTGTGTGATTCCAAAAACATATAGTTTGTGGGGAATTTCCATGTTTTGGACTGTTTCCTTAGAAAAAGGGTAGTCTGTGCAAATTACAGAGAACGTTAATTTTTCTTGTAATTGTATTGTGCATGCGTCCCATTTGAGCTAGTTGGTGGCCACATCTCTGTGTACATACCGCATATGGCATACCGTTTGACTCAGAACATGTGGGAGATTGATATTTATTTGGGGTTTTATTTGTGGGGGGCATTTCAAAGTTTTGGGGCTGTTTGAAATTACAGAGAACTTTGATATTTTTCTTGTAATTACACTGGTGCATGCGTCCCATTTGAGCTAGTTGGTGGCCACGCCCTGTGTCATCCACGCATATGCATACCGTTTGATTCAGGCTTGGAAGATTGATAATTGACAAGTTTTTTTACATGACATGAAATTTGCCATGATTTTTAACTTTGAATGTATTTTTTAAATTTTTCCTGAAAATCTGGTAGAAAAACGAATTGTACACAAAACTGCACCCACCATTGGTGGTATGCATAAAAGAATCACACCATTGTGTAGCTGAAGTGTGTGAGATCCAAGAATATATAGTTTTGGGGGGTATTTCTAATATGAGGGGTGTTGAGTCTGACAAATCTGAAAAGTTGCTGTAATTGGGCCACTGTTCATTGGCTCACTTTGTGGCTAGTTGATTCCCACGTCTGCGTGTGGAACCATACATAGGGCATACCGTTTGATTGCAGGACATTTGTGAATTTATTTTGGTAATTTTTTTTACATTACTTGGGATTTTGGCATGATTTCTACCTTTGAGAGTGTTTTTTTTCAATTTTTTTAGAAAATCTGCTAAACCTGTGAATTCTACGAAGAACTCGCGCCCACACCATTGATGGTACGAATGAACAAACTACAGAATTTCGTAGATAAAGTGGTGTGGATTCGAGAAATTATGGTTTGTGGGGGTTGTTTTGTGGGGAAAATTGCAGACTGTTCAAATTCAGATTTGACTGAATATTTTTGCTGTTTCTGAGCCATTGTGCATTGTTCACTTTGTGTCTTTTGGCTTCCACGTCCACGTGTGTAACCACACATAGGGCATACCGTTTGATTCAGGACATTTGGGAGATTGATATTTAGTAGCTTTTTTTACATTCCATGGGGTTTTGGCATGATTTCTACCTTTTGAAGTTGTTTTTGTTCATTTTTTCAGACAAATGCGAATTTCTACGAAGAACTGCGCCCCACCATTCATGGTATATGAACAAACTACAGCGTTACGAGCTGAAGGTATGTAGATTCTGAGAATATAAGTTTTGCGGGGTATTTCCAAGTTAGAGGGGTGTTCAGTTTGAAAAATCTGGGAAAATGCTGTTATTGGCTCACTGCGCATTGTTTTACATTTTGACTGGTCGCTTCCACGTCCTGTGTGTAACCACACATATGGCATACCATTTGATTCAGACATTTAGGAGATTGATATTTGGTAAGTTTTTTTTACATTACATGGGGTTTTGGTGTGATTTTGTAACTTTGAAATGTATTTTTTCCAGAAATTGTGTAGAAATGCGAAATTCTATGAAGAACTGCGCCCACACCATTGATGGTATGAATGAACGAACTACAGTGCTACATAGCTGAAGGTGTTTAGATTTCAGAATATATAGTTTGTGGGGGGTATTTCTGAGTTACGGGGGGTTTTTGTGGAAAAAACTGCAGACTGTCCAATTCGGGTTGGCTAAATATTTTCGCTGTTTCTGCCATCGTGCATTGTCTCACTTGTGGCTTTTCGCTTCCACGTCCACATGTGTAACCACACATATGGTACCGTTTGATTCAGGACATTTGGGAGATTGATATTTAGTAACTTTTTTTTAGATTCCATGAGGTTTTGGCATGATTTTACCTTTTGAAGTTGTTTTTTGTTCATTTTTTCAGAAAAGTGCGAACTTCTACGAAGAACTGCGCCCACACCATTGATGGTATGAATGACGAACTACAGTGCTACATAGCTGAAGTGTGTATATTCAGGAATATGTTAGTTTGGGGGTTATTTCTAAGTTACGGGGGGGTTTTGTGGAAAAAACTGCAAGACTGTCCAAATTCGGAGTTGGCTAATATATTCGCTGTTTCTGAGCCATCGTGCATTGTCTCACTTTGTGGCTTTTCGCTTCCACGTCTGCGTGTGTTACCACACATATGGCATACCGTTTGATTCAGGACATTTGGAGATTGATATTTAGTAACTTTTTTTTACATTCCATGGGGTTTTGGCATGATTGACCTTTTTGAACGCTGTTGATGTTAATTTTTTTTGAAAATCTGGTAAAATGCAAATTTCTACGAAGAACTGCGCCCACACCATTGATGATATGAATGAACGAACTACAGCGTTTACATAGCTGAAGGTGTGTAGATTTCAGGAATATATAGTTTGTGGGGGATTTTTTGAGTTGGGGGGGGTGTTTTGTGGAAAAACTGCAGATGTTCAAATACAAAACTGGCTAATTTTTTTTTGCTGCTACTGACATTTGGCACTGGTCACGCTCTGGGTTAGTTGGTAGCCATGTCTCTGCGTACACCCATGAATGTGGCATACCGCATATTTGAGATGCGTTTGAACTTTCCTCCACAGTTTTTAGCTGAATTCGCATTTGATTTTGTCTCTGATTTTACAGTTGAGGAAAAAAAGAAAATGTGAGAAAGTAACTTACAATTTGACGAAAGCTGCGTCCGGGTATCTGCATTTTGATCGAAACTAACCTCCTCGTAAAATCCTGCGGGTGTGTAGTTTCTAAAAATATCTCACTTGTGGGGATAGTTTAGATAATTTGGTAGATATTCTATGTTAACTGTCAGTAGTGGTTACACATTTTAATTTGGTGTAATATTCTAGGAGGTGCGTTTTAGTTGTGGGGGTTTCCTGTACAGGAAAAGTGGGGTACCACATATATCTGGTATCGTTGTACTCGGGAGTATCTGACCTTTTAGAAACAGTAAGATTTTTGTGCGTAACCTTAAGATAACTATAAGTAAAATGGGAAAAATCCATGAAAATTTGCAAATTTTTCATTTTTTTTTACATTTTTTCCCATAATTCCAGTAAAATTTCCAGAAAAGTTCAAAATTCTGTTACCAGTTTAAAGTACACTTTGTGCTGAAAAAACAATGTATAATATTCCTGACCTTAATCGCTTTAGACTAATTTTACAGTAGGAAACCTTGCAGTAAATCAGGAATATTATACATTGTTTTTTTCAGCACAAAGTGTACTTTAACATGGTAACAGAATTTTGTAACTTTTCTGGAAATTTTACTGGAATTATGGGTAAAATATGTAAAAAAAATGAAAAATTTGCAAATTTTCATGGATTTTTCCCATTTTTACTTATAGTTATCTTAAGGTTACGCACAAAAATCTTACTGTTTCTAAAAGGTCAGATACTCCCGAGTACAACGATACCAGATATATGTAGGTACCCCACTTTTCCTGTACAGGAGAACCCCCCAAACTAAAACTGCACCTCCTAGAATATTACACCAAATTAAAATGTGATAACACTATAGCAGTTAACATAGATATCTACCACCAATTATCTAAACTATCCCCCCAAGTGAGTATTTTTAGAAACTACACACCCGCAGGATTTTGAGGGAGGTTAGTTTCGATCAAAGCAGATACCCGGACGCAGCTCTTCGTCAAATTGTAAGTTACTTTCTCACATTTCCTTTTTTCCTCAACTGTAAAATCAGAGACAAAATCAAATGCGAATTTCAGCTAAAAACTGTGGAGGAAAGTTCAAACGCATCTCAAATATGCGGTATGCCACATTCATGGGTGTACGCAGAGACATGGCTACCAACTAACCCAGAGCGTGACCAGTGCCAAATGTCAGTAGCAGCAAAAAAAAATTAGCCAGTTTTGTATTTGAACAGTCTGCAGTTTTTCCACAAAACACCCCCCCAACTCAAAAATACCCCACAAAATATATATTCCTGAAATCTACACACCTCAGCTATGTAACGCTGTAGTTCGTTCATCATATCATCAATGGTGTGGGCGCAGTTCTTCGTAGAAATTTGCATTTTTACCAGATTTTCAAAAAAAATTAACATCAAACAGCGTTCAAAAGGTCGAAATCATGCCAAAACCCCATGGATGTAAAAAAAAGTACTAAATATCAACTCCCAAATGTCCTGAATCAAACGGTATGCCATATGTGTGGTAACACACGCAGACGTGGAAGCGAAAAGCCACAAAGTGAGACAATGCACGATGGCTCAGAAACAGCGAAAATATTTAGCCACTCCGAATTTGGACAGTCTGCAGTTTTTTCCACAAAACCCCCCGTAACTTAGAAATAACCCCCACAAAACATATTCTGAAATCTAAACACCTTCAGCTATGTAGCACTGTAGTTCGTTCATTCATACCATCAAGGTGTGGGCGCAGTTCTTCGTAGAAGTTCGCACTTTCTGAAAAAATGACAAAAAAACAACTTCAAAAGGTAGAAATCATGCCAAAACCTCATGGAATCTAAAAAAAAGTTACTAAATATCATCTCCCAAATGTCCTGAATCAAACGGTATGCCATATGTGTGGTTCACATGTGGACGTGGAAGCGAAAAGCCACAAGTGAGACAATGCACGATGGCTCAGAAACAGCGAAAATATTTAGCAACTCCGAATTTGGACAGTCTGCAGTTTTTTCCACAAAACACCCTGATAACTCAGAAATACCCCCCACAAACTATATATTCCTGAAATCTAAACACCTTCAGCTATGTAGCACTGTAGTTCGTTCATTCATACCATCAATGGTGTGGGCGCAGTTCTTCATAGAATTTCGCATTTCTACACAATTTTCTGGAAAAATAGAGAAAAATACATTTCAAAGTTACAAAATCACACCAAAACCCCATGTAATGTAAAAAAAACTTACCAAATATCAATCTCCTAAATGTCCTGAATCAAATGGTATGCCATATGTGTGGTTACACACACGGACGTGGAAGCGACCAGTCAAAATGTAAAACAATGCGCAGTGAGCCAATAACAGCATTTTCCCAGATTTTTCAAACTGAACACCCCTCTAACTTGGAAATACCCCCGCAAAACTATATATTCTCAGAATCTACATACCTTCAGCTACGTAACGCTGTAGTTTGTTCATTCATACCATGAATGGTGTGGGCGCAGTTCTTCGTAGAAATTCGCATTTGTCTGAAAAAATGAACAAAAACAACTTCAAAAGGTAGAAATCATGCCAAAACCCCATGGAATGTAAAAAAAAGCTACTAAATATCAATCTCCCAAATGTCCTGAATCAAACGGTATGCCATATGTGTGGTTACACACGTGGACGTGGAAGCCAAAAGACACAAAGTGAAACAATGCACAATGGCTCAGAAACAGCAAAAATATTCAGTCAAATCTGAATTTGAACAGTCTGCAATTTTTCCCCACAAAACAACCCCCACAAACCATATATTTCTCGAATCCACACACCTTTATCTACGAAATTCTGTAGTTTGTTCATTCGTACCATCAATGGTGTGGGCGCAGTTCTTCGTAGAATTCACAGTTTTAGCAGATTTTCTAAAAAAATTGAAAAAAAACACTCTCAAAGGTAGAAATCATGCCAAAATCCCAAGTAATGTAAAAAAAATTTACCAAATATCAATCTCACAAATGTCCTGAATCAAACGGTATGCCCTATGTATGGTTCCACACGCAGACGTGGAATCAACTAGCCACAAAGTGAGCCAATGAACAGTGGCCCAATTACAGCAACTTTTCAGATTTGTCAGACTAAACACCCCTCTATATTAGAAATACCCCCCAAAACTATATATTCTTGGACTCTACACACCTTCAGCTACACAATGGTGTGATTCTTTTATGCATACCACCAATGGTGTGGGTGCAGTTTTGTGTACAATTTCGCTTTCTTACCAGATTTTCAGGAAAAATTTATAAAAATACAATTCAAAGTTAAAAATCATGGCAAATTTCCATGTCATGTAAAAAAAACTTGTCAATTATCAATCTTCCAAATGCCCTGAATCAAACGGTATGCCATATGCGTGGATGCACACAGGGGCGTGACCACCAACTAGCTCAAATGGGACGCATGCACCAGTGTAATTACAAGAAAAATATCAAAGTGCTCTGTAATTTCAAACAGCCCCAAAACTTTGAAATGCCCCCCACAAATAAAACCCCCAACTAAATATCAATCTCCCACATGTTCTGAATCAAATGGTATGCCATATGCGTGGATGCACACAGAGACGTGGCCACCAACTAGCTCAAATGGGACGCATGCACAAATGCAATTACAAGAAAAAATCAAAGTGCTCTGTAATTTGAACAGCCTACCCTTTTTCTAAGGAAACAGTCCCGAAACATGGAAATTCACCCCACAAACTATATATTTTTGGAATCTACACACGTTCAGCTACGTTACGGTGCCATGCTTTCATACATGCATGAAGAATTCCAGACCCAGCGATCCAAAGAACTCTGTGTTTTTACGAGATTTTGTGAAAAATAAAATAAGATGATTCAAGGGTTGAAATCCTACCTAAACCCACTTGACAAGCAAAAAAACCCACTAAATAGCAATCTCCCACATGTCCTGAATCAAACGGTGTGCCATTTGCGTGGGTGCAAACAGAGACGAGGCCACCAACTAGCTCAAATGGGACGCATTTAGAAGTGCAGTTACAAGAAAAATTTTTAAAAACGCCACAACCCACCCCCCACACACACACTCTCCCCCTTTTAGTGGTATTTTAGTGAAATCGGTTAGTATGGAGAGTCACACACGTTTTTGCACACTTTACTGATCCTAAAAACTCAATACGGTCTTTATTTGGTACCTCTGCAAAATTTCCTTCTAAAAAATAGGCTTAGTTTCCCTTGAAATCGTACAAATAAGTATCCGCGTTTACTTTACCGATATCACTGGGAACATTGGGGAGCTTGGAGAAGACAACGTTTTTTTCTAATTTATAGTTTTAGGGTAAAAAAAAAAAGGGTGTGTGTATCACTTTAAGAATTTTTTTGTGTGTATTTCCCCTTTTTTCCCCCAATCATTCCCAAAGATAATCATCAGAACATCTTAGGGAATGATACCGAACTTGGAATACGGGCATAAATGCCCGTTTTCCAATTCGAAATCCGATCGGAAAAATCACTTCCCGGAAATCATTTTCCAGGAAGTGATTTTTCATTCATTGGCAAAGATCAATAATTTGGTGATCAGAAGTGATCACCAAATTTTGATCTCTGTCCCCATTTTTTTTCTAAGTCTTCGCTAAGTAGCAAAGACTTAGAAAAAATCCTATTTGTGAATGGAACTTTGAGTTCTATTCACAAAATGTATAGTAAAAGCTGGCAGCTTGACAGCTTTTACTATACTTAGGTACTGCAGCATGATCTAAATGTAGATCTAGCTGCAGTACCTCCACTAGACCACTAGGGGGCATCAGAGCACTTGTAAGAGAAGACCCCCAGTGAAGGGGAAGCCCTGTGACATCACTGGGGGTCTCCCTTATCGGGAATACCATTTGAATCAGCGAGGGACCGGCAATGGAGGAGGGGGACCTACTTTAGGGGCTGCAAACTCCTGATCCCCCCATCGGATTTTTACTAAAGGGAAGCCCCGGACGTCCAGTGACGTCACGGGGCTTCCCTTTCCGCTGCGCCTCTGCACTTCCTGGCCGCACGAGTTCTGGAAAGGATTCCCTTTCCAGAACAGCATTTGGGGGATTGATATCTTCCGATCCCCCCCTCGGATTTGGACACAACCGAGGGGGGATCGAGGGGGCTAGGGGGGCAGTTGAATGCTGCCCCCCGATCGCCCCTAGCGGGGGGCAATTTTTTTTTTATTAAAGGGAAAGCCACAGATCGTATATTCACGATCTGTGGCAGTTTGGTCATTCACTGCACAGATCGTGAATATACGATCTGTGGCAGGGAAAGGGTTAAAGGGATGTTGCAAAATATACAATTTTTTGTTTACCCTAGAAAAAGTAATGTGAGACGTTGTATCCCATTGTTAAAGGGGAAATTAATGTGATACAATTTAAAGTTAAACGGCAATTTGATGTGATACAATTTTAAAGTTAAATGGCAAGTTGATGTGATACGTGTTAAGGGGGACTTGATGTTATACGTGTTAAAGGGGAAGTTGATGTGATACACTTTCAAAAGAAAGTTGATGTGATAGGTGTTAAAAGGGTAGTAGATGTGATACGTGTTAAAGGGGAAGTTGATGTGATACGCATTAAAAGGGAAGTTGATGTGAAATACGTTAAAGGGGAAGTTGGTCTGATACGTGTTAAAGGGTAAGTTGATGTGATATGCATTCAAGGGGAAGTTCATGTGATAGGAGTTAAAAGGGAAGTTGATGTGATACGCATTAAAAGGGAAGTTGATGTGATAGGTGTTAAAAGGGTAGTAGATGTGATACGTGCTAAAGGGGAAGTTAATGTGATACATGTTAAAGGGGAAGTTAGTGTGATACGCATAAAAAGGGAAGATGATGTGATATGCATTAAAGGGGAAGTTGATGTGATATGCATTATATGTTATATGTGATAGCTGCGGGTGCAGGTCTGTTGAATTTCAGAAGCAGGTTTGGTAAGATCTTTAGAAAATCCGGGCAACTCCGGGTACTCTGCGAGTATATATATTTATATATATATCTCAAAGAAAAAGAGAGAAACCATTATGGCTGGTTGTAATGTCCCATTCCACAGAGACTCTTAGACTCTTGGGTAAAGAGTGTATAGAAGCTCCCAAAGTCAGAAAGAGGAAATGCATGCTCAGACTAAAGAGCATACATATTCGGTTACTTGGATGGCATTTGTCTGCAGGCAAGAGACAGGATAGCCCTGGTTCAATATCTCTTAATTCCATTTTCTTATCCATGAACCATCATGTGACAGCTGATACGTTTGGCCTTGTGTATGGGCGTACAGCCTTACCAATAGCCATACTGCATATGGGGATCAGTTGGGTAACCAAATCATTGTATCCTGATTAATTAATCCTGATTAATCCTGATATTTAATGATATGAAGGAAATATAACATTCTCTTCTCTCTCAGAATCAGACAATGAATGCTTGCAAATCAAAGAATGACTGGTTAGAGCATACAAAGAATCCAACAACACAAGATTTTGTAGAACAGAGGCAGCATCTGGAAACAATTATGCAAACAATCCTTAGCAAAATAAATACATCAAGTAAGAATATTTAAAATACAGTACTTTTTTGCCATTATTTTAACAATTAAGTATGCATTTATAGAACTTAAGCTATTGAAATTTACTATAGTGTAAAGAAATGTGTTTATGATCATCCATGGATGCTATGTGCTTTTTGCTTCATTAAAAGGGCAAGTCTACCCCAAAGTAAAATTATTTTAAAGTAGGAGGACCCCCACAACCCTAAGACTTCAATAACTATTTTTCCTTAAAGGGGAAGTTCACTGCAAATACATATGCTTTTCAGAAAAAAGAGCAGTATTTTTCCATCCCAATGACTTTAACCTGCCTATTCAGCATTTTGTCTGTGTATAAATAAATACTTCCGAAATACTGACTTCCTGTTTGCTGGACCCCTAATAGAGACCGTTATGGTTTTGTCCTTGACCCAGCGCCTGGGTTGATTCAGTTGCTCAGTAGAGATCTGAGCATGTTTGACCCATCCAACAGCCAATCAGTAGAAATTACTGTTAGGAACATTCCAAGGAAGTGGTGCATCCTGGGAAGAAGAAGGACCGTTAGAACCTGAAATGGCAGCTCACTAATGTCAACAGCAGGGAATAGCAAGGGTTTTTTTCAAAATGGGAGAGAATATCTAGAATAACTAGGTATGCATAATACAAACTAATAATTTTTAAAATATTGATATTTTCCACTGAACATTCCATTTAATGTTTCTGAACAGAGTTATCCAGCTCGATCTCTACCGGCACTTGTCATCTTTACGTCTGTACTTACGTCTGCTTCCCAAGAGTAGAAAATGTGTTGCTGTTTTACTCACAACCTAATAGCTGATATGGAATGCAGGAAATTGCATACCTTTTAATTCTTTATTAATGGGCATGTCCACTGCCAAATCTGAAATTTATACATAGTTTAAACACCCTCAAGACTGCAATACTTATGTAGTAGATGATGTACCTAAAGGCAGTTCTGTATCCCAATGTTCTCTGCACCTTCTCTTCTGCTTCCCAGCTGTGCCAGGTAAAGCAGTTTGAGAGATCATGTCACAGCCAATGACTGACTGCTGCTCCCCAAATTGCCCCCTCTGTGCATGTGTGAGCTTGAAACAAGTGCTTGTGCCAACCTATAAATATGATGTTGCTTGTGCCAACCTATAAATATGATGTTGGGAGGAAGCCAAAGTAAATAGGTCATCAATCTATTTTTTTATCTGCATTATAAATAGGAAGAGTGTCCAGCATTCTAACTACAGTACCATAAGTTGAAATATTGATATTTTAGGAGTGGACTGCAGTTAACCACCGCATATATTTCAGATTGCGAAGAAATCCAAGAAACTTAAACATTTCCTCTCAAAGAGAGGTTCTAAATCTGAGCTGAGCTTGTAAGGCTTTTGACAGGGCATTCAAATAGCTACTTGTAGATCTCATTGGGAGAAAGAATAATTGGAAGCATCAGAGCTATAATTAAACAAGTAAATGTTTGTTTTTTTTTTTTATCTAGGTATAGTCCCCAATCCCAGCAGATTTAAGACAGAGATGTGGCCACCAACTAGCTCAAATGGGACGCATGCACAAATACAATTACAAGAAAAATTCAACGTTCTCTGTAATTTGCACAGACTACCGCCAACTCCGAATTTGGACAGTCTGCAGTTTTTTCCACAAAACACCCTGATAACTCAGAAATACCCCCCACAAACTATATATTCCTGAAATCTAAACACCTTCAGCTATGTAGCACTGTAGTTCGTTCATTCATACCATCAATGGTGTGGGCGCAGTTCTTCATAGAATTTCGCATTTCTACACAATTTTCTGGAAAAATAGAGAAAAATACATTTCAAAGTTACAAAATCACACCAAAACCCCATGTAATGTAAAAAAAACTTACCAAATATCAATCTCCTAAATGTCCTGAATCAAATGGTATGCCATATGTGTGGTTACACACACGGACGTGGAAGCGACCAGTCAAAATGTAAAACAATGCGCAGTGAGCCAATAACAGCATTTTCCCAGATTTTTCAAACTGAACACCCCTCTAACTTGGAAATACCCCCGCAAAACTATATATTCTCAGAATCTACATACCTTCAGCTACGTAACGCTGTAGTTTGTTCATTCATACCATGAATGGTGTGGGCGCAGTTCTTCGTAGAAATTCGCATTTGTCTGAAAAAATGAACAAAAACAACTTCAAAAGGTAGAAATCATGCCAAAACCCCATGGAATGTAAAAAAAAGCTACTAAATATCAATCTCCCAAATGTCCTGAATCAAACGGTATGCCATATGTGTGGTTACACACGTGGACGTGGAAGCCAAAAGACACAAAGTGAAACAATGCACAATGGCTCAGAAACAGCAAAAATATTCAGTCAAATCTGAATTTGAACAGTCTGCAATTTTTCCCCACAAAACAACCCCCACAAACCATATATTTCTCGAATCCACACACCTTTATCTACGAAATTCTGTAGTTTGTTCATTCGTACCATCAATGGTGTGGGCGCAGTTCTTCGTAGAATTCACAGTTTTAGCAGATTTTCTAAAAAAATTGAAAAAAAACACTCTCAAAGGTAGAAATCATGCCAAAATCCCAAGTAATGTAAAAAAAATTTACCAAATATCAATCTCACAAATGTCCTGAATCAAACGGTATGCCCTATGTATGGTTCCACACGCAGACGTGGAATCAACTAGCCACAAAGTGAGCCAATGAACAGTGGCCCAATTACAGCAACTTTTCAGATTTGTCAGACTAAACACCCCTCTATATTAGAAATACCCCCCAAAACTATATATTCTTGGACTCTACACACCTTCAGCTACACAATGGTGTGATTCTTTTATGCATACCACCAATGGTGTGGGTGCAGTTTTGTGTACAATTTCGCTTTCTTACCAGATTTTCAGGAAAAATTTATAAAAATACAATTCAAAGTTAAAAATCATGGCAAATTTCCATGTCATGTAAAAAAAACTTGTCAATTATCAATCTTCCAAATGCCCTGAATCAAACGGTATGCCATATGCGTGGATGCACACAGGGGCGTGACCACCAACTAGCTCAAATGGGACGCATGCACCAGTGTAATTACAAGAAAAATATCAAAGTGCTCTGTAATTTCAAACAGCCCCAAAACTTTGAAATGCCCCCCACAAATAAAACCCCCAACTAAATATCAATCTCCCACATGTTCTGAATCAAATGGTATGCCATATGCGTGGATGCACACAGAGACGTGGCCACCAACTAGCTCAAATGGGACGCATGCACAAATGCAATTACAAGAAAAAATCAAAGTGCTCTGTAATTTGAACAGCCTACCCTTTTTCTAAGGAAACAGTCCCGAAACATGGAAATTCACCCCACAAACTATATATTTTTGGAATCTACACACGTTCAGCTACGTTACGGTGCCATGCTTTCATACATGCATGAAGAATTCCAGACCCAGCGATCCAAAGAACTCTGTGTTTTTACGAGATTTTGTGAAAAATAAAATAAGATGATTCAAGGGTTGAAATCCTACCTAAACCCACTTGACAAGCAAAAAAACCCACTAAATAGCAATCTCCCACATGTCCTGAATCAAACGGTGTGCCATTTGCGTGGGTGCAAACAGAGACGAGGCCACCAACTAGCTCAAATGGGACGCATTTAGAAGTGCAGTTACAAGAAAAATTTTTAAAAACGCCACAACCCACCCCCCACACACACACTCTCCCCCTTTTAGTGGTATTTTAGTGAAATCGGTTAGTATGGAGAGTCACACACGTTTTTGCACACTTTACTGATCCTAAAAACTCAATACGGTCTTTATTTGGTACCTCTGCAAAATTTCCTTCTAAAAAATAGGCTTAGTTTCCCTTGAAATCGTACAAATAAGTATCCGCGTTTACTTTACCGATATCACTGGGAACATTGGGGAGCTTGGAGAAGACAACGTTTTTTTCTAATTTATAGTTTTAGGGTAAAAAAAAAAAGGGTGTGTGTATCACTTTAAGAATTTTTTTGTGTGTATTTCCCCTTTTTTCCCCCAATCATTCCCAAAGATAATCATCAGAACATCTTAGGGAATGATACCGAACTTGGAATACGGGCATAAATGCCCGTTTTCCAATTCGAAATCCGATCGGAAAAATCACTTCCCGGAAATCATTTTCCAGGAAGTGATTTTTCATTCATTGGCAAAGATCAATAATTTGGTGATCAGAAGTGATCACCAAATTTTGATCTCTGTCCCCATTTTTTTTCTAAGTCTTCGCTAAGTAGCAAAGACTTAGAAAAAATCCTATTTGTGAATGGAACTTTGAGTTCTATTCACAAAATGTATAGTAAAAGCTGGCAGCTTGACAGCTTTTACTATACTTAGGTACTGCAGCATGATCTAAATGTAGATCTAGCTGCAGTACCTCCACTAGACCACTAGGGGGCATCAGAGCACTTGTAAGAGAAGACCCCCAGTGAAGGGGAAGCCCTGTGACATCACTGGGGGTCTCCCTTATCGGGAATACCATTTGAATCAGCGAGGGACCGGCAATGGAGGAGGGGGACCTACTTTAGGGGCTGCAAACTCCTGATCCCCCCATCGGATTTTTACTAAAGGGAAGCCCCGGACGTCCAGTGACGTCACGGGGCTTCCCTTTCCGCTGCGCCTCTGCACTTCCTGGCCGCACGAGTTCTGGAAAGGATTCCCTTTCCAGAACAGCATTTGGGGGATTGATATCTTCCGATCCCCCCCTCGGATTTGGACACAACCGAGGGGGGATCGAGGGGGCTAGGGGGGCAGTTGAATGCTGCCCCCCGATCGCCCCTAGCGGGGGGCAATTTTTTTTTTATTAAAGGGAAAGCCACAGATCGTATATTCACGATCTGTGGCAGTTTGGTCATTCACTGCACAGATCGTGAATATACGATCTGTGGCAGGGAAAGGGTTAAAGGGATGTTGCAAAATATACAATTTTTTGTTTACCCTAGAAAAAGTAATGTGAGACGTTGTATCCCATTGTTAAAGGGGAAATTAATGTGATACAATTTAAAGTTAAACGGCAATTTGATGTGATACAATTTTAAAGTTAAATGGCAAGTTGATGTGATACGTGTTAAGGGGGACTTGATGTTATACGTGTTAAAGGGGAAGTTGATGTGATACACTTTCAAAAGAAAGTTGATGTGATAGGTGTTAAAAGGGTAGTAGATGTGATACGTGTTAAAGGGGAAGTTGATGTGATACGCATTAAAAGGGAAGTTGATGTGAAATACGTTAAAGGGGAAGTTGGTCTGATACGTGTTAAAGGGTAAGTTGATGTGATATGCATTCAAGGGGAAGTTCATGTGATAGGAGTTAAAAGGGAAGTTGATGTGATACGCATTAAAAGGGAAGTTGATGTGATAGGTGTTAAAAGGGTAGTAGATGTGATACGTGCTAAAGGGGAAGTTAATGTGATACATGTTAAAGGGGAAGTTAGTGTGATACGCATAAAAAGGGAAGATGATGTGATATGCATTAAAGGGGAAGTTGATGTGATATGCATTATATGTTATATGTGATAGCTGCGGGTGCAGGTCTGTTGAATTTCAGAAGCAGGTTTGGTAAGATCTTTAGAAAATCCGGGCAACTCCGGGTACTCTGCGAGTATATATATTTATATATATATCTCAAAGAAAAAGAGAGAAACCATTATGGCTGGTTGTAATGTCCCATTCCACAGAGACTCTTAGACTCTTGGGTAAAGAGTGTATAGAAGCTCCCAAAGTCAGAAAGAGGAAATGCATGCTCAGACTAAAGAGCATACATATTCGGTTACTTGGATGGCATTTGTCTGCAGGCAAGAGACAGGATAGCCCTGGTTCAATATCTCTTAATTCCATTTTCTTATCCATGAACCATCATGTGACAGCTGATACGTTTGGCCTTGTGTATGGGCGTACAGCCTTACCAATAGCCATACTGCATATGGGGATCAGTTGGGTAACCAAATCATTGTATCCTGATTAATTAATCCTGATTAATCCTGATATTTAATGATATGAAGGAAATATAACATTCTCTTCTCTCTCAGAATCAGACAATGAATGCTTGCAAATCAAAGAATGACTGGTTAGAGCATACAAAGAATCCAACAACACAAGATTTTGTAGAACAGAGGCAGCATCTGGAAACAATTATGCAAACAATCCTTAGCAAAATAAATACATCAAGTAAGAATATTTAAAATACAGTACTTTTTTGCCATTATTTTAACAATTAAGTATGCATTTATAGAACTTAAGCTATTGAAATTTACTATAGTGTAAAGAAATGTGTTTATGATCATCCATGGATGCTATGTGCTTTTTGCTTCATTAAAAGGGCAAGTCTACCCCAAAGTAAAATTATTTTAAAGTAGGAGGACCCCCACAACCCTAAGACTTCAATAACTATTTTTCCTTAAAGGGGAAGTTCACTGCAAATACATATGCTTTTCAGAAAAAAGAGCAGTATTTTTCCATCCCAATGACTTTAACCTGCCTATTCAGCATTTTGTCTGTGTATAAATAAATACTTCCGAAATACTGACTTCCTGTTTGCTGGACCCCTAATAGAGACCGTTATGGTTTTGTCCTTGACCCAGCGCCTGGGTTGATTCAGTTGCTCAGTAGAGATCTGAGCATGTTTGACCCATCCAACAGCCAATCAGTAGAAATTACTGTTAGGAACATTCCAAGGAAGTGGTGCATCCTGGGAAGAAGAAGGACCGTTAGAACCTGAAATGGCAGCTCACTAATGTCAACAGCAGGGAATAGCAAGGGTTTTTTTCAAAATGGGAGAGAATATCTAGAATAACTAGGTATGCATAATACAAACTAATAATTTTTAAAATATTGATATTTTCCACTGAACATTCCATTTAATGTTTCTGAACAGAGTTATCCAGCTCGATCTCTACCGGCACTTGTCATCTTTACGTCTGTACTTACGTCTGCTTCCCAAGAGTAGAAAATGTGTTGCTGTTTTACTCACAACCTAATAGCTGATATGGAATGCAGGAAATTGCATACCTTTTAATTCTTTATTAATGGGCATGTCCACTGCCAAATCTGAAATTTATACATAGTTTAAACACCCTCAAGACTGCAATACTTATGTAGTAGATGATGTACCTAAAGGCAGTTCTGTATCCCAATGTTCTCTGCACCTTCTCTTCTGCTTCCCAGCTGTGCCAGGTAAAGCAGTTTGAGAGATCATGTCACAGCCAATGACTGACTGCTGCTCCCCAAATTGCCCCCTCTGTGCATGTGTGAGCTTGAAACAAGTGCTTGTGCCAACCTATAAATATGATGTTGCTTGTGCCAACCTATAAATATGATGTTGGGAGGAAGCCAAAGTAAATAGGTCATCAATCTATTTTTTTATCTGCATTATAAATAGGAAGAGTGTCCAGCATTCTAACTACAGTACCATAAGTTGAAATATTGATATTTTAGGAGTGGACTGCAGTTAACCACCGCATATATTTCAGATTGCGAAGAAATCCAAGAAACTTAAACATTTCCTCTCAAAGAGAGGTTCTAAATCTGAGCTGAGCTTGTAAGGCTTTTGACAGGGCATTCAAATAGCTACTTGTAGATCTCATTGGGAGAAAGAATAATTGGAAGCATCAGAGCTATAATTAAACAAGTAAATGTTTGTTTTTTTTTTTTATCTAGGTATAGTCCCCAATCCCAGCAGATTTAAGTAACATTTGCCTTTTCTTTATGGGGAGAAACTGTATGATGTTTTACAAAGGGGATGCTGGTTTGTCCCCAAAAAATCGCTATCACTGAAAATTCCTGGCTCCTTCTGTATCTTAGAGCAGTGCTTAACTACTTATGTGACTCGGTTATTTAAGTACTGTACCCAAAATGTTCGATATGCTGAAATCCCAAATGTAGAACCACCATACTACTAGTGAAGATATTTTCCCCTTTAGAGAAATAAGACATTATATTACAATACTAGTAAGACTATGCACGGAGAGACGTTATCACTCTCTATTGCCTCCTCTAGGCAATGCACTGAGCCGATAGAGGGTTACCGAATTCAAACGATACATTTGAGGGTTACCAAACGATACAAAGGTTATTGCTGAAAAAGAACATTTGAGGGATAACATTCAAGGGTTATGGCTAAAACGGTACATTCGAGGGTTATGGCCAAAAATCCTTGATGTGTGTTTTATTGTTCTCTATTTGTGTAATTTATATAACAACTTAATTTTTTGTATCTGTGTAGTAAACTTTGTGTCTTTCATTGTAGGACCGGAGAGTGAAAAATCACACAAACGTTGAAATACCATGGCATAACTGGCAAAACAAATTTCTCTTTGTGGTACACCATTCTTATGCTAGGCTCTGTAATTTCCCCTCATGTTTTTCTGTTTAAATTGTAATAGGGTGTGAACTGTATACATATTCTACATTCATATTCTGTAATAGTATATACTTCTATACTAAGACATGACAAATATTAAAATTAGGGTGGCAAATGATGCACAAATGTATAAATAATTTCAAAGCACTGTACACCTTTAAATTACTATAACAGATTTAGAAATGCATTAATGAAAAACTCATCTTTGTTTAAAGAGAAAATTCAGTGCAAATACATATACTTTTAATAAAAAAAGGCACAATTTTCACATTACAATTAATTGAATCTGCCCATCAAGCATTTTGTCAGTGTATAAATAAATGCTTCCAAAATACTGACTTCCTGTTTGCAGTACCCCTAATAATATGTTCTTGCCCTTGACTCAAGTTTGCATAGTATCAGATCACCCATACCAAACTGCACATTGCAAACATATCCAATCTTCAAATTCAAGTGTTATTTGTTTGTGAACAGGTCTTAGAGTGTATACTGAACAGAGGAACTATTGTCTCCTATGTGTCCCCCCAAAAAAATTATTTAAGGCCACAATTTGCAATATAATCTGTTGGTACATCAGTCCATATCAGGGGCATGTTTAGGGGGATTACAGGTGGTCAACCCAAAGGTGTAAGGTAAGGATGGTGCCAATAAAGGGTTACATTTTAGTTTTGGGGATGGACATGCCCTTTAATAGTTGGGGAAAGGTACGAATTTGTGGCTTGCACACACTATCAACATGTTGTAATGTGTATAAAAACATCCATTACAATGCGTTTGTAGGTGTATTTGTGTTTTTTTATACATGTTTCAATGTGTATTAGATTGAGGCCACATTGAAGCACTTAGATGCGCACCAGAAATGCGCACACAAACATGCGCGACTGCATACACGTCACCGGCACGCATTTGTCCCAGCTGACCGTTCACCAAAAGCGAGTGGTCGGCCAGGACAATTCACTGTTTGTTGTGGCGAAAGTGCCCACAGCCAACAGTTCATAGTGCTGCTCGTGCAGTCCCATAGGGAACCGTATGATCCCGTGATTTAATAGCATACCAGATCGGAAGAACAGGCGACCAAAATCAGATGAAGCATCTAATGGTGTGTATGATCTGTTAATATAAATGAATGGCCATATAATAAACTCTCTAGTGCATTGTTTACCAATAGGTCATTTTAGAGGATTCATGGACATTCTTTAAAATTAGAAGAAAAGAAGTTTTATAGTAAAGTTAGGAAAGGTTTCTTTACAGTTAGAACCGTGGAACTGTCTTTCTGAAAATGTGCTAAAGGCAATCCATTGAATAGCTTCAAGAGTGGGCTGGGAAAGTTTCTAAAATTCCAAAATAATGAAAATTGGACTAGATGGATTTATTCCTTTATTCATCTTTCAATATATTACTATGTATGTATATACTTGGTGATATTCACCTGATTGTCAGCCAAGTGTATGGCACAAAACTGATGGATACGTTTACTTAAACAAAGCAATGTATGTACATTTCTGCTGCTTTTTTAACAAAACGAACATAGCCATTGGGGGTGGGCTAGGGTGCCCTACACTACAGGAAAATGTTTTGTTTTTTTTTTTCTGGATGGGGATACCCTTTAAATGCAAAGTGACAGTCATGATTTAATTTCTTTTCAACAATGGGTTAAGCACATGGTTTATTGTTTTCGTTAATGTAGCATACTGTTACAAACATAACATAAGCATATGTCTAAAAAGACCAACAGCAACTTAGTCTGAAAACAGAAATATTGCTGGTTACCAAATGAAAAATTAAAGGTTATATCCACCCCCAAAACTAAAATTAAACCCACTACAGTACCCTTAACTCAGTCCCTGGGTCCAAAACAGTGTGCTTCACACCCTTTCCCTGCCGAGACCCAGCACCAGGCACAATCCTACACCTGCTAAGTATCTTTAAAAAATTCGGCCCACTACTTTTTTTTTTTTTTGGAGGATGTTAAATCAAACAACCCCTTAAATAGAAATGTGAAAAATGTTTAGGTGTCCCACAAATTCCAAAAATGTTACGCTTCACCAGCTACAGCATAGCCCACACCTTGCCTAAAGAATTTTCTTTTTTTTAACCATGAAGAAATTTCCATGTGAATGTAACTTTCTTGAGAATGACCTGAAGGAGGCAGTGTACCTGCGTGTATTTAGAGGAGCACCTCCCTCCTTTAGCCAGAGCTTGTTTTACGTATGAGTAAGTACCAAGGCAGGTACGAAACGTGTCAGGTGTTTTTCTGGCTTGCATAATGGATCGTTAATAAAGTTGAACTTCGATTTTAATTCACTTAGTATGCTGGTTCCTTGAACATCAGTGTGCACGTCCTTGTTTTAGTGAATTTATGGTTACTGTGGATGAGCTGTGGCGATGGGCTCGGGGCTGGATGCACCTGAGCCACTCTTCTTAAGCGGTTAGTGCTTAATTGAACACCTTACCTGTATATCCATTATCCGAGGAGACTGGAAGAGAGAAGGGTCTGGGGCTTATACTTAAAGGGTAAATAAAGTTGAAAAAAAAAATAATTTTGATATATCCTCAATAAAAGTTAGCTATATGCTTGTAAACACACAAAAAAAAGAGATAACCCTCAACCAGACCCAGGTACACACCTACTGACTTACCCCTCCTTTTTCGTGTCAGCAATGCTTAAAGGGTAACTATAGTCAAAAAAACAAATATTGACTAATCATTAAAAAAAAGTTTGTTTTTTTAACCCCCAACCTGACACAAAAGTCAGAAGAAGATCCTGCACACCTAAACTGGAGATTACAGAGAAATACTTGTAGGGTGCTTCCAGAACTGCAGCTAACAGCACGTACAAAAAATAAAAGGAAAACTGGGCACACCAGGCTTGAAAACAGACTATTTAATTTAGTGATGTTTCGGTACTGTGTGGCACCTCCCTCAGACAAACTACTATATAATAATAGTTTGAGGAAGGTGCCACACAGTACTGAAACGTCACTAAATTAAACAGTCAGTTTTCAAGCCTGGTGTGCCTAACCTGGCACAGGTACACACACCTACTGACCTACCCCTCCATTTCCGTGGCAGCCATACTTAAAGGGTAACTTTAGTAAAAAAAAAAAACTTTTTGCTTAATAATCCAAAAAGTTTTTTGAACTTCCAACCTGACCCAGTTAAACACCTACTGACCTACCCTTCCATTTCCATGGCAGCCATATTTAAAGGGTAACTTTCATCAAAAAACAAATTTTGACCAATAATAAAAAAGTTACAGGGAGATTCAATAAAAGTTCTTAAAAATTGTTCTAATTTTGCCTCAACCAATCAGATGTTAGCTTTCAAATGTTAAATAAGATTGGTTGGGGCAAAATTAGCACCATTTTTAACAATAAGAACTTTTATTGAATCTCCCTGATAGTCATTTATCCCCCAACCTGACACAAATACACATACAAACTGACCTACCCATTTATTCATGTGAAAGCCATATTAAAAGGGTCACTATACTCACTCAAACAACTTTGTATAATCTGAAAGTACGTTAAGGTAGTAAAATGATGTTACTTACATGTGTCTGTGCCTGCTTTATTAGTGAATTTTCAATGTTTAGTAACTGCCCCCCCCAATTTAAAAACTTGTAATCCAGCAGAAACTGGATACATCGATTTATATAATAAAGAGCCTTCACAGCTGACACTATACAGCTCATTAACATATCTTCCTGACACTGCTGAGTGGGTGGGGCTGCTGCTGTGTTAGACACTTTCTCCCTCTCTTCTAACAGGCAAGTACATGCTGCTGAAAGTGGGTGGGGGAGGGCTGCTGCTGTGTGACGACACTTCTCCCTTCCAGAAAGAAAGCACACATGCTGGGGGGGCTCCTGAAAGTCACCTCCTGTGGCACACCCATGTAGATAGAGATAGACAGACAGACAAACAGGTAGATAGACAGATGTATAGATTGATATATAATAGATAGAAAGCTTGTTAAGGTTCTCATTCATCCAGGTCAAGGTATATCTGTTGTATTCAGTTAGATCAACTGGACTTGAAGTTTAGTTCTTAAAGACGTTTTGGTAGTCATCCGACTGGCTTTCTCAATTCAGAATGACTTGTACAAGAATCTGTTGGCAATTATGTACTCACTCAGTCATTCTGAATTGAGAAAGACAGTCAGATGACTAGCGAAACGTCATCAAGAACTTAACTAAATCCAGTTGATCTAACTGAATACAACAGATATAATAGTAACATACATACATAGTAACATAGTAACATAGTAATTAAGGTTGAATAAAGACATACGTCCATCAAGTCCAACATATTCACTTTTTTTTTTTAACCCTAACAGTTGATCCAGAGGAAGGCAAAAAACCCCAGCTAAAAAGGGGGAAAAAATTCCTTCCTGACTCCAAACGGCAATCGGAAAGTATCCCTGGATCAACCAGATCTATATGCATTAATACCAGTAATTCTCAATATTTTTTAGTTTTAGAAACTTATCCAGGCCTTTTTTAAAGTTATTCAATGAACTTGCCATTACCACATCTGCTGGAAGACAGTTCCACAGTTTCACCGTTCTCACTGTAAAGAAACCTCTCCTAACCTGAAGATGAAACTTCTTTTCTTCCAACCTTAAAGGATGTCCACGTGTCCTCTGATATGACCTATTAGTGAACAATGCACCAGAGAGCTCATTGTATGGGCCATTAATATATTTGTACAAGGTTATCATGTCCCCACGCAACCGCCGCTTCTCCAATGTAAGCAGCCCTAACTTGTCTAATCTGCCTGCATATTCAAGCCCCATCCATTCCCCTTATTAATTTAGTTGCCCTTCTCTGAACTGCCTCAATTTCCAAGATGTCCCTTTTGTATATGGGATTCCAAAACTGCACCGCATATTCCAAATGAGGCCTTACCAGTGCCTTGTAAAGAGGGAGAATAATATTTTTCTCTCTTGAATCTATTCCCCTTTTTATACAAGACAATATCTTGCTAGCTCTAGCTGTTGCTACCTGGCATTGTTTGCTACAGCTAAGTCTGTTATCTACCAGAACCCCCAAATCTTTTTCCATTACAGATGAACTTAACACAGAGTTATTTATGGTGTAGATGGCACAGGGATTATTAAATCCCAAATGCATCACCTTACATTTATCTACATTGAATCTCATCTGCCATTCTTCTGCCCATTTTGATAATCTATCTAGGTCTGCTTGCAGCACTTGCACATCATTTGAAGTTTCCAAAGCTCTGCATAATTTAGTGTCATCAGCAAACACAGAGACCTTGCTCTTAATGCCCCCTTCTAAGTCATTTATAAACAGATTAAACAGAAGCGGCCCCAGTACAGAACCCTGAGGCACTCCGCTTAGAACTTTAGCCCACATAGATGTAGCTCCATTAACCACCACTCTCTGTTTGCGGTCCAATAACCAGTTCTCTATCCATGAACAAATGTTTTCTTCAAGGCCAACAGTCCTCAGTTTATACATTAGTCGCCTATGTGGCACAGTATCAAAAGCTTTTGCAAAATCCAAATATACCACATCCACTGCTGTGCCTGAGTCCAACTTCTTACTCACTTCTTCATAAAAACCAATTAAATTTGTCTGGCATGATCTATTTCTCATAAATCCATGCTGACTACTACTAATAAGATGATCTCTGGAGACAAAGTCAAGGATATGATCCCTTAACAAAGTTTCCATCACCTTCCCTGCCACTGATGTTAGGCTTACAGGTCTATAGTTACCAGGCTGTGAACGACTACCTTTTTTGCATATTCGCATTACATTGGCTTTTTTCCAATCCAGCGGCACATCCCCAGACAAAAGCGAATCTGAAAATATGAGAAACAGTGGTCTAGCTAGAACTGAACTAAGCTCTTTTAAAATCCTAGGATGCAATCCATCTGGTCCTGGGGCTTTATTGATATTAACTTTGTCTAATTGTTTCCGTACCATATCCTCCATTATCCAATGTGAAAACTCTTCATTTCTTCCCTGCATATTGCTACAATCCCTACTGTAAGGACAAGGATTCTCAACAGTAAAAACAGATGTAAAAAAACGGTTTAGCAGATTAGCCTTTTCGGCATCCTCTACAACCACCTCAGCTCCATTATTTAATGGTACCACATTCTCAGTCCTCATCTTTTTACCATTTATATACTTAAAAAACAATTTGGGGTTGGACTTGCTTTGTTCGGCAATCTGTATTTCATTTTCTATTTTAGCTAGTTTAATTGCTTTCTTGCACTCTTTATTACAGCTTTTGTACTCCCCGTAAGCCTGTTCTGTGCCTTCTGATAGATAGATATTATAGGCAGACAGAGCGATAGACAGATATATAGAAAGATCAGACAGATAAATAGGAGACCAATATGAATAATCACTCATATTTGGGGTTGTATTAACTAATGTTTTGACATGACATGTTTTGGGAGATCCTAGTAAGAGGTCACCGAAGGGATACAAATTAGCATACCTGGTTTGAGTGACCGGCCTTTCCCTGTACATGCTATTATTTAAAATGAAGATTTCTGAGAATCTACAGCTCGGATTTCAAATCTGAAAAATGTGTTGGGAGTAGTGGACTATTAAACTATCTAACGGTATAATATTTTGAATTATATATATTCTAGTTTGGGAGTAGACCCCCTGCCCCCCCCAAAAAACAAACCCCAAAACGTTAGAATGGAGGAGGTAGCATTGATAATTCCTACCTCCCAATACTGTTTCTGTGAAGAGTCAAAGAAAACTGCTTCTGCAAACAATATTGGGAGGTAAAAATAATCAATCCTGCACAACAGGTACTTTTTAAAAAATACATTTTTAGCATAGTTGTCCTTTACCATCTGCAGGTTACCAAGGTCTTAACAACTTTCACAGCTATATGAACATCTTTCATATTGATTATTTATTCAAGAAAACACCAGAGATCATTTAGAAAGGCAACAATAATGCAATATATATTTTTTTCTTTATAAACAAATCCAACAAATCTGATCTTTAGCACCAATGGAGAGAACCCTTTGGCAACAGCCAACATCTGATTATCTCTGCTTCTTATGGCTTTAAAGGCACTAATAATGCAATATACCTGCAAACTATTGGGACTAGATGTTTATTAAACCCAATCATGCTATCATGCTATATGAAGACTGGCATGCAACATAAGAAAAAACGGCTTTTGAGCATTTCATTTAAAATGCAACAGGAAAATTTTAAATGGTGGAAATAAAAATCAAGTATAGGGCATATGGCTTCTTTCCCACTGGAAAACTTAAAGCATTATTTATTAAATTCAAAATAGACATGATTTCTACACATATATTATCTGTGCAGATACAAAATACAACAGTGCCTATATTTTGTGCACTCTCTCATACCCTACAGTAGTTGGAAGGAATTAAGGGGGAGAATTACCCAGAGCCACTATCGCTCTGGTTAGATTTCCCATAAGTGATTCAATATTATGTGTGCAGCTCTAGGACAAATACCCAACAGGCTTTCACCTGCACACGACTTTAACACCAGCTATTAGCTGGCATTAAAAACACACATATCTGTGCACACGCAAAATTGAATTGCTTACACCGACTGCGCTAGTGTCTTTTGTGATACCCACACAGTATGAAAAATAAGGTAAAATATAAAAGATGAAAGCGATATATCTATGTGTTCTTTTCTAGATAAATGGGAGATGATTGTGCAAACAAAAAATTATAACTTTAATTCGGAATGAGAGAATAAGTGCTGATTGTATCAACTGAATTATTTTCTTATTTTGGTTGCGCAGTGTATCGCAGGTACTTCTTGCCAGAAGGAAGTTCTTTAGTGAAAACTCCACATGGGTACAGTTTACTTGCGGATTCTTCTGGGACAGTTGGAGGCACCATTACTCGATCACCAGGCTAAGTAAAAGAAATAAAAATTAAAAATCGCACTTAACGGTGTTCAGACAACAACTAACAATATGGATCTTAATATGACTGTCTACATTGCTCACACTTTGTGGTTTTGACTTAATATTCCTACATTTTACACTGTTTCTTATGACACAAATGTTCCAGTAGCAAGTCTGTTGCAGCTTATGCTTTAACTGTCTGCAAGGGTTCAAAATGTTATTCTGTATAATAATTTCCCTGCATTTACAATGCAGAGTAGTAGATACATTCCAAAAAATATGGAAGCATGTCTGTATTATGGAATTAGAGTTAGAATATTCAATATTAGGTCCGTCACTTTTACAACATGACACATTTAAAGAATAAACCAGAAGAAAATGTACATATCTGTATATTGCCAAACCACCTTTCCGGGATAGCCCCTTTCCTCAGGTCTTTAGGCTGGGTACACACAGTAAGATACTTCCGGCCGCCCGACCCGACCGATAGTGCCGTGTGTCAGTCGGAAATATCTGATGGTTTGGGGCGACCGAGCTCGGTCGCCCTGTTCTTTCATATTGGCCACTATTGCTGCGACCAACAGTCATTTATCCTGGCCACGCACTCGCTAGTAGTTTGGACAAAAACTCGGCTGGTATGTACCCAGTCTTAGGTTTTAAATAGAGATTGACTAGAACTTAAACCCAAAGTCGAACTGGATTTTACTAGTTCAAATGAACTCTGACTTTAACCAATGACATATTTTTAGCAGAAAAAAAAGACAACTCGACAGGCTTTTCTGGGTGGAAAAGGCAACTCGACAGGCGCCTTGTGATGTGTTACCGCCCATGTTCTCTTGCACGATGCATACTCCGAGGGAGAGAAGATGTGGTGTGGGGGTATGTCCAGAGGGGCCACGCTTGCCTGGCTCCTCAACAATGGTGGCAAACTGCAGTGAGCATACTTTAATTCAATGGTTAACCTTTTGCCCAATTTTCCCTATATGTTGCAAATATGACGCAAATTACAAAAATAAAGATTAAATGGGAAGTTCAGTGCAAATACACTGCGGTCCAAAAATGACTTTAGGTAAATTGATAAATTGCAAAAACTCTCAGGAGAGCAATTCCTATTTCCATTGTTTATTTTACATAGTTTTGAAGATATTTACATTTTTGTGTGTGATATGGCAGCAGCATCACCAGGTCCCCTGCACTTGCTGCTTCCTGCTCTGAAACCTGTCAGTCAATCTGCCCTGTGTCTCCTCCCCTTTGCAGCCCCCCTGGTCCTTCCCACTCATGGACCCCATGGTCCCTCCAGTTGCAGGCCCCCCTTGGCCCATTCCCTTAAAACCCCATGTGGCCCCGCCCACTCACGGGTGCCTAAGCCCCACTAGCTCACAGGTGCTGTGGGCCACTATGACAAATCCCCCCCCCCCCCCAAACTGTGGAAACAGCCTTTTCAGGCAGAGTGACTGAAAAGGCTGTTTTCACATAGTGAGAGAGAAGGGCTGTAGATTCCCTTACCTTCTCTGCAGCTGCAGGTCCTTCACACAGCAGATAGGAGGGGCTTCCTGTCTCCCTCACACTGAGGGAGTCGGAGGCTGTGCTCCCTGGTGGCACTGTGCAGGAGAAGCCTTAGGAATGTCACATGTCAGCCTCCCACCCATTAACTTTCTGGTCAGTCATTTCTTTATATCTTGGGCTGTGGAGCATGTAGAGAGGTGGTTGATGGCTCGTTTTAAAGGTAGGAAACTGGCATTTCATTTAAACTGAACTAGTTTGGAGACCACAGTTCCCCTCTAAGTCTGTGTATAAATAAATGCTTCCAAAGTTCTGACTTCCTGTTTACAGGACCCTCTAATAGGGACGGTTATGGTCTTGCCCTTGACCCAGCAGCCAGGTTGATTCAGTTGCTCAGTAGAGGTCTGAGAATGACTGACCCATCCAACAGCCAATCAGTAGAAATTACTTTTGAAACATTTCACTTTAGTGTGCATTCTGCGAAGAAGGACTGTTACACAACCTGAAATGTCAGCTCACTAATAACAGCAGGGAATAGCAAGGGTTATCGGCATAATATTGGAGCAAAACAAGGGCATATTGTGTCAGCAGAAAACACCTATCGGTCACTAAAAAGGAAATAAAATACTAAAAAATAATTCATTGAGTTGCATTAGCCATTTGTGTCTGTTCACATTTTGAATTTTTTTTTTTTGTTTGCTTTTATACCCTTCATATAGGCTACTTAGCTTGTTCAAAATCCTAAGTGATATGGTCATCAAAAGTCTGTCTGTATGGGAATTTGCTATTTTACACAGCAGGGGCTAATATTACTTTACTGAATTGTTAATGCAGGGGCAAACCATTTCCCAGCTGAAATGGAATTAATCATTAAAAAACCCACACCTCTTTTACCCACCTGCCTAATAATTTAGCTTTTTGGAAAGTTCTGAAAAACAGCTAGTCAGTAAGGGCTAGGCAACACTGAAGCGGCTTTAAGCGCGATCCGATCGCAATTGCGAACCGATCACGCTTTTAAAAGTGCACACTAGTGTGGGCCATTGGATGTGGCCACACTAGTGTGCTAGGGAGCGCTGCATTGCGATTCATAAATCGCAGCGCATGCGTTACGCATTTTTGTGCGCAATCACAGATGCTCTGATTGTGAATAATTGGGCGATCGCAATCACACACCAACACGTGCGCAAATGTGAGTGTTCGTGCACATACGAGCGCTGTATAGTGTGGCCTCAGCCTAAGGACTAACCCAGTGATATTATGAGGGGTCTGTGAAGGACCCATTTTTTAGTGAATCCATGCTGAAATAGGAGGGTGGTTTTGGGACAACGATTTCATGACTAAAGCAAAGGAAAGCCAGTCCAATGTATTACTATTATGGATTTATATAGCGCCAACATTTTCCGTAGTACTTTTATTAGGCACATACACATACCAGTATGTCTTTATAATTGTGGGGGAGAAGCTCATGCAAGCACGGGGGGGAAATCCTCCCCCAGCTACATTTGCTTGTATAAGTTTCCTCTGGGTATGCATGGGCTTCCCCTGGGTTACTTATATTGTAAAGGACACATGTATATGATTTAGATAAAAACGGTACACTTAAAGTATCTAAAAGATACCCCACAATGTAATGCTTCTGGCTAAAGTAACCATTATTAAATTGATAATCATATTTTTGTAGGGTGAAGCCAAATGGAAAGTAGGTCCGTCTGGCTTCCAAGCTGACTTTTACCTTCCAATCCACTGGGGTTGCAACATTGTGAACTGCAGTAAGCTGAAGGGAGTCCACAACTCTCAAGATTTCATCAAAGTTTCTTCCAGTTGTAGCTGGGTACAGAATAGAAAGCTTCAATTTTTTATCAGGGCCAATGATAAAAACCTGAAGCGAAAAAAAAACAAAATGGATTTTCTGCACAGTAGGTCCAATTAATTTTTACTTATTAGCTCTGTGCCATGCTTTTATACTCACACATCGTGCAGTCACTGGCATCCCATCCATGTCCTTTTCATCAGGATCCAGCATACCAAGTTTTACTGCAAGGTCCCGTTTGGGATCTGCAATAATGGCAAAGGGCAGTGTCTCTGTTGGCTCATCACAGTTGTAAGAATTAATATCCTAAAAGGATTAAAATATTGCTTAGTGACAATTTATATATTGTCGGAAAAACAAAAGAATCTGGAACTCTTGTTTTTATATGCTACATAAAGATCTATTTAATTCAAATAATGCGTTTGCTTTGATCGAGCATGATCTTTTCAAATCACTGCAAAATTTTTAATATATTGTGTTATAAAGATTACGATTTGTAATAGTTCATCTTAAAGGAATAGTCAGCAAAGGAGTTCACCCTCGGGTATGTTGTCCTACTGCGTTTCCGGCTCCTGTTGTTAATTGAATTAAATGTGAGGTAAGTAATAGCTCCTTAACCTCCCATTCTTCAATTAATGAGTAAAAGGATAGGTTCACTTTTTGAGTGAACCTATCCTTTAAAGAACTAAAGGGTTAAGGTTTGTACACATGTATGATTTGGAACCGAGCCACAACGCATTTGTGCAAAGAAACGTCCGCTTCGGCCAAAAATCACACTTGCGATTCTCACCCAAAATGGCCGTTCGGCACACAAATGCATCATGGTTGGAGGTCGTGGCTCGGTGTAGCCATCGTACGTGTGTATGAACCTTTCCACCCCTATTAGTACTTCCAAGGGTGTCAACCAAAATCATATTATCCTTACTTCTGAAAGAACAGCCTAACTACTGAAATCTAGTTTATAAAAGTGCTGCTTCTGTCCAGTCCACATACTGCCCCTTCACATGGCAGGCAGTTCAACCTATGAGAAGAAATCTGCAGGAAGCACACTTTTCCATAGGAAGAACTTGATTTTGATCGCCAGCTAAGTGAGAGGGAGGCACCCACCCAGACAAAAGCAGCACTTTGTAAGTCGTTTATTTGTTAGGTCCAACACAAACTTTAAAAAAAAAAAAAATTATCCGTTATTTATACTGGACAAAAATTTAAATGCCTAGTGCAGGGGAGGCCAACAGACATGGCAAGTCTAAAATTATGATGGCGCCAGGATGTGTGTCCCAATTCTGTGGCCACAGGAGAAGTTATGTAGCGCCAGAGGTTAGAATACCTTGGTCTGTGAACTGCCCTAAATTTGTAAATTTATCATCATCAAAGACCTGCCACAATATAGGTATATAAATATAATATTTATACACAAGTGTTTATTGTAATGGTCATAATAACCTACACAGGTCAGTCAATGGGGTGAGTACATCCACCAGGACAGAGAGTATGGATGCTTAAAAGGTATGTTCAACCTCCTTTTTTTTTCCCCCATTAACCCAGGACCACCACCCCCACACAGTAATGCCAGGTCCATCAGAATTAGCCACCTGTGTGGCTAAAAAAAAACACAATTTTATTGCAGACGAACAAGTCATTGACTAAGTGATTGCTGGGCTGCCATATAGTAATCCAAAGATAGCACTCCACTATAATCGAACCAATTGCCCCGGTGCAACATCCATATCGTAAAGAAACTCACAAAAAATTTACTCAGGGGACTTGTCATATCAAAAATTCTAATTTATTGCAAACTAATAAGCCCTATCCCAACCTCAGTAGAGCTGAATTGGAAGCTATTTCCACTCAGAAAGATGATCCGAATATTGTTATTCGCTCAGCGGAAGGGGAGGGATAGTGCTGCTTGACAAACATTACTATAGAGATGTTCTGATATCAATACCTACAAGCTTTGTATCTATGACCCAACACGTCATTTTAAGAAACTGGTTGAGGAGTTGGTGGATGGTGCTCTTATGGCAGGTTGGATTAATGAAACTTGTGCCCAATTTTTAAAGACATCAGAGCCAATTTGTCTGATTATTTATACTCTTCCAAAGATATATAAAAGAGTTTAATGTCTCCACCAGGGCGCCCTATAGTTACCTCCCATGGCTCTCTTCTCAAACAGTTAGCCCAGTTGATACATTCTTGCAGCCGGCAAGGAAAATGGATTCCTATTTGAGGGATAATGGCGAGTTACGCAGTTTATTAATCAATTTGCCATTTGTTATGACAGATAAGTTGCTGGTAGTAATTGATGTCAGCAGCTTATATACAGTGATACCGCAAGAATTGGGCATCCAAGCCTGTCGGAAAGTGTTGGTGTCTATGGGACACACTAATCCGCCAGTTTAATTTCTTATGGAACTGCTACGTATCATACTGGGTAAGAACTATTTCAGATTAGAAGATAGCCAAGGCACTGCAATGGGGTCCAATGTGGCCCCATCACTGGCTAATGTCTTTATGCAAGAATATGAAGTGAACTGCTTGTTACCTGCCTTGGGTTGGAGATGCTTAACAAAAGGTACATTGATGACTTGTTTTTGATATGGGAGGGTGACTGAGTCGATAGATCAGGTGATCAGAGAGGTAAATTCGATGGATTCTCCCATACGATTGACCTGTAAAACTGACCCCGAACTTTCTGGACCTAAGAATCTTTAAAACTGAGGTTGGTCTTGGTATATAGGAAAGAGACGGATCGGAATTCTATTCTTCATGCGCCGGCACTTAATAAGTCCATACCATATACTCAGTTTTTAAGAGTTTTGAGGAACAATACAGACCCAGTAAGAGCTGAAAAGCAGTTATACAAAATTACCTGCTGTTTTCTGGATCGTGGCTACAAAGAAAAGCTCCTTAAGGAACAGTTAAAGCCCTTACTACGGTGATTGAAAAGACTCTGTTTAACTCCAGCATGGGACCCCCCAGGATGGTTTTCACCATGGAATATACCCCATTGAGTAACTATTAAAAACTTGATTTCACACTATTGGGAATTTGTACAAAAGGATCTTTCTTCACCCTTTAATCGCCATCAATTACGTTTTACTTTTAGGAGGGGTCGCAATCTAAAAAATCTATTGGTCAAAACGGACTTGCAGGTAAAACAGAGAGAGACACAACTTGTGATGGATGGAGGCACCAAGACTGGATGTTTTAAATGTCCCAATTGTACCACTTGTCGGTATTTGTTGGTAGGAAATGAGTTTCCTCATCCACTGACAGGAAAGATTTAAGATTCGACAAAAGACTTACCTGTGTTGGTACCCACGTTGTCTATTTTATCACCTGCCCTTGTGGGAAATATTATATTTTTGTGATAGAATGGCGAATCACAGGGCTTAGATATGAGCAGCGTGTCTAATGATCAGAAAAAGGGTGCTAAAGCAGCTAAATGCGATTTACCTGTTGCACGTCACTTTAAGGAGATGGGGCATAATTTATCAATGTTGCGCTATATGGTGATTGACCAAGTCCCAATGGGTGTTCAAAACAGAGACCCCGCAACTATTGAGATGCAAATCCAGTTGGATTATTAGGGTACGTACTTTGGTTCCCTTAGGGCTCAATGAGAACTTGAATATGAACTGCTTCTTATGAGATATATATATGTGTGACTTTAATCCTCGTTTAGTATAAAATGATGTTTTGCATGCACTATATGCATACATATAATTAAAGTAGCCATTTTCGTTCTATTTTACAATGTTAACCCTTCATTCACTCCAATGAACATATTCTGTGAGGATTCCCCTAAGCCAGAGACCTAAAAGTCTAGAAATATAGAGATAAATTATAGTCCCTATTCAATCCATTGGGATAAAGGGAGCCCAACCTTTTAATCCACCAAACTTCCCTACATTTTAATCGGTGTTCCCTATTCCAAACATAATTCAAGGGTATAGATTCTAATATCTTGAACTTCATTTCAGTTGCTAGATGTCCCTTGTCTATATAGTGTTTAGACAAGGGTAAATGTATTTGTCTAGTATTCACCGAGGATCTATGATGTGTCATCCTCAACTTTTGTGTGGTCTCACCTACATACAGTAGGTCACATGGAAATACAATCACATACACTACAAATTTAGTGTCACATGTATAATCTCCCCCCAAATGGGGTATAGTAAATTTATTTCCCTGCAATGTTAGGGGACAATAAATGCAATTGTAACATGGGCGCATTCCATCTCGGCCTTTAGTCAGCCATGTAGTTCCTCTCTCTGTTTCAGAACATATATCCCCCTTAGATCTAGAGCGAACTACTCTGGAACCTATCGTCTTATTTCTTTAAAAGGGTATGTCCACCCTTAAAATTTTTTTTTTCCAACCACGCCAAGGTAACCCTCATATTTAAAAAGCCAAAGGGCTGAGTGGGAAGGGAGAGAGCCTGTTATATGGATCAAGTGTGTAAGAATGAGAAATGCAAAAGTTTGCGAATCGCAATTGAAGTAAAAGAAATTGAAAAGGTTAGACGTTAGGACCTTCCAGACTGGAGTTACCTTGACGTGGTTGGAAGGCTTTTCATTCATGTGATCACAGTAATGTATACTAAAACCCCTTTGTTTATAAAGTATGCCAGTGTGCAGATAATATGATATTGTATGGGGCCTAGGAATGTGCATTGATTATCTTTTCTATGTTTGTATATATATATATATATATATATATATATACACACACACACACACACACACACACACACACACACACAGTCAAATTTTTTTTTACAGGAAATGGGAAATAGCGTGAGAGATACAATAGAACTGGGTGCAAAAGGAAAACACAAGATAGGGGTTATTAGAGCGTACCTTGCTCCAACCAAAATGATCCTGAACAGAGTCTATTGAGAGGGCAATCATCCGAACATTACGTTTCTTGAACTCTGGTGCTAGTTTAGCAGCTCTTCCTAGTTCAGTGGTGCAGACAGGGGTATAATCCCTTGGATGCGAGAACAGGACACCCCACCTAAAATTAACAGTTTGTTTTTATAACATATTAAACACATTTGCAAAGTTTACTTACATGGAAGAACCAGCCCCCCCCCCCCCCCCCCCCCACACACACACCTTACACAACCCGATCCCTTACCACAGCTCTCCTCTAGAGTTTTAGTCAGTCAAGACCACAGCCAACATCTGAACAACATTATTGAAGCTCCAGCTTGCAACAGCTGCAGAGGAGTTGTGAATATGCCGGCAAGGGTTTGAGTTCTGTAAGTAACTTTAGAAGCATCTTTGGAAAACAGAAGCACAACAAAAACTGCTGGTAGGGATTGTTCCATGAGATTGCCACAATGTGAAAAATTGGATATCATGTTCATAAAACAATACCAATATATTTAGCTAAGGATTGCCAGTTAGTGTACAGTTTCTGACAAAAGTCTTGTCGCTTGTGTACAAATAGACCTGAAGTGTCGCTTAACAATAATTCTAATGCAGATTTTGTTTCAAGAAATGGTTCATTTGACCCCAAACAGCATTTTGTAATAATGTTTCAATGCAAAACGAAACTAACAAAAAGTATTCTAATATTCACAGCTTGGTAAAGCTCACTGAGTCAATTTTTGCAAAGACATAAGTGTTGTCGCTGTCATATGGGTTTCACCTGTGACTAATAATGGATCAATTAGGTGTCAGGTGTGTATAAAAAGAACCCCAGTACACTAGACCTTCACATCAACTGCAAATAGACCTCTGCAAACATGCCTGCAAGATTCACCCTGAGACTAAAGTGTTGATTATAAAGAGGCTGAAGACCAAATCCACTGCTGATGTGGCGCACTCCTTCAATGTCTCTCAGCGTCAAGTTCAGAGGATAAAAGAAAAGATTTGAAGAGACTGGAGAAGTTTTTGACAAGACCAGGTCAGGCAGACCCCGCAAGACAACTGCTCGAGAGGACTGTTTGTTGGCTCGAAAATCCAAGGCAAGCCCATTATCAACTGCAGCAGAGCTCCAGGAGACCTGAACACCTGAAATCCATGTGTAAACCAGAACAGTTTGCCGGATTCTGTCTCGAAATGGCCTCCATGGTCCAACTAAACAAAAGACAATTGAAAAAAACGTGTGGCATTTGCCAACTCCCACAGCCTGCTAAAAGGATGGACGCTGGAAAAGTGGCAAAAGGTGGATTTTTCAGATTCAAATTCTGCAGCAGGATGGTGCTCCATCGCATACTTCCATCTCCACATCAAAGTTCCTTAAGGTGAAAAAGATCAAGATGCTCCCGGATTGGCCAGCCCAGTCACCTGACATGAACATCATTGAGCATATGTGGGGTAGGATGGAAGAGGAAACATGGAAGACGAAACCAAAGAATATTGATGAACTCTGGGAGGCATGCAAGACTGTTTTCTTGGCTATTCCTTATGATTTCATCAATAAATTGTATGAATCCTTGCCAAACCGCATGGATGCAGTGTGGACTGGCTCACAGTGTTACAGGGGAATCCCCCGGTAGGCCCACAGCCCATTCAACCAAGAAAACTGAACAAATGTAAATACATAGCCATACATAGGGACTGTAAGAAATTCATATTTGACTCAACAGGAGTAAGATAGATATGTAAAAGAATAATAATAGAAATATAAAATGTAAGGGGGGCCCAAAACTTGTCCTGGTTGGCCCCTGGTCTCAGATTTCCTGGTGGGCCCCAACAGTCCAGTCCAACACTGCATGGATGATGTCTTTCAAGCTCATGGAAATAATACAAGATATTAAATTTGGATCTCACAGCACCACTACTTAAATTGCGGACATATTTTTGGATTGGCTGTAAAGTAGATCATTTTCTGTATAGGCGACCATACTTTTGTCTTGCAACATTTTGACCTTTCTGTCTTGATTAAATGATAAATCTTTTTTCAGTGAAACTATTTTTTACCAGTACATTTAATATTATTTGGGAGGGCTTTACCTTTTAATATGAGCTATTTCTATCACCAATTGATCAATTAAAAATCAGGTTAATAGCAGGAGCTACTGCAAAATACACAGGCGACAAGACTTTTGTCTGAAACTGTATATATAATTTGAACCACTTTTTGGCGAGGCACACTGGTGTGACTTCAAAAAGCCAGAGGTGTGCCTCAGAATTTTGGTAGTGGAAATATGTTCATCAGTTTCACTTACGGTACTTTTTCTTTCTTCTTACATAAAACATTTTATGATAAAATATCAACAGTCAATTCTGTAATACCCAGTGCATACAAATATGGATAATTACAACTTTAAATCCAACAATGAGAACACAGGTGTGCCTCAAGTAAAATTTGCATTGCCAAGTGCACCACAGTCTATAAAAGTTTGAGAACCACTGGTTTAGGATACACCTGCTTATCAAAACTGATTGACAAGCAACAAAGAAACTAACCACATTCCATAATTCTATGGATAGATTTGTGAGAACTTAGCCTCTGTAGGACCTTTTTGCGAAGAACATATGAGGGTACCGAAATCGCACACGCAATCGCATGCATTATCGCACGCAATTCACGATTTGGAGAGGGGTATCTGTGCCGGTTACTGTGCCTCATCATTTAGATATTGATTGGGTGAGAGGGTTATCTGCCAGTTAACGTGCCTCACTGTGTAGATATTAACTGGGGGGGGGGGGGGAAAGAGGGGTATTTGTGCCTCATCTTGTAGATATTGATGTGGGTGAGAGGGGAATCTGCCTGTTACCGTGCCTCATCGTGTAGATATTAATGGGGGTGAGTGGGTGTATCTGCCGGTTACTGTGCCTCATCATGTAGATATTGATGGGGGGGAGAGGGGTATTTGTGCCTCATCATGTAGATATTGATTGGGGGGGGATCTGCCTGTTACTGTGCCTTATCATGTAGATATTGATAGGGGGGAGAGGGGTATATGCCTGTTACTGTGACTTCATATACATATTGATGGAGCTATCTGTGCCTTTTACTGTGCTACACGTAGATATTGATGTAGAGTGAGTACGCACTGTACAAATCTGTCAAAGATGACAAACAGAATCTGCAAGATTCTATCTGTCACCTTTGACAGACGGGAGTATGCAGTCATGCTCGTATTACCTATATAAAGTATAAATCAAGTAAAGGGAAAACATTCCTGACTGCCATGCTCCCTGCAATCACGGACGACTCCCTATACTTCAGTATAGGAGGCTGACCGCAACCGAGTTAGATTTTCCATTTGAAACAACAGTTGCCAACACAGAACATTCATTTGCATCAGAAACTATAGTTTCAGCCGTACACACTTTACTGATAAAGGGCCAATCCCGTCAGTACCGACGGGAATGGCCCTTTATCGGGAATGTGCATACTCAGCTTAACTGTCAATTGCTATTCCCAGATTGCTGTACCCGTATCAATAACCCCATATTAATAATACCAGTATGATGTACCTAAATCAATAATCTCTGTATGATGTACCTGTATCCATAATTCCCAAATGATGAAACTCAAAAAGCCCATATTAATAATCCCAGGATGATGTACCTGTATCCATAATTCCAGAATGAAGTAACTATCAAAAATCAAATCAAAAGGTATGTCCACCCCCCCCCCCCTTTAAACCTAGCCTAATTGACCCCAAAACTTCAACCATAATTCCAGAATGAAGTAACTATCAAAAATCAAATCAAAAGGTATGTCCACACCCCTCCCTTTAAACCTAGCCTAATTGACCCCAAAACTTCGACCATGGGAGGTTCTTCCCAAAAGTGTTGCTAATGCACTTTTGGAAGCTGTAGAAGGGGCCGGACCAGCAGTGGCACCTGTGATTGGCTGAGAGGCCCGGTCTCATCCAAGTATACTGTACCTGTATCAATAACCACAGATTTATTTAACTATCAAAAATGTAAAGGGACACTATACTGAAAAAATGACTTTGCCTCATCTTAATCTATAATTGAATACATGTAAGTAGCACTCTGAATTGCATGTGTTGCTGCATACCTTCAATACAGCACAAATTTTGTTTAGGAGCAGTATCCCCCCTCCCTCTTTTAACCACTCCCACTTCCATCCGACCTGACTTTTTCCCCACAAACCATCTGTCAAGCCTGCACACAGCATTCCAACTGTCAAAACTCTGTCACCATTCCAGCTACAGTAAAACTACTTACAGACGAATAGTTTTTGAGAGAAAGGAACTTGATTGACAGCTGAAATAAAAGAAGGTTTAGACTGGATATCTAAAGAAATAGGGGGCAGGTCAACAAAAAATGATACAATGGTGGTTGGGAAGAATTAGTTTCCAGTTATGGTGGCCAATTTAAAATAACCTCTTTTTTTGGGATAGATGCCCTTTAACTAATCAAGGCACCAGTGGGTTCATACTCTCCTCCAATCACCTTGGTGTGTCCTCCAGAGCGGTGTGTGTTTTTTTTTGTTTTTTTTAAGTGGGGCTCTTCCTTGAGAGAGGTGTAGTTTGTTGTTTTTTTTCTTAGCTAATTTCTAATGTAATGTACCAGTTGCACCAACATGTGTTATACCAATGGAGAACTGTATAAATAACTTTTTCCAAATTATCAAGTTTTTCCACACCCAGCAAAGCCATGCCCACACAAAAACCATGCCCACAAAACCACGCCCACTTTGCCATGGCAGTAGCTTAGAGGCGGCATTCAAAACCTGTTCTAGGGGCCAAAACCCCAGGGACACCCGATTGTAATATTAAAGGGGAAGTTCTGTGCAAATACATGTACTTTTCAGAAAAAAAGAGCAGTATTTTTTCATCCCAATTACCTTAATCTGCCAATTTAGCATTTTGTCTGTGTATAAATTAATGCAACCGAAATACTGACTTCCTGTTTGCAGGACCCCTAGTAGAGACCGTTATGGTCTTGCCCTTGACCCAGCGCCTGGGTTGATTCAGTTGCTCAGTAGACATCTGAGCATCTTTGACCCATCCAACAGCCAATCAGTAGAAATAACTGTTAGGAAAATTCCAAGGAAGTGGTGCATCCTGGGAAGAAGAAGGACTGTTAGAACCTGAAATGTCAGCTCACTAATGTCAACAGCAGGGAACAGCAAAGGGTATGAAATCAACTGATCTTTCAAAATGGGAGAGAATATGTAGAATAACTAAGAAGGCATTACACAAACTAACAATTTAACAAATATTGATCATTTCCACTGAATTGTCCCTTTAAACCTGAGCACATTTTAACTCGAAACCTGCCACAGATGGGATAGTGGGAAATTTAGGACTGATCTGATCACCCAATATCAATAAGTGGAACAGCAATTGATTTTTGACCAATTTGATTCCTGAAATAATCCAAAAAGATTTCATCTGATTAACCCCGTTTCCCATCAGCCCAATGTGACGTCTGTACGGAAGCCTTTGGCACTCACACCCATAAGGACTATGTGAATGTGCCATGTGGCAAGGCAGCTGTAGTCTCTCCCCTAGAGCACAGCTTCCCGCTACCCACCGCCGTATCTCTATGTGACACCGCCCCTTTTATGCGAACACACAGGGACAGCGCAGAACAACACAACCCCTAGGCTGAACCAAGGAAAAACTTCCCTGCACAGATACTTACGAGTCTCCCAGGAAATCATGGAATCTGATATGGCCAATCGTGGTGTCCGCTTCAAAGTTTGGGAAAACGTCTCCAAGCAACAACCCACCGCTGCCTGCACTCATGTCGCCTGTCAGAAGGAACACTGTGAGAGACACGTGACCAGCAGCAGCTTTTTAAGAGGTTACATCCTATTGCTCCACCTACTGCGTACAGTGAGAGGAAGATTGCCTAACCATAGTTCACTGTTTGGTGTAGTGTTTTGACATTAGTCCACTTCCATTAGTGATGCTGATCATTAGCAAATGCTACTCCCTCGCCCATGCTGTGTGGATATCTTTATTTGTAAAGTCCCTCTTGTGTAATGTACATTTTAACAATAGACTATGCACAGGTTACAAACTAGCAAACAAATATAAAATATTTCTGTAAGTTGGCATAGACATATAACGGATGCAAAAAAGGTGACATTAACTTTCGCACCGGAGCACATGCAGATGGTATGCGTTCTGGTTACCGGATCGCAGCATAATGCAGCATGCACCAAGTGTGGCCAGAGCAATTGGCCATCACCAGTGTGCGATTTTTAATGTGCAATTAGATCGCACGTTAAAACGCTGAGGTGTGGCCTAGCCCTTAAAGAGCATGTCCACCCGGCGGATCATCAACGAGCCCCAAACAGATGGCCGTTTTGGCTGTCAAAGTGCCCATACATGGCACGATTATCGCCCGTGCATACACATCACCTTTAGATGAGCCTTTAGAAAGTGTATGCAGGGGTGAGGACTTTCTCACCCTGAGAGGATCGGGGAAGGTGAGAATAATTGTCCAAGTAGTGCAGTACTTTTGTAAAGTACCCGGAGGTGAGGACTTAGCGTTTTAGGTCCCCACCCTAGGTACTTTGCAGGAATGGATCAGGGAAATGGTAAGTATAATTGTCCTTTAAACAGAAGAAAGGGAAGAGAAATGGGAAAGAAATAAAAAGGGAACAGAACCAGGTTATACTTGGGGCACAAAGCCCTCAAGGCACTCAAACTGCATAAAGGCGATATAATATTAATATAGAGGCAACATCGCCAGCTATATAGGAGGAAAATAACTGGTGGACACTCCCATAAAAGTAAAAAACACCACCTTTATTATACACATATACATCCCATAAAAACACTGCGCAGTGGAATCTTAAGATCTATCGACATGCATAAACGACAACATGAAATTCTTTAATAAAAGTGGGGTATGAGTTATCATAAATGAAACAGGACAATCTTAGATCCCTAGATAACCAATAAAGTTCAGATATTTTCTTGTATTTCTTTTACATGGCACCACTAGCCTGCTGATTTTTATCTTTTAGGCTTTTCTGTCTGTACTGCACTTCTCCTTTATCCTTTCTTAGGGCCAGGCCGCACTGGCCCAATTATCACATGCTTCCAATCATGTTTTGCGATTCGATCGCATGTGAGAATCGTATGCTACTTCATTCAACTGTGACATGCAGGGTTGCCAGACGTTCCTATTTGGAAGGTCCAAATACTGGCCCCGGAAGCCCCACCCTGTTACGCCCACTCCCAGACCAGTTAAACGGCACCACTAACTTCACCCCTAACCCTGTCTTAGCTCCACCCACTCTCGCCCCTGCAACATCACTGTGACGCCACAGCCCCGCAACCTGCACCCTCCAGCTCAGAGGTGGGCGAAAAATGGCAACATGCCTCACTGTTTGCGCTGTACTCTTATCCGTTATTGGAGCGCATGGCAACTAATAAGGGGACTGGGGGAGTTTAAATATATTAAGATAGACTGGATTAGTTACAATTATGCACACTAGAGAAAAGGCACTTGTGTGGGGATATGATTACAGTGTATAAATACATTAATGGTCCATACAATTACTATCTGGAGTATTGTTTACGAGTAGAACAATTCAGAGGACATGCGGACATCCCTTAAGACTGGAAGAAAAGAAGTTTATAAAAGGAAAGGTTTTTTTTTACTGTAAACCACCTTCCATTGGAGGAGGTGATGGCAGGTTCATTGGATAGTTTAAAAAGCTTGATGAGTTTTTAAAGTCCAGCCCTCAAATGAAAATTTATATACAGGTAAATCACCCCCCAAAACCCTAAACGTTGATAGTTTGAAATGTGAAATATATAAGTCTAACCTAAAATCCTGCACAATGTCCTGTTGCCCCTGTTTCTGCTTCCTGATTCTTCCAGGTAGCAACTGTCAGTTATGGATTTGACAGCTGAAAACACAGCCAATGACTCAATGTTAATCCCCTGTCTGCCTCTTCTGAGCATGCTCGGGTTCAGTACAGGTCACTAAATTGCTCAGTTTCCATGAAGCATAACAGGCATACTGTAATGAATTCAGGGTACAAATATGCTATATAAACATTTTAAAGAGGCCATTCTTTGTAAAAGGTGTTAAAATTATGAGGGTAGAGTTGTCCTTCAAAAATAAAGAACATTGAAAGCTACTGGTATTGAAGGACCTGTCCATTCTAATACATTTTTTATATATATAATGTAGGGCACCCCTGCCCACCCCCCAACCGCCGAAACTTGCAAGCAGGGGCTGGACCGGCAGCCATGTCTGTGATTGGTTGAGATGCCCTACAACACAGAAAACCCTTTTTACACTAGGTGGATGGATCAGAGAGAGGGCGGGTAAAGGGCTCCCCTGCCCTTGCCACTGTCCCCTCAGGGGACAAGGAGGAGGCAGAAACATTTTGGACAGTTAGACAGCTACTTCTAAAAGGTCAGAGTCCATTTACCTTCTATATCCTGTGGTGTTCTGTCCTATATCCCTATGAGTCTTCGATGTCTGGTACTGCCCATTACTTTTGTCTTCTACTAAGACAGCTACTACTCTTCAGTTTCCTGGACTTTGGACAAGCACTGCAGGAGAGCCATAAGGAGCAGAGATAAGGATTTTTTTTAAACTATACAGAGGGGCCAGTAGTGAGTTAAATTTTAGTTTGGGGGGTGCACATGCTCTTTAATACATAATGACTCCAGGGATATTTCCGATTGCAACTTGAAGTCAGGAAGGATTTGTTCCCCTTAAGGGTGAGACCACACTACAACACAGCAGAACATATATGCAATGTGCGATTTCCCAATATTGCGATATGGAAGCGAATGCAGTTGCGTAAAAAATATGGCTCCCAAAAGTGTCTTGCAGTGCAGTGTACTTATGTGGGCAGCCCCATTGTGTGTCCAGTATGTAGTGTACACTTTGTGGTGTCCCTGCGGACTCGTATACGTGGGGGAGACCACGCAAGCGATAAAAGCAAGAATATCCCAACATCGTTCAAGTATACGATTAAAGGATATGAAACGTCCAGTACCACAGCATTATGCTGAAAAAGGACACACTGACACTCAAATAAAATTTATGGTGTTAGAATCTATAATCACATCACCTAGAGGAGGTGATAAACAGTTAAAATTGAAACAACGTGAAGTATGGTGGGTTCACAGACTGGGGACCCTGTCACCGGGTGGACTAAACAAAGATTATGATTTATACCTGTATATATAATAAGTAATTGTGAAGTATTCTTACCTGTAATCTGCTTTATCCATTGTATGGGGTTGAACATGATGTCCAATGTGTGAGGTCACTTCCTCTTGAATGGTATAAATAGATATAATTTGTAACATGTGTATGCCATTTTGAGCTTGAAAAAGGAACCAAGGCGTTCCGAAACGCCGCATATAGATGGCAGTTATTGAATAAAGAAGCATAAGTACAACTTTTTTGTGTGCTGGAGTCTCTGCAGGTCTATATGAAAGAGGAGCAAGACAGTATCACTCCATTTCACTTTGCAGCACCAAACAACTGAAATTCTGGGTGTGCGACCACCATTGTAAATATATATATATTATCCACATTTTCTCAGCTTCTATCTTCCTCACTTTTGTCTGCTTTCTCATGTCCATTCACCTTTTCACTCTTTCATTTATTTGTCCTCGACTCTGTCCTTATTTATTTTCAAGTTCCTTTTCCTCTTACAGTGCACTCACGGTGATAATGAAATTTAAGGAACACCATGAAGGAATTTCCTTGTGTAAATGTTAGTACTAGGTCTTTGTTTCTGGAGTCACTGGGTCTGCTATGTTTTCTACTGAACAATCAAATGTTCTGGTTGGGATGATTGGAATAAAGATTCCCAGGATCTGGCAAGAAATGAATCAGGCAGTATGTTGGCTGGCTTCCCTAGAAAAATGTTGATTCTGTTGCTGTTGATTTGTTTCCAGAAAGAATGCAGGGCTATGCAAAGTTTTTTTTAACAGATGTTATTTATTCCTTGAAGTCCTTACCTATGTGCCCTTCAGGAGTCAGCAAGCTGTTTACTTTAAAGCAGGAAAGATAAAGTAGAGGGAAGAGGACAAGATCTGCTAGAATGTGACAACTTTCTTATGGCCACCCCACATTACCAGCGTCAGGTAAACAGCACTTGCAGTGAACAGAAAGTTAACTTACTGTTCCGTTACTGTACAATGCCCTGTATCAGCACCCTTGGGGTCAAGAACTTACAGTACTTTTTAGGTTGCATTCTGAAACCAAGGAGTGCTGGGAGTTGTAGTTTTCAGACATCTGGAGGGTCACAGATTAGACTTCCCTGATCTAATTTCCCCCCCCCCTTTTATTTAAAGCAGAGGTGTCAAACTCAATCACATAAGGGGCCAAAACCAAAAAGACAGGCTAAGTGGTGGGCCAAAGATACTTAGCAGGTGCAGGATTGGGACTTGTGCCTAGTGCTGGGTCTCGGCAAAGAAAGAGTGTGAAGCGCACTGCTTTGGACTGGCACCTCTGCCCATGGTGTGATCATGTGCTAATGTGGAGCGCCCACCTTACTCTTCTGGCATGGTAATGTAATGGCCAACTCCAATGGGAAGGCCCTTTGTCACACCTCCCTCCTCAGTTCCAGACTAGATACGCAATCAGCTGTTATAGGGGTGACTGCATCCAAGTCTTACTACCCTGCTATACATTTGTGCAGTCCCAGGCAGCGTCGTAACTATAGTTTTGCCTGCTAGATACAGTAATCACTTAAAGTCAACTTTAAGTGCAGTACACTTTTGGAATTTCATGTACAATACTGACATCTTGGAAATGGAAGAAGTTCAGCTAAAGGCACCTAAATTAATAAGGGGAATGGACTATGCTGGCAGATTAGACCTAGAAATTAGGGCAGTTTACATTGGAGATGCGGCAATTGCGCAGGATATGATTGCTTTATATAAATATATTAATGGGCCATATAATAAACTCTCTGGTGCTTTGTTCACTAATAGGACATTTCCCCCCCCTTTTCAGTTGTGTTTTTTTTTCCTTTGTATTCCCCTGGATCAAAAATAGAATACATCCAAACAATAGAATTCTAGTGCACAACTCTAATTGCATATTGGCTATATCTCCGTTGTGGCGTCAAAAAGCATGCCATCAACCATGGATAAAAGAAAAGAATAAGTTCAATAAGTCGGCCATGGTTGCTTTTTATATCTGGGTCCTAACCTACTGTCACTTGCCTTACTGGCTTTATAGGTTGACAGCGGGCCTAACTTTCATTTTGCTTCCCAATTATTCTCTTAAAAGGACACTAATTTGGAAAAAATGACTTTCCTTTACACTTTTCTATATTTTTAGAGCTACCAGGAACTTAATCCCTTTCTGCACCCAGTGCACCTTTTTATCATATCTCCTCATGTCCTGTTCTGTTCACGCCCTCTCTGTGCTCAGCCTTCCCAGAATCTGAGACACAGCTGGGGTGGAGAAACATATGCAACATAGATGAGCTTTGGCATAGCTCATAGATGAGCTACAGCCAATAGCATTTACCCTGTGATTTTTTTGTTTAATGAAAGGACACTGCCTTACAATGGGAAGGTAAGCAGCATCAAACGTTTCGGGGGTTACATGCACCTAAAGAACGGGGCATGTAACCCCCCGAAACGTTTGATGTGTGGTTCACAATAAATTAAATATTATTTTGGAGTGCGACCCTCAGTTGTATATCTTATTGGACTTTCCGGTTCCCAAAGGAGGACTATACTATTTGAGGTGTCTGCACCCATTCGTTGGGATAGAGTGCATCTTTGAGATCTGCCAGATCCTGTCTGTCATCTTTCAAAGGTCTGTCATGTCTATACCCAGCTTTAGAGAGTGTGTCCTACCCCCCTTCCATAAGTGAAATTTTAAGAGTTGAAAATAAGTGAAAGGAGGGGAAATGGTAGCAATTAATCCTTATTGCTTTCTGATTAGTTTGAAATAGTTTTAGCCCAGTTTACATATCCTTTAATCTAATTGAGTTATAAAAAACAGTAAGGTAATTAAAGGGCATGTTCACCCTCAAAATGATATTTTACATAAAGTTCAAGCACCACCCCCAAAACCCCATTTTCAATATACTTCTCTATTCCAAAGGTGCTCCTAAAAGGACTTACCAGACCAATCCCTCGCTGGCACTTTTGGCATCCTCTACTGCTGTTAAGAGCTGGTTATGAGTGTGCACAGCTAAAGAAAATGCTGCTTGGTAACAGCCATCAGCAATTGGCCACAACATCATCATCACCATGGATTTGCCTAGCGACCGATACCTGGAAGCATTAGCAGGACAGAAGGGGAAGTGCTGGAGAGGAATTGGGTAGTGTAAAGGTGGCCATACACCAGTGCGATATTACTTAACCGACCGAGTGCTCATGCGACGTTCATCGATCCTGCCAGATTCCGTCTCTCCCGGTCTTATATCCGACCGACATGCGATCGCAAAATCCCATTCATTTTGCGATCGCATGTCGGTCAAATATAAGATCGGGAGAGGTGGTTCCAGCAGGATCGCAGGAACGTCACGTGAGTGCTCGGTCAGGTGAGTAATATCGCACTGGTGTATGGCCACCTGAAGTCTTTGGAATAGTATAAGCATAATGAAAATGAGATTTGAGGAGCTGCTAAATCTGTATGTAAAATATCAATTTATGGAAATGATTATTACTTTCTTGTTCTGCTCCTACATCTCTCCATTCTGTTAAAGCAGATCTCATGGAACTGTATTTATTGGCTTTATAAAAAAGAAACTAAAGATTGGCTGCTTTAAGCTTATGCAACATAGAAACCTATGAATTGTTAGTTACACTCAGCTGCGTCTTGTTAGTTAGACTCGGCTGCGTCTATGGTAACAAAAAACATTTCTTGCTGGATCATAGCTCTAAATGCATTGAGGTCACCAACATCCTCTGCACCATTCCTCTCCCTGCATGTAAGTCATAGCATTACAGAACTACTGTTTGGAAAGAGAGAAAGCCCTGCTTAAAGGATAATTATACTCCCCTAGACCCTGCTCCTGCCATCTGTGCCATCTGTAGTACCCAGGGTGTGAACTTAACTGCAGGGTCCTCACCCCTGGGTTCACGTTCTAACTCTAGATTTACTCACCTAAAGTTTCCTTTGGTGCTGCGCTCCCACTTTTGCGTTCGTGATCTGGACAATAAGAAGACACTCTTCTTTCAGAGCGTGTCTCCTCAATGGCGCCGATGGACTTCAGGATCTGAGCACCGAAGGAAACTTCAGGTGAGTAAATCTAGAGTTAGAAAGTGAACCCAGGGGTGAGGACAGTACGGTTTGGGTCCTCACCCTGGTTTTGGTGAGTGAAGGTGTCCTTTAACTAATGGCATACTACATCATCTAATTGCCTAAGATGACCATGAACACCAGCTAAACAAAAATACACTGTGTTCCATTTAAACCGCTGCTGAAAAGTGCCTTTGTATTTTTAAACATCTAATGTGTAAATAAAATGTACTACAATAATGCATATAAGGCCTATTGTATTAGCACAAACAATTTCTCACAGCCTGCAACCATAGCTGTGATCCAGGGCTCAAAGGAAACACTGCAGATTTTTAACTCTAACTTGTTTGGAGTGCACAGTTGCCCTTAAAACTACCCAGGTTGAGGACCTAAACTGCTAGGGTTTACCTTTTTCACCTGGAAAATCTGGTCTGGGGAGCCTCCGAGGTGGGTATTGTTACACAGTAGGTACTGTACATAGTATTGGAGGTTGAGAATACATGCATCTTGTTCAACCTTTTAGCAAATCTGAGAACCCTACCTAACAGATGATGGAGAGAAAGGCAAAAAAAATGCCTGAATCAACAAGATGTAGAGGATGATTATACTCATCTCCCCCTTGCTCCACCTCCACCTTTCCTGAGTAGTGCCCAGGGTGAGGACCTTAAACTCATCCCTAGGTACTTAAACTAACAGCTGTACTTACTAAGCACACTAACTACTACTACTAGTACTAAGTTTCCCTCTTCTGCAGTCCGGGAGGTAGTCAATGGGAAGACACACTCTGCATCAGGGACTGCCACTGACAGTTCCAGTGAGGATGAACAGAGGGCAGAGAGAGACTTTGAGTAAGTATAACATCAGTTAGGTAAATAGATGAAAACTCCATAGATGAAACGCCAATTTCTATCAACCAATTCTCTATCAATGTACAAATGTGTTTTTTAGACCAACAGAACATGCAGGGAGATTCAATAAAAGTTCTTATCGTTTAAAATGGTGCTAATTTTGCCCCAACCAATCAGATCTTATGTCACATTTGTAAGCTTACGTCTGATTGGTTGGGGCAAAATTAACACCATTTTAAACGATAAGAACTTTTATTGAATAACCCTGATAGTTTATGCATAAATCGCCTATGTACCTCAGTATCTAAAGCCTTAGCACATCCACTGCTATGCCAGAGTCTAAATCTTCACATCTTCATAAAAACATGCAATCCATGCTGATTATTACATATAAGGTCAGTTCTTCATACGTAGTCCAGAATATTATCCCATTTAAAAGTTTTCAGTATCATACCCACCAATGATGTTAAACTTACAGGTCAATAATTACCAGGTTTTTGAATGACCCTTTTTGAATCTTAGTACTGCATTGACCTTTTTGCAATGTAGGTGCACATCGCCAGACAAAAGTGAAACTGAAAGAATGGCGAACATAGTAATTGAGGTTGAATAAGCAAGTAAAAAGTATAAATTTTAAAGGCACAGATCAATATTAAGTGATCAATTCTGATCACCTAATTATTGATCTTTGCCAATGAAAAAAAAAAAAGGAAACCTGTCATTCATCTGAAAAGCCTTACAGATCCAAAAAAACTAAAATTTTTGGTATTGGTTAAATATTTGCTTGCATTTGTGGATTAGGCTTAGTGTCCTTTGAAATCAGTGGGTTTTATTGTTTACTCGGACGTTTCCTTGTGGACATTCATTTAGCTTGGAGACCACCATTTATGCCACAGATCATGCTTTTATTGGATAAAAAAAATGTGTAATTTTCTTACTTACCTTTTCCTGCAGTGTTCCTAACATTTGATATCTTACCTTGAAGCAAGTAATTTCCTTTATGGCTTTAGAAGCTCAATGTCAGCTTGTGCAGCTGTAAAGCATCCATAAGAGACGTAATGTGCAGTGAAGGACCTTTAGACTTTAGTCTAATGGTAGCAGGGGTCTCCGAGAAATTAAGAAGAATTTTCAAAAAACATCGTATCCCTGTCTGCTTTAAACCGAACAACACACTGAGGCAGCAATTGGTACATCCGAAAGACCCAATACCAAAACACAAGAAAAGCGACATCATATATGCAGTGCAGTGCAGTGAAGAATGCTCTGATTTGTATGTGGGGGAGACCAAACAGCAACTGCATCAACGTATGGCCCAGCACAGAAGAGCCAATTCCTCAGGTCAGGACTCAGCCGTGTATCTGCATCTTAAGGATAAAGGACATACCTTTGAAGATTGTAATGTTAACATACTGGCGAAGGAACGTGACTGGTTCAAGAGAGGTGTTAAGGAGGCCATTTATGTGAAAATAAAGAAACCAAGCCTAAATAGAGGTGGGGGGGTTCGACACCAACTGTCTGCCATGTACAATGCTGTTTTAACACCTTACTCTGGGCGTTCCTATAACACCTCTTAGCCACTATCTAATCACACCCTTAACACCTGGCTGTGATATGCTAATTGGGATTTTCCAGGGTACATAATTGCCACAGATTCTTGTACAAGTCATTCTGAATTGAGAAAGCCAGTCGGATGACTAGCGAAACGTCTTCAAGAACTACATTTCAAGTCCAGTTGATCTAATTGAATACATCAGATATAAGGAGTGACAGAGAGAAAGGTAAGTATTGTACAGATGGTGTTGGGTGTGTGTATGTAAAGCCTAGGGTTAAAATTTTGTGTAGCGGGCAAACTTACCCTTTAATCACTTAGATTGGAGGTTGGGTCCCTGACCTACCCACCTCCACAATCAGCTGTTTTTAAACAGCTGATCGCGCGTACTGTATGAAGGAAACATACGTGCAATCAGCTGTTTAAAAGACTGGACCCAAACTTCCGGTTCAGTTCTGGAAGTTCGGGTCTGGTCTATAAAACAGCTGATTGCACATGTTTCCTTCATACGAGCAATCAGCTGGTCATGGAGGTTTTCACAGCCCTCTTACTGTTCTGGGGCCCTGTTGTGGGGGTGGCAGGGGTGGGCAGTACAAGTTAGCTGGCCTAGGGGATAACAAAGTATAAACCCGGCCCTGCTAACATTTACTGTTACTGTGATGTGTTATTACAGTGAGTTTTTTTTAAGGCGAACTATAGCGTGTATGAAGTTTTTATAAAAGCAGTTAAAGGACAATTATACTAACCTTTTCTTCACTCCACATCCATTAATAGTACCCAGGGAGAAGCCTGGGTCTTTACCCCTGGGTATTTTACAGATCAGCTGTAATGTCACCAACAGAGCCAGAACGAAAAGGCCACATATGTCCAATTATAATCTGGAATTGACGTTAGTTGGTCCACTCATTCCTCGCCAGTCATGTGAGGAATCCCATGTGTACACAGCTAAATGCCATGTCCACCTCCAAAACTATCTTTTATACAGTGTGAAGTATACCCCCAAACCCTAAAACCGTTGTACTTACAGACCCCAGATCAACACCTAACTCAAGATATTAAAACAATCTTTGGACAATTTCCCAGTTTCCATTCATTGCAGTGAAAGCTCATAGAGCTTTGGTGCATGCTTTCCTGGGCTTTCAATGTGCTTTATGGACCCCCATGTAATTGCACTTATCATTGACCTCAACATCATTTGTCATGGCCTTGAATTCAGGTCTACATGGTAGAGCCAGGAATTAGCAAGCAAATTAAATGAAGGACCAGGTTAAATATCTCAGGTTATGTGCTGATCTGGGGTCTCTAGGTACAATGGTTTTAGGGTTTGGGGGGGGAGCGGTTACTATACTCTGGTAAAAGATAGTGGTGGACAGGCTCTTTAATAACCAGGGTACCACCAAATTAGCACCTAGTATAAGTCTATTGACTGTGACTAATAATTAAAAATCTTTGACAACCATAGTTTTGAGAGGCAAACACTACCCTTTATGCAAAATATTCTTAATATGAGGATGCAGTGGTGCTATACAAAATGTATGGCTAAAAACTTAACGTGACTGTGAGTGAGGCTTTAAAGTCTTGTTACTTACCTTAGCCCGATCCCGCGATGCAATACCTGACGTCAGGTATTGTATGGAGGGATTGGGCTAAGGTAAGTTACGCGACTTCCCGATATTGAATCTCCCCGACTGTTTAGTATTATTTCAGAACAATTGTTCAAGAAACAGTAAATGATTTCCTGTACTGATGTCAGAAACATAAGAAAGGTTTTGTAACAAACATGCTGACAAACGTTAAATAAAGGAAGTAGATAGTAAAAGGAAATTTATCATTCATGCTAAAGGCGCTTTGTGTAACACTGCATTCATTTCAGACAGTTGCACTCCAGGCACAAGTAGAAATTGCAACATGTATGAAAAAAAAAACAACAACAAAAAACAGTAAAGTATTAAGGAAGTTGAAATGCTAACCATATAACCAGTTTTTAAGACCAAGCTTTTTGATTTTTATAGTTTTATTTAAAGGGAAAGTTTGGTGGAAAATATCATTATTTTTAAAATTCTTAGTTTATATTCATACCTAATTGTCCTACATATTATTTTCCATTTTGAAAAATCGGTTGAATTTACACCCCTTGCTATTCCCTGCTACTGACATTAGTAAGCCGATATTTCAGGTTATGTAATAGCTTTTCTTCCCAGAATGCACACTACCTTGGAATGTTCCTAACAGTAATTTTTACTGATTGGCTGTTGGATGGGTCAAACATTCTCAGATCTCTACTGACCAACCAAATCATCCCGGGTGCTGGGTCAAAGGCAAAACCATAATGGTCTCTATTAGGGGTCCTGCAAACAGGAAGTCAGTATTTTGGCAGCATTTCCTGTATTTATACACAGAAAAATTGTTGAATGGGTAGGTTAAAGGTAGGTTAAAGGGTATGTACACTGGCAAATTAGCTTTTTTAAATTGTCTATTAGTGGAAACTATAATTCATCCCAACTATCACTGTATCAGTTTTTTGTTGATCTGCCCCTATTTCTTTAGATATCTAGTCCGAAACATCTCACATTTCAGCATTTCTGTAAGCAGTTTTGCTGTAGCTGGAATGGTTTGACAGTTGGTGTGCTGTATACTGTATGCAGAATTGACAGTAGGTGTGGGGGAAAATAGGTTAGTGGTCAGAGCCTGAGCAAAAAACGTACATTGAAGGCATGTAGTAACACACACAACTCAGAGTAAGTGCTACTTACACATATTTATTTATAGATTAAGACGCAAAGTCATTTTTACAGTATACATACACGTTAAGGTCATTAGGATGGAAAAATACTGCTCAGAAACATAAGAAAGGTTTTGTAACAAACATGCTGACAAACGTTTAAGGAAGTAGATAGTAAAAGAAAATTTATCATTCATGCTAAAGACGCTTTGTGTAACACTGCATTCATTTCAGACAGTTGCATTCCAGGCATAAGTAGAAATTGCAAAATGTATGAACGAAAAAAACAGGAATGTATTAAGGAAGTTGAAATGCTAACTATATAACCAGTTTTTAAGACCAAGCTTTTAATGTATTTGCTCTTATACTAGATTAATTTCTAGCCAATTATATTTATGTTCCATTTTACAGTATTATTTAAAGGGAAAGCTCAGTGGAAAATATCATTAATTTTAAAATTCTTAGTTTGTATTCTGCATACCTAGTTATCCTACATATTCTCTTCCATTTTGAAAAATCATTTGAATTTATACCCCTTGCTATTCCCTGCTGGTGACATTAGTGAGCTGACATTTCAGGTTCTATAACGGTCCTTCTTCTTCCCAGAATGCACACTACCTTGGAATGTACCTAACAGTAATTTTTACTGATTGGCTGTTGGATGGTTCAAACATGCTTAGATCTCTACTGAGCAACCGAATCAACCCAGGCGCTGGGTCAAGGGAAGACCATAATGGTCTCTATTAGCGGTCCTGCAAACAGGAAGTCAGTAATTTGGAAGCATTTCCTGTACAAATACACAGGCAAATTGCTGAATGGGTAGCTTAATGTCATTAGAATGGAAAAAAACTGCTCTTTTTTCTTAAAAGCACATATATTTACACTGAACTTCCCCTTTAAGGAAATGAGTGTTTTTACATGTCAGGGAAGTCTGAGGTTACTTAATATCCTTATACTTCACTCTTAGGGGCATTATCTCTTATACAGATTTATTCAATAAAAGTTCTTCAGGGTTATTCAATAAAAGTTCAAAATGTTCAAATGTTAAATAAGATCTGATTGGTTGGGGCAAGATTAGTACCATTTTAAACAATAAGAACTTTTATTGAATCTCCCTGATAATAGTTAAAAATGGTGCTAATTTTGCTCCAACCAATCAGATGTTAACTTTCAAATGTTAACTAATATCTGATTGGTTGGGGCAAAATTACCACCATTTTTAATGATAAGAACTTTTATTGAATGACCCCGATAATGTGTATGTTAGTATATGATAGTATATGTTTACTATGTTCATATTGAAGGGTCAGTATCAGATCAGATGAACATTTTTCAACATGTCTGATGAAAAAGATATCAGACTTTTCATTGTATGATCCAGCACAGCACACACAATCTAATCATTGACTGCTATGATTGGAAATCCAATCGGATGAAATGCTTGAAGTTCCACATCTTAAGACACTGATCTTTCCACGTATTTCCCCTTGAAATGAGGACTGAAGATGAGGTCTTGGGACAATTTTCAGCCTGGCCAGATCTTAGTTTTCCGATAAATCATGTGATCCTGTCGAGTGGTCAATCGGAAAAATAATTATTGATATTTTCAAATTTACCAAATCAATCAAAAGATCAATCCCGTGTATTAGGCTATTAGCACACATTTGCAATAGAGAAGGCAGGGTACCCCGACCTGGTTATATAGAATAAATATGTTTTTCTAATTATAGATATTCTTCTTGTTTATAGTAGTGCCTTTAAAGGTAAACTAAAGTAAAAAAAAACAAAACAAGAAATGGTGTATGGTATAGCTGAGAGTCACAGAAGCTCAGTGACAACAAAGATACATGATTTTAAAGTTGTTCCGTGGGACCTCCATTCTTTATTTATTTATTTACAGTTCAGTGCTCCTTTAATGTAGTTGATTAAAACTAAACACCTGCTTTAAAGGGCATGTCCACCCCCAAAACTATAATCCCCCCAACTACTGGCCCCACCACTGTAGTGTAGTTAATCCTTACCTCACATCCCAACTCCATCTGGTTCTCCTGTAGTCCCCCCCCAAAGTTCCAAAAACTGCCCACCGGAGGCTAGCAGGTCCATATAGGACAATGCCTGCTACTGGCCTCCGGAGATTCCTGCCATGCGTGCTGCAGCCTTCTCCCCCCTCCCTCCCCTCCTCTCCTCCGTTCTACTATCCCTCCCCCTAGCATAAAACCCCTTTAATATTCTGCTCCCCCATGTCCCCCAGCCCCAACCGCATGTTTTTTTTTTTTAAAAAAGCTCCCCAAACTCTTACTTACCTCTCCGCTTTCCTCCGCTGCACTGAATGACCGGCAGCCGCATCCGTGATTGGCTGCCGCTCAGCCAATCACAGACGCGACTGCCGGTCCCGCCCCTCTGCTTGCATTCTCGCAAGCAGAGGGCCGGCAGTGCGGCGGAGGATCGAGGGGAGGTAAGTAAGAGTTTGGGGGGCTTCTGAAAAAAAAAAATATGCGGTTGGGGCTGGGGGACATGGGGGAGCAGAATATTAAAATTTTTTTAGGGGTGGACATAGCCTTTAAAATCAGTGGAGTCTGCAGCATACATTGTATAAATAGTTACAAAAGTGGACAAAGGACTGAAAATTTTCCACAGTCCTTCTTGTTTCTAACCTTTTACAGAAATCCGTCTGTGATCAGTTTTACAGGTTTCACAAGCTCTATGTGTGAAACATCAGTATGGCAATATGTTAGCATGTACAGTATCAGTATCATATGCCTCAAATTAAATGTGTTCTTTTAGCTTGTCAAAAAAAAAAAAATGTAAAGGACAATTCCACCCTCATAAGAACATCTTTTAGAAAGAATGGCCTCTTTAAAATATGTTGATATATCGTACTTTGTCCTATGAATTCATTACTGTATGCCTGCTATGCTTCTGGCATGCTTCATGCCTCATGGAAACTGAACAATTTAGAAACCTGTACTGAGCCTTGGCATGCTCAGAAGAGGCAGCTAGGGGATTAACATTCAGTCATTGGCTGTGATGTCAACTGTCAAATCCATAACTGACAGCCAGGGGCGTATCTAGGGTCTAAGAAGATCAGGGGCAATTTTGGGCACTCCATGTGCCGCGCGTTGAAATTTTTTTGGGTCACGCCCCTTTCTCCGCCCCCAATTAAGCCACACCCACTGTGTACTAATAGAGATTACCAAAAAGATACAGACAGATAGACAACCACAAACATAGACACACAGCCCGATAGTGATAAACAGACAGAAAGACAGTGAGATAGACAGACAGAGATAGAGATCAGAGAGTTGGACAGAGAGACACAAATGAATGACACAAAGGCACAGTAAACTGGCAATTTCATTATATACTGGTAGCAATTTGGTCATTTTAAACTTACTGTTGTGTTCAGTTGTAGTCACATGCTTGCCCACACCTTTGGCCAGGGAGATCTTCTTGTACCTTCTTCATGGATCTCTGCCCCTATCTATCTCTGTCTGTCCCTTCTCTATCTCTGTATATACTATCTCCCCTACTCTCCTCTGTATATCTATTCTATCTGTCTCTCTCTCTTCGTAATCTGTTATTGCCTCTTGTTTATTTATTTAACTATGTCTATCTGCTTCTTGTCTATCTCTCTGTCTCTATCTATTCTATCTATATCTATCTAACGCTATATCTATCTATCTATCTATCAACTGCATCTATCTTCTATCTATCGCTATACTATCTATCTAACTGCTATCTATCTATCTATCTATCTAACTGTTATCTATCTAACTAACTGCTATTATCATCTATCTATTTATATATCTATCTATCTAACTGCTATCTAGCAGTTAGATGATGAGATAGCAGATAGAAGATAGATGCACTGCTACCTATCTATCTATCACTGCTATCTATCTCTATCTATCTATCTATCTATCTATCTAAATGCTATCTATCTCATCTATCTATCTATCATCTAACTATCTACTAATCTACTGCTATTATTATCTATCTTATTATCTTTCTATCTAACTGCTATCTATCTATCTATCTAAATGCTATGATAGCAGTTAGATAGATAGATAGCGTTGTTAGATAGATAGATAGATAGCAGTAGATGATAGATAGGTAGCATGGCTATAATCTATCTATCTATCTATCTATCTATGCCATCTTTTATCTAACTGCTAGATAGCAGTTAGTAGATAGATATATAAATAGATAGATAGAAGATAGATAGATCGAAACATGTCGCAATAAATCTTTGTCTTTAGCAGTACTTTCCTGCATGTCTCTCATCATTTGGATTATTGATGAATACCTGAAAGTGGGAACGGAGAGTGAAGAGCAGTTAAGTGATCCGGGTGTGTCATGTTTACACATGAATTGAGAAGATAGATAGAAGCAGTTAGTTAGATAGATAGATAGATAGCAGTTAGTTAGATAGATAGATAGATAGCAGTAATAGATAGATAGATAGCATGATAGATGATAGATGCATGATAGATATAGAGCGTAGATAGATGATAGATAGTAGTAGCAGAGATAGATAGATAGATAGCAGTTAGATAGATAGATAGATAGATAGATAGATAGCGTTAGAGTAGATAGATAGTGCAGTTAGATAGATAGATAGATAGCAGGTTAGGTAGATAGATAGCAGTTAGATAGATAGATAGATAGATAGATAGCAGTTAGATAGATGATAGATAGATAGATAGATAGATAGAGTAGCAGAAAGAGGATAGAATAGAGTAATAGATAGATAGTAGAGTAGATAGATAGAGAGATAGCAGTAGATAGATGTTAGATGAGTTAGATAGATAGATAGCTAGATAGATAGATAGATAGCAGTAGATAGATAATAGATAGAAGCAGTGATAGATAGATAATAGTAAGAAGATAGAGATGCAGAAGATGTAGCAGTTAGTAGATAGATGAAGATAGATAGATGAGAAGTGATAGAGTTAGATGATAGATAGATATGCAGTAGATAGATAGATAGATAGATAGCAGTAGATAGATAGTAGCAGTTAGGTAGATAGATAGCAGTAGATAGAAGTAGATAGATAGCAGTTAGTAGATAGATACGTAGCAGTTAGCTAGAAAGATAGATGTTAGATAGATAGATAGATAGATAGATAGCAGTTAGATAGATATAATGATAGATAGATAGCGGTAGATAGATAGATGCAGTTAGCTAGATAGATAGATGCAGTTATGATAGATAGATAGATAGAGTAGATGATAGAAGATAGCAGTTAGAAGAAGATAGAGTTAGATAGATAGATAGCAGTTAGTAGATAGATAGTAGATAAGATTGATAGATAGATAGATAGATAGCAGTTAGGTAGTAGATAGTAGATAGATAGATAGCAGATAGATAGATAGATAGATAGCAGTTAGATAGATAGATAGATTAGATAGATAGATAGAGTAGATAGTAGATAGCAGGTAGATAGATAGATAGATAGCAGTTAGATAGATAGATAGCAGTTAGATAGATAGATAGATAGCAGTTAGATAGATAGATAGATAGCAGTTAGATAGCTAGATAGATAGATAGATAGATAGATAAATAGATAGCAGATAGATAGATAGATAGATATAGATAGAAGTAGAGATAGATAGATAGATAGATAGATAGTCAGTATAGATAGATAGATAGATAGCAGTTAGATAGATAGAAGATGAGTAGATAGATAGATAGATAGATAGATAGCCGTTAGAGTAGATAGAAGCAGTTTGATAGATAGATAGAGTAGTAGATAGTAGAAGATAGAGTTAGGTAGATAGATAGGTTAGATAGATAGTAGATAGCAGTTAGTAGCTAGATAGATAGCAGTTAGATAGATAGATAGATGATAGATAGATAGTATAGATAGATAGCAGTTAGATAGATAGATAGCAGTACTAGATAGATGCAGATAGATAGATAGATAGCAGTTAGATAGATAGATAGATAGATGATAGATAGATGATAGATAGATAGGAGATAGCAGTTAGGTAGATAGATAGATAGATAGAGATAGCAGTTAGATACATAGATAGATAGCAGTTAGATAGATAGATAGAAGATAGATAGCATTAGAGATAGAGATAGATAGAAGTAGATAGATAGATAGCAGTTAGATAGATAGAAGATAGATTAGATAGAGATGATGATGATAGATAGATAGCAGTTAGATAGATTAGATAGATAGCAGTTAGATAGATAGATAGATAGATAGATAGCAGTTAGATAGATAGATAATAGATAGCAGATGTAGATAGATAGAGAGATAGATAGATAGATAGATAGATAGTAGATAGCAGTTAGATAGATAATAGAAGGTGATAGAAGATAGATAGCAGTTAGATAGATAGATAGTAGCAGTTAGATAGATAGATAGTGATAGCAGTTAGATAGATAGATAGCGCGTTAGATAGGTAGATAGCAGTTAGGAGATAGATAGATAGATACGTTAGATAGAAGATAGATAGTAGCAGTTGCTAGAAAGATAGATAGAAGTTAGATAGATAGATAGATAGATAGCAGTTGTTAGATAGATAGATAGATAGAGATAGATGCAGTTAGATAGATAGATAGCAGTAGATTAGATAGATAGATAGATAGATAGATGATAGATACAGTTGTGTAGATAGATAGCAGTTAGATAGATAGTACAGTTAGATGATAGATAGATAGCAGTTAGATAGATTAGTGATAGTAGATGTAGATAATAGATAGATAGCAGTTAGTAGAGTAGATAGATAGATAGCAGTTAGATAGATAGATAGATAGATAGCAGTTAGATAGATAGATAGATAGCAGTAGATAAATAGATAGATAGCAGTTAGGTAGATAGATAGATAGATAGCAGTTAGATAGAAGATAGAGTAGATGATAGATAGCAGTGCTATATCTATTATCATCTATCTATAACTGCTATATCTATTATCTACTAACTGTATCTATCTATCTACCTAACTGCTATCTATCTATCTAACTGCTATCTATCATCTATCTCAATCTGGCTTGGCACTGCACTGCACATACCGTTCCGGATTCCCTCCGATAGCTCTCTCTCGCTCCGCTCGTGACATCGGCGCGGGCATTGCGCATGACGTCATTGGCGCGACTGTGGCGGCTGCGCGACGTTCCAGAGGTTCGCGCAGCCGGGGGGAATCCGAAGTTGGGGCATGCAAGGGGCACAGGCGCGAAAACATTCGGGGCACTTTGCCAAACATCCGGGGCACGTGCCCCGAATGTTTTAACGTAGATACGCCACTGCTGACAGCTGATAACTGGAAGAACCAGGAAGCAGAAACAGGGGCAACAGGACATTGTGCAGGATTTCAGGTTAGACTTATATATTTCAGATTTCAAACTATTACCGTTATTACCGTTTTGGGGGGTGATTTCCCTGTATGTAAGTTTTCATTTTTGGGCTGGACTTGCCCTTTAAACCGCTCCCAAGATCAGTTTGTCTTTAACCCTTTCCCTGCCACAGATCGTATATTCACGATCTGTGCAGAGAATGCTTTAACTGCCACAGATCGTGAATATAGATCTGTGGCTTCCCCCTGCAAAAAAAAATTTCCCCCCTGCTAGGGCCGATCGGGGGGCAGCATTCAAATGCCCCCCTGCCCCCTCGATCCCCCCTCGGTGTGATCCAATCCGAGGGGGGATCGGAAGATACACTCACCTTTAGCCGGGTCCCGCGATGTGCCGCGGTCCACGTGGAGGAAGGGAAAGGGAGACCTCGGTGACGTCACGGAGCTTCCTCCTTCAACGGGGTCTCCCTTGAAGTGGTAGGAGACTGGTGGTAGTTGGGTACTGCGCTTGATCTCCATAGATCATGCTGCAGTACCTAAGTATAGTAAAAGCTGTCAAGCTGCCAGATTTTACTATACATTTGTGAATGGAACTCAAAGTTCCATCACAATAGGTTTTTTCTAAGTCTTGCTACTTAGCGAAGACTTAGAAAAAAAATGGGGACAGAGTCAAAATTTGGTGATCACTTCTGATCACCAAATTATGATCTTGCCAATGATGAAAAAATCACTCTGAAATGATTTCCGGAAGTGAATTTTTCTGATCGGATTTGAATTGGAAAACGGGCATTTATGCCCGTATTCCAAGTGCGGTATCATTCCCTAAGATGATCTGATGATCATCTTGGGAAATGATCGGGGAAAAAAAGGGGAAATACACACAAAAAATTTTAAAGTGATACACACACCCTTTTTTTTTACCCTAAAACTATAAATTAGAAAAAAAGTTGTCTTCTCCAAGCTCCCCAATGTCCCCAGTGATATCGGTAAAGTAAAGCGGATACTTATTGTACGATTTCAAGGGAAAATAGCCTATTTTTTAGAAGGAAATTTTGCAGAGGTACCAAATAAAGACCGTATTGAATTTTTAGGATCAGTAAGTGTGCAAAAAAAGTGTGTGACTTCCATACTAACCGATTTCACTAAAATACCACTAAAAGGGGGAGGGAGTTGTGTGTGGGGGGTGGGTTGTGGCGTTTTTAAAAATTTTTCTTGTAACTGCACTTCTAAATGCGTCCCATTTGAGCTAGTGTGGTGCCTCGTCTCTGTTTGCACCCACGCAAATGGCACCACGTTTGATTCAGGAGAATGTGGGAGATTGCTATTTAGTGGGTTTTTTTTTTTTGTGTCAAGTGGGTTTAGGTAGGATTTCAACCCTTGAATCATCTTATTTTATTTTTCACAACTCTCGTAAAAACACAGAGTTTTTGGATCGCTGGGTCTGGAATTTCATGCATGTATAAGCATGGCACCGTAACGTAGCTGCTGAAGTGTGTGATTCCAAATAATATAGTTTGTGGGGGAATTTCCATGTTTCGGGACTGGTCCTTAGAAAAGGGTAAGCTGTTCAAATTACAGAGCACTTTGATTTTTTCTTGTAATTGCATTTGTGCATGCGTCCCATTGAGCTAGTTGGGGGGCCACGTCTCTGTGTGCATCCACGCATGCATACCATTTGATTCAGAACATGTGGGAGATTGATATTTAGTTGGGGTTTTATTTGTGGGGGCATTTCAAAGTTTTGGGGCTGTTTGAAATTACAGAGCACTTTGATATTTTTCTTGTAATACACGGTGCATGCGTCCATTTGAGCGTGGTGGTCACGCCCTGTGTGTATCCACGCCTATGGCACCGTTTGATTCAGGGCATTTGGAAGATGATAATTGACAAGTTTTTTTTTTTACCTGAATGGAAAATTTGCCATGATTTTAACTTTGAATTGATTTTTATAAATTTTCCTGAAAATCTGGTAAGAAAGCGAAATTGTACACAAAACACGCACCCACACCATTGGTGGTATGCATAAAAGAATCACACCATTGTGTAGTGAAGGGTGTAGTGTAGGTAAGAATATATAGTTTGGGGGGTTTTTCTAATATAGAGGGGTTGTTAGTCTGACAAATCTGAAAAGTTGCTGTAATTGGCCACTGTTCATTGGCTCATTTGTGGCTAGTTGATTCCACGTCTGCGTGTGGAACCATACATAGGGGCATACCGGTGATTCAGGACATTTGGGAGATTGATAGTGAGTAAATTTTTTACATTACTTGGGATTTTGGCATGATTTCTACCTTTGAGAGTGTTTTTTTTCAAATTTTTTAGAAAATCTGCTAAAACTGTGAACTTCTACGAAGAACTGCGCCCACACCATTGATGGTACGAATGAACAAACTACAGAATTTCGTAGATAAAGGTGTGTGGATTCGAGAAATATATGGTTTGTGGGGGTTGTTTTGTGGGGAAAAATTGCAGACTGTTCAAATTCAGATTTGACTGAATATTTTTGCTGTTTCTGAGCCATTGTGCATTGTTTCACTTTGTGTCTTTTGGCTTCCACGTCCACGTGTGTAACCACACATATGGCATACCGTTTGATTCAGGACATTTGGGAGATTGATATTTAGTAGCTTTTTTTTACATTCCATGGGGTTTTGGCATGATTTCTACCTTTTGAAGTTGTTTTTGTTCATTTTTTCAGACAAATGCGAATTTCTACGAAGAACTGCGCCCACACCATTCATGGTATGAATGAACAAACTACAGCGTTACGTAGCTGAAGGTATGTAGATTCTGAGAATATATAGTTTTGTGGGGGTATTTCCAAGTTAGAGGGGTGTTCAGTTTGAAAAATCTGGGAAAATGCTGTTATTGGCTCACTGCGCATTGTTTTACATTTTGACTAGTCGCTTCCACGTCCGTGTGTGTAACCACACATATGGCATACCATTTGATTCAGGACATTTAGGAGATTGATATTTGGTAAGTTTTTTTTACATTACATGGGGTTTTGGTGTGATTTTGTAACTTTGAAATGTATTTTTCTCTATTTTTCCAGAAAATTGTGTAGAAATGCGAAATTCTATGAAGAACTGCGCCCACACCATTGATGGTATGAATGAACGAACTACAGTGCTACATAGCTGAAGGTGTTTAGATTTCAGGAATATATAGTTTGTGGGGGGTATTTCTGAGTTATCAGGGTGTTTTGTGGAAAAAACTGCAGACTGTCCAAATTCGGAGTTGGCTAAATATTTTCGCTGTTTCTCAACCATCATACATTGTCTCACATCGTGGCTTTTCGCTTCCACGTCCGCATGTGTAACCACACATATGGCATGCCGTTTGATTCAGGACATTTGGGAGATTGATATTTAGTAACTTTTTTTTACATTCCGTCAGGTTTTGGCATGATTTCTACCTTTTGAAGTTGTTTTTTGTTCATTTTTTCAGAAAAGTGCGAACTTCTACGAAGAACTGCGCCCACACCATTGATGGTATGAATGAACGAACTACAGTGCTACATAGCTGAAGGTGTTTAGATTTCAGGAATATATAGTTTGTGGGGGTTATTTCTGAGTTACGGGGGTGTTTTGTGGAAAAAACTGCAGACTGTCCAAATTCGGAGTTGGCTAAATATTTTCGCTGTTTCTGAGCCATCGTGCATTGTCTCACTTTGTGGCTTTTCGCTTCCACGTCCACATGTGTAACTACACATATGGCATACCGTTTGATTCAGGACATTTGGGAGATTGATATTTAGTAACTTTTTTTTACATTCCATGGGGTTTTGGCATGATTTCGACCTTTTTGAACGCTGTTTGATGTTCATTTTTTTTGAAAATCTGGTAAAAGTGCAAATTTCTACGAAGAACTGCGCCCACACCATTGATGATATGAATGAACGAACTACGGCGTTACATAGCTGAAGGTGTATAGATTTCAGGAGTATATAGTTTGTGGGGGGTATTTTTGAGTTGGGGGGGTGTTTCGTGGAAAAACTGCAGACTGTTCAAATACAAAACTGGCTAATTTTTTTTTGCTGCTACTGACATTTGGCACTGGTCACGCTCTGGGTTAGTTGGTAGCCATGTCTCTGGGTACACCCATGAATGTGGCATACCGTTTTATTCGGGAGGGGTTAGGCTTTCATATTTGAGATGCGTTTGAACTTTCCTCCACAGTTTTTAGCTGAAATTCGCATTTGATTTTGTCTCTGATTTTACAGTTGAGGAAAAAAAGGAAAATGTGAGAAAGTAACTTACAATTTGACGAAGAGCTGCGTCCGGGTACCTGCATTTTGATCGAAACTAACCTCACTCGTAAAATCCTGCGAGTGTGTAGTTTCTAAAAATATCTCACTTGTGGGGATAGTTTAGATAATTTGGTAGATATTCTATGTTAACTGTTAGTAGTGGTTACACATTTTAATTTGGTGTAATATTCTAGGAGGTGCAGTTTTAGTTTGGGGGGTTCTCCTGTACAGGAAAAGTCGGGTACCTACATATATCTGGTATCGTTGTACTCGGGAGTATCTGAGCTTTTGGAAACAGTAAGATTTTTGTGCGTAACCTTAAGATAACTATAAGTAAAAATGGGAAAAATCCATGAAAATTTGCAAATTTTTCATTTTTTTTACATATTTTACCCATAATTCCAGTAAAATTTCCAGAAAAGTTACAAAATTCTGTTACCATGTTAAAGTACACTTTGTGCTGAAAAAAACAATGTATAATATTCCTGATTTACTGCAAGGTTTCCTACTGTAAAATTAGTCTAAAGCGATTAAGGGCAAAATCCTGAAAATTCTTCTGGCAGTTAACGCAAAAAAAAATGAAAATCTCCTGGCAGTGAAAGGGTTAACCAGTTTTGCTTATTTAACACCTGGCTTGCACAACTGTGGGTGGTGGATATCAGGTGGTGTAATCGATCCTCTTGGGAGCATACATAGATCTCTATAGTGGGACACACTTCCTATACATGGGAACGGCACCGGGGCATTTTGGCCTCCAGAATGCCTACTTCCCTTAACACCCGGCTTTGTAGTTTATACATTACACATTGATGACTGTGATAGGTGATCCGCAAAACCGGAGGCGATGTGCTTCGATGCCACTCTCCCACTGGCATGGCTGTTATAAATAAAACATTAGATTAACTGAACACAATTACTATTTATTCAGGTTGAGTTTCCCCTCAATCAATGTTACCACCACCCTGTAATTTTCTACTGAAAGAAATATCTCTTCTGTAGCAGATTGAAAACACAATTCTGTGCAACATACGCAGTACCTATATTCACCGATTGTCCATACGCATTGCCAAACTACCACAGGTTATTAAGGACCCCAAACAGTATTGTAACTACCACTGGCCATAAAAGAATGACTGTGTCTGTAAAGATTACTGTGAGTAAAACTTTTCCAAATACCAACACAGCATATACATACAGACCCATAACCGGTTAGTGGTGGGGATGGCTTCACTAAGCTGACTTTGCAAGGCTTATTCTAAAGGTTGCCATAAATATGAACAGAATGGTCATTTCATACAATTTTTGTTGGTTAGCAGCTTGCCAATATCCACATAGGAGCAAGAGGGCGCGGCCTCCACTTGCATGTTAAAACAATTATAACAGGTCAACTCTATATGATTAGAAACGTAGATTTCATGGTTCTTATAAAACGTACTTTATTTAAGGAAACAATTGGAACTGTGATAAGTAAGCTCTTATGCAGTTAACTAACCTGTATGACCCCTGCTAATGATATTGTAAGAGGAAGGGGATATGCTCGGTGGTTGAAGGAGGCGATTAGAACTATTCATGGTATTCTTAAAGGGAAACTGTGTCTCCAAACAGGTTGAGTTTACAAGAAAGGCCAGTTTTCCTACCTTGAAAACGAGCCATCACCACCTCTCTACGTGCTCTCACAGCCCAAGATATAAAGAATACTGACCAGAAAGTAAAATGGGTGGGAGGCTGACATTGACATCCTAATGCTTCTCCCTGCACAGATGCCACCGGTGACACAGCCCCAGACTCCCTCAGTGTGTACGGGGACTGGAATTCCCCTCCCACTCTCTTCTGTGTGAAGGACCTGCAGCTGCAGAGAGGTAAGGGAATCTACAGCCCTTCCTCTATTTGTGAAAACAGCCTTTTCAGCAGAGTTCTCCCTCTGCCGTGAAAGGCTGTTTCCACAGAGTTTATTCAAGGGGGGTGTCAGAGTGGCCCACAGCACCCTGTGAGCAGGTGGGGGCTTAGCACCCACAGAGTGGGGTGGGGCTTAGGCAACCCGTGGGTGTTTCTGGGCAACAACAGCACCCATGATGGTGGAACCATGGCACCCGCGGGTTGGCGGGGCTTTAGGCAAAACCCATGGGTGGCTGGTCACAGCACCCATAGTGTGTGGAGGCCATGGCACCCACTGGGTGGGCGGGGCCACCATGGGGCTGTAAGGGGGGCCTGCAACTGGAAGTACCATGAGGGTCCATGAGTGGAGGGACCATGGGGGGCTGCAAAGGGGAAGGAGACACAGGGCAGATTTGACTGCAGGTTTCAGAGCAGAAGTGGCAGGGGACCTGGTGATGCTGCTGCCATATCACACACAAAAATGTAAAAATTCTTCAAACATGCCAAAATAAACAATGGAAATAAATTGCAAAAACTCTACGGGAGCAATTCCTATCCATTTACCTAGTCCTTTTTGGACCACAGTTCCTCTTAAATATAAATCCCCTATGCAACTACATGCAACTGATATCTAAACAACTTTTTCCCACCTGTGGACCACTGCAGGTTTTGAAGGTATTTTCCCCAAAAGAACATGGACTTTTTAAGATGTTTTAAAACATTATTAATATGCTAAAACTTGTTACTGTTGTAACTTACAAAATATTGAACACTTAAACACGCCAGTAAAAGAAAGTTGTATGAAATGTACGAATAGAGTTTGATCCACAAAATAGAAAATAATAATTGTGCTCATTCAGAGTGAACATCTAGACACCAAAGCACATAATACGGCGAATCTCAAATTTTTAGTGGAACAACTACACTTCACTCTGCCATAAATTCTTCTGTGCTCCCTTGGCAAGACCTGTGAAGATGGCAGATGCATCTGTAAGCAGCCTCTTGACTGCCTCCCTATAAGACCTACGCTGTTTGCTCTGCGTCGCTTACATGTTTAACAACTACTGCATTCTTAAAGTCACAGAGTGGTGTTAATCCAAACCATAGGTTTTCTCTGGTGCCCTTGTTCTGTAAGTGACATTGCATTTGCAATCATTACAATTCACTGCAGCTGCAACCAATATACCATATGTACACAATGTACGCGAGAATACCCAAATGTACACATTTGGTTGAAAACATGGCACAAACTTCATTTGCTTCAACAGTAATTCTGTTTGGAACAATCCCCATTAAAAGAGGAACTAGGAAAAATAACTATACCTAGCCTATGGTCCAATTCAATTAGCAAACAAATATATATATATATTATATGAAAATGTATATTTAATTTCTATTGCATTTGAAATGAGTGTAATAGCACTTCCCTTGAGTAACTTACAAAGATGTGACTCACATCCTGTCTTTAAATCTCCTCTATTTAAAAGGTTACTCTATTGAAGATTTTGTCCCACCAACAACTCGGCAACTTATTAAGAAAAAAAGATTTGATTTAAGATTGTAAAACACACATTGTGCGCACACCCAACGCTTTTAAACAGTGGGTAAACATGGAACTACACTATGGTATAAATCAATTTGTTTTGCGTTTTGTCTAATCATAGGTGCTCAGGTATTGAGAGTTCTGTGTGTAGTCCGCTTCAAACAGCACATCTGGGCGCGGGGGGTCAGACAGGGTGCGGTGGGGTGTAAGGAACGGAAGCGGCCCACGAGCCAGGGGAGGGTGGAGGGGATGGCGCAGCTGGTCATACCGAAGGTACTCGGCGAGAAGAAGTGGGGAATCGAAAGGGCCCCGGGAAAGGTGGTTACGGGTTACGGGACGTCATTTCTGTGCACACCCAATGGTTGAGAAAGCGTAAGGTGGGGGCACGGGGGGGGAGGGAGAGGGGAACAGGAAACAGTGGGTGACAGAGCAGGGTGTCGGAAGTCCATTTAACTGAAAGCGTAAATAGCACAATTCACTAGACTACAGCTACAAACATCAACCTATTACCAGACGTATTAATAGACTTCTCAAAAGCACAAAACTAACTGAAACGCAACGCAAACGCAATCGCAATCGCATGGCGTTTCAATGTCGATGTGTTTGCGTTGGCGCCGTGCAGGTCTTTCTTCACTAACGTATAGAAAGCGGGCATGCGAATTGCATGAAATGCAGAACGCAAACCAAACGCAAACCATCGAAAAACCGCGCTGTTGGGGCGGGCCGCTTTTCATAGTTAAAAAGCGCAAGCCGCAAGCGCAATCGCAAATGCAAGCAGCAAACCGCAAAAAAAACGCAGCAAGTGGGCCTAGCCTAAGAGGTAAATAAGTATAAATTATTAGGATTAAAGCAATAACAAATAAATGTAGGGTGCTTCCTTACCTCACTAATTTTTCGAACGTTTCATAATGGGGGAGAAAGATCTGGTACTTTGAGGGGAAACTATAAATAATGCGTGGGAAGGTCTCATTCATATACCAGGTCATGTATAATCTGTTGTATTCATTAGATCAACGACTGGAAAGTGTAGGATCTTGATACGTGTGCGCTAGGTCATCCCGACCTGCTTTCTCAATTCAGAATAATAGACTGTACAAGAATCTGTGGCAATTATTACCTGGAAATCCCAATTATGCATATCACAGCCAGGTGTTAAGGGTGTGATTGGATAGTGGCGAAGAGGGTTATAGAACGCCCAGAGTAAGTGTTAAACAGCATTGTACATGGCAGACAGTTGTGTCGAACCCCCCCTACCTCTAACATTAGGCTTGGTTCTTTTTTCTTTTCACATAAATGGCCTTCCTTAACAGCCTCTCTGAAACGGCTAGTCTACGTTCCTTCGCTCAGTAGTTTAACATTACAATTCGCTTCAAAGGTGATGTCCGTTATTCCTTAAGTATGCAGATACACGCTGAGTGCTTGACCCGAGGAATTGGCTCTTCTGTGCTGGGCCAATACGTTGATGCAGTTGTTGTGTGTGGTCTCCCCACATACAAATCATAGCATTCGTCACTGCACTGTCACTGTCATATATGATGTCGTCTTTTCCGTTGTTTGGTATTGGGATGCTTTCGATCGTACGGTTCTAATATGCTTGGCCTCAGTGTGTTGTTCGAACTATCCGCGCACTTCTCCTAATGCACGAGGGGGATACCCTTAACACCACAAAACACCTGGCTGTGATATGCTAATTGGGAATTTCCTCAGGTACAAATATGCCACAGATTCTGTACAAGTCGGCTTCTGAATTGAGACAAAGTCCAGTCGGTATGCCTAGCGCACGTCTTCATAGAACTCATTTGCAATCCTATTGATCTAATTGTAATACATTACAGTACTATATCAATGAAATGTTTAAAATAATTACATGTGGAATAATCAATACAGAAACCAGTTGTGAGGTAGCAGTGAGGGATTTAAATATCCAGTATGTTAGATGGTATCTAAAAAATATATAGATTAGAATCTAGCCTAGACATAGTCTATTATATAGACAAAAACAGGCAACTTCTTATAGCTATTGGGGTAGAGAAAACAGGAGGCTAAATAGCTGAAGGTCGCGGCACAGATGTATGGAATCTGCACCCTTGAAAATAAATCTGGGAGAATGTCAATATCCAAATGGAGCTTCTTTCCTCGACGCGGTGCTAGATCCCTTAGATGCAGTAAGCATTTTCATCCTCATTTTGCAATGCCGAGCACGTCAGGTAAGAGCATTGCCTTTGGCTAAGCTTTTATGGCCTTAAAACCCATTAAAAGTATAATTATACGTATTCTCACTGCTACCCTTTGCTTTCATCTTTCAGACACACAATATTTCTTTTGCTTATATGTTTAAAGTAAATCTGTTGTTGATTAATACTTTAACAAAAGGCCCTAGGCAGGCTAGTAACCACATGTCTGGTATTGGGTTTAACTAGCTGAAGAAGATGGAGACACAGTTATTTTACTAACAAATTATTGCACAGCATTTGTAGTATAGTATAGTATGTATTGAGGTTGAGAAAGACGATAGCGTCCTGCATCCAGATCCAACTGCATCTAGCAATATCCTCATTTCCTCCGCCTAACTGTTGATCAGAGGATACGGCAAAACAAAACCCACAATTTATGAACGGGGAAAAAATTCCTTCCTGACTCCAAGTGGTTCCAAAAGTCGGAGGAATTTCCCCCTTGTCAACCTCACTTTATGTAGTCAATACCAGTAACCTTGCTAACATATCCCTTGTTTGCTAGTAAACTCATCCAGCTTTTTTTAAACTGACCTAATGAACCTTGCCATCAATAACTACGTCACTGGAAGACAGTTCCATAGTCTTCTTAAACGTTCTCACAGTGAAAAACCCTTTCCGAGCTTGAATGCCATTAAACAACTTTTTCTGTCATCTTAAGGTAGGTCCTGTGTCCTCTGAGAGATGTTTCTATTGGTGAACAATGCCCCATATAGTTTATTGTATGGCCGCGTTAATGTATTTAATACACGAGTCATCAGTCGCGCACTTTTATATATATATATAATCTATATATTATAGTATATTTATTTATATTTATATATTTATATTACTCAAATTGCCATAAGTCCTGCCTAAACGGAAACTTCGAGCGATGACATACAGCATGGGTTGATCTTCGTAGTATCCGCCTTCTTCTAACTCTCCTCTGACGCACCCACCATGATAGTCTGTATTTTTTTAATCACGGACTGATGTTGCTTGCTATTAGATAAGCAATGCATTAAAACTTACTTCACATTGTGATCAGACAGCTGCAGAAGTTCATAGGCAGCATTATGGCGTATTTGATGAATCTATCTACTATAAGATTAACGATTTTATTCTTATATGAATGTAAATAAATAACAAATCTTTACTTACTGCCGTGGGGGCCGAGAGAGAGCTGCTTACATCTTCTTTTAAGGCTAGTACTGATGAACGCAGTTATCTTTCTTGTCAAACCTGGTGAACAGGACCCCACCGCCCAAAAATAAATTCCTGCTTAACTGAGCTCAGTCGTGGTAGAACAACTGTTGAATGAATGCTTACAAAACTGAGACCTTGTTGACAAAAGCCAAGCCGTCTTGGCACAAAACACGCCCTCCCTTTAATCACCACCAATCAGGCTTGGATTTTCCAGACATAACAACTCTGTCGACCTGTGTGCAGTCTTCGGTGTGCTAAATCGTGGGGAATTTCGTCTTTCAAAAACCAGATTTCCAGCTGTAGGTGCAAATCTGCCTATTGTCATCTGAAGAAATTGCTAAAAATCAAAACTCTGATCCGTCCGAGAGAATCTTCGCAACCTCGTTCACGCCTTCATTCCATCATAGGCTAGCACTACTTGCTGCCCAATGCCCTTTATGTAGGTCTCCCACAAAAAGACCTGGCACCACGCGACAATTAGGTGCAGTAATGCTGCTGCCAGACTTGCTAACAACCAGCCTTGGCCACTGTCAAATTACAACCATGCCTTCGATCTACTGCATCTTGCTACCAGTATCTTCGAATGGCGAATATACTCTCAAGATTGGACTGTTAACTTTCAAATCACTGCACAATCTGGCTGGATACTATGAAGGGACTTGCACCAACAACTGGCACACCTCAGATCAGCAGGTTCCATAAACGAGGTCACATCGCCATAAAAGAGTGTGCCATAAAATGTTTACAGGCGTCTTTGGATCCTATGGGAGAAAGCGCTTTTAAAGGTTATTTGTTGTTGTAGTTTATGAGGTATCCAGGTATCCATTTTTGAACTTGGCTTCCTCCCTTTCCATCTTCCCAGCAAGTTCGCTAGGGGAGGCTCAAGTTTGAAAGTCCTAATAAGGACCCTAGCAATCCCACGACCCCGCGATAATAATGTACTCAAACCCACATAACGCGCCATTTCTTATATATAGAGTGCATGGGTGTTGTACATGTTTTAAAAAACTAACGAACTTCCTCTAGCATCGCTGGCTGGCACAGATTCTGGAAATTTTTATTTTTCATACATCCTGAATAAAGCCCTTTTAACTGACTTAACCGCATTAAAAGAAATCCCTTGTCTCTTAAGTCGATTTCTAACCAAGGTTTTGACTATGCATTCCATGTTTGAAAAAACTACAACTCCGCACTAAAATGCAATAGCACTGTAATGTAGGGTGTTTACTTTTCACATGTTAAAAACTACAAACTCACTGGCTGCAGCGAGAATACTGGGAAAATGATATTTTTCAATACTCCTGAAATAAAGCCCTTTTACTGACCTTACAGACATTAAAAGCCACATGCTGAGCTTTAGTGATTCCTTTATCTCAAGAAGGTTTCACATGCAAGTGATTCATCTGCCCTTCGCTTACTTTCGCATATGGGCATCTAACTGGTATTATGGACATGATTTTTCAGGTCCCTTCTAGACAGTGGAGTCGCACATTCCAAACACCCCTCATCTGACGCTATATCTATAGAATGTCAATAGAAATAAACCTGGCAGGTCTGTAGAAGAGACCCAGGCATATCACTTACTGTCCAGGGCGCACAGCATCCTGCTGCCTTTTTTTCTATTAAAGGGGTGGGGTGAGTGTAGAGACTGTCACATGTTTTACAAAGGAAGTGACATATAGTCTTGCAACTTCTGCCCTACTACACTACTAACAATGTTTTGATTTGCTATAACACTGACACTGGCTGTCAATCTAATTTAAATTGCACACCCTTGGATACAACAGTAAGGCTGGCAGGGCCAGGCCTTCGCTAATGATGGGCAGGGTTGCAGGTCACACTTGGCAGAGCGGCTACCCTGTTGAAGCGGCAACTGCCGCCTGTCACAGTCAAACAACACTTTTTTTTTGTTTTTTTTTAGATTGAGGAGGTCCCTGGCATCCTCCGCGCCCAACTCGCCTCTCGGCCTGGGCCTGCTGGGAATCTGGGGGGGGTTGTGACGCCGACTTTAGCTCCAGCAACATACTAGTTGGCTAACTGTCCGGAGACTGCGGGACTCGGCGGAAGAGAAGACCGGCAGTCCGATCTGACTCCGTGCCTCCAGGCCCATCCGGTCGAACCGAAGTTCGCATCCTCAATCGTTGCGTGCGGGCTGCGTATACGTCAGCGCTGAATAGAGCGCGATTCAGCCCTCGCGCGAGTTTACATCCGTCAGCACGGACAGGCTGCTGATTCCTAGCGAGCTGCACTGCGCTGCATTGGGTCTGGCCCTGTTGTGTCCGTACCGTCAGCAAAAACGTTCAGTGACATAGTGTGTCTCTTGTTTTGTGGAAGTGAAGTTGTGTAGTGTGCTCGTGTGTGTCCTCCCAGGGCCGTCCCATTAGATCACTCTGAAACTGATTTGGATTCAGTCATTCATGACAGAACGAGTATGATGTAGATAATATAATATATAATATCAGATATTATTACTTATTGAATTTAAAATCCTCCTTCCTAATTCCTATTCTATCCTAATAGAGAAGGTAACAACTTACTTATAGGGATGGCTGGCCTGGGGGAGGCTGGGAGTGGTTGTGTTCTGTTCTCTCTCTGAGGGGCCCCAGTCTTGGACTTGCAATCCTGCTGGGACCTGCTCGGCAGCAACCAACCAATCCAATAATTAGAAATGTGCCCAGGCAGTGGGCAGCAGGCTAGCATAAAGAATTATATAGCCAGAAGGCCAGTTATGATGAGATAGATGATGATATAGACAGATATTATCGATGGATAGATGTATAGATAGATAATAGATTAGATAGCATGAGATGATAGCCATTAGCTAGATAGATAGATCAGATTAGATAGCAGTTAGATAAGACAGACCGACAGACAGATTAGAAGATCAGATAGAGTAGTAGTAGATATAGTATAGATAGAATAGCACACGTAAGACAGAAGCAGTCACATAATCAGATCAGATAGCAGAGATAATAGTAGGATAGAGTAGATAGATAGATAGATAGATAGTACGTAATATAGATATAGAGTAGATATATCAGTAGATAGAGATAGCATAGATAGATAGATAGCAGTTAGTATGATAGATGATATAGATAGAAGATAGTCAGAATAGATCAGATAGTAATAGATAGATAGAGAGCGTAATAAGATAGATAGATTAATAGATAGAGTGATAGTACATAGATTAGTAGAATGATAGATGATTAGTAGATGCAGTAGATGGATAGATAGTATATAGATAGATAGTTAGAGTACAGATCAGAAGATTAGATGCAGTAGAAGTGATAGATGCAGTAGTAAGACACGATCAGTATAGATAGATTAGATAGACAGTATAGATAGAACAGAAGACCATAGACGACAGACAACAGATAGATCGTAAGGGGATAGTATATAAGATAGACAGATAGACTAGATAGCATAGATAGATAGAATATAGAGTAGATCGATGATAGATAGCAGTAGATAGATAGATAGCAGTCTAGGACTAGTAGATGATAGATACAGTAATAGAGATAGCATTAGATAGATATGTATAGTATAAGATATGATAGATGAATAGCAGTTAGATAGATAGATAGATAGATAGCAGTTAGCTATTATTAGATCTGTCTCTCTCAGTTTCATCTGATAAGATAGACTGTATAGATTAGACATACTCTCTGCTAGATACGCCATCTCGCTAGGACCTATCGTATTATCGCACCAGCTTCGCTAGATAGATAGATCGATAGACTCTTCTCGCTGCTCTTACTCACGCTAGATAAATCAAAGTAGCGGCTATTCGTATCAGCTCGATTCGTATCGATAGTATCGATAGATAGATCGTATCGCTAGCTCGCTATCTTGCATAGATTAGTCTCCCTCGTAGATCATCTGCTCCTCGCTGCTGCTAGATAGTCGTCTCTCTGCTCGCATACTGCTCGCTCTTCACGCCTGCTCGCGCCGCTCGCTCGCTCGCTACCCCTAGACTCGCTCGCTGCTCGCTCGCTCGCTGACTCGCTTATCTCGCTCTCTGGGCTCGCTCGCTCGCTCGGCTCTCCTCGCTCGCTCGCTCGCGCCGTCTGACCTCTCCGCTCGCCGCTAGATTGCCAGATGCTGCTCGCTCGCTCGTCTCGCCGCTACGCTCCGCTCCGCTCCCGCTCTTCCAGCTGCATCGCTCCCGCCCGCTCCATCATCTCGCTATCCTAGATGATAGCTCGCCTCGCTACGAGCTCGATCGATGTCATCCTAGACTGTAGATATGCTGCTCGCTCGCTAGCCCCCGCTGATTCTTATTGGCTCCACCCTCTTTATTTCACAGGCCGTCTGTTGCTCTGGGGTGGGCTCCTGTGTCCTCTTCTTATAGGTGGTGGGTGCCGCTTCAATGTATTGTAAATAAATGGAGGATGATATGCAATACAGATAATGACATTCAAGTTAGATTCAACCGTGTATATAGCCTCCCACTTCTGGACAGAGTCCAGCTCCCACGTCAGACAAAGCAGGCTCTACCCACTTTCAATTATAAATACCAGCAAAGTACCCTTCGGCTGCGTAGGGGGGCGCGGCATTTGGAATTATTGTGTCAGTGGGCAAAAAGTCTAGAGACGGCCCTGAGGGCTATGGTACGACTCATGGAGTGACAATTTGAACCCACCAGATCGCACGTCGGCTTATGAGTGAGCACTAGGCCGGGACAATGTCAGTCGGGTCAGCTGCTAAATGTCATCAGGCAGGAGTCGCGGGCCGAATTTGGGCGAATGATCTAATCCCATGCGGCTCCATAAGTGGGTAACCGCACGTCGATTGTGATTTTCCTACGACGATCAGTGTGCTGTCACAGGCGCGCGGCCGCCCACAAAGTGCGGCGAATCGGATCGCCCGAAAATATGGCTGGTGTGTCGCAGCCTAAAAGTGAAGTGATAAATTTGTTCTGCTTTGTAAGGCTTCCTTGCCCGTGCCCTGTAAAACTTCCTGGGTGTGGCTAAACCCTCCATGTTTTGAAGATTCCATTACAAACGAAAACCGCATGGGGACTATGCAATAAATTTTATTATTTATATATTTTTGGCCTTATTTAACATTTCTTATATACTTTAATGTCATACTACATATTTGTTAATTATATTGTATAACTGATTTATTTGGTGCTTAAAACAAGACAAACATAAACACTGTCGTCGTCGCCTATGTATATTTACTTTTACCTACCCCGCACCAACATATGACCACACCAAGACATCCCTTCCTCGTCCGGTGGCAAAATATATTATTTATATACGTATAAAATTCAATAAATATCTTAGTATAACATATAAACGATAACAAGGCCTGTCTATCAGACACGACAATCTCATACAGTCTTAATTGTCTAGGTGCTAGCATTTAATCCATATTTATTTTCGCGTCCGAAGGTAATAGTGCAGCACTGTGTATGTCGAATCCATGTTTATCATCACAATCAAATTAATGGAAGTGCTTTCATAATTGATGTGATGCATAAATAACGGATGCAACCTTACAACAGTGTGCCCCTGCTTATACTTTGGATGGAATCCAAAGGCAGTAATTGTCATAATTTCAACAACAGCCACTGTTATAATCAAAGTCATATCATGTTTTCTTTAAAGTATAATAAAAATAATTTGGCGATATTATTCAAGAGTATCTTATAGTATAAAAGTTCTTCGCTCATCCGCCTAAATGAAAATTTAGTTACAGGTCGTAAAAGGCTAGCCTGTGCAATACCTCGACCTCAGCGAGTTTTTACATGCTTCTTAGATGTCCCCATCTGCTTACTAGGCCGTCATTCCCTTTACGATCTCCAGCTCTTCTGTGGCCTTTTTACATTGCTGCAGCGAATTATAATTTCACAGTTTAGTTAGCATAGCTATCTTTATCACCAACATCACAGGGCTGATCTTGACGATTTAATATAAATGCTGCTATCTGTAGTGTTCCCTGACTCCCTGTGTTGTCTAGTTAAAAGACCTAATGTCTCACTAGAAAAGATCACATATGTGATAACAATAGTTCCTTATATAGTGCCATTAGCAGGGCTATGTTACCCGAGAGCCTATTATCGATCTCAATTGCCCTTCCTCTAGGCAATGCACTGAAGCCAACCTACAGCATCTCAGTGCATAGCGAATGGGTTTTCCGCATTCCGAAACTATTAACAGCGCAACTATCTGCTGGCATAAAGTCTCTGTCTTAAGAGGCCGTTATCGACTCGTTAGCAATCTTGCGGTGTTGTGCAACACAGTTTGTGCTCTGGCCGCAAGTTAAATGTCTTTAAAGTACGTAGCCCCTATGTGGCATGGTTAACGTGACTTTTAGTTATGAAGTAAAAGTTGGGTGTCTTTCAGTACATAGCGCTCTCGCAAAATAGTTTCAGGAGCATCTAGTAAGCTACAGTAACCAAGAAATCAGCCCAAGGTAGGTGGCAGCCGGAGCCTTCATTATTGCGAGATAAAATACGTAGCAGAGCTTGTAATTCGCAATGGAGACTCAGAAGTTACCCTATAGTCATATGAAACTAATCATTGTCATCCTTACAGGGGAGATCATGGAACAGGCACAGCTGATGATTCCAGTAGGCATAAGTAGTTATAACATCATATTTACATGGCCATTTTTCTTAAGATTTCATAAGGAGGTGGGTTGTCTTTAAGAATCTCTTTAATATTGAGATTTATGTCTAGTTCAATACAAAATACACAAAGTATAAATATGCTAAAAATACATGAGCCTGAGCAAGAGGTAAGAGGACCCTGCAACAAAGAGAAATTCTAAAACTATACAGGACTGTATTTTGACATTGTCTTGGATTGTTGTCCATGCTTAAATATTTTAAGTAGTGGGACACAAACACGTCATGCCTTGGCTAGATTTGCTAAAGTTTGGTTTGTTGTTCTCTACTACTTGGCACTTTCTATAGTCCGCTTCCACGTAATAGTGTAACATGCTAGATAAGGTTGTGTGTGATAGAGTTATTAATTGTAACATCTTAAATAATAAGTTCTGAAGTGATTTTAAAACAAATAATTGATACTAAACATGTTAAGTGTTAGTAAGAAAATCGAATATAGTACATTATTTTTTACTGAAAGTAAAGCTATTTCCTTGAAGACAGGAGGTAAAGGAGCGATGGGCCTTATACCATCATCTATCGCTTATTGCAGAATCTCAATATTCTAAACTATATAAAGTAAATATACTTATTATGTATATTCACTAAAGATTACTTACAGTGGATTTGACTTCATGTGTGGAAGGTCTCTTCATGCTGGGAAAAATTATAAAATGTTAAATTAAAACAACAATTATTCTTTGAAAATATGTACAATCCAGAGATTTTTAAATGTGCACTATCTAACTTCACTAAAGTGAATAAGATAGGGGCACAACGAATCACATAGATCTGTTGTTTATATAATGTTATTGTTTTCTGGTTACCCACGAACAACTACAGGTATATCAATAATACAATATACTTTAATGTGAAACCAAGGCTCGTGGGATACAACTAGGATAGTTCACTAGAACAGCCCCAGGATAAACTTGAAAAAGAGACTTATCTGCTTAGTCTTTCAGTGTTTACGTCGAAGGCTTTACCCGCAGTACAATTCGCATTGTGATAGGCTGGCGCCTTATAACTGGACATTTTTTTAAACATAGTTTACTTTTAGACAATAGTTATTAATCTAAATGCAATTCATAAGTTACCACATATATAGAAGCTATGATTTTTAATTTTGCTACTGTAACTAATTCGCTACCACAAAGTCTTGTTTTATGACATGTACCTCTGTGATATTATGACACACTGCTAGAAATACCATTTTGCTTTAGGTAATCTTTGCAGTATCGGTTGTCAACTCCAAAGTTTTTTCAAGCGTAGCGGCATATGAAAGTGAATTGTCCTGGTGCGAAAGATCTTCATTTGTGGTTTGCAATGGATGTAGGCCATTAAGGAATCAATGTTGCTTGGCATGCATCTTGGATTTGAGAATGAGTATCTATACCATCATTAGTTGGTCTTGGATTACCCAGTATAAATATATAACAAAGCTCAATGATTTCTATGGAAAAAATACAATTAGAACTCTTCAGTTTTGTCATCGCGCATGGGTAATGTGTAAGACATAGAAGGGGTTAACGAGTTGGGGATGTGAGGTACAAAAATAGTTTAGGGCTACTGATCTTTCAGACTTTATACTAAGCTTCATTATAGACTTGGGGGCCTAAGCTAATAGACCCTACCATTTTTTCAAACAAAAGGTTATGACCTTCCCCAAACCAGACCCTGGGCGTCTGATTAATGTCAGTGAGGATACATACACAGGTCTAGATGGGCCAATAAACACATATAAACTTGATAAGAATTTATTTTACTCGAATAGTATATACACAACGCTAGTACACTGTATTTATAAATGATAGTCTAGGGCCCATTGAAATTAAATATCAGCCCTGCTAGTCTGGCGATGATAAGCTACTGTTGTAATATATATTAAGGATCTCTGAGTAATATGTGTACATGGGCCAGTCTATGTTGTATAAATTGTTTGGAATAAATCAGTAGAATAAGAATTATTAGGTGTAGAGGTATCCACAATGTATAAATGTTAAAGTTATAGGGGTCTTGTAAATTGAGTGATTCAGAGGGTTTGTGCATGACGAACAAAAAGGAAGTGGTAGAAGGTCGTAAAAGTGTAATCCCAGCCCTCATGCAGATGGGAAAAAAGGGGGGTTTGTCTGTGGTGCTTTAAAGTATTGGAGAAACTTTGGCATTATTTCTCTCTGTCTCTGGAAGGCAAGTAATTCTGCTATAGGCAGCTGTATTTTCTCCTTTTTCTTTATATAACTTTACTTTTTATTTATTATTTCTTAAAACTTTCATTCTCTACTTATTTTGTATTATTGCATCTGTCCACTGCTTTTGGTCTTTTTTTGCTCGCATGTAGCCTCTAATAAAGTACATGTGTTTGGATGAATTATTGAATATCTTTGCTTGTGTAATTGCTCAAGTAACTCGTGTGATTGCTGGCCAGGGAAGTGTGACTATTGGAAAAAAAACTGGGAATCCCTTTGTTGCTGGAATGAGTGGTGTAGTGTTCACCATTATTTGCCATCTCAGGGTGCGCACTCGAGTGAGAGTTAAGTGTGAATCTTGTGGTGTCGGCAGGCGCAAAGCTCATAAACATGGGGTGGTGGTGGTAAATTACAGATGACTGTCAGATTATACGTTGTTCATTGAACTAGGGTTCCTGACAACTACATTTGGCAATATTGAAATGCAATAAAACTAATGTCTAGAATCTCTGTGCTATCTGTAAAGCACAAAAATACTGCGCTAGCTTTGGCTGAAGGATTTATTAGCAAGAATAAGGCTTTACTTGGTAAGTCTACTAAAAATGCTGGCGATTAGTATTAGGATATCTGATAAGCAGTTTCACGTTTAAGATTTTTTGTTTTTCTGTCCATGTTACCTTATGTAACATTACGACATGAACTGAGGAAGGCAATATGGAAAGGAAGGTGGGAAGCAATATTGTTGTCAACAATAATAATAATAAGTCAAATCAATGGCATTATAGGACTGGCTATGGTAATCGATGGATGGCAAAAAAAGAACTAATACGGCACGTGATATGAACTCAATACTACAATCTACTCAAATCATACATTTAATACTTTATAAACTCAGAATACCATTACATTACACCGAATGATGGAAATTTTTCCCTATATATTAATTGCATCCTTAATAAGAATTGTGCAGTTTTATCGTGAATTTAAAGGGGTTATTCATAAAAGTTCTTATTGTTTAAAATGGTTCTTATTTTCCCCAACATCATTCAGTATGTTAGCTTTCAAATTTAAATAAGTCTGATGTTGGGGGCAAATTAGCACTATTTTAACGATAGAACTTTTATTGACTCTCCCATTACTACAGGGGAGATTATAAATAAGTTCTTATCATGTAAAAATGGATGCTAATTTTGCCCACACGCATCGAAATTTAGCTTTCAAATGTTATAGTCTAGAATGGATTGGTGGTCAACATTACAACATTTTTATATGTACATGACTTTTTGAATCTCCCTGAATTGCCTCTCTGTCCATTTATTTATTTATTTATTTTTAATTCCATAGTTTTCGTCATCCTACTAGCGTATATTACCTCACGAATTGTTCTTTTTTTTTCAGGGGGTGCAGACGTTTTCTCCTTTCAACACTGCTACATCAGTAGGCAGGTAGTCATGATTCTGATTGTGCTCTGCATGCACTCATGCATAGCGACTGCTCGGAGTCGTCTCTCCTATCAGTAATGTGTTCTAAAGAAAGATAAAAGCATAATCACGAAATATTTGCTGGGGTAAACTGCTACAAGCACAAAAAAAAGAGGTGCCATTAACCATTATTGCAAGATGTTCTCAGGTGTACTGTGGCACTGATCCTGCGTTGGCCGTTGTTAGCCAGACAAGTCGGATAGGTGCAATTCTCCCAGACCTCGCCTATCAACTTCGCAGGGCTATATGAATACACAAGCAAGGTGTAGTATAGAGGAGGCACAAGGAGCTACCATCTTTTTTTCTTATGATGAATTCATTTAATATGTGGCAAAAAAGACATACTAGACTTTCGAGACTCTAGGTCTCTTCCTCAGTATCTGAGAAAGAGACGCTAGAGTCTCGAAACATTGTATATTTTTTTTTGCACATATTAATGAATTCTCACAGTAATTAGTGTGCTCCTCTCTACTTACAGCTTTGCTTGGGCCATTAACCATTAACCTAGTTTCCTATGTACCATATATACTTTGAATATCTGGAGTATAACCGAGTAATGCCATTTTCCTGAAAAAGGAGTAAATGTGATTGACTGCGAGTATACAGTGGGAGAGTAAAATTCTAACCACTACTGCGCTTCATGATTCTGTATTGTTTTGAGGCTTTCGTTGGTCCTCTTTAAATGGGGCAGTATAATTTCGCAGACAGTAGTCCCTAACATATGCTCTATATCCAGCATGGCTATAACTATATGGGACTACTGTAATGCGGAATACTGCTGTCCATAAAGGGCAACTAAATGCTTCAAAACAATAAAGCAATCAGAAGGCAACGGGCTTTCTCAATATATTACATCCTGCCTATTCCTGTGTTTTTAGACATTAGTTGCTTAATGGTAGTTTATGCTCACAGTTACAACTCCAATTCCTTGCCTACTCCAGTATGTTGGGAAAACATACAACTCTCCAGCATTTTAAGAGTTAGGGGGTGACCTCTAGTGTAAAACCCATGCTAACATCTCATTAATACATATGGTTTTCCCCTGACATTGTTCATTGCGGCTCGAATATTGGGCATTGCCCCCCTGAGTATTTAACAGAATTTAGCAATCTCAATTACAGAACTCATCTACATCTTACAACTGCCTATGGCACAACCCCCCTAGGTCTGGCAGAGAAATGGTTAACACTACTACTCCTCTCCTCCGCAACAACAGAGGTATAATCAGCATCGATCACTATAAACCTTCACTGCCAGCAATGCAGGCAGAGTTTAACTATCATTGCCAGCAAGCAAAGCATTCAAATAGGGTTAAGGCCGTACACACGTGTCTATAAGTTTCTATGTCTCCCAGAAACAATATATGGCTATTCTTGCATTTGATGATGGGGTAAACTCTTGGGCATGGCCGTGCCCAGTTTGGTGACTACAAGGCTCTTTGGGCTTTTCTAAATATTCCATTTGGCTAACTGATTTTAGTATAAGAAATTATATCATACTAAACCTATTCGTCCAATACTACACACTTTCAGCATAGGGATAATACTATATTATTAATTAACGGTTCATGTACCCACTGTAAGTCTAATTACATGGCTAAGCACCATTTAGCAATTAATATCATTTCGGCAGATTATTCAGAGCTATTGTGGGCTTTTATATTCCTGGATGATTGCCCACGCATTGGGCTACTATCGGGGAACCATATAAAAGCTGAAACAAAATGTATAACGCTTTTGAGGTGCCGCTCGATATTATACTACACACATCAACACGCACACACACTAGCGAGACACACTACCTTTGATTGAAATAGGTGAAGGCATATTCCTTCAAACAAAGATAAACTTCGCATTATATTCAGTATCCACTTTATCTCTTATTTCGCAGTAACATTAATTGAGTTTAAACTCTGCAATGGCAATATGCATCCCTCTTCATAATCCTGCAATGGAGAAACGATCTGTGGGCGATCTAGTGATGACTATGCTGTACATCGTAAGCCTATGCATTAATTTTTTCAGCTTTTACAGTAATATCTTCATTTTGGCATGACAGTTTATCATAGTGATCAACAAGGCCGCACGTATATTTTAGCAGGTTATTCATTTGCTTATCATTTAAATGGTGCTAATTTGGCTCTTCACCAATTCATATTCTGGAGTATAAAAAATTGGTTTAGTTCTCCTTTAAGGAATGATGATATGGGAATGAAAGATTCTATTTATATAGACTCACACGCATTGGAGAAGAGCTAATCATCTGAACATGACAGATCCTTTTTTGTATCATATCATTTTTATCTCCCTGGCTCCTTCTTCTTCTGTAGCTTCTAGCTTCGGCTTTTCTATGTTCCTGAGGTTTAAGATTGTGTTTGCTAAAATAAGTTGTTTACATTGCTTTATTAGCATGCTTGTGGTGGCTGGGCGTAGGCACTAATTTGCGATGCCCCAGTCAGAACTTTTTCACTGAGTTTTTACCACATACAAATAGGAGATTCAATAAAATTCTTATCGTTAAAAAGCGTGGCTGATATTATATTAAATACATTTAGAAAGGCTAACGATCTGATTGTTGGCCGGCAAAATTGCACACATTTTTAACGATTTATTGAATAACTCCGCTAATGTGTTTTGCCTATTCCTCGTCCGCATTCCGTTTCCATTTAATAAGTTTAATTTTTAGACACAGGCAGTTGTTTCAAATGTCCGGGCTCATAACATGCTGGAGCGTCAAGAACTTAAAACACGCTGCAGGTGCTGAAGCACTAACCATTAGTTACTTAATTCTGTCTGTTTTTGGATTCTGATAAAGGTTTGTCAGTTCGCATCTAGATAACACACGCTATAATTTGTCCTAATTTGCTGTTTCATGAATGCCTAGGACAGCTTCCACGTAAATCAGATATCTGTATCCGGCATGGATTATCTAGGCAAGTGGCAACAATGAACTTGATCTTGTAAGTGGGAGATGAATCCATTGTCAGTACAGGTGATTGTCTTATATTTACAAATGGTCATTAATGGGTACTATATACTTATTTCACATCATAAGTAACAAAACATAACATTATTAAAGACCTTTAACAGGTCATTATACCAGCATGTAAAGTCTTTCTAAAGGAGCTAAAATATAAATAGTACAACAGAGATAGTAATTATGTCATCATTACTCGTGAACCTAGTTCTGTAATCTCGCGCTGAGCTGTAAGAAATATCCAATTGTAACTCACGAGTAAGGTAGGGCTGAACAAATAATTAAGTAACAAAGACACTAAACTGCTGCTGATATTGCTAGGGGTGAGCGTTTACAGTTATCTCTGCTTGTTAAAGCGGAAGTATTGTGCTTTCCTTGGTATGAAAAAAAGTAAGTCTTATGTTAAGTACGCATATTTATTAATGATCGTCATTTTACTCTATCTCAGGACATTGCATACGACAAAAAAAATGTATTATTTTCAGTGTATTGTCTAAATCTAGCGTTTTCGGTCATATGTGGCGCCAGCACATTGCTGCATTCATTGTGTGAAGTCCGAGCATTGGGGGAAAGATATTGCTCCTCTAAGCTGCCATTACAAGACGTGCAGGACTGCAAGCGCGGAGTTGATGGGTTGCGCATCATATTACAGTAATATTATGGAAAATATCTAGGTATTTGCTGGATTATAAACAAGATAAGTCGCTCGCACAAGGTTCAGATACTTTGCTTGCACTGCAAAGGCTCACCAGTTCAATAACTGTCACACAACAATTCTTAACAAGGACCCATACTTGATAACGCCTTGATACTATGACGCAGACATGAGTGCGTTCTGTGATGTGGTCTGTCAGTACGAGTAAATCCGTGTAACAACTGATTAACCAGGTGTGGCAGTTTTTTTTCATCCACCTAATTACTGTCATCAACCTGCTGGCAGCAGAAGCCACCACAATCTTTCCTCTGATAAACATTATCTGTTGGTTGAATCAAATGCATGTGTTCGGGTATTTTTTAGTACTGTATTACACACTGTTTAATCTGTCAGATTTCTGCTACAAAACACAACCCAGATGGTGAAAACCTTTGTCCTAGGGGGCGTAACTACTTCTGGGAGGCAGCTATTCCTTATTAGATTCCCATATTATACAGGGGAGGTTAGGAATCAAAAAGTGCCTTTACGGCCTCCCGTATTTTTACTCAGGAGAGCCGCATTTGTGTTTTGATGGTTGGGAGTAAGGGCAGCTCTTACTAAGGCTGGCGGGGCGTCGTACATTTAAGAATTGTTGTTTTGTACAATACATGCGGTATAAATACGCCTTTTTAATGTAGGAATGCCCCCTAAACCTAGGTTTTGCATTCAAGTCATTTTTTATTTTCAGGATGAACATTTCATTTAACTAGATTTTCATGACATTTTAAATAACACAAAACGACTTATTTTATTATTTACTTATTATAATTGTCGCATGGGGGTTAAAACAGTTTTCTTTATTCATGTGAAATAAGGAACTGACAAGACTGAAGGCATGATACCGGTAATTGGTTCATATCTTCATTTTGTGGTATTAGCAGAACAATTTCATTTTCAGTTCCTTTGTTCTACTTTTATTATGAATAAAGATAAAAAAGAAATTTCTAATGCAGGGAAATCACTATATTCAATCTAACCGACATGTGGCCACCTCTAGTCTGGCATTTAAATTTGCAGAAAGAGATCTTTGGGCATTTCAAGAAAAATGTAACCCTTTATCAGATCCCGATGCAGCTGAAGGTTGGCATAAATGATTACATTATATAAGGTGGATCACACACAAACCAATTATTCAGTGAAGAGGTGATTCTCCTGAAACATCACTGGATTCTCGATGCTATGCGGTGTTTCGGAGTAAATTTAGGCTCGGAACTGACTATTCCGATCCGTGCTTACTTGTAAAGGAATCTAATTTTTAAAAGACTTGCAATTCAAAGTCCCCGAAGAAACAACAAAAGTGAAAGGATGCAGTGTTTACATTAATGTCGGATTACCGTATAAATATTTAGGGTGACTGTATTACTGTAATATTTTGAATCAACAGGCACATGATAATGATTGAATTGTAAGCAATCAGAATTTCCAGCGGGACCAAAAATAACTATATTAATCATTGTTGGGACTGTGCAATAAGGTGTCATAATTATGAAGATTTCATGCGATTTACAGCTACAAGTAAGGCTGGGTACCCATGGATGGAGCTATTTGTCCCGATTCGAAAGCGGCTCAGCCAGACAATGTCGCAGCGGTAGCCCGTTCAACTGTTCGGAACGATTCGCAGTGCGTTCCATATGGATTTTCCAACACTTTTGGATTTCCACACCAGGAGAGTGCTGTGTAATCGGTCCGGGGGCGGCCAAAAATAGCTGCTGTGTGTACCACAGCCTATATACTGGTGCATACAACAAAGTATAATGATATCTTGAAAAAGCAAGATCTATATTGAGAACTTTTATTGCATGTACAGAAAGGAAGTTACTGAAGAAAAAGCTCCAGAGTTGAGGATTGTGGGGTTGTTATGCTCATAGTTCATCATTCGACAGAAGAGGAATTGTTGGAGGGAACTAAAGCCTAAGGTATTATGAAATCACCCACCATCACTAAAAGGATTTCTAATATAGTCTTATGTCAAGCCATTAGGACTATACAAAAACTCTACTCTCGCATTTTTCCTAATCACTTATTTATGAGACAGGGCCCCATAGGTTTCTGGGATAAGGCATATATTGCCTTTTACACTATGTATCTTGGCGCTCGGAAGTCAAGGCACCGAGTAGGCATATGTCATTCCCGAAGTGCAGAGCATGCGACAAGGTAGGATGAAGTAGTTGATTTGAGTATAAACGCTAAGGTTCGATTTCAGCTTTTTTTAGATCCTTCACGATCTGTGCTAGCGAGAAGTCAAACGGAGCCACTAGATCGTGAATATTCTAACTGCCCCGCCAGGCCTCTCGATCCTCCCTCGGTGTTAAGTCCTAAAATCCTGAGGGGGGGATGGGGAGATTCATACCTTGAAAGCCGTGACCGTACTTAGCGAAAAGACTTAAGATAAAAATGGGGACAGAGATCAAACTTTGCTGATCATCTTCTGATTGTTTTTTATTTTTTCTGTAATTGTTTCAATTGCGGCATGGATCCGCATTTGAGACTAGTTTTGTGGCCCCGTCTCTGTTTGCACCCACCATCCTGGCATCGTTGATTCAGGACATGTGAGAGTTGCCGTTTAGTTGGTTTTTTACTTGCCAGAGTTGGGTTTTAGGGTAGGATTTCAACCATTGAGATCCTCCTTATTTTATTTTTTCACAAATCTCCTAAAAGCACGGAGTCTATGAAATAATCAGACGTCTAGAATTCTTTCACTGTATATACGAAAGCATGACTCCCGTCATGTGAGCTTGAAGGTGTGTAGCTTCCAAAACTATATTCGTTTGTGGGGTATTTCCAATTGCGATTAGGGGCTGTTCAAATTACAGAACACTTTGATTTTTTCTTGTAATTGCACTTGTGCATGCGTCCAATTTGAGCTAGTTTGGTGGCGCACGCCTGTCAAGGTGGGTTAGGTAGGCATTTGAACCTTGTGGAGGGGAGAGGGGAGGAATCCCTTATTATATTTTTATAAAATCTCCTACAAAGCAGTCAAGGAGTTCTATGGGAGTACTGGGTCTGGGAATTCTTCATGTATAATATGAAAGCATGACAACATTACTTATGTGAAGTGTGTAGATTCTAAAAATATAGAGTTTGTATGGGGTATTTCCAAGTTTCAGGAGGCCGTTTCCTTCGCTTTGGTAAAAGTGTGACTGTTGAAATTACAAGCAGTCACTTGATTTTTCTTTGTGTTAGATTGGCACTGCGTCCTCATTTGAGGTTGTTGGTGGCTACGTCTCTGTGTGCACACGCTATAGCATATGGCTATATACTCGTTTGATACCCCCATTCAGGACATGTGGAGAGATTGACATTTAGTGGGGGTTTTTTTTGTGCTTGTCAAGTGGTTTGATAGATTTCAACCCTTGATCATCTAATTTTATTTTACACCAAAATCTTCAAAACGAGTTTTTTGATTACTGTGTCTGGATTCGTCATGTATGTATGAAAGCTTGCACCGTAACACTAGCTGAAGGAGTGTGGATTCCAAATATATAGATTGGGGGGTATTTCAGTTTCGGGACTGTTTCCTTTAATAAATGCATAGGCTTGTTCAAATTACAGAGTCACTTTTTGTTTTGTTTGTAACTGCACTTGGGCCATGCGTCCTCCATTTGAGCTAGTTGGTGCCACGTGTCTGTGTGCACGCCATCGCATATGGCCTACCGTTTGATCAGGACATGTGAGTAGATTGACGTTTAGTGGGATTTTTTTTTGCTTTCAATGGGTTTAGATAGTATTTCAACCTTGAATCATCTAATTTTATGCTTTTGCACTAAATCTCCTAAAAACATCAGTTATTTGGATTACTGCGTCTGTATCTTCATGTATGTGATATAAAGAGCTGCGACCATATGATAGTAGCATGAAGGTGTGTAGTATTCCAAAAATATAATATTTGTGGAAGTTCCAATTTTTTGGACGTTTCCTTTAGAAAACGAGGTAAGGCTGTTCAAATTCACAGAGCACTTTGATTTTTATCTTGTAATTGCCTTGTGCATGGGCGTCCGGCTTTGAGGCTTAGTTGGTTGCCACGTTTCTGTGTGGCAGCCCATGCATATGGCATACCGTTTTGGATCAGGACATGTGGAGGTATTGATATTTAGTGGGGATTTTAATTTGTGGGGGGCATTTCAAGTTTTGGGGCTGTTTGAAATACAGAGCACCTTGATTTTTTTTCTTGCTTGTAATTGGCATGCTTCCCACTTTTAGTTAGTTGGTGCCATGTCTCTGTGTGAAGCACGCATATGCTTATATCGCATTGGGATTGCAGGACATTTGGAAGATTGATAGTGGTAACTTTTTTGGTCATTCTTGGGGTTTTGGCAGGGTTTTTTAACTTGAAAACTTGTTGTTTCTTTCTTTATTTTTTTTTCAAAAATATGCTAAACGTGGCAAATTTCAACAAGATCTGCACCACACCTACATTGATGGTATGAAAGAAAAAATGGCTACCGTTGTCTTAGCTGAAGGTATGTCATATCTGAAAATATATCTTGTTTGGGGGGGGTATTTTTGAGTAGAGGGGTGTTTAGATTGGTAAATCTTAAAGTTGGCTGTATTACTACGGCATTGGCTCACTTGCCCTTGTGCCTAGTGGCTTTCATGGCCAGCGTGTGTGTAAACGCCTTATTCATATGGTCATACCGTTTTGCATCAGGGCATTTGAAGATTGATAATTGACAAGTTTTTTTTTTCTCATGACATTGAAATTTGCTCATGATTTTTAACTGAATTGTATTTTTTATAAAATTTTTTTCCTGAAATCTGGTAAAAAAAAAAAAAAACAGCGAAATTTTATACACGAACTGCAGCCGCAACTTTACCATTGGTGGTATCATAAAGGAATCATCACCACCATTGTGTAGGCTATGAGGGGTGTTTAGTCTGCAAATCTGAAAAAATGCTGTAATTGGGCCATTGTCAGGCTCACTCTTTGGGTGGCAACGTTGATTCAGCATCTGGCGTGTGTAACCATCACATATGGCATACGTTGATTCAGGACACTTGTGGGAGATGATATTAGTGTAACTTTTTTTTACATTCCTAGGATTGGCATGATTTCTACCTTTTGAGTGTTTTTTTCAATTTTTGAAATCAGCAAAAGCTGGCGAACTTCTCTACGAAGAAGGCTGCCCTGCGGCCGACACCATGATGGTATGAAATGAACAAAACTACAGATTATGTAGATAAGGGTGTGTAGCTTCGAGAGCACTATATGGGTTTGTTGGGGTTGTTTTTGTGGGAAAACTGCAGATGTTCAAATTCAGATGTGGCTGAATATGTTTGCTGTTTCTGAGACTTGTGGCATTGTCTGCACTTTCGTGGCCATTCACTTCCACGTCCGCAGTGTTAACCATGCTATGGCATACCGTTTGTATTCAGGACTGATTGGGAGATTGATATTTAGTAACTTTTTTTTAGATTCCATGAGGTTTTGGCATGATTTTTACCTTTTGAAGTTGTTTTATGTTCGTTTTTTCAGACAAATGCGAACTTCTACAAAGAACTGCGCCCACACCATTGATGGTATGAATGAACAAACTACAGCGTTACATAGCTGAAGGTGTGTAGATTTCAGGAATATATAGTTTGTGGGGGGTATTTCTAAGTTACGGGGGTGTTTTGTGGAAAAACTGCAGACTGTCCAAATTCGGAGTTGGCTAAATATTTTCGCCGTTTCTGAGCCATCGTGCATTGTCTCACTTTGTGGCTTTTCGCTTCCACGTCTGCGTGTGTTACCACACATATGGCATACCGTTTGATTCAGGACATTTGGGAGATTGATATTTAGTAACTTTTTTTTACATTCCATGGGGTTTTGGCATGATTTCGACCTTTTTGAACGCTGTTTGATGTTCATTTTTTTTGAAAATCTGGTAAAAGTGCAAATTTCTACGAAGAACTGCGCCCACACCATTGATGATATGAATGAACGAACTACGGCGTTACATAGCTGAAGGTGTATAGATTTCAGGAGTATATAGTTTGTGGGGGGTATTTTTGAGTTGGGGGGGTGTTTCGTGGAAAAACTGCAGACTGTTCAAATACAAAACTGGCTAATTTTTTTTGCTGCTACTGACATTTGGCACTGGTCACACTCTGGGTTAGTTGGTAGCCATGTCTCTGGGTACACCCATGAATGTGGCATACCGTTTATTCGGGAGGGGTTAGGCTTTCATATTTGAGATGCGTTTGAACTTTCCTCCACAGTTTTTAGCTGAAATTCGCATTGATTTGTCTCTGATTTTACAGTTGAGGAAAAAAAAGGAAATGGAGAAAGTAACTTACAATTGACGAAGAGCTGCGTCCGTGGTATCTGCATTTTGATCGAAACTAACCTCACTCGTAAAATCCTGCGAGTGTGTAGTTCTAAAATATCTCACTTGTGGGGATAGTTTAGATAATTGGTAGATATTCACTGTTAACTGTCAGTAGTGGTTACACATTTTAATTTGGTGTAATATTCTAGGAGGTGCAGTTTTAGTTGGGGGGTTCTCCTGTACAGGAAAAGTCGGGTACTACATATATCTGGTATCGTTGTACTCGGGAGTATCTGAGCTTTTAGAAACAGTAAGATTTTTTGTGTGTAACCTTAAGATAAACTATAAGTAAAAATGGGAAAAATCCATGAAAATTTGCAAATTTTTCATTTTTTTTACATATTTTACCCATAATTCCAGTAAAATTCCAGAAAAGTTACAAAATTTGTTTACCATATTAAAGTAGAATTGTGCTGAAAAAAACAATGTATAATATTCCTGATTTACTGCAAGGTTTCCTACTGTAAAATTAGTCTAAAGCGATTAAGGGCAAAATCCTGAAAATTCTTCTGGCAGTTAACGCAAAAAAAAATGAAAATCTCCTGGCAGTGAAAGGGTTAAAATGTATCACTACTATGAAGGCAAAGGTAAATATAAACTGTGGACATGTGATCTGTTCTTGAATTACATTTTAAAGGAAAACTAAACCCAATTTTCTATACTCCAGAATCTGAAAATAAGCCCCCCTAAAAACCTCAATAAGGTATAAAATACCATTTCAGTAAATTGTATTATAGTAAATGTAAGCCTGTTAAGAACTGGATGAAGTATCTGTGTGTTTGTGCAGTGCCAGGCCACACCTCCTTACCTCAGTCACATGCTTTCTTGCTTTATCTGTCCTGTAAAAGTATTGGCTAGAGATTATTAATGGGTGTGACCAACTGTAACAAGTTTCTGCCATAGCTAAGGACTGAGCATGTGCAGAAAAGAATAGTCGTTGACCAAACTGTGTGATTTTAGAATGCTGTGAAGTAAAGCGCAAACCATATGTTATTTAGGTAAATTTCCCAGCGCCTGTATCAAAATGAGAGGTAAGATACAGATTACTAGTTATATATCAAGGTGTTCTGCCTTCTGGTTCTGTGTTGTTCTGAGGCTTTAGTTGTCCTTTAATGCATTATAAAAAGTTAATTGCGCAGTATATTATTGCACTTTGACCTTTACAAAAAGCAGCTTACTACTACAAAAAACTGAAACTGAAGCATATCCCTCTGTTACCAAATACAACTACAAAAAGGCTTTTAGGTGGTTTTTTTTGTGCAAATTTAAACTGACAAATCTTATCAAATATAAAAAAAATTCTTACATCATTTCTTAAATTAAAATGTAATGTTAAAAAAAACTGCAGTTGAAAATTTAAACTTTTCTGATTTTTTTTTTAAAAGAAATCCATTTCCAAGGGGGTAAGAAATGCCTCCTTCTACTTTCCCGGGGATCCGCTAATTCTTAATTTGTGGTTGAAGTGTACAATGCTTTTTTGACTCCTTAGGGCTAGGGCATACTACTGTGCTTTTAAGCATGATCCGACTGCGCTTTTAAAAGTGCGCAGTAGTGTTGAGCTATGGGGGTGGCCACACCTCTATTGGTGTCTGCTGAGCTTCGTTATGCTTATCGTATTGCATACGATCACCATTTTTGGTGCGATTTGCATGCCATCCGATAAGGGCAAATTGCCAATCGGCCATCAAAGGGCGGTTACTTGTGTTTGTGCAATCACGCGTGTTGTAGTGTGGCCTCAGCCTCACCCTGGGCAGTTAAATAACACCCCTTATATACGATGCAATCAACACCTTGCCTTCAGGGACCTTACTGTTATTTACGATTGGGACATAGGGTATAGTAACAGATTCTTGTATAAGTCATTCTGACTTGAGAAAGCCAGTCGGATGACTTGCAAAATGTCCAATTGATCTAAATCTGGGTACACACAGCAGAGATTTTTAACATACAGGGTGTTTTCCCTTTATTAAATATAGAGAGAATGTTCAGGACTGCCACATTTAATTTAGCCATGGTTAACTTAGGTGGCGACCATGGGCGAGGGAAATTTTCAGGCAGTTCCGAATGATCCCGAGGCCGACGGAGAACCTTAGTCAGTCTCAGAAATACTTGCAACTGCAGTACACACTTCAACAATAAAGGGCCGATTCTGGTTGAAGTGTGTACCTTAACTAAATACCAGAGATATAACAAACCATATAATTTGGAAAATACATGGCTTTGATATTTTAGGGGTTCCATCAATAGGAAAAGTCCTATTAACAGCATTGTATTTCGCAGTTGTTGTTTGATACCCTGCGTGTACAACACCATGTACATAATATTCTTTTAGCAACCCACAAAAAATGTCCACATTCTCCAAAACACTGCATTAATTGTGTGGCTTGCAAATGCCAGTCTGTAAGGTTTATCTGCCCAGACTGCCCTAAGCCTCCATGTTAGTGGCAAGTACACTTTACATTGAGTATTTTGTACACAGTGATAACACAAAATAAATACTATTATATACAAATAAAATTGCATTATTCAGTAAGTTCCCCTTAAAATGAACGGGAGATCTAATCTGAATTCACCATTATGGGTTCTCCTGGGCAGTTGGAAAAAATGCATTGATGTCAAAACCTTATTTTACAGTGGATTGTTAAATTCCTTAGTGTGTGTGTGTGTGTTTAATCATTTACAAAGCTAATCATTATCTTAGGTCAATGCTCTTTTTACTTGTTTAGCAAAACACATTAACAGCTTCTAGCTGCCTTTTCTACTGTACGCCCAAGTCCTACACCATAGAGCCATGAATCTGTATCTTGCACTGATGAGATCTAACAAGATTGAAACACGTCGTGTCTGCAGGTCAGATGATTGGCTCTATATATTAAGCTATATTGCATGTTATTAGCCAGCGGTTCTGGACACATGCATAAGCTAAGGGACATAAAGGAACATTTTGTATATCTCCGCCCCTTACTCTGGGGAACATGGGAGTAAGAAATTACTTCTTGTTTCTTAGGTTTTGTGGGCAATGCTATTCATATAGCATGAGACTGCAAGATACCTTCTGTTATAAGAAGGTGTTTCTCCACATTAACAAAAGGAGACGGGAGGGTTTTCTAACTTTCTAAGGGCTAGGCCACACCAGTGCATTTTAACACGCTTTCCGACCGTGTGTTAAAAAGCGCACGCTAGTGTGGCCCAATTGATGTGGCCACACTAGGTTCGCTGTTCTGCGATCTGTTAATCTTATTAGATTGCATGCACACAGCAACACTCACCAGAAACGTTTGCATGAGCATTTCTGGAGTGCTTAGACTGTGGTACACTTTTCTTTGCATATTTCTTTAGCAGCAAACCTGTGTTTTTAATACTTAATAAATATATTACATTATGTATATTTTAATAAAATTATGTATGTATGTATTAAAGGGCATGTCCACCCCCAAAACTATAATTTAAACCACTATGGGCCCCACTGTGTAGTGTAGAAAAATCCTTACCTTACATCCCTGCTCCAAATGGTTCTCCTGTAATGTCCCTCCATAGTCCAGAAAACTGACCACCAGGAGCCTGGCCGAGTCCATATAGGACTCTGCCTCCTGTCTCTCCTCCGGCAGAATTTGCACATGCTCAGTGCAGCCCTCCCTCTCCCTCACGTTTTGCTCTCCCTCCCCCTAGCTTCAAACCCCTTTTCTGTAGTGTAGGGCTCAGTCCCCCAACCCCAACCGCTATAGTAATTTGTCTAAAAACTCCCCCGATCTATACTTACATTGCCTCTTTCTGTACATTCAGAAGCCGCGTCCGTGATTGGCTGCCTATAAGCACAGACAAGGTTAAATAAATGTAAAACTTATTTTGATCTGATGAACCGATCGCTGATATTTTCTGCACAACCGAACGTTCGGTACATAGAACACAGTATGATTGCCAAAAATTTACAGACATGTCCAACTGAACCTTTGCCAGCAGTGACACTGGTCGGCTAAATTACTGAAATATCGGTCAGTCTGTTTGAAATATCAACTTGTGTATACCTAGCCTATTTGTGTATACAAAGCTGCCTTTCCTGTATCCCTAATGTAATTGCAGTAAATCCTGTACACGTTTGTAAGGCTGAGGCCACACTACACTACATTAACGCTCGCGATTGCCACATCAACTGGGCCACATTATTGTGCACTTTAAAAAGCGCGGTCAGATCATGCTTAAAAGCATATCGGTGTGGCTTAGTCCTAAGAGTTGTTATTTGCAGCACTCTTTAGGGGCTTATTTAAAAAGAGGTGCAAAAATTTGCCTGTACAGTTTATTTGTAGCAACCAATCAGATGTTTTCTGTAGTATCGTCTGATTGGTTGCTGCAAATAAACTGCTTTTTTTTTTTTTAAATAAGCCTTTTTAAGTGCAAAGATTTTTTTAACGGATTCTGGTAATCTTAATATTTAACAGCCATCACTCACACTAAAATGTTCTTATGTGATCATATGAAATTACAGGTGCTTGGTCATGAACCTCCAGGAACCATATTATAAGTTTATTGTTAACATCGTCTTAAAACTTTAACATTATCATCCTGTAACAATGCACGCTAAAGATATTAGCAAGGTTAAAATAACCAAATCCTTCGTGCCATTTAAAGGAGAAGTCTCCAGACAAGAAGAGAAGTCTCCAGACAACATAGTCCCAATAGACAGAGCACATTCACAAACATACAACAAGCTGTGTCTCACCTCTCCCTTTGCTGTGGTCATTGGGTGATTTATGAAAACAACCTGTGTATTCTAGGGGTCCCACAATCCACCGTAGCTGGGTAAACCCCCAGCTAAGTGTCTGCGTACAGGCACATGCTCTGTAGTGCGCAACAGATCAAAACAAGGAAGTCTGGGGAATAGAACCTGCAACTTGTAAATTTACTCTGTCTTGGATATTGAACTCGTGATCTTCTGAATTGTGTATTTATAAACCTGGTGCCTTACCCAGTGCGCCACCACTGAACAAGCGGTGTACACAGATACATTTGGAAGCTTTATTTTTTGCTAAATGAATCCTAAAACAAATGGAATATGAAAGTCCCTGATAAGACTTTGAAAGCTGCTGGTTACCCTGCAGTTTATTTTCTAGCAAGTCACACTGAATGGTTAATAAATTATGGTAACAATCAGCTTTCAAAGTCTTTTCAGGGACTTCCATATTGGTATACATAAAACACCTTCAGGGAGATTCAATAAAAGTTCTTAACATAAAAAATGGTGCTAATTTTGCCCCAACCAATCAGATCTTATTTAACATTTGAAAGCTATTGTCTGATTGGTTGGGGCAAAATTAGCATCATTTTTAACGATAAGAACTTTTATTAAATCTCCCTGTTTATGCATAGAGACAGTGAATACTGGGGTCAGGGGGTGTGGTTCTTTGATGATTTCATGGGCTGTGGGTTGTACAGGCAACAACATGGAAGCCTTCTTAGTTACTAAATCTATTTGTCACATGTACTAAATGCAACTTACTAGAGAAGAATCTTACAATGTATAGGTGTTCTGGGGAGAAAAACTTTATTTTTTTATTTTTTATTAGGTTTTAAAAATTTTAAGTTTAGTTCTCCTTTAAGAAAAAAAATGCATTAGCATAACTAGAGGAAAAGCTTTAAGCATGGTTATCTCTACACTCTTTCCTTGGCATGGCACCAGGCAAGTGCCAAAATTGACAATAAATGTACAAATGGTCCTGACTACTGAAAAATCCTTAATATTACTTTACATAATCACTCAGTAATTATGATTAATTACCACCAATCTTAAATCTGCTATTTTCCCCTTCTCTGACCTTCCTGTCCTTTGTTTTTTTAGCTCTAGGAGTTTTACGTGCATGTGCGCTATAGCTGTACAGGAGAAGGAAGCAGTCGGAGAGTTCAGCGTGGCCACGGTGGATCGCGCAAGGTACGTTCCTTCGTATCTTCTTTCCAGGTCCCTGCTTTATTGATTGAAGAACGGGAGGTAAGGCATAGCTCCTTAACCTTCCGTGCTTCAATCAATATATTAAAGGAATTGTTCACTTTTTGTGTGAACTATTCCTTTAAAGAGGATGGGGCACAGCTAGTCAGTAAAGAACTGTCAATCACCCAGACCCTCCCCCTGACACACTTCAACTAGAAACTATCCATTCTATAAAAGTAAAACTTGTTTCTCTATCACTTTACCATTGCTAATTGATTCAGCATTAAGGCCAGGAAAGGGAATAAGCATTGTCTGTTTCTCTGTGCTCTTTCTGAGCAGATAAACTCAATCCTGCAGTTAGCTGCTGTCTGTTTTACTTAAATCCCAATGTAGCGCTGTACCTAAAGAAATCAATTACAAAGTCGTCATCCCCCGACACACACACACCTTCAACCTCCTACAGCTAAAAGAAAATCTTACTTGATTCAATCAGTTATTACAGCTCCCAGTGCTGCGTACCTTCCCAAGCAAAACATTACTTTCAATTTCACTATAACACAAAATCACTGGGTGAATGCTATTGGGTGTAGTGAGTCACAGATCATCTCCACTGCACATGCTCCACACTCTGTGCCTCAGTTTTGGGAGGGGGTGGATACATAGAGAGGAGACATGCATACTGACTAGGAGTGAGCTGAACAGGACATGAGGAGACCTTGTGACAGGGAGCACTGAGAGCAAAAAGGGATCAAGTTCCTGACAGCACTAAAAATATAGAAATTGATACGGGCAAGTCATTTTTTTTTTCAGTATAGTGCCCCTGTAATATAAAGTGCTGTTTCTAGGAATAAGTGACCTAGGCCAACTGCAAGGGCCTATCTTCCCTGTAGCCTTCCTGTATGCTTACAGTATAATCATCTTGTCTGAGTTTAGCCTTTTCTGACACTTTTCTATTTGAGGACTATTATTATTGTTGTTATTGTGGATTTATATAGCGCCAACATCTTCTGTGGCGCTTCATATATAGTCATGCATTACATACAGGGTAATACATATTATACAAAGTCATACATATTACATAAGCAAGTAATACATAATATAAGTGATGAGTTGCTTTCAGCCATACTGAGATGCAATAGGAAAGAGGACCCTGCCCAAAGAGCTTACAGTCTAAAAGATTAAAGGTGGCCATATGCATGGACGATTTTCATCAAATCCTTGAATTTGTTAAACATTGTGTATGTATATGGATAGGTCATGATGCCCGACGAACTACAGACGTCAGCATTGTATCCCCACAGTCAGAAAATAAAGTTTCTGTTGGATCAAGTAATTTAGGGAGAGTTTTGGCCACAGCTTCCTTACTCATTATGCAAATAAAGGGAGGAATTGCTTCTGGGTAATTTCCATGGCAGCCCTTGAATACTATACTATCTATACTCTCTAAGGATTTTACTGCATTAATTACTTAGAAGTTTCTTCTCCTCTTGTCTGTAAATCTGGCACTGCTTGCAATAGTTATGCTCTTATTTTGTGTGAGTAAGACTTCTTTCCAACAATGCTTATACATAAACTAATGCTTCAGGAGTCAAGAGTCTTGGTCAGGTAAGACATACTTCTTTTTTTTTTTATATATATACATTAGCTATGCAAAGCTATTTCCAAAAAGTTTTGGAAATGGCATGGTCAGCACTAAATCAATGAAAAACCTATGTTAAACTAAGTACATCGGGTAGCATGGGTTTTACACTAAATCGGCCCAAAATAGTCTATTATTGTATTGCTCCCCATGTACCAAAACTCCCACTTATAGTTAAAGATGTTGTATAGAACTTGACAGTCAAAAAGTTACAAAATAATACTATTAGATAAAACACAAGTGATATAAATGAGATTATAATCATAGAAATATAACATGGAGAACAATAGTTAATGGTTACAGGGTAACCCTTTTGAAATAAAAAAATAACAAAAGTGGTATAAAGGTGATACCTTTATTGGCTAACTAAGACAATAATAGCAGGCTTTCAGAACATTCTAGTTCCTTTTTTAAAGTGGTAATCAGTTAACACAGTACACCACCTTTTCATTAGTTAATGGAGAAAGTTGTCATAAATATGAAGATGGTGACCCCTGCTGGACAACATCAGAAACACAAATTTTCACTGCTAAACGGTTATGATAACTGAGTTAATACAGTAGATATAGTTGTCCTTTAAAGGGCATCTATAGTGGGAAAATGAACTTTTTTTTCTTTCTTTCCATGAGTTCTATAATTCCCCCCAACCCCCAGAGTGTCATCACTTTGTTCAGATTCCCTATCTGTCCTGAGATACACAAGTTAGAAGAATACGTGATTGCATTCCTCTACTCCTACTTGTACTGTCAATCAAATCCCTGTGTCATGACCCTCTTCCCTGCTCAAGTCCCTCCCTCCTCCCTGCTCTGTTACAAACATAGACCATTAGCAGGGGGAGAGAGGTAGCTTTGATGGCAGAGATAAGGCTGCACTTGACCCCCCTTCTTGATAGACTTCACTGATTGATGATGGGTCACAAAGAGAGAGATCGTATTGCAGCAGTACACAAAGAGATCCGTGTCTCCAGGGCAGCTTGCTTTCTATTGGCCTCTGTGCGTGGGCTTGTTTTTCAGGATGTTGATCTTTTAACTCCTACTGCACATGATAAGCTTGTCGGCAAGCCGGAGTTGAGACATGGAGTAGGTAACAGAGGGGAGGGGGAAGGGGATCTGACACCATAGAAAAACAAAGTCACTGACAGAGGTAGGATAAAGGCAGCACAGAGATCATGAATTTAATTTTGCAATGGGCCAATGTTTTTTTTTTACTATAGATGCCCTTTAAGGTAATGTATAGCTGTAACAGGCATAGACCAAAGCGAGGCACATTGTAAACAAGAGCAATATCCTTATTATGTTTGTGGCTGCAAAGGTCATATACCCCTATACAGTAGGTACATGCTTTTCTTTGTAAGAGATTTGTTCTTTCTTACAAAGAAAGATTAATCAAGTCAGGCTAGATGTCTGATAGAATCACATGTTAACTGCTTAGGTAGGTCAAGGCAGGGGCAAGCACTGGATTTTCAAGGGCTGATTCCTGAATGGGTTATTATTTATTATTATTATGGATTTATATAAAGCCAACATCTTCCATTGCACTTTACAATAACACAGTCAAACATTACATACAGGGTAATACATATTATACAAAGTCATACATATTACATACGCAGGTAATAAATAATATACGTACATAGAATGATGAGCTACTTAAAGCAATTCCGTGATACAAACCTCTAGACTGTAAGGTCTTTGGACCCTGCCCAAAAAGCTTACAGTCTAGAGAAAATGGGGGTGAAAGGGAGCTGAATTGGTAGGCTGTTAATAGATTGGCAGTGGAGTGTTAGAGGCGGTAAGGATCAGGTTGGGACAACCTGATGTGATGCACAACCCTCTTACAAAGTGTGAGGAGTAGATAATGGGGATAGGGAATAATCATAAATCAATAGAGAAAAAAATAGTATCCCCCTATATTATCAAATCTTATACAAGCATGGATGTCCGGTGGAGCAGATATGGTTAAAATGTAACTTTTATTAGATATACCGTATATACTTGAGTATAAGTTGAGTTTTTTAGGCTTTAAGAAAAGCCTAAAAATCCTACCTCGACTTAGACTCGAGTCAATAACCTGAAATCCTTTAGCCGCTCGCTTCCTCTCTCATCCCACGGTGCTGTGTCTGACGTCAGTACTCGGTGCCGGTCTTACCTGGCACGAGAAATGACCCCAGGCATCTGGACTGTGGATGCGGAAGAGAGAGAAAGCATGCGGCTGCAGGATTTCAGGTTAGTGATTCTAGATAGATGCAGCCGGATTACCTTAAAGCAAGTCCTCTCCTCCACTGGGGGGCTCTGGGGGGGATGGGGGATAGGTGCAGATGTTTGGAAACTACAACTACCAGCAACTAAAGCATGCTGAGAGTTGTAGTTTCCAAACATCTGGAGTGGCAAGGAATTGGGGGTTAGTGTGTTGGATTGCATTTAAAGGGCAACTAATGCCTTAAAACAATACAGATTCAGAAGAATGGTATCTATTGTTTCCTTCTGATTCTGTATTGTTTTGAGGCTTTAGTTGCCCTTTAAATGGACAGCAGAATCCCCATACAGTAGTCACATACAGTAATAACCATACTGGATTTGGCTATTACTGTATGGGACAACTGTATGGGAATTTTGCTGTCCATTTAAAAGCAACTAAAGCCTCAAAACAATACAGAAGGCAGTTGTGGTCCTATTTTCTACCCTCGACTTATACTCGAGTCAATCATGTTTTACTCCTTTTCCAGGTAAAAATAGCTACCTCGGCTTATACTCGGGTCGACTTATACTCGAGTATATGCGGTATATTAAAAACTAATAGAACACACATTAAAAACATAAACCATCAGTGAACCAACCATATGAAAAGAAGAGAAGGGAAAAGAAGGAAATCAGATAGGAAAACAAGCCTATATGATCCCTAAAAAGAAAGGGTGGTAGAAATCTCTCCACCCTAGAGCTTGCCCTATAATATGTATAGCAGCCCTAAGCACTCTGTGCTTCTCCTAGTCCAAATAGATTAGAGAACTAGTCTAAGTCCCTATCTCTAGATATGGTTCAGATGTTGTAAAAAAAAAATCACAAACACACACATCAGCATAATTCTGTGCTGTCCAGCGTGCATCATCTCGCTACGCTGGTATGGGCCAGATACCAGCATCAGGTTCCTCCCCATTAGGCTTTCATGAGGAAGATCCAGACCCTGGATATTCGCTGGTAATGCTGATACGTTAAAAAGAAAAGTGAATACACACGCCTTATGCTGATGTGTGTTTGTGATTTTTTAACATCCGAACCATACCTGTCCACTTGTCCACTTTTGCGTTTGTCTGTGCTTTTTTTCTGTTTTCTTTGAATGGAATCACAAAATGGACAGGAATGGACACAAACAGACACATGTGTTAGATTAAAAGTTCACAAAGCAACACACACAGTGGGAACTGGTTCCTGCAATTTCCATTAAAAAATAAACAGGGTTATTCAATAAAAGTTCTTATTGTTAAAAATGGTGCTAATGTTGCCCCATCCAATAACATTTGAAAGCTAACATCTGATTGGTTGGGACAAAATTAGCACCATTTTTAACGATAAGAACTTTTATTGAATCTTCCGGAAAGTGTCATTGCAGATCGGAAAATGTAAGCGGATAGAAAGGCACAGAGTGAGCCCTAGGCATAAGTACCTTATATAAAGATATATCACCTAGAAATCACCTCAGGCAGCTGCAGGGTTAATGTTGATATAGATCTGTGTAACAATGTAACAATCTATGAAACAATCTATGGACACCAGGAAAAGTGGAACAGCAGACTTTGTAAGCAGAAAGGTTCCAGTAATCCCCTCCCTAAACGTGCCACTGAATCCCATGCTCTCACTGCCAAAGACCACATTAAAGGGCATGTCCACCCCCAAAACTATAATCCCCCCCCACTACTGGCCCCATTGTGTAGTGTAGTTTAATCCTTACCTTACATCCCAGCTCCATCTGGTTCTTCTGCTATCCCCCCCTAAAGTCCAAAAAAAACGCCCACCAGGAGTACTGGTGGGCGCCCATATAGGACTGTGCCTCCTGTCTCCCCTCCGGGGGAAGTTTGGCATGCGCACTGCAGCCCTTCTCCCCCTCCCTTCCCCTCCCTCTCCCGATTTAGATTCCCTCCCCCTAGCGTAAAAACCTTTATATTTAATATTCTCCCTGTCCCCCCATCCCCAACCGCTATAGTTTTAAGTTCAGAAAGTGCCCCAAATATTACTTACCTTCCCTCTTTCCTCCGCCGCACTGAACTCCCCACAGCCATGTCCGTGATTGGCTGCCGCTCAGCCAATTTTCTCATTTTCTCGCAAGCAGAGGGCCTAGCAGTGCTGCGGAGGAAAGAGGGAAGGTAAGTAATATTTGGGGCACTTTCTGAACTTATAACTATAGCGGTTGGGGATGGGGGGACAGGGAGAATATTATATAAAAAAAATTTAAGAAGGGTGGACATGCCATTTAATGAGCATGGCATGCACAAACATACTGTCAGCTCTGAACTGTCTAATACCTTAACTTTTGCAGACCAATGTTAAATGCATAATCTACAAGATTTAGAAAGAATGCCTGGTGACACAGGACAAGAACAACTTGGAAAGTGGTTTGAAGAAAAAAGTGGGAGAGAAGGGCTGTAGATTCCCTTACCTTCTCTGTCAGGACTTCACAGAGAGGAGGAGGGACTTCCTGTCTCCCTCACACACTGAGGGAGTCTGAGGCTGTGCTCGCTGGCGGCACTGTGCAGGAGAAGCCTCAGGAATGGATCTCTCCTTTACTGTTTAAGAAAGCAATAGGGGAGATGTACCAAAAGCCTCAACTAAAGCTAGGTACACACAGTCCAGATTTCTGAAAGATGACAGACAGGATCTGCAAGATCCGTCTGCCATCTTTCAAAGATCTGCATACACACAATCCCGAGCGTTCTCCCTATGAACTTCATAAGGAGAAACTCGGGAACTGTGTGTGTTTCCATCGGCTGCGCTAGACTCCTCTATAGGGAGTCTAGCGCGGCCGACGGAAATTTTCGGCCTTTCCCGAACAAGCGTTCGGCCGACCCGATCGTTTGGCAGCCGCGCGCTCGTTCGGGAAACGAGCGTACACACATAACGATAAAGCCCGATACCGTCGGATCTGACGTTATCGGGGCTTTATCGTTAGTGTGTGTACCCAGCTTTACACTCTTCTCTGCTATCCAAGCTTGAGTGACTAATAGAACAATAGAAACTAGCTGTGGTATATTGCTTGTGACATGAAGACTCAATACTAGAGATGTTCGAAACTGTTGAGTTTCATTCTGTTTTCGAATTTTCGAACATTCGAAAACAAACCCATAGAAATCTATGAGAGAAAAAAAATTGAAAGTTTCAGTCCATTTTGAGGGACAAACAGTAATTGTAGGTTACTGTAAAATCGATCATTACTTTCGAGGGTTACTGAAATAGTATCATCTATTTTCAATGATTATTCGGAAAATCCGGGTTTCGTGAAATCCAGGAGTTCGGAAAGTTTTGTCGGATCTTCGAAACCCCTTAGATTCATGTCGGATCTTCGATACCCCTTAGATTCATGTCGGGTCTTCGAAACCCCTTAGATTCGATTCCAAAACGGGTTCTAGTTGAACCCACATTACATCTCTACTCAATACCTTTATTAAAACTAGTTAATCTTACATTGCTGCAAACTAAAGGTTCGTACACATGCTCGATTTACGTGCGAGGCGTATCAACGAAGACACCCGACCAGAAGCATACACACGGATTCTCGCCCGAAATGTTCGTTCGTCATGTGTAGCGCTCAGCTGTCGAGGGTCGTTCCTCGCTTGTAAATCGAGTGCGTGTGTACGAGCCTTTATTGTTTAGTGATCCGTGCTGCCTGACATTGGAATGTCACTGGGGGTCTTGTGGATGCTCCTCTCTATCCCCAGGGCCGTCCCTACCATGAAGCAAAGTGAAAACTTTGCTCATGGCACACCCCTGCTAATCACTACAAAAGCGCGGCCTTTAACAAAAAAAAAAAATGTTGACGCACGTGGTCACAAATTTGGCACCGAAGCAGAAGCTCTGCTTACCTTTTGTTACAACAGCCGACCCCTGTTCCATGCGTGCACACAAGCAGGGTGGTAGGAGCGAGTGCTCGAGCAGGGTGGCGGGAGCAAGCATGCGAGGCTGCGAGCAGAGGAGTAGGAGAAACTTCCTTCATCGGCAGTGGCACCACATGTGTGGGCGGTACCGGAACCTGTCAGCCAGAGAGGCTGCAACAACGTGGGTAAGTTTTTTGTGGTGCCTGAAAGGGCTAAGCAGCAGACAGCACTGCAGCACTGTGTGAGCGTGGGAGAGAACCCTACCTTAGGTTGGAGGGAATTTATCCTTGGGTTTAAGTGTGGGTCCCTCTTGTGGGCAGGGCCCCATTTGTCTACCGTATTTGTCTGCAGGGCCCCATTTGTCTGTGCCATTTGTGTGCAGGTTCCAGTTTGTGTTTCCCATTTTGTGTACATTGCCCCATTGTCTGATCTATTTGTGTGTAAGGACATGTTTGTGTACCGCATTTTGTGTGCAGGGCCGCATTTGTTTGCAGGGCCCGCCCCTCTTGTGTGGAGAACCGTAAGCGACACTGGTAGGAATTGTACATAGAAGATATCATTTAACCCATAACGTCCATCTTTTGGCCAAGTATGGTAGGAATTTCTAATGTAATGTAGCAGTTGCACCAACATATGATTGTATGTGTTATAACAGTGGAGAACTATATAAATAAACTGTTTTCAAATACAAAATTATAAAAACTTTTGCCACACCCACACAAAGCCACACCCACTTTCCCATGTCGCCTATAGGCACCAATCCGCACCATGCAAAAAAGTTCTTTCAGTTGCCAAAAACCCTAGGGTCACCCTTGTCTATCCCCCAGAAAGGAACATGCTGCTTGGAATAATCCCATCCATATAGGGGCATTTCAGGACCCTGATAATCCTTTAAAGGCTTCATTTCTCTATTATTTTTTTGTGTAGAAAAATGCCCCATTTTCTGTAACAAATAATTGTAGATTTGTAATTTTGGCAATCACTATACAAACTATATTGTATGCATTGTGGCATTTGAAAGTTCACTTTCAAAATAGACTCACAAATGTGAACAAGTTGCCTGTACTAGTTATGCTCTAGTGTTTGCTGTCAATTTAAATAAAGTTTAGAGGGAAAAAAAACCTCCTCCCTCCCTGATTACTATGGTTAGGGAGCCCTCCCGTGCTTTGTTTGGGGGATGTCAGACTTCCTTCTCACCGGGATTTCATCCTCTCTTCCGGTATCTCGTGGGAAATCCTGATCTAGCTCACCGGCTGCTCTCATTGCTTTACTTACAGGTTTTAAGGAAGAAGATGACAGAGGGAAAGGCTGTGTAAGATAAAAGGAACCAGGAGACGCTGTGAATGTGTCTCCTCCCCCCCAGTCTGTGTGAGCTATGAACTGGCAGTAATTAATCTCCCTCCATAGCGGTAAGTAACCCCTGGACCTTCCAGATGGGGTGACCTGGGTCCCGAGGTACCTTAGTGCTGCGATGGTCTCTCTCTTATTCAGTGTGCGTGGGGATGGGTAATCACAATATAAACCATCTCTTGTTAAACTCCTGCTATCCCTTCTTTTTCCTGCCATCCCTTCTCTTTACTGCTATCCCTTCTCCTCCTGCCATCCCTTCTCTTTACTGATATCCCTTCTCCTTCCTGCCATCCCTTCTCTTTACTGCTATCCCTTCTCCTTCCTGCCATCCCTTCTCTTTTCTGCTATCCCTTCTTCCTGCTATCTGCTATCCCTTCTCTTTCCTGCTATCCCCCTTCTCCTTCCTGCTATCCCCCTTCTCCTTCCTGCCATCCCTTCTCCTCCTTCCTGCCATCCCTTAATCCCTTCTCCGGAAGAGAGGAATAAATCCCAGTGTGCAGGAAGGAGAAGGGATACACTAAGGCACTAAGGTGCCAATACACTACTTTATACATTTGCCTATACACAAATGTCTAATCTATCTAAGAACCGCCTAGCCCATTCTTTTATGCTATCAATTTGAGATCACATAATGAATAGGCCAAATTGGATTATCTCAGAATAAGTACCGCTGCATGTAAAATGCAGTCTTTAGACATTCGATAAATTAGACGTTTGTCTATAGACAAATGTCTAACCTATTGAGTGTCTGCATAGTGTAATGCCAGCTTCATTCAATAAGAGGTGAAATCATTTGCCTGAGCTGGTTGTTTGGTTCAACCAATTTAACAATACTATTTTACTGCTCTACTGCAGTTAGAGAGCATTTGATAACTGATTGGTTGCTTCAAATTAAAAACACAGGCAAAGTTTGCACCTCATTGAATAAGGCCATATATTTATTAATATTTTAGTGTATTTAATGCAGGCCATACACAAGCAACTCCATCTCAAAAACATGTTATCGATCGTTTGATCAGTGTACTGTATTGGAAGCGTACCCAACCATTTTAGTGAAGGGAGACAATAACAATGCAACAATAATCCGTCTGGCCCGAAAACTGAAGATGTCAATAGTTTGTCGGTATGAGAGCTATAGTTTTTTTTTTTTTTTATGGTTTTGTTTTTTTATAGGCCATGTGCTATGTGTATGGCTAACTTAAAGGGTATTTAAGCTGGATTTTTTGTTGTTACCCATTACTGAAAAACTATAATTCATCCCAACTGTCACTGTAACATTTTTTTGTTGATCTGCCTCCTATAGATTCCAATCTGAACCAAATTTACTAACAATCAAGTGCCTTTATATCATAAACTCTTTTGTTAAGTGCAGTTTTGCTGTAACTGGAATTTTTACAGTTGGTATGTAAAGGCTCGTACACATGCTCAATTTCTGAGCGAGGAACATTACATTGGAAGTTGTCCGTCATTGGCTATAAAAGAATAAGCGTACACACATTTTCTACACTCTTCCAATACTTTGTATGCGAGATATTGTGTACATTGAATAGTTTGTGTGTGAAAAAGTGTGCAGGTATGTGTGAAAGCCTGTGTATGTATGTCTGTGAGAGATAGTATATGTACCTGCCACATTTCGAAAAACGACCCGATTACATTGTGACTGAACATCTCAAGCTAAGTCAGTGGTACCAGGTTCTACATTACAATCGATTTGACGTTTGAACATCGGATTGGTGGAAAGTCAGCTGTGTGCCCGGCAAAGGCTATGTACACACGTTAGATAATAATTGTTAGATGTGTGAGATAAAGTGTACTGTATGTAAAATTGTGTGAGTATAAGAATGCATGTGTGTGGTAGAGAAAGTTTTTGAGTGTTACATCGCTATATGTGGTTATTAATTATGAGCATGTTTTAGCATTGCCTTACTAGTGCACCAGATAATGGAACATGTATTTTTTTTCTCTAATAATGTTTCTTCTCTTTCTTTTTCAAGGGTTTTTGTCCTTTTTTTTATTGTCACCCTATTTGAAGCAACATTTTATTACATGGATTGATCCGGTGTTTTGAAGAGTGAATATTAATATATTTGTAGCATTTAGACTCGGCTTGTTTTCAGGAAATGGCACTGTATGTAAGCGAACTTGAAGCTGCTAAAAAACATCTCAGTGAGGCACTGGGAGACAACATAAAACAGTGAGTTTGAATTTTATCTTATGAATGAAAAGCCCCAACAGCCTAAAAGGGCATGTTCACCCCTCAAATGAAAACTGTAAATCACCCCTTCCCCCCAAAACACTATAAAGATGATAGATATAGGACTAACTTGTGATGCAGTAAAATGTTCTTCTCCACCTTCCTTTGCCTTTCAAAAGGTTTCTGCCTTCTCTCCAAGCACTTTTACAAGGTTGCAGCTAGGGGAGTTGCATTCAGTCATTGGTTGTGTTGTCAGCTGTCACATCTATGATTAACAGCTGCTAACCATAAGTACCAACATCTTGCTGCTTTCAAGTTAGTCTTTTTAGTAGTTTTGGGGTTGTTGGGTGATTTACTTATATACAACTTTTCATTTGAGCGTTATACTTGCCCTTTAGCATGCCTGGTCTGGATTTCCCAGTTTACACTGTAGTTGTGTGGGGAGCGAACAGGGGTGCAGAGGATTAGTAACCTGTAGGGGATTGGTCAGATTGTTCAGTACATTAACAGGGAGCAATATTGGCCGTAATTGCTCCTTACCACTGCCAAAACTAGATGCAGTAAGTAATTTCAGCTTTATAACACAGTTCCATCCTAACCTTTGCGTGTTATAAACCTCAATTCACGTTAAAAAAATGACTAAAAAATCACAAAATTTCTCAAATTAATGGGTAACTGTGGTCTCCATACAAGTGCCCTTTATTAAAAAAAAATCATGCTTATGATACTCTGTTCCACCAGTGGGTGTGCTAGTGATGTCACAGCTCACAGTGCTAGCAGGAAAAACACATACTGTATATACTGCTGTAACTTTAGATAGACTATTGCTAAGGGCATGGCCCTGGAGTAATTTTAAAGGTTATTTTTAGTAAATGCCACTTGTATGGAGACCACAGTTAAAAAAGCAAGTTGGATGACTTGTGAAATTTCTTCAAGAACTAAAACCCATCTGATCTAACTGAATACCATGGCTATGCAATGGCCTGGAGAAATGAGAACCTTACAAATGCATTAAGGCTTCTTTAATATTTAACCTTTTAGGGAAGAATAAACTGCATTGTTAACTGTATTTTAGATCCAATAGCCAAGTAATGTTGCATTCTGCAGACTACATACTAGTTCCTTAAATGCATGTTGTATAGCTCTCTCAAGCTACAGCCCTTAAGCTGCTGCATTTACTTAAAGTAGTAATTGGCAGTAGGTTGGCCAATCCATGTGCTAATTTAGGGCATCCTAACAGTGCTATGCACATTTACTTAAAGTAGTAATTGGCAGTAGGTTGGCCAATCCATGTGCTAATTTAGGGCATCCTAACAGTGCTATGCACCAGGAGCCATAACTACAAAAAAACACACACTAACCGATTTGCCACAATGCACCAGGTATTTGCATATGTTTAATGTTTTTACACTGTGTGCTGCAAGATTTGAAAACTGTGAGTTGTGCCTGACTTTATTGAACACCTGCAGAGGAAAGTCTTAAACACAAGCAATTTTACAATTGTTGGGATGTAATATGTGATGCTACAGCTTTACACTGCAGTGTGTGGGGCATATGAAACCGTTTCTGACTCTCATTACATTCCCTATGTTTGAAATGCTCATAATTAACTTTTGAAAACTCTTGTTGATTTTAGGTACTGGGCCAACTTAAAACTTTGGTTTAAACAGAAAATAAGCAAGGAGGAATTTGATATTGAAGCTAGACGGCTACTAACACAAGAAAATGGTAAATAGAATCACTACTTTTCCATATCTATCAACATCCTTAAAAGATTCAGTGCATTGATCGTTCTGCACAATGCATTTTTATTAGAGACATCATTGGAAATAAGTGGAGTTAGGGCAGTATGGTTTTTCTCATAAGCAAATTAAACTTATTGACTAGCATAATCTATAATATGCAATAATGTGGTACACCACACCTTAATGCTCTTCATCTCTTGTATTTTAACTACCGTATATAGTCGAGTATAAGTCGACCCGAGTATAAGTTGAGGTAGCTATTTTTACCTGGAAAAGGAGTAAAACATGGTTGACTCGAGTATAAGTCGAGGGTAGAAATTATGACCACAACTGCCTTCTGATTCTGTATTGTTGTGAGGCTTTAGTTACCCTTTAAATGGACAGCAAAATTCCCATACAATTGTCCCATACAGTAATAGCCAAATCCAGTATGGCAATTACTGTATGGGACTACTGTATGGGAATTCTGCTGTCCATTTAAAGGGCAACTAAAGCCTCAAAACAATACAGAATCAGAAGGAAACAATAGATACCATTCTCCTGAATCTGTATTGTTTTAAGGCATTAGTTGCCCTTTAAAGGAATCCAACACACTAACCCCCCAATTCCTTGCCACTCCAGATGTTTGGAAACTACAACTCCCAGCATGCTTTAGTTGCTGGTAGTTGTAGTTTCCAAACATCTTCAGTGGTAAGCACTGCACCTATCCCCCATCCCCCCCAGAGGACTTGCTTTAAGGTAATCCCGGCTGCATCTGTCTAGAATCACTAACCTGAAATCCTGCAGCCGCACGCTTCCTCTCTCTTCCGCATCCACAGTCCATGCGCCTGATGTCATTTCTCGTGCCGGGTAAGACCGGCACCGAGTACTGACGTCAGACACAGCACCGTGGGATGGGGAAGAGAGAGGAAGTGAGCGGCTGAAGGATTTCAGGTTAGTGACTCGAGTATAAGTTGAGGTAGGATTTTTTGGCTTTTTTTAAAGCCTAGAAACCTTAACTTATACTCGAGTATATACGGTAAGTGTAATTTAAGTTCTTTTTGTTCTTTTTATATCTTTGGCTTGCTTCCCACAGTAGTAGTAGTAGTAAGGCCTGGTACACATGGGTCAATTTCATGTGTGTACCAGGAAATATTTTGGCCAGTGGCACATACCTATATACCAACAATGGCCTGTGGTTTACTGACAAGTCTGATTGTTGGAATGGACTGATTTTGCAGAGATAAGTCTTTAAACTAGAAAGGAAAAGTTTAAAGATAAACTGGAAGGCTGGATTTTGGAAGGGAATGTGTGTGTCTGTGCTGTAGAGTTTTAAACTGAAAAATCTTGCTATGGCAATGAAACAGGACGTTGTTATTTTTTTTTGTTTTTACTATAGTTATCCTTTAAGTATGGCTGCCATGGGAATGGAAGAGTAGGTCAGAAATTATGTGCACCTGTGTCAGGTGGGGGGGTTTGTGTTTTTGCATTTATGGCCATTAAAGGGCATGTCCACCCCCAAAACTAAAATTCCCCCCACTACTGGCCCCATTATGTAGTGTACCGGTAGTTTAATCCTTACCTTACATCCCAGCTCCATATGGTTCTTCTGCTATCCCCCCTAAAGTCCAAAAAAACGCCCACCAGGAGTACTGCAGAGTCCATATAGGACTCTGCCTCCTGTCTCCCCTCCGGGAGAAGTTTGGCATGCGCACTGCAGCCCTTCTCCCCCTCCCTCTCCCTCCCGATTTAGATTCCCTCCCCCTAGCGTAAAAACCTTTTTATATAATAGTCTCCCTGTTCCCCCAGCCCCAACCGCTATAGTTTTAATATCAGAAAGTTCCCCAAACATTACTTACCTTCCTTCTTTCCTCCGCCGCACTGAACTCCCGGCAGCCGCATCCGTGATTGGCTGCTGCTCAGCCAATCACAGACGCGACTACCGGTCCCGCCCCTCTGCTTGCATTTTCGCGCAAGCAGAGGGCCTGGCAGTGCGGCGGAGGAAAGAGGGAAGGTAAGTAATATTTGGGGCACTTTCTGATATTAAAACTATAGCGGTTGGGGCTGGGGGAGCAGGGAGACTATTATATGAAAATTTTTTAAGAAGGGTGGACATGCCCTGTAAAATAACTTTGATTGATCAAGATTTTTTTTGACTATAGTTAACCTTTAAGTATGGCTGCCACGGGAATAAAGGGGTAGGTGTGTCTACCTGATTCAGGTTGGCAGGGTAAAAAAACTGACTTTTTTGATGATTGGTCAAAAATTTCAAAGTTACTACTGCACTGAGCCAACAATCACTGACAGTTTAGTGGCACAACCCTTGCATCAGTAAGACTTGTGCATATGTACGATTCCATACAATGATGCCCAACACAGAGCTGCTTATAATCGCATGTGTGTTGGTGGTCAGACCCAGCGGATCAGCGAACAACGCTCGACTGAGCAGCCAAATTTGTATGATTATTGGTCAAAATTGTGTTTGAGTTGCGCATGTGTACAAACCTTAAAGTATAAAATGAGCATACCCTTTTTCACATTAATTAAAGAACAGGAGGTTAAGTAGCTTAGTCTTACATACCCTTCTTCAATTAATAATCTAATAGAAGCCAGCAGGGAAACCTTTACACTTGCCCGCGATCACGCTCCTCTGCTGGTTCCTCTGGCATCTACCGACTGCATCTCCGCTATAGGATATAATAATATACTTGGCTTCTTTACCCCCCGTTTTTCAATTAATGTGAAAAAGAGTACCGTATGTTCATACTCTTTTAAAAGTAAAAAAAAAAATTCACCCACTGCTGTATAGTGCTAAAAAATCCTTGCCTTTCTCCTTTAGTTGTCCTGAAGTGCCCATTCAAAGTCCAGGAAACTGAAGAGTAGGAGCATTCTTGTGTGTAAAACGCTATCCTCCCCTTCCCTGTCTTCCTGGAGGACATGCGCAGGGTAGCCCTTCTCCCTCTGGATCCCTCATCTCTGCACTTCATTTCTAAAAAATATAGTTTTTTTCTATAGTGTAGGGGACCCCCTCCCAACCTTAATCTCCATGTTTAAAACTTAAAAAAGTGTCCAGAAACATGTTTACCATCATTCTTTCTCTCGACTCTCTCCATAGCTGGCAGCCACGTCTGTGATTGACTCTCAGCCAATCACAGACGTGGCTGCCGGTCCTGCCCCTTATATTGCCCCTTATGCTGCCCCATTCCCAGAAGTAGCATTGGAGGCAGAGAGAATGAAGGTTAAGTAAGTTTCTGGCCAAATTTTTAAAGGGTATCTCCACCCTAAAAAACTTATATTGTAGGGAACCCTAGCCCACCCCCAACTGCCAAGTTTGTTTAAAAAAGCATCAGAAATGTACATACAGAACTTCAATCCCGCTGCGTTCTGTTCATGGCCCTCTGCTTGCTGGAACATGCAATCATGGGGCCGGAATGGCAGCCGCGTCTATGATTAGCCAAGAGGCAGCCAATCACAAATGTGGCTGCCGGCAATGCAGAGCTCCAGGGGGACCAAGGACTGTAAGTACGTTTCTGATGCTTTTTTAATAAACAAACTTGGCGGTTGGGGGTGGGCTCGGGTGCCCTACACTACAGAAAAAGCTTTTTTAGGTAGAGCACAAAGATAAATCCAGAGGGAGGGGGGCTCCCCTGTGTGTGCCAGAAACAAGGAAGCAGCACGGACCAAATGACTCACTGACCGCTAACTAATCTTCACTTTCTGGAACTTTGAACAGGCACTGAACTAATTTTTTAAAACTACACAGTGGGGCCAGTAGTGGCTTTTAAAGCCAGCGGTGAGGAACTAGCATTTTAAGTGTCAACCTCCTAATGGAAGGGGAATATGTGTCATATAAGAATGGATTTGCACTACCAATTTAAGTTTTTTTTCACACTTTGTCACCTTATAAATTAAATTAAATATTTTATATAAAATAAATAATATAAATTAACTATGTTTGCTAAAAATAGATATATCTTGCACTTTTTTTCTCTGCAGTTCATTCTCATAATGACTTCTTGTTGGCTATTCTCACCCGCTGTCAAATCCTTATTTCGTCCCCTGGTAAGTTCTCTTTAGACTATCTGCTGTTTTGCAGTCTTGCTACAAATTATATCACTTAATGTTTTATTTATTAAAGGGTATGTCCACCCCGCCAAAAACCTTTTTATATTTAGTTGGCAACCCCCCAAAACCTCGACCTTGCGAGGTTTATAAAATTCAAAGATGCTTCTAATAGTAATAGATGCTTCTGCTTGCTTCCGTGCCTTTCCTGGGCATGTAAGCAAGTAAAAGGGACCAGACTGGCAGCGTCTCCTGTGGCTGAGATGCAATGTCTCAGCCAATCAGGAGATGTCGCCAGGGGAAAGAAGGCTGGTTAAGTACTGTTAGAAGCATCTTTTTATAAACCTTGCGAGGTCAAGGTATTGGTTGCCAGCCATATATAAAAAGTTTTTTTTGGGGGGGGGGGAAGGACATACCCTTTAATAGATAAAAGAAAAACACTGTTACTTTTACCTAGAATAAAATAATAGTAAACCCCTTTGTACTTGTTAAAGCATATTGTAGCTCTATGTGACTCCAAAAATCCAGTGTCCTACTTTGAAATTTCAAACTTAACGATGGATTGGATGTTTGAAGGACTCAAGTGTCGGAGAGCACAAAGCAGATATCGTATACATGCAATTAAACTTTCTGTCAGCAAGATTGTCTACTTGAAGTCTTTTGAACCTCTTAATTATCCTTACCTAGAACTGTACTTAATTTAGTGGGCAGAATCCGCTATAGCAACTTTTTCATTCTTATGAAATACTGTTTTTTCTCTTAAGGTATCCAAGGGGTATCTAACATTTTTCAGGCAGCATTTATGATTAGTTGTAACGGAAGACCAGCACCATACATGGAACAAATGTGGAATGTTTCTCATTAAGAGTTAATTTCTCACAATCACTGCATCAGTTTCTTCTGCAACTGATAAGAAGTAAAGGAAGATAGGATGGTACTCCTGATCTCAAGAGACAAATACACAAAATGTACACTGTATGATATTTATTACTCTTGTTTCTTTTATGGCAGGATTGTACAGTGAATGTAGCTAATTGTAATCTCCAGGAATCATCGAAATTGTGATTCATTTAGGGGAACACAAAACAATGTTTTGCACTTATGTTGAAGTTACATAGTGGCATACAAATATAAATGGTGCATAGTATGGGTTTTATAATATCAATTTGATCTGTTAACTAGCAGAATCATGGAGAAATCATCTGTAATTCCTGGCATTTCCTGATTTATGCAGACCTCCTTTCTTGGAAGTAATGATCGTTTTATCTGTTCAGTCCTGATTACAGGAATTACAGCCAGGTGTTGCTGTAATTATTTAATGACTTTTGCATTGGAAGAGAATGAAGAGGGTTAGAGAACTGAGCAAGTACTGGGCCCAAAACCTGCTCTTTTAAAAGCTGTACAAGTTAACAAATGTGTTTTAAAATCCTGTTGATTTTAGGGGTGAGAGAAAATCCTGTCTATTGGTTAGCAATTCTAGAAATTGAGGTTGAATAAAGACATACGTCCATCAAGACCAACCTTTAAACCCTCCTCTTTAACCCTACCTAACAGTTAATTGAACAGTCCTCTGATATGATCTATTAGCGAACAATGCACCAGAGAGTTTATTGTATGGCCCATTAATATATTTATATAAAGTGGTCATATCCCCGTGCAAACATTGTTTCTCCAATGTTAACAGCCCTATCATGTCTAATCTGCTGAATATTCAAGCCCCTCCATTCCTCTTATTTTAGTTGCCCTTCTCTGAACTGCTTACAATTCCAAGATGTACCTTTCGTGTATGGGATTCCAAAACTGTACCGCATATACCAGATGAGGCCTAACCTGTCCCTTCTAAAGAGGAAGAATAATATTTTTCTCAATTGAATCAATCCTTTATACAAGACAATATCTTGCTAGCGCTAGTCATAGCTGCCTGGCATTGTTTGCTAGAACCCCCAAATTATAATAAATCATGCAACATCATTTTAATTTACAAGGGCACTATTTACTCTCTTATTTCATTTACTTAGCAAAGAAGGGAAAATAAACAACATATTTATTTTCAGCTATAGACACCAACATTGCCTTTTGCTTTCCTATAAGTGTGAGTATGTTGTAAAACAGACTTAGTCTTTCTATGGGTATGGGTCATTTTAGAGATCAGACAGGTTTCAAACGTTCATTAATTAGGTTCATTTGGAATCTGCATTAAGTCCCAAGCTGATGCCATGCTATTGTATGGTAATGATCAACTGTTGGGAAGAGGCCCATTCACCAACTTCCATTGCTCATTTACTATCCTCCTTGCCAGTCATTATAGGGCAGAGGTTGTATTCAGGTTTAAATTGCATCAGCTGTTTAGGGGAATCGATCGATGTCTGATCAATAGGAAACTAGTATTTTCTTTCAGGTGCACTTGCTTTTTTTGCCTTTGTGGCATTATAGAACTCTATATAAAGCAGTGATGCCCACACGGATTTTTTTGCAGACCCACGGGTGGGCTAGGTTTTGACATTCCCGGGGATGGGGCTTGTGCAGATCGGGGGCGGGATCTGCACAAGCCCCATGCATGAGGGGCCACTAGTACTGCCCCCCAGTGTAGCTCAGGTTGGGCACCTCAGATATATAGAGTAGATTTTTTTTTTAACTACTATTGTTCTGAATAATACCTTATAATAATAATTAATATTGTGGTTTTTTTTTTTTAATTCTTAGAGGGAACTGGCTCATTAAATTCTACAACAAAACCTGGAAAACCAAAGGGCAAAAAAAAAATTTCATCTGTACGCCAGAAGTTTGATGTAAGTTTATTTAGAACTAGATCTGTCATATCTGGAATTCTATTATGTTCTTCCCTATTGAATTTACTGGGGTTCGTGTTTTTGCATTTTTCAACTTTAACCCTAATTAGCCAGTTTGTACCCAATACCAAAGTGTATTGAATTCACTTAGTTAGGTATAGACAGCTTGCTTTATGTGCCTGGACAATTTAAGCATTGTAGTAACACAGTACCATAGTAATTGGGGTTGAATAAAGAAATGCATCCAATAAAGTCCAACCTTTTCATCTTCCTTTTTAACCCTAACTAACAGTTGATCCAGAGGAAGGCAAAAAAAAAACCCGCTACAAAAGGGGAAAACTTCCTTCCTGACTCCAAATGGCAATCGGAAAGAACCCCTGGATCAACCAGAACTGCAGTATATGAATTAATACCAGTAATTCTCAATATTTTTTAGTTTTAGGATCTTATCTAGCCCACTTTTAAAGCTATTCAGTGAACTTGCCATTACCACTTCTGCTGGAAGACAGTTCCACAGTTTCACCGTTCTCACTGTAAAGAAACCTTTCCTAACCTGAAGATAAAACTTCCTTTCTTCCAACCTTAAAGGATGTCCTCGAGTCCTCTGATATGACCTATTCGTGAATAATGCACCAGAGTTTATTGTATGGCTTATTAATATATTTGTATAAGGTTATCATGTCCCCAAGCAAACGTCGCTTCTCCAATGTAAACAGCCCTAACTTGTCTAATCTGTCAGCATATTCAAGCCCCTCCATTCCCCTTGTTAATTTAGTTGCCCTTCTCTGAACTGCTTCCATTTCCAAGACGTCCCTTTTGTTTATGGGATTCCAAAACTGCACCACATATTCCAAATGAGGCCTTACCAGTGCTTTGTAAAGAGGGAGTATAATGTTTTTTTCTCTTGAATCTATTTCCCTCTTTATACAAGACAATAACTTGCTAGCTCTAGCCGTTGCTGCCTGGCATTGTTTGCTACAGCTAAGACTGTTATCTACCAGAACCCCTAAATCTTTTTCAAGGCGAGATTCACTTAACACAGAGGTATTTATGGTGTAGGTGGCACAAGGATTGTTAAACATTGAATCTCATCTGCCATACTGCTGCCCACTTTGATAATCTATCTAGGTCAGCTTGCAGCAATTGCACATCATTTGAAGTTTTCAAAGCTCTGCATAGTTTAGTGTTATCAGCAAACACAGAGACCTTGCTCTCAATGCCCCCTTCTAAGTCATTTATAAACAGAATAAAAAGAAGTGGCCCCAGTACAGAACCCTGAGGCACTCCACTTAGAACTTTAGCCCACATAGATGTAGCCCAATTGACCACCACTCTCTGTTTGCGATCCAATAACCAATTCTCTATCCATGTACAAATGTTTTTTTCTAGGCCAACAGTCCTCAGTTTATACATTAGTCGCCAATGTGGCACAGTATCAAAAGCTTTAGCAAAATCCAAGTATGTGGTATCTACTGCTATGCCAGAATCTAAATTCTTACTCACTTCTTCATAAAAACCAAGTGAATTTGTCTGGCACGATCTATTTCTCATAAATGCTGACTACTACTAATAAGATCTGTACTGGAGACAAAGTCAAGGATATTTTCCTGTAACAAAGTTTCCATCACCTTCCCTACCACTGATGTTAAGTTTACAGGTCTATAGTTATCAAGTTTGGAAAGACTTTTTTGAATATTGGTATTACATTGGCTTTTTTTCCAGTCCAGCGGCACATCACCAGACAAAAGTGAATCTGAAAAGATAAGAAACAGTGTTCTAGATAAAACTGAACTAAGCTCTCTTAAGATCCGAGGATGTATTCCATCCTGTCCTGGGGCTTTATTGATGTTAACTTTGTCTAATTGTCCGCACCATATCCTCTGTCAGCCAGTGTGAATATTCCTCATTTATACCCTTCATTTTATTACAGTACCTGCTATAAGGGCTAGGATTCTCTAAAGTGAATACAGAGGGGAAAAAATGGTTTAGCACATTAGCCTTCTCAGCATCCTCTATAAACATCTCTGCCCCATTGTCACGAACGCCAGTTCGCTGGGCACGTGATCTGACTAATTAATCGGTATTCGCTGCCACCACTTTAAGTTACGGCCTTAAAGACGCCCCAAAAACCCACTCTTGACTCTCTCTGACTATGCACACCCCTGTCCTGGCAGCTAAATGGTTAACACTTCACCATTCACTCCAGCAACTAACTGGTTAATTAGCATCAGTCCTTCACAAGCAGTCACAGAGTTAATTAGCATTTACACTGCACACTCCATTCACACACATATAAACTTATCAGAGGCTAACTGAGTTCTTTTAGAGCATCAAAGACAAAACTTATTAAATTTTAGATTTAATATTCCAAAAGGTGGACAGTGCATATAATACAAAAACAAAATGGTGTTATAATAAAAGACTACATAAGTACAACAGTTATAGAAAATAAAAAGGATAAAACTATTCACGACCCTACTCACTAGAAGAAGTCCTTGTCCTGGGGCAGGATGAAATTGGGTCCATACACACGTTTTTAGCATGTCCCCAAGTATGAACAACATTTTTTGGACTACAAGGACTTTAACTATTTGTTGAACTACGCCCTCCACATGAGGTGGGAGTGTCCAGGAATGTCCAGATTTACGACTAGCCAAAGCACTCATTCCCCCTCATTTAGGCAGACTCCATATAAATGTAGAATGTACTTTGTATTGGGATATTGATCACTGTTCCTCTCCTTTATTAATTATCAATTCCTCCAATACCAAACATGACCTGTGTGTAATCCATATTTCCCCAGGTATTAATTCTCACCTTGGCAAGGGAATAAGGTCTCCATGTTGGGTATCCTATTAATGGGCATATTATTATATTTACAAATATAACATTGGTTTCTGTCTTACACATTCCAATACCGAAATACATTATTTTACATGTATGACTTGTCCTTAAAATGACCTCTTAGTACCCACCAGACCCTAGCTGGAGAGAATTCCAGATGCACGGTTCGGCTCCACATTGTCTAGAAAAGGAGACCTGGTTCCATGCTGACTAATCGTAATATAAACAATAGGACTGTTCCAGGTTGGAATGGAATGTTTATTGGTCCTTTTCAAGAACCAATACTACTAGTTAACCCATTCTTACCAAGTCACTCTACACATTTTCCTGACACCCATTATTTAATGGTCCCACATTTTCAGTACTCATCTTTTTACTATTGATATGTTTAAAAAACATTTTGGGGTTTAACTTGCTTTGTTCTGCTATCCATATTTCATTTTCTATTTTAGCTAGTTTAATTGCTTTCTTGCAATCATTATTACAGCTTTTATACTCCCTGTATGCCTGTTCGGTTCCCTCTGATTTCAAAATTTTTAAAAGCCTTTTTCTTTTTTTCCATTTCCCCTTTTACCTGGGCATTAAGCCAGGCAGTAGAGGTCCTAATTTTTTTACACTTGTTCCCTAAAGGTATAAATTTAGAAATATAATGGTTTAATATCCCTTTAAAAGCGGTCCACTTCTGCTCAATATCCTTACCTAGGAACAAATCCCCCAGTCTATGAGCAGGAGCGATTCCTTCACAACATAAAATTAGCTTTCCTAAAGATATACATTTTGTAACCCAGTGCACTTTTGTTTTTTGCAACCTATATTAAGTGTGTAGTGTAATCTTACCTCACATCCCAGCTCCATAGGGTTCTCCTGTAGACCCCCCCTAAAGTCCCAAAACTGTCCACCAGGAGGCTAGCAGGACTCTGCCTGCTACCTTGCCTCCGTAGATATTTGTCATGCGTACTGCAGCCCTTCTCCCCCCCTCCCTCCCTCCCTCTACCTACCTCCCGTTCTACTATCCCTCCCCCTAGCTAAAACCCCCTTAATATGTTGTTCCCCCATGTCTGCCAGCCCCAACCGCATATTTTTTTTTTTCCAAAAGCTCCCCAAACTCTTACTTACCTCTCCTCTTATCTCCGCTGCACTGAATGACCGCAGCCGCGTCCGTGTTGGCTGCCGCTCAGCCAATCACAGACGCGACTGCCGGTCCCGCCCCTCTGCTTGCATTCTCGCAAGCAAGGGCCGGCAGTCGGCAGAGGAACGAGGGGAGGTAAGTAAGAGTTTGGGGGGCTTTTGGAAAATAAAATATATGCGGTTGGGGCTGGCAGACATGGGGGCACATCATATTAAAAACTATTTTTAAGGGTGGACATACCCTTTAAATGACACTATATCATGATCACTATTCCCTAAGCTTCCCATTACTTTCATCTCTAAAATGAGCTCAAGGTTATTAGATATCCCCAGATTCAACAACGCATCCTGTCTAGTAGGAAATCTACCATAAAGGAGATGTAAGAACTTGGTACCTTTTGAGGTGCCGGCAGTTCCCTTACTCCAATCTATGTCAGGGTAATTGAAATCCCCCATAACTAGAACATGCCCCATACCAGCAGCCTTTTACCAACTGCATATGGAGGTTTATATCCACAGCCTCACTGGCATTTGGCGGCTTATAACATACCCCAACAATTAATTTACCCACTTTTTTGCTTCCTGTACATAGCTCCACCCATATTGTTTCTGCCTTATTATCTTGTACCCCCATCTAATCTTTTAAATTTGTTTACATACATACTCCCTCTCCTTTCTTATTAACTCATGTCTAAATAAGGAGTATCCTTCAATATTTACTGTCCAGTCATGTGAATCATTTAGCCATGTTTCTGCTATACCGATCACATCATACCTTTCCTTTAAAGCTATTAGTTCTAGTTCTCCAGTTTTTCCAGACAGACTTCTTGCATTTGTAAACATACATTTTAGATTATCATTCAATTTACTTCCAAACTTGGTCGTACATGCCTCCTTATCCTCTATGCTCCCCCATTTCCACCCTCCATTATCTTATTGGCCCCCTGATCCCTGTTCCCTCTGTCTACCCCTGTATAGTCCAATGGACCCCCCCCCTCCCATACCTAGTTTAAAATCTCCTCCAACCGTCTAGCCAATTTCTCCCCCAAAACAGCTGCACCATCATGATTGAGGTACAGTCCATCTCTGCTAAAGAGCCTGTAGCCAACAGAGAAGTCAGCTCAGTTCTCCAAAAATCCAAACCCCATCTCCTTGCATCACACTTTTAGCCACGCATTTATACTCCTAAGCTCCCGTTGCATCCCTAGCGTAGCACGTGGTTGCAGTATTATTTCTGAAAACACTACCCTTGAGGTCCTTACTTTTAACTTGGCCCCTAACATTTCATTTTTAAGAACCTCACCTCCACCTCTAATTTGGCATTGGCACCATTGAACCAAGACTGCCGGGTCACTCCCAGCCACACCCAATAATCTGTCTACACGATCCACCACATAACAAAACACTCACATTTTAACACTTTTCACCCAATCAAATAAAAATGAATATCAAAGGACACCACAGTGTCTGCTAAAATGACAAACTACACAAAGCAATGTACAGAAAACCATAGGCATATATAGTTTACAGCACAAACAACATATTTACCCCTAGCACACCAGAAGTGCCACCATCCAGACTACTAGATACCACAGTATATTCATGGACCAAGATGTTTGAAAGATTCTGCCAGTGCTGCATTTGTCTCAAACAAAAAAAGCCGCAAGTCTATTTACACCAGCAGAAAAGCAATACAAAGAGAAATATACCATTAGAAACCACATACAGTCTGCTACTACAAGGAATGTGCAAAAGCATTAAAGAGTTACAGGTAGTTTATAACAGAGGATTGAACTTTAAAAAAGATCCTCCCATAGCCCCTTATTCTTTCCTTAAAACAACTAACCTCATCCAAGTAAAGCCCCTTAGCCAATTTGTGTCTGACATTTACAAGAGAGGTAACCCACGAAAAGGCAAAATGTAAATGCGTTACATTGATGAGACTAAAAACTCACACAGAAATACAGCATATAAACACAGAAGTATATAACAGCTTGCCTGTTCACAATTAGTTCAGCCAAACAGGACACACAGCTGGGCATCTAAATCTATCCATACACAGATTTTTCTGTTGTTTATGGCTTTATTTAATAGACTGCCCAGCTATTTTGACCAGTTTAATGAGCAGAAGGAGCTAGGATATGTTGTAAAAAAAATGTCAGATGATCCCAAGGTCTGATTGGTTGATTGGTACTTCCCGTTAATTTTTCAATAGGGAAGTGCTGATAAGCTGCACGTTCTGCAGCCATATACAGTATGTAGCCAGTATAAGTGTCTTGGTTTTAAAAGTAAATTTCATAATTACTTAATCGTTGAACTCCGGATAATATTGTTTAAAAGAGAACTAAACCCAAAATACAAAGGCAGCTCCACTGACTCTATAACTGTCACTTTGTAAAACTATTTGTCTCTCACCTCTGAATTCAGCTTCTTACTGTAGAAATTATTTATAGAATATTTCTGAGTACTGGCAATCTAAGATGTCATGGCTGGCTTCTAGTGTTGCCTCTTCCTGGTGGTCCAGGTACCAAAATTCCTTCTGCACATGCTAGCTACCTTGTGTTTGTTTCCCACTCCCCTTATGCTAAGCTGTATGTAACAGTTGAACTCGTAGTCCCCACCTGCCAGTGTCTCCCAGCCAATCATCAGAGATAGCAGTGAATATTATTAGCAGATTTTCCTGCTCAAACAGAGTGGGGGAAGATGTTAACCTTTTTCATATGTATTTAGGAAGCAACTTGTTAACCCTTTATATTTGTGAGCATTTCTGCAAGACTGTGTCTTTGTATGTGTTTATTTCTGCACTTTACCATTTATATTAGTGTATGTATTGCTGAAATGTATATTTAGGGCACGGCCACACTGCAACGCACCTGAATCGCACATGTTTGCGCTCGCAATTTGTCCATTGTCATTATGCACTCCAATAGCACACGGAAACGCATCACATGTAGTGGGGCCGGTCCCATAGGCTATTACATGCCTGCATTCCCACTAGCACAATCGGATTGCAAACCGCAATCCAAAACACGCTAGTGGAAGCTAGCCCTAAGTGTTTCAGTCTTAAAGGGAAAGGTGGCAACCCTAGTAGAATTGAACTGACCACATTACAAGGTACACTTATAAAAACAGCTCAGAGCTACAGTTGCAGCATATTGACGTGAACATGGTCTTAGCACAGGTCTGTGCAATGCATTTTAAAGGGGAATGTTGGAGCCTGGAAGTAGTTTTGGAAGTAGTGTAAAGGCAAAGGCCACCTTTGCCTTTAAGACCCAAACACGCATTAAATATACATGTTGCAGTGCTAAATACCACTGCATTAAATACAAACTGTATCAGCCTGCATCATGCTTCTAAAGAAAGTACTAACAACCATTTGTTGAGTACATATTATCAGGCCTATGTCATAAAAGTTCTTATGCTAAAATCTGATTGGTTGGGGCAAAATTTGCACCATTTTTAACGATAAGAACTTTTAATACATAGGCCTGTATATGTGTTCGGGTCTTAAAGGCAAAGTTGGGAATCCTAGTCGGAAGAGTGATTTTCTTTATGCTTTACACAGGCAACCTTCCTGCTGCATTAATTTTATAGAACATGTTTGCGTTCCCTCTAACAGTGCCCCTTTAATTGGCATTTCCTCCAATAATTCCTATTAATATGTACATTATGTAATATGTACTTTTAATACGTATACGTACACTTATAGAGCATGGTGCAATGCTGCAGGTGGAGGATAATATAATGACCATGATCTTAGCACAACTCTGTGCAATGCATTTCTCTGTGTAATGCATTTCTTAGCTTGTTGTTTTTATACAGACAGCTGAATCAAAAACAAACCCTTTCTACCCTCCAACATTCCCTTTAATAAGGTACACAGAAGAGAAATGCAAGGCACAGAGCTGTGCTAAGATCAGATTCACTTCTCTATCCTCCCCCTACAGCTCTGTACTATGTTATTTCTATAAGTGTAACTATTAAAGTTGTGATATTGAGAAATACATTACACAGAGTTGTGCTAAGATCAGGTTCACTTCTCTATCCTCCCCCTACAGTTCTGCACCATGTGGTTCCTATAAAAACACAGTCTTCCTACCCTCCAACATTCCCCTTTAAGAAGCTACACTTTCCACTAATATTGCTACAGCTGACAGGGAGAGCTAGAGACCTTCACACTACGGGCCATATTTATAAAGGTGTGGTATCTCCTTCTTTAGCGATCGTTATGGCAATCATCAATTTATGATCACTATCGTAAATCTTGTAAATGTACAATAGTCAACGCAATCTATGACAGCCCGTAGAATATCATTACGGTAGTTTATTACCACATGTTTTGGTATACTTCTGCCATGGTCGTACAGTAACGAAAACCAGCGGTATCGAAAGTTTTTAAATATGGCCCTCCAAAACAATCCATTGCAGGTGAAACATACAAAGACACAGGTCTGGAACTGTGAATAGTGCAGGTTTATTGCAAAACATGCATTCTACATGTTTCTGACCCACTTGTCCTTAAAGTGCTTGAGTGGGTCTGAAACATGTGGCACGCTTGCTTTGCAATAAACCTGCACTATTCATAACTACAGTTTTTAAATTTTCTGAAACTACAATTTGAGACAAGTAAAATGATGGTACTCACATGTTTGTCTGTGCTTGCTTTGTCATTAAATTATTTATATTTACTGAGTGCTCCTAATTCCCCCCCACCCTCCCTTACTCACTGCCTTCTTTTAGTGTCTGCGACACTTATGTGTTCTGCACAGCCTCTCCATGGACACTGCTCTGCTTACACATCTCCCCCTCCCTTCCCCCTGCTGTCTTTTCTCTGCTGATTCTAAGGGCATGTTCACCCCTTCCCCAACTTTTTGCCAAATAATAGTTCTCCTTCCCCCAGCCCCAACCGCTTTAAAAGATTTGTTAGAAAGTGCCCCGATAGTTACTTACCTTCCCCCGACCGGCAGCCGTGTCCGTGATTGGCTAAGAGGCAGCCAATCACGGATGCGGCTTCCGTCCGTACAGAACGCCGGTGGAACAAGGCAGTGTAAGTACAGATCGGCTTAGTTTTTTGACAAACTAATAGAGTGTTTGGGGGTGGGAGAGGGAGCCTTACAAATGGATTTAACACTAGGGAAACAGGGAACCTAACAGGGATCGGGAGGGAGGGGGGGGCTGCACTGAGCAAGCCAAAAACCTCTCAGAGGACGCCTCCGAGGCGGAAACGTTTTCCTCCCTTGCAGGGTCCTGGTGTTCACTTTCTAGAACTTTGGGCTGACATTGCAGGAGAACCATTTGGAGCAGAGAGGTAAGGTAAGTTTTTTTTTTTAAACTAAATTGGGGCCAGCAGTGGGGGAGTTTTGGGGGTGGACATGCCCTTTAAAGCAGCACAAGGATTTTTAAGTCCAAAATCCAAAACTCATTTATCAACACAGAATCTCATCTGCCACCAAGCAGCCCTATGTGACAATATCTAGACACACACATCATCTGTTGCTTTAAATGGTCAACAAAGTTTTGTGTCGTCCATTAAAGACAGACCTTGTTGACAATACCCACTTTCAAATCATTAATAAACAGATTAAATAGAAGTGGCCCCAACACAGAACCCTGTGGCCCCACACTTAGATCTTTGATCCATATTTACTACTCTCTGCATCCGATCCATCAACCAGTTTTTTATCCATATACAAATCCCCCCCAGCCCAATAGTCTTTAGCTTATACGTTAGTCTCCTATGGGGGACTGTCTCAAAAGCCAAAATCCAAGTATACCACACTACTGCTATGCCAGATTACAAATTCCTACCCACTTCCTTATAAAATCCAAGCAAGTTTGTTTGACAAGATATGTTGTTTTATTTTAATTTACTTGTATAGAAAAGCTAAAGTGTTACATTCTAGTTCTGTAATTTAGCCTTTAAATGTATATAACGTTTGTAGCATTTTCCATACTTTTTGTGGTATGAAAATGTTGCATTGGAATATTGTGTTTTCTTTCTCTTTTAGCATCGGTTTCAACCACAAAACCCTCTAGCAGGAGCCCAACAGTTTGTCAGTAGAGATCCACAGGAGGAAGATGACCTGAAATTATGTTCTCACACGATGTCTCTACCAACAAGAGGACAGTTGGAAGGACGAATGATAATTACAGCCTATGAGCATGGGCTTGACAATGTAACAGAGGAATCTGTGACCGTTGTTATTTATGCATTAGAGGTGAGCTTTCATTTTCTCTTTCTAGGATTTTTTTTTATAGCATGACTTTGGACAGCAACACTATTAGAAATGTGTTTAAGCCAGATGTCCACTTTCTACTAGTAATTTCTAAAGCTTGCCACAATATTGCCAAGAATAACGTATTGGGATAAACAGTTGTTCTTTCTTAGTAATTAATAAGAGTGCAGCTGAAGATTCTTATTCTTGATGCCAAATCCTAGAATTATTACTTATTTATTTAGTACATATATAAAACTGCACATTTAGTATGTTTACCTGCTGCAGCCACAGAGATGTGAACAAACCCAGTATTTAAAGTGCAACTATACCTTTTAAAGATTTGTTTTCTCTAAAGCCATTTTTATGGGTGGTAGGAGAAACTATTCTTATCTCCCATTTAGCTTTATCTCCCATTATGCTTTAAAAAGCAATTTGCTTTAGGCTGGGTACACATGAAGGGACTATTTGTCCCGACCGAGCGCTCCCTACAAGCGAGCGCTCAGCTGGGGCAAATGTCTGTCGGACGCGGCAATAGTGGCCACGAACGACAGTTCGTGCAACCTATCGTGCGGTCCCATTGGGAACCACACGATCAGCTGTGATTTACCAACATGTCTGATCGTCCCTTTGTCTGATCTGGAACAGATTTTTGGCCCATTCAACCGATACATGGAAGTATCAGTCAATTTGGCTAAAAAAAAACAGCCTTACAAGTTCAGTGAAAAATATAGTTAATTGTGCTAAACACATGCAACTGTATCGCAAATTCTATTGAAATCCTATCATGAGCTTGTAGCAATTGGCAAATATACGTTAACGATTGTTCCCTATATACTATATACCGTAATTTTGTACAGCCACACACTGCAATATTATCTACTTCCTCCAATTTAGTAAATGGAACGGATAATGATGCAATGAAAATATTATGTCTGGCCGGATATGTATCCTGATGGCGATGGTGGTAGATTTTGTAAATGAAATTATTCTGGTGTGGCACAGTAACCAAATAATTAGGGGACCAAGTGTATACGCTATATATCTATCGGTGCCCTAAAGGGTATATACTCGTACAAACCAACTCGGGGGCCAAAGACAGCACCCCAGAAAGAAGAACCTTATATACAAAGGCACTTACAATACTGGTCCAAAATATACAAAATGCGTTTATTGGCATCTAATTGTTACTGCAAATTCCCTACAATACATAATAAGTCATATATAAGTAGCATAACCACCCCCCAATTTCTCCATCACCATAAGTATACATATAAATATAAACATAAAAGAAGGTACTGGGCGTCCCCAGTGACCAATTGCTAAATTAGATAGTGTCCAAAATAGGGTCTTCCTGAAGAAGCCATAGCGCAAGTTTGCGCAGCTGGTGAAACGCGCGTAGGTTATGAACATGGTGAGGCTACCGGCGTTCAGTGAAGCGAACCAAACAGTGCAGTGACCGGAGGAACTGTGACAAAAGGATTCTGAGCAACCAGGGGAGCGGCATCGATCTATCATCGGTGTGTCGGGTGAAGAGTGTGGTCCGTCCCGATAGGGGTCCTGGCTTCTCACGTGAGTCCCGAATGTGCTGTAGAATGTATGGCTAGCCATTCCACCTAGGGAGTGAGGATCGTGACCATTGGTACTGTTTTATTTCATATTTTGGACACTATCTAATTTGGCCTATAGTCACTGGATGTGCTTCTGTTTTACTGAGCCGGATTTAGCAATTGGTCACTGGGGACGCCCAGTACCTTCTTTTATGTTTATATTTATATGTATACTTATGGTGATGGAGAAATTGGGGGGTGGTTATGCTACTGCACTTTATATATGACTTATTATGTATCGTAGGGAAGTTGTAGTAACAATTGGATGCCAATAAACGCATTTTGTATATTTTGGACCTGTACTGTAAGTGCCTTTGTATATAAGGGTCTTCTTTCTGGGGTGGTGTCTTTGGCCCTGAGTTGGTTTGGTGGTAGATTTTGTGCCTTACACAATTCAACTGAAATTCAACAAATTCCGCTGGATCCGTGTATGGCTAGCTTAAGAAATATTTTGCAAGCCAAGAGTTTGTCAAAGAAGTTGCTTGCCTGACTTACAACAATAATTTCCTTTGACCTTTGACCAGGGAGCATAACATTAATTGTTGAAGAATATATTTTCTGTCTTCTTTCACTGTTAATCTGTTCTTGACATAATATATCATTTATCTTTTTTTTCTCGCTTAAATTATGTCTTAGAAACATTTGAAGGATTTGTTAACATCTGTGGTTTCAAGGCGGCGGCCCTATCGATTGAAGGATGGCCATTTCAGATATGCATTTGGTTGCAATTTCAATCCACAGCCGTATTTAAGGAGCAGTGTTGGAGCATATAATCAGCTCCTTGAGTGGTAAGTGTTCGTTGTTCATCAATAAATTTGTCTACAGAGGGTAGCTGAACCTTCCCTGATTTAATGGATATACATACCAAAACTTTTTATCTCTACCTTGCATTCTTTTTTTGTAAGCAAAGCTACAATGTAATTAGGCCAGAAACTGCACTCTGACAGCTGCCTGCCCTTTCTCCTGCTTTTTTTTTTTTTTTTTTGATATGAGTGCATTTATGGCATATACAGAAGAAGAGTTGTCCATGTGCAACATTTCTGTAGCACCTGTGCATAATCTGCTATCCATGCTGCTGACTTTCTTTGCTTTTCCAGCTGCCACCTACATTACAGGATCAATAAAATAGGTCTAAAAATTCATTCATACGTTTTGTACGCAATCTGAATAATTGGATCATGCTTCATGTTGTAGTCCAGACGCACAGAGGTATAAAGGGTGAAACTTCCTGCTTTTATAGTGAGCTGTTACATCACCAGCGCAAGCAAGCCCTTGGCTAAAGCATACTCACTTGTATCATCAGATGCATCATAAGCCCTGCCCCAAACTTCTTTATCAATTGAAAAGCTAGCCATAAGCCTGAAAGGGGGTAAAAAATCTCTCCCTAAGGTTCCAATAGGCATAGGAAAATACAAATATTTATTGTAACTTTCAGGAAAGATTAATTTTGTTAGGTGGAGCTTATGACACAGCTTATAACACATGCCTGCCACAAAAACACAGAAGCAGAGTAGGAATAGCAACTTTTCAAGCCTATAACAGGCTAGAGACATTAACCTAGGCTTGTTCGAAAGGTATGCGATAGCTCTTTGCAATATAGGACATTGGCATTGAGACTGCTGCCCTTTAATGTGTAATCTTTCCAATATCAAAAAAATGGAATGTGTGTCCTTTATATAAAAGTAATTTATTCTTGCTTTTGCTTATTAATCTTCAGGCTGTAAAACTAGGAATACTGCAAACCTTTTTACAGTGATGTTTAAGGTTTATGATTGTAGCTATAGACATACAGTTCTGTGGTAAATATAAAGTATAGGGGAAGTACATTGACAAGCTGTGGAAAATACAGCCAGCAAAAAAAGGAACTGTTATTTTTTGCTGGCTGTCCCTTCTTGTTGTTTAGCTGCCATTTTCAATGAAGGGGGTTAGTATTTGTATCTAAAGATTTGCTGAATTGTCTTGACTATTAAGGTGGTGTGCTTCCCCATGACATTAAAATATCAATGGCCATAAAGTTTTAGATCCTATTAGACCCTAATACAGGCTATAAGTGGGTAAATTGTTTTTGATCTGTTCTAGACTGCTCAACAATATCTTGTTTAATTTTCTTACTGTAAAAAGATATGCATTGTTTTGTGAATAGCTCCTCAATGCTTATAGCTAGACTAGAAGAAAGCAAATTATTTCTTTTTACATCTGTTGTATTCAATTAGATCAACTGGACTTGAACTACATTACATTCAAGAACTACATTTCAAGTCCAGTTGATCTAATTGAATACAACAGATATACCATGACCTGGATGAATGAGAACCTTCACAAGCACATTTCTTTTTACAGCAAATTTGTAGCAGCAAACTCCTCCTATATTTAAAAATTGAGTTGCTAAAAACATCTTAGAAATATGCTTGCAGATATTTGCCATTTTTCTTGTGCTTTTAGGGCTGGGCCACATTGCACCGTTTTAACTGGCAATCCGATCACGTGTTAAAAAGCGCACACTAGTGTTGGCTAATTGGTCTGGCCACACTATGTGCGCTCCCCTGCAATGTGATCGGAAGTTTATTGCGTGAACACAGTGCACACGCACTGTATAGCTTAGCTTCAGCCTTAATGCATTTTAACATTTAAGACTGGTACACACCATACATCTTTTCCTACTGACCGAACATTCAAGGCTTTTGACCTGTCGGCCAGGAGGAAGAACTGTCTGTCGTTGCTAAAGCAGCCACGTCAGACATTAACCATGATGAGCTTGCGGCCCATAGAGGACCACATGATCGGCCGTGGATTTACAGCTTGTCCTTTACAAAAGGAACCATACAATAATTCGGCCCAACTGACTGAAAAACCTGAAAAGTGGGTCAGTTGGCCCGAATTGTTGTATGGTGTGTACCTATCTTTAGGCAGGAAATGTGGGTATTGCTGAGTAGGTTGGACTGGATGGACGTATGTCTTTCTTCAGCCTCAAATATTATACTGTATTGTTTATCTTATGTCTTACTAGTCTATGGCCAGCATTATAGATTTCTTATTCATGATTTGCTTAACTGGAAGCATTTTTACTTTCTGTTTTCGTTAAAATACTTCTAAAATAACACAGTGGTAAAGTAACTGCTGGTAGCTTTGATCTGAAGGCGGGGGGAAGCTGACCCTACCCTAGTGATTATCGATGCATTTTTAGAGCAATGATAGGTGTATGATAATTTATAACATGTAGTCCTTTGTTTGATTTCACAAAATTGCAGGACATGATTAGTATAGATTTAATATGGGTGTTCTTGCATGCTTGTTGGGACTGTGAGAGGAAGGGGCAGCAGTAGAGGATGCTGTTGTGCAATCCCACCTACTTGGGAATTGTAGATGTATATTATTTATTAACTTAAAAAAGAAGCTCCCTGTTTAGATATCCTTTAAAACATTTTTCCACTAAACATCACTGTCAAATAGAACATGCAAAGGGCTGATTAAAGCCTTTGCCCCTCTCCCTTTGGTTTAGGAGATGCATATTGTAAACGATTATTTTATTCTTAGAATCTAGTTTTTCATCATCATTATGCTTTATAATCACATGGGTGTTTTTTCAAATGGCAATTTGAGAAAATCGTTGGGAACAGACACTTCTTTCCATTTTAAGTGAAAAATACTCATAAAGCAATGTTTATTTTCCTATTTGTAAACTAAGTTATTGTTATAAAGTCTAATTCATTATGTAAGTGGCTAGTTACATATTGTTTATAAATCTCCTTGTTCTCTCTTCTGAATCTGCCCACATAGAAGAGCAAATGTAGGCTAATTTTATTTGGCTGTTTATCAGGGTTTTTTTGTTTGATTTTAGGGTAAAGATTTACTGAAATCTTCCTAAAATATTTTTTCCTTTTTATTTTCATAACAAGCATGTTACAAATACCTAACTAAACTGTGTTGGAGGTGCCGGAGCAGGTAAGCGATTTGACTCGAGTATAAACCAAGGTTCCGTTTTCAGGCTATATTTTTAGCCTGAAAAACTCTGTTTATACTCGAGTATATACAGTATTCCTTTAATGTATTGATTGAAGACCCGGAGGTTAAGAAGTTATGCTTTGCCTACTGTTCTTCAATCAATTGAGTAGGAGCGATGGACAAAGAAGATATTTACCTTACACGCGACCCATCGCTGCAGTAGTGAGAGGTCCCGACCGCTTCCTGGTTCAGAGTAACTATAGTGTGCAAGCATGATAATGCACGCTTTAGTTACTCTGAACAGGAAGTGGTCGGGATTTTTCACAGCTGCAACTGTGGATCGCATGTAAGGTAAATATCTTTTTTTTCTTTGTCTGTTGCTCCTGGTCAATTGATTGAAGAACAGGAGGTGAGGCATAGCTACTGTGTCTTCAATCAATACATTAAAGGAATAGTTAACTTTTCGAGTGAACTATTCCTTTAAAAGATGTAAACAAAAACCTCCATTGTTGGAATTTCCTCAACAACCTTTTTACCCCCTCCTCTAGCAGAGGTTTTCTCTGACCAAGACTCCACACTATAACATTGGTCTGGTTAAAGTTAGTTATTCTATGCAAAGCTTGTGGTGCCTTTTTCTGCAGAACCCAAGCAAAGTCATATGGAAAAATCCATTACAGATTTCTTTACATCCTTACAAAAACATCTTGAATTTAAATACTAATAATGCAAGTTCTTTAGCATAAGTTCATAAGTTGAAAATGAATACAATTTTTTATGCTTCATTGTCCCTGGCTAGCAAAAAAAATACTTCAAACTGTGATAATAAAAATGTCCTTATAGATAATTTCTTATCTGTTACATTTACTACCCCTCCCTCGAAATCTAAAAAATACTGTTTCATTGTTTTAAACATGTAACAAAACCTAGAGAACAGTGTAAATTGTTCATGCAGATGACGGTGCTGTATCATTTGCAAATGGAACATGTAATCGGGACCTTTAAATGTTAAAAATCTTAATGGCATAATATAGCATATTGCAATGTGTAGGGTTGCCTTTCTAATTGATTCATTTATTGATGCTGCCTTTTTCCGATGATTTTGTGCCACCTATATGATCCACATTTAAGCATAAAGGAGAATAGCTCGAAATGGAAAAGAAAACATTGGTAGACACAGTAGAGTTAGCCATGGCACCTTGATTGTTTTTAAGATGTGTACTAGCATATGTACTTAAAAATTCCGCTGCAACAATGAAACCACCTATGTTTCTGTATACACCTCATGAGACCACTAATTGGATCGACTTAACTAAACAAAGTGCCACCACAAGACATATAATTAACACAAAAAAACTTTTAATTTATATTCCTCTACAATGAGAAACATGACAAATGTCTTGTGGAAAGCTCTATACTTCTTGTAATCTCTTCCCATACACCTTCTGATGTATACAATATAATTGATCCAATAGAAGTTTCCCGGGTAGGCAATGGTCCTTTATGGTATCTTATTTCAGAATGCAATCACAAAAATCCAATGTACGATAATGTACTTACTATAACTATAATGGCACTGCCCTTGTTTTTATATATACCTCACGAAACTACTTCTCTGACTAGTCTAACTAACCAATTTGTTATTACAATGTATATAACTAACATAGATAAAACCTTTTAATGTATAGCAATAATGTGAAAATTGTTTCATGGAATGTTAAAGGTCTTTTATCTCCCTCAAAACGAGCAATGGTTCTTAGACACTTCAATAAACTACACACCGACATAGCTCTATTACAAGAAACTTACCTAGGACAGGTAGATATCCAAAAGATGTGTAAACAATGGGTAGGACAAGCCTTTGGCTCAGGAGCAATTCAAAAAAAAGCAGGAGTCATAATACTAATCAGGAAACCTCTACCCCTGGAGATCATATTGCATAAATCAGACAAACAGGGCAGAATATCTCAAATATATATAAGACAAGGTAACCAGAACCTAACCATAACAAATTTATATGCACCCAATTCTAAACAAAAATTATTTCTCCAAGATGTTTGCAACTGGGTTCTTACAGAAAAGGGAAAAAAATCTATAGTGGGAGGTGATTTCAATTTGGTGAATCACCAGGACAAAGATAGGACCTCCAAATCGTCTATAAAAGGTCAAACGGATAAAACACTCAAAATGATTCTTGACACAACACAACTGATAGATACATGGAGACTATACCATCCCACTGAAAGGGAATATACGTTTGTATCATTACCGCACAACTCGATGTCAAGGATACATCACATCCTATGCTCAGAAAATCTCCTACCTAGAGTAACACACACAGACATACTAGACATTTGCATATCTGATCACGCTCCCATATCACTTGATCTATCACAAATCACCCCAAAAGATAATATCCAATGGAGATTCCCAACACACCTGTCAAACAATAGAGACTTTCAACTACTGTTACAAAATAGCTGGCAAAAATATTCAAACTTCAACCAAGAACACAAAACTAATGAATACCTTTTTTGGGAAGCAGGAAAAGCAGTGCTCAGGGACATAACTTCCTACACAAACAATTTGAAAAAAAATGCACTAAAACAATACCAAGAATCTAGTAAAAAACTCAGGGAAGCCTATCTACAGTATAAAAACGCACTATCCCCTACAGATAGAAAAATATGGAATACAACCAAGGCTGAAAATGATCTTTGGTTACAAAGACATAATGCCTTCAAATGGTCTTTTCACCAACTGTTATTCTATAAATTTGGAAACAAAGCAGGCAAATTACTCGCCAGACTGGCAAAAGGCAGAAACTCTCTAACTCCAATTGCAAGAGGGCAATATAGTGACTAAACATGAAATATGTTCCACCTTTGCACAATACTACTCCACACTTTATTCTCAAACAGAAATACAAAACACAGGCGAAAAGTGGCTCTCACATATAGAACTACCAACAGTCACACAAGAACAACTGAATATACTAAATTCAAATATAACTGAAGAAGAAGTCACCAAAACTATTTCCAAACTCCGTGCAAATAAAGCACCAGGTTCGGATGGTCTAACAGGAGAATTCTATAAAACATTGTCCCCACAAATTGCTCAAACACTATCAAAACTCTATAACAAAGTGTTAACTACAGGAACTCACATGCCAACAAGCCAAGAAGCGCACATTAAAGTCTTACCAAAAAAAGGAAGAGACCTACTAAAAACTGAATCTTACAGACCTATCTCCCTGATTAACGTAGATACTAAAATCCTTTCCAAACTAATGGCGGAAAGACTCGCCCCAATCCCCCACATCATTGTACAAAACCAAGTAGGATTCATCAAAGGCAGATCAGGCATTACCAACATCAGAAAAGTCCTAGCAGCTTTAGATTGGATTTAGATTTTTCAATAGCCAAATCAGCCATAACATACTTGGGTATAAAAATAGGATAACACCCCCTCTTCTTTATACCATCTAAACTACCCTAAAATCTTTGAAAAAATCCACAAAGAACTAAACAATTGGAAGAATCTACCTCTATCTATGATGGGTAGATGCCACCTGATCAAGATGATAAGCTTTTCCAGACTAATATACCCTCTCCAAATGATTCCCCTACTCATTAAACACAAGGATATCCAAGCACTGCATAAATCCTTTACTCAATTCCTATGGAATGGCTGAAAACCCCGAATAGCACTGAAAAAACTACAACTTCCCCATATACAAGGAGGAACTAACCTACCTAACACTAGAAACTACAACTTAGCAGCTCTATGCAGGCATATTAGGGATTGGGTAAACAATACCTCTCACTACTCAAACTACGAACTCGAATCTGAACTAGCTAAACCCTTCTTCCTCAAAGCCCTACTCCACTGCTCTATCCGCCAACTCCCCACCACACATAGATATATGCTAACTTTAAAAGATACAATTCTCACATGGAGAACTCTGAGGAAAGCATATAACTTACTTTGCTTAATATCTCTAGATATGCCAATCCACTCTCGTCCTGCTTTTCCACAAGGAGATCACTCCATAGGCTTCCGACTATGGAAAACAAAAAAAATACTAACTCTAAAAGACTTGTATATACACTCTGAACACAGACTTTACTCCTGGATGGAACTCCAGAACAAATACCACTTACCCCCCTCGTACTTTTTGGAATACGTACAAATTAAACACTACTGCAGAAGCGTAACACAGAATCCCAACACAGCCTTAAAACAGAAATCATTTGAATCCCTCATTCATGGCCCTATAGAAAACCTGAAACTATCTGACTGCTATAAAATCATCACCACGGTAACGTCCAAACCACTAACCTCCTCAAACTTAAACAAATGGGCAACAGAGCTGGGAATTGAAGAACTAATTCCAAAAATCCTACAGGGTTACCAGACATTGAGAACCTTTATTAAATGTGAAATATGGAGGGAAACGCAATTGAAACTATTTCACAGAGCATACAGAGCATTTAATATACCTAAACTTAAATTCCCAGACTCGACTGCCACCAAATCAATGTCCCAGGTGCAACTTGAAATATGCCAATATACTACACACTATATGGGAATGCCCAGCTCTTTCAAACTTCTGGAAAGGTATGGAAAAATTTATATTTAAAATATGCAAGGACAATTACCAACTAAATCCCCTTCTATACCTATTCCACTATGAGGAGTCATCCCATACGAACAAAAAGATCTTACACCTGGTCATTCTCGCAGCCAAAAGGGTGATTCTCAGACACTGGCTTAGGACACCCCCACCAACAATAGATGAAGTAATCCAAGATCTAACACAAGTTCTACACACAGAAAAATAAGATGCCGAAATCAGCCTGGAAAAGGAAAGAAAAACAGAGGGGTTCTTCGAAACATGGCAGAGCTTTATTGAAGAAACCTGTTCACAACAAGAAATCAATCATATAATCTCAAAATTCAAATATACACAGTGGTATTGCAACGCAGACTCAACACACACTCTAGGCAGTCTGAAGACCTAACACCCTATAGAAAGACACAAGGAAAACTTTAACACAAAAACATAAAAAAACACAACAACAGACCATTAACATAAACATATAAACAAAATACACAATTTAGTAGAGACTGATATATGTTTTGTTCTATAATGTTTTAATGTTTTACTGTTATTTGTTTAAATATAAACGTATAAAATGTACCTTATAACAACTGTATAATAACGTTCAATATTATATGCAAATGCTCAAATATGTACATCCAATTCATCAATAAAAAAAGTTTAAAAAAAAAAAATTCAGCTGCTCAAGTCCCTATTACATGAGAAGTTCCATTGTGTTTTTTAAATTTGAATTTATTCATTAATTGTTTTAGAATATATTTTTTAATGTGTAATAATATAAATATAATATTTTGTTCTTTAGCCCCCCTGTGTTCTCTATTCAATCTGGTACACAGAATTCTGCAGCCTACTTACATCCTGATGAAGCAGAACAGCAAGCCGCACTTTTGTTAGCTTGTTCAGGGGACAATTTTCCTGCCAGTTTGCCACCTCTCAATATGTATGATCTTTTAGAAGCTTTACAGGTAATTTTATTTTGGATATTAAATGATAAATCAATGAACTATACTGATCTGTAGGCTGAAATAATTGTATGATTATAATTGTATAATGGGTGTTAAAAAGACTATAATATGTTGCCTTAATATTTACAAATCTACTATATGAACCTTATGTAGATTGTGTGTATATGGTTTTATAAATTAACTCTTACTTCCTTGGTGTTCCTCATAATCCCAAAGTTTTTTTTAAATACATGCATGTGCAGTCACAAGGCTTTACAATAAATCCAAAAAACTCGCTATATATCTATTTATAAATTGAATTATATGGTAACACCATGAGATTCCCTTTAGGACTTTATGTATGATGCTACAATATGATTCGGTATAGCACACCAAATGACCAGTACACCCAAAGGATCCCTTTTTAAAGGGCATGTTTACAGATAATACAAAAAACTGGTCAATTGTCAGTTACCTGTCCCCAACCCTAACCGATATATTTTGCACTTTATTACCTGCATTACTAAGCAGATATTTAGAGATTATTATTGTCCCCATTCTGGTAGCGTAAGCTGGCCCCTCACTAAATGTTGACAATCCTGCTGGCATCACAACCAATGACTGTTATTTTTATGGCTGCCTCCTCTGCTCATGCTCAAGCATTTATAAAACTCTTTGAGCAGAGGGAGTTGTTGTATATAAAAGTTGTTTGCCGCAATAATATATCTTGGCCTAAGCCAGACAGGTTTTGTGTTGATTTTACATAAAATTGATCAAATCTTGTAACATGCATGATTTTGATTTACCTATGTCAACTTAAATGTCTGATCTGCAGATTCACAGGGAAGTCATCCCTTCACATACTGTATATGCTCTAAACATGGAGCGAATTCTTATGAAGCTGTGGCACCCAAATGCAGAAGAGTTGCAACAAGATGATATTCATCGGCAAAGACTTGTAGCCAAGGAAGGTCTTCTCTTGAGCTAAATTACTTTATTTTCTTGGATGCACACATTTTTTTATGGACCAATGTGGGGGAAATACATCTTTATTTTTATTGCACTTAATTAGTGCTGCACAAAATAACCAATGATGAAAGTTGAGAATTTGTACATCAATCTGGACTTTATGTTGTTGGTGAAAAAAAACATATTAAAATGCCTATATTGTTTGTTTAAACATGTCTACACTGTGTTCATGCTTTTAATGATCAGGTGACCTTTTAATGAATTCAGGTAAGAAATTTTTAACTTTACACTGAAGAAATAACTTTTTTTAGTCTTGTTTGCTGTGCTTGTTTTTTTCCATTTATAATAAGGTTGGGGAAATATTAAAAACTGAAACAAGAAACAAAAATGTAATTGCAGGTAATACCTATAATTAGCTAAGAGAACTAAATATTTAAATGTTTTTTCTTTTAAGAAAATTTAGTTCCCTTCAATCAGCATTATATATTAAAAACTATTTAAAGGGGAAGTTCAGTTCAAATACATATACTTTTAAAACAAATGAGCAGTATTTTTCCATCCTAATGACTTTAACCTGCCCATTCAGCATTTTGTCTGTATAGTATAAATAAATGCTTCGGAAATACTGACTTCTTGTTAGCAGGGCCCCTAATAGAGCATTAAAGCAGCATATAATTGTCCAAGGGCACGGAATTCTTCACTGCTAGGAATTTATCCAAGGGCTCCATCAATGTAATACAGACCTGCACAGTATTAAAAGGCTTAGCAAAATCTAAGCACATCTTTTACTGCGCCAGAATCCTAATTCTTATTCACTAAAAATAGTCAAATGAGTTTCATCTATTTCTCATAAATCCGAGAGAAAAGCCTGATGACTTCACTGACTTATAAATATAGTACCCTTTTTAAAGACAATGATAAACTCTTGTTTTTATATATTGCGTGCAAACTACACATACCTCACCCCTGGTTTGAAGGTATACTTTTTTTAGAGAAATGTTATTTCATAAGGTTTTTTCCCAATCCAGCGACATATCTCAAAAAGAGAAGAGAAGATAAGCAACCATGGCATAAACTGAATTAAGCTCCCTAAAGATGTGTGGATCTTTATTAATATTTGCTTTTTAATAGTGTATGGACCGTGTCCTCTCTCCTCCTACCAAAGTACATATTTTTCTTTAAACCAGATTGCTAAAGGGAAAAGGGTTGCACTAACATATCATTTGGCAATTGCCAGCACTGGTGTGCTAGAGTGATTCTATACTTGTTTGGTCAGAATTTTAAGACTGGTGTAAAATAATGATGTTGTCACAAACTGCTGATAAAGTTCAGTAGTTTACAGCTTTACAGATGTTACAATCGCGGGTGGTAACCTGTGGTATTGAGAGCCAGGAAGTCATGTTTTCCCCATACTGGTGCAAATTGGATATATCTTTATATGTTTTTTTTGGGGGGGGGTTGCCTTCCAATTAAAGACAACATAGGTTGTGTAAAACAAGATTTAACTACATGGTTTTAGGTCTATATTCAGCCTCGTCTTTTATGGTAGCAGTGTGCAGTCGTTCTTAAACTTATAACACTGCAGCACACCTATGTTTTTAATTTTGCACTTAGTGTCAAAATACCCATATTTTCTGTGCTGTACAGTGTATAATGTGTACTTGCAAACAAGTACTATATTGACTGGTATTTTTTATGTTGTTCTTAAAGAAGAAATAATGGCAAAAATTTAAGCTTTAAACCCCTACTGAGTTACCTTCAAAATGAGCTATGGTAAGACTGTGCAGGCTATCAGACTTATAAAACTTACAGCTTCTGCATGGTCTCAGTCCTGGAGGAAACAAGTTGATGGATGGTGTTTGTACCCCATCATTGTTTGTTTGTACAGATATAACAAAATCCTCAGTGTTGTAAACCTTAGGACAGAGGCAGATTTACAATATCAAGCTTTCAGTTTCTGTACAAAGATAGAATAGTGAGAGGAAGGGAATTGATGTGTTGCATGCTATTAATTAAGCAGGGTTCACGTTGGCTTAGAAAAGTTGATATTGGATCTATTAAAGGGCATGTCCACCCCCAAAACTGAAATTTAACCCCATACTGGCCCCACTCTGTAGTTTAAAAAAATCCTTACCTTTCATCTCTGCTCCAAGTGGCTGCCCTGCTATGCCGCTCCAAAGTCCAGGAAACTGCAGTGTAGGAGCTCTGAGTGACTCATCCTGTGCCTGTCTCTGCCTCAACCTCATCAAGGTTTGAGGCATGCGCAGGAGAGCCCTCTCCCTCCCGTTTTGCTTTCCCTCCCCCTAGCTCCAAACCCCTTGGTAATATTGTAGGTATCCCTCCCCCAGCCCCAACCGCTATAATAGAATTTTTAGAAAGTCCCCCGATCTTTACTTGCTTTCCTTCTCTCCCCTGGCTTTCTGAGAAGCCGGCAGCCGGGTCCGTGATTGGCTGCCTCTCAGCAAGCAGAAGGCCGGGCAGTGCGGCAGAGGAGAGAGGGAAGGTAAGTAAAGATCGGGGGACTTTCTAAAAATTCTAATATGGCAGTTGGGGCTGGGGGCGGAATACCTACACTTTATCATTGTTCAAAATATATTTTGTATGCTGGCCATACACTATCAAGGTATTAGGTTGATTAAAGTCAGACGAATATATTATTAAAGTATATTATTATATGCATCATAAGTTTATTACCTAATTGTTTAGGGAGAAGAAGAAAATCAACTGATGTTTTCAAGAGACCTGTGCACATAGGGTAGTTTTAAACAACAAGCTGGTGAAGGCAACTCCTCAGATCTCCCTAAGATTTTTTATTTTTTTTATAGTGCCTTTCTTGCATTTTAATTCCATTCACATCCAGCAGTTGTTTTGCTATTCCTTCTCTCTTAGTAACAGGGGTTTGAGACTAGTTTTTACCTAATAGACCAGGAGGGCACCGAGTGCCTAGGGATAGCATTCAGTACTAGGGAAAGCGGGGTGGAGAGGCTTCTCCCACCCTTCCTAGGATCATAAAGGATCCTCTCCCTCCTGAGAACTCTCTCACCCCTCCAGTCGCATTCAACTGCTGTGATGGTGCTTTTTAACTTTTGTATTCACATTTTAATATGTTTATTAAAAGTTATGGTTTAAGTCCTATTCCCCTCCATTTTGTATGCCGGTTGCAATTTCATTAATTGCTGTAAGCACTTTATAAGAGGGTTACTTTTTGTTTTTCTACCTTTTAATTTGTAACCCCTCAGATCTCCCCAGGGTCCAATAGGCAGTCCAACAAATAATACACAGGGGGAAAGCGCACACTGTAAATCAAAGTTTAATTTATTCCATTCAGAATGCACCTGAGGAAGGGGCCTGCCCCCCGAAAGGTTGTGCACGTGTGTTTGTGACATTGGCATGAAATAAATTATGCTTTGATTTACAGTGTGCATTTTCCCCTGCGTATTATGTTTGCTTTCTACTAGAATCAGTTAAGTGTACTTACATTGTTTACATTACCCTATAAAACTTGTGTATATAGGGCACTGACTCTATAATTCCTCAAGTGAGGCAGAGGTGCAGATATATCCATTCCCTTGTATTAATTAGTATTATTGTGGTTATATAAATAATACATTTAAAAATTCATGGGGAATACATTGGGGTTTTTCGGAGTTATTATGTTGGTGGGGGTGGGTAAAAGTAATATACATAGGGACAGTGTTTATGTGTTGTTAAGCACTAAATAAATACCGGTAGTTATATTAACAAATATGTAGTAATGACATTAAAGTATATAGAAATGTAAATCAGGCAAAATATATAAATACGTACTTGCATAGTCCCCAATCCTGTTTTGTAATGGAATCTTCAAAATGGAGTGTTTAGCCACACCTCAGGAAGTTTTACATGGAGGCAATATAAACTTAAAAAGGAACATATTTATCACTTCCCTTTTAATGTTGTATCCAATGGTGTGCTTAATATTAGATTGATAGCAGTGTTAGCGAATCAAAAAAAATTCTGAGTTAGTAGGAAGTTGCAAGACTTATGTCACCTATGTAAAACATGTGACAGTCTTAGCAAGTAAAACATTCTTCTCACTCTCAACTCACCCCTCCCCTCTTAATAGAAAAAAAGGAGAGCTGCTGTTTGCTGGACAGGAAGTGATATCTTTATATGATAGGGGGAATGAAAGGAAAACATTTCCATGCCCATTTCTCTGAGACAAAGTGAGTTTGTTAATCGTTTATTACATTATTTAAGCAATAGACCCCATGGAAGCCATGAACCTGTGTCCCGAACTGATAAAATGTAATAAGATTGAAACATGACAGGATAGTCTGGGTATTTTATAGAACCTTAGATTTACCAATACTGATCCCTCTCTAACAGAATTCCTGGTGACAGCTGTGAGTTAATGGGGAGGTTTAGTATTGAAAGACAGACTGCACAACAGTTGTATTTCACTGTGGTTCCGCGACGTATTTCCGTGATTATGATTGTAACTAATTCTGATTGGTTACAATTAGATTCTTCCAGAAAGCATGCCAATCAAATTCTTTCTGAAATAATCTGACTGTAACCAATTCTTATTGGTTACAATCAGTATTTTGTTTTTTGAAAGAATCTTATTGGTATACCACCCAATCCGATTCTTTTCCAATCAGAATTAGTTACAATGAGATTCTTTCAGGAAGTATCTGATTGCTATACTAACCAATCCAGATTGTTTTTCAATCAAAATTGGTTTCAATCAGCTTATTTTAGAAAGTGTCTAAAGCTGGGTACACTCAGTACAGATCAGTGAAAGATGACAGACAGGATCTGCAAGATCCTGTCTGTCATCGTTCAAAGATCTGCATACATACAGTCCAGAGCGTTCTCCCTATAGATATCATAGGGAGAACGCTCGGGACTGTGTGTTTCCCTCGGCCGCGGCAGACTCCTCTAAAGGGAGTCTAGCGCGGGAGTCTAGCGCGGAAATTGCCGGTCCGCCGAACAATCGGGTCGAACGAACGCTCGTTCGAGGAAACACCGGTACACACAGTAGTGATAAAGCCTTTATCGTTACTGTGTGTACCCAATCAGATTATTTCTAAAAGAATCTGATTGTAACCAATTCTGATTGGTTACAATCAGGTTCTTCCAGAAAGCATACCAATAAGATTCTTTCTGAAAAGTATCTGATTGTAACCAATTCTGATTGAATAAAATCAGATACTTTCAGAAAGAATCTGATTGGTATGCTAACCAATCAGATTATTTTCTAAACAGAATTTGTTACATTCAGATCCTTTCAGAAAGATTCTGATTGATATACTAACCAATTCTTTTCCAATTAGAATTGGTTACAATCAGATTCTTTCAGAAAGAATCCGATTGGTCAATATAACAATCACTTGAAATAATGTGATTGCAACCAATTCTGATTTGAAAGAATATGATTGATTATCTGTTCCCCAGACCATTCCCCAGGTCCCAGAGCCATTTACAGTAAGTTACTGTATCATTTTTCTGAAATTTTCGAAAATTTTGATCGTGAAGAAAGTTATTTTTTTAAAACTTCTGGATGTATGTACGTTCTCCTAAAGGCAAGTATAAATAGCTTTGTCAACCATGCTACCAAATCTCCCTTCTGTCCATTATTTAAAGGGATCAAACAAAGGTGAGCAGCGTCCGTGAATTCCTGTGCATCACATCTAAGTGACGTCGCTCCACACTTACTGCCATTGCATACAAAGATTGCGAGTACTGACGGAAGTGGGGCAATCTAAAACAGATACTGACAAAACCTACATATTCCATGAGTCATAACGGGACCTGTTTAAGTTAAAGCAGTCTATTCAATCACAGTACAGTATTAAATTACAGTAAATTTTTTAGCCTCTCCAGATGATAATGTCATCTATGTAACACAGCCATTGTATGACATGCTTATTATATAACATTTGGGTTTTGACTAGTGACTGCTCTCACCACCCCAGGAATAGATCAGCATAGGACGGGGCACATCTAGCTCCCATCACTGTACCTCTAACTTGCAGATACCATTTCCTGTTAAACACAAAATAATTGTGCTTTAAACAAAAGTCAAGTAAGGCCAGTATAAAAGACATGAAGTCATCATTCCTTACCTTCTATTCAGATATGAAGTAGTCTACTGCTTATTACCTTTATGGGTAATGTTGGAGTATAAAGATTTTACATCGCATCTAGCCAACCAATGGTACAACGCTCGGCAGGGAGACTTTAAGTTCAACCCCAAATACACAGAATTTTGAAACCATGAAGGACAACTTCCAAATTATTAATTAGTCAGAACATGTGCTCACAGGCGCATAAAGGTCAGTCTTAAGCGAGGGATTATCCTTCAGTCCGACCAATCATGTAGATAATTTTGAGTTAACTACCGATTTGTTTTTATTTTGCAGGAGCTTAGCACTAAAAGCATTTTTTCCACCAAGAAAGACTCAATTAAGACACTGAACAGACACAAATTACACAGAAAGATGAACACATGCAGACCAAAAGTATATTTAAATCATATTTTTCCGATTTTTTTTCAAGTCTAGAGATTTTTTAAGACTGTATGTTTGAAGACATAAAAGCAATTAATAAAATGGGCTTCACTCCCTCTAATTTAACTTCTTTAGGCATGTGCCTGAGAAATTCGCAGCGGATTGTGTGTGCAATTGCGTAACGCGTAAAGTGTGGGCAAGCCCTTAAGGAATCATTCACTCCCAAAGTGAAATATTCCTTTGATGTATTGTTTGAAGACTGGGAGGATAAGGAGCTATGCCTTACCTCCCATTCTTCAATCAATGCAAGTGGAGCCAGGAACCAAGGTAGCGCAAACTTACCTGTTACGCAATCCTCCGCAGCAGCTCTGAAATTCCTGAACACTCCCAGGTTCTGTTTAACTATTGCGCGCATTATCGTGCATGCGCACTATAGCTGTACAGAACCCATAAGCGGTTGGTGTCTCTCACTGCTACTGCGGAGGATCGCGTTACAGGTAAGTTTTCTCTACCTTCTTTCCTGGCTCCACTTGCATTGATTGAAGAACGGAAAGTAAGACATAGCTTCTTATTATCCGGGTCTTCAATCAATGCGTTAAAAAATAGTTCACTTTGGTAGTGAACTATTCCTTTAACAGACTTGAGAAATTAGAAAGATGTGAAAATAAAAAAAGATCAGACAAGGGAGGCAATTTGGTAACCTGGCATGTGGAGATGTATCTCCCAGAAGCCAAAAGGCAGGACGTTCGAGTCGTAGACTACTTCCTATCTGAACAAAAGGAAGGGAATGATGATTTAACATGTTTTATACTGGCCTTACTTGACTTTTGTCAAGCACAATTATTTTGTGTTTAACAGTAAATGGTATCTGCAAGTTAGTTACATATGCTAATCTATTCCTGGGGTAGTGGGAGGCGTAACTAGTCAAAACCAAAATGTTGTATAAAAAGCATGACATACAATGGCTGTGTTACATAGATGACATTCTTTTCTGTAGAGGTTCTAGAAATTTACTAGATAAATGTATTGATATTCTTAATCAAAATTCTCTCAATTTACCTTACACGAGAGATCTCTCACATAAAAGTAAATTTTCTATATCTCTTAATAAGAATTAGCAAGAACAGACTAGTTATTACCCTATATCGAAAAAGTACCGCCAATAATTCCCTTCTGCATTTTAACAGTGCTCACCCCAGGAGCTGCTGAAAGGGATACCAAAGGGACAGTTCCTGAGGGTAAGGAGAAATTGTACCATAGATGAGGACTGTACCCAGGAGATGCATGAACTTAAGGATAGATTTAGAGCAAGATTATATCCTGGTGAACTTCTAAGTAGAGATGTCCGAACGTCACAAAATCCGGTCCACTCGAGGATCCGCGAATTTTCGAAAAAATTCGAAAATCCGCGAGCGGACCCATTCAAATGAAAAATATCCTTGATATTACGAGATGAATTTTCGAAAATACGTATTTTCTAAAATACGAGAAATCCTCTTAATTTCAAAAATTTTAGAAAATATGAGAAATCCGCGATTCGGAAGGCGGAAAATCCGAGAAAATCCACCGTTCGCGAACGGGATAAATCCGCGGCGGATCCGGGTTCGAATCCGCGAACCGGCCATCTCTACTTCTAAGAAAGATTAAGAGAGGGACACTGCAGCACACACAGGGGTAACTGTTAAGACCCAAAAAAAAGAGACAGATGGTAAATTTAAACCAAATATAAGGAGAGGTGACATAAACATGTTGTGCCTAGAGACCATGTGGATTTATCGACTTGATTTCAAAGCACTGAAAAGACTTCTTGAGGAATTTGACTTAACACCGTTTAGTTGATTTACCAAATACTAATAAACTGTAATTATTACCTTCATCACAGATGGAAGTCTGCCGGCAAATGTGGCCTTTAAAAAGAACAATTGACGATAATAGGGAATTATGGATTCCCACAGGCAGTGCCCCATACTTTACTCAAAAGTCTGCCCTAAATGAGCTAAAGAAACCCTTTAAGCATTCCTGGCTGGACATTGGAGGTTGGACACATGGGAGTATCATTGAGCTTTTTTCATTTCTTCCTCTCTCTGGGTCTATTTTGGACATTATTGTTTAGTTTAAGAAGATTCTCATTTACTAGAGATCTGTTTCCATTATAAATTGAATAACTATGTGGAGGTTTTTTATGATGTATATATATTCTGAGTGTGTTCACATTTATCATTAAGGTATTAATTAATTAAGTATATAATGTATTTAACACTTGGCTCTATAGGTGAGCACTTGGGGTATATAAATTTGTCCATGTACTGTGATTTAATACACTGCTTTGACTTAGACAGGTCAAACTATGACTCATGGTATATGTAGGCTTCATTAGTATCGGTTTTAGATTGCCCCACTTCCATCTGTACGGGACATACTTTAACGCACTTCACACCATAAGTGTGGAGTGTCGTCACTCAGATGCAACGCGCTGGAATTTACAGACACTGCTCACCTTTGTTTGATACCTTGAAATAATGGACAGAAGGGAGATTTGGTAGCATGGCTGACTAAGCTCTTTATACTTGCCTTTAAGAGCGAAATGTGTCCTACTGCCATTTCTTTTCTATGCAGCTGCAATAAGGAATATTTAAAACGTGCCTGACTTAACTTCAACTATTGTTTGGTAGACATGTGGGCAGGGGGTTATTGCTGCACTGAGCACTTAGATATCTCCATATACTATGAATTATCCTTTGTACTGATTGTGAGTTGCATAGATGTGTTTTTAAATGATTTTAAATTTATACATATCCCTATTACATTACAGCATTTTTAGTTAATCTAAATATGAGTGTTGCAGTCTGCTCTTTCTCTCTATGCTCATGTATAATTTGATTGCATAATCAAAAATCGCAAAATAATAAGCAAAATCTTCAGTCTGTGACTGCAGGTACATTCACGACTGTGTAGGAGTGGGAAATTATTTAGATATTATCTAGCAGTAATTTCCCATACAGAGTTGACTTTGGTGGATAATGGACAATATGATAAAAATGCAAAAAAGTCCCCAAGAATCCATTATTGCTCTAAAGGATAACTATCATGTGTATAAAGTTATTATTATTATTATTATTATTTTTAAAAAACAGTAACATAGTAATTGAGGTTGAATAAAGACACAAGACCATCAAGTCCAACCTTTTCAGAACTACAGTATATGTATTAATACCAGTAATTCTCAATATTTTTTAGTTTTAGAAACTTATCTAGGTCACTTTTAAAGCTATTCAATGAACTTGCCATTACAACATCTGCTGGAAGACAGATTCACAGTTTCACCGTTCTCACTTTAAAGAATCCTTTCCTAACCTGAAGATGAAACTTCTTTTCTTCTAATCTTAAAGGATGTCCATGTGTCCTCTGATATGACCTATTAGTAAACAATGAACCAGAGAGTTCATTGTGTGGCCCATTAATATAGTTGTATAACGTGATCATATCCCCAAGCAAACGTCGCTTCTCTAATGTAAACAGCCCTAACTTGTCTAATCTGGCCGCATAGTCAAGCCCCTCCATTCCCTTTATTATTTTAGTTGCCCCTCTGAACTGCCTCAATTTCCAAGATGTATATGGGATTCCAAAGTTGTACCGTATATTCCAAATGAGGCCTTAAAGAGGGCGATAAATATTTTTCTCTTGAATCCATTCCCCTCTTTATACAAGACAATATCTTGCTAGCTCTAGCCATTTCTGCCTGGCATTGTTTTCTACAGCTGAAATCTGTTAGCTACCAGAACCCCCAAAATCTTTTACCATTAGAGATTCACTTAAAACAGAGTTATTTATAGTGTAGGTGGCACAAGGATTGTTAAACCCCAAATGCATCACCTTACATTTATCATTGAATCTCTGCCATTCTCCTGCCCATTTTGATAATCTTTCTAGCTCAGCTTGCAGCAATTGCACATCATTTGAAGTTTTCGAAGCTCTGCATAGTTTAGTGTCATCAGCAAACACAGAGACCTTGCTCTTAATGTCATTTATAAACAGATTAAGGGCTTGTTCCCACTAGAGCGCAGCAGAACATTGCGTTTGCGATTGCATGCGTTGTTCCGTTGCATTAACGCACAACGCATGCCATTATTTTCAATGGCAATTCTGTGTTAATGCACCAAAATGCTGCATGCAGTGTGTTGTATGCAATGCACTACATCACAGCGCTTAAATGTGAACGGCACCATTCATTTCTATGTGCACTGCATTTTGGTGCGATGTAAAACACACCAAAACGCGCTCTAGTGTGAACAAGCCCTAAAAAGAAGTGGCCCAAGTACAGTTCTCTGAGGCACTCTAATTAGAACTTTAGCCCACATAGATGTAGCTTCATTGACCAACACTGTTTGTTTGCGATCCAATAACCAATTCTCTATCCATGTAGAAATGTTTTTTTTCTAGGCCAACAGTCCTCAGCTTATACATTAGTCGCCTATGTGGCACAGTATCAAAAGCTTTAGCAAAATCCAAGTATACTACATTCACTGCTATTTCAATCTAAATTCTTAATCACTTCTTCATTAAAACTAAGTAAATTTGTCTGGCATAACAAAGTTTCCAGGTATAACAATGGCCTTTTTCCAATCTAGCTGCATACCACCAGAAAAAAAGTGAATCTGAAAAGATGAAACTGTGGTCTAGATAAAACTGGACTAAGCTCTCTTAAGATCCGAGGATGCAATCCATCTGGTCCTGGGGCTTTATTGATTTTAACTTTGTCTTATTGTTTCCATACCATATCCTCTGTCAGCCAGAGTGAATATTCCTCATTAACTGTATACCCTTCATATTATTACAGTCCCCACTATAAGGACTAGGATTCTCTACAGTGAATACTGATTTAAAAAAAATTGTTTATCACATTAGTCTTTTTGGAATCTTCTATAACGATCCCAGTCCCATTATTCAATGGTCCCACATTCTTAGTCCTCATCCTTTTACTATTGATATACTTAAAAAAAAACATTTTAGGGTTGCACTTGCTCTGTTCTGCTATCCGTATTTCATTTTCTATTTTTGCTAGTTGTTTCTTGCACTCCTTATTACAGCTTATTACAGTAAAAATTAAAAGTACTTGGGACAGTTTCTATATTGTCTCTGTGAGGAGCACCAGCCCAAATAAAACTGATTCTGACAGTCTTCCTCCTAGCTTATTGGTTGTTTGGTGGGTTAAACATGCTCAGATCTTTACTGAGCATTTACTTTACTGCTAAGTCAAAGGGCAAGACCAAGACCATAATGGAAACCTTGACAAATCTTTTTACAGGAAGTCAGTACTTTGTAAGCATTAATTAATGCACAGAGAAAGGGACACTAAACTGAAAAAAATGACTTGCCTTTATCCTTGTCTATACCCTTTTTGCTCTCCATGCTCACTGTCACTAGATCTCCTCATATCCTGTTCAGCTCACTCCTAGTTAGTATGCCTGTCTCCTCTTTATGTATCTAACTCCTAGCTAGAGTGTGCATGTGTAGTGGAGGTGATCTGTGCCTCCCTACAGCCAATAGCATTCACACAGTGATTTTGTGTTATAGTGAAAGTAAAATTCCTTTGCTTTGGGAAGGTAAGCTGTGAGCAGCACTGGGATCTGTAATTACTGTTTGAATCAAGTAAGATTTTGTTTAAGCTGTAGTACATGTAGTGTCCCTGGGGGAAGGGCTGGGTGATTGACAGTTCTTTACTGACTAGCTGTGTCCCGTCCTCTTTAAAAAGTAAAACTCCCAGAGCTAAAAAAAACAAGGGACAGAAAGGTCAGAGAATTAAAAAAAAACAGATTTAAGATTGGTGGTAATTAATCCTAATTACTGTGTGATTAGTTAAAAAATGATTTGGCACAGTTTACATATTGTTTAAGGTTAGTGAAATGAGAACATACCGTATATACTCGAGTATAAGTCGATCCGAGTATAAGTCAAGGTACCAATTTTTACCTGAAAAATTTGTACAAACTGATTGACTCGAGTATAAGTCGAGGGTAGAAATTATCACCACTACTGCCTTCTGATTCTGTGTTGTTTTTAGGCTTTAATTGCCCTTTAAATGGACAGCAGAATTCCCATACATGAATCCCATACAGTAATAGCCAAATCCAGTACCAGTAACCTCCAATTTTTTGTCACTCCAGATGTTTGGAAACTTCAACTCCCAGCATGCTTTGTTGCTGGGAGTTTCAGTTTCTAAACATGTGGAGTGGCAAGGTTCAGTAAACTTTTAATTAAGGGCCCTCTGACCCCCATATAGTAAAGGGCCCTCTGACCCCCATATAGTAAAGGGCCCTCTGACCCCAATAGTTAATGTCACCTGAGAGTTGTAGTTTCAAGCTGTCCTTTGCACTGTACTAGCAGCTTTTTTTTGCCCCAAACTGAGGAGACCCATCAGATTTACAGTAACTAGATGAGCAATCAGTGACAGTGCTGAGTGAGTCCAGCAGCCAGAATACAGGAAGCAGGAAGTGTAAAGGCAGATCAGCTCCTGTAACTTTCTATGCAGATTAACACAGCGCCACCTACTGGTTACTATCTGTAATTGCAGAATTTGGATCTATATTAGGACTTGACCCGAGTATAGGTTAGGTTTTCAGGCTAATTTTAAAGCCTGAAAAATTCGACTTATACTCGAGTATATACGGTACTCTTTTCTTGAAAGCCTATATATTTAGGCAAAGTTTCCATTTTTAGGCTTGGTCCTCCTGGGTAATTCCTTCCAACAGATTTAGTGATCAGTATACCAACAGGTAATCTGTCTGTCAGAATTAAATGGTATATGCAGATATTTCAGCACTTCTGATGGTTTGAACTGTATGATTATGCAGATAATCCCCCAGTTTATTTGGCAAGGTGGACCCAGCCCTAAGACTTGATTTGAGTCCCGGTTTCAAAACAAACCTGGCTTAGATTAGGAACTACCTGTTTAGAAAATTTCAAAAATTCTCTCAGAATCCCAAATTTTATAAACTAAATTTATTAGAACTTCTGATCAAAATTTTGAATATTAGTAAATCCGAATTGAAAAATTGTGTTCGAAAAAACGCCTATTCCTTTAGAGAATTGAGATTGTATGTTTGAATATATGAAAACTGAATATTGAAAAATTCTGATTGCATTTAAGTTTGAATTGAATTTTCGGAATTTTTGTTCATCTCTACGTAAGACCTTAGATTAGCTTGTGTTAAAAAAGTCACACAAAAGTCTTGCAATACTCTTCCTAGAGATTGAAAGTTTAATAAGTGGTCGGTGTGGAGGTGTTTTGGAGCTGTCCCTCCTACCACCATTATTTACATTTCTAATAGTCTCACTATATGGGAATATTCATGACTAGGGCCCAGCAACTCATATTATAATGTTTACTCTGTAAGGCTGCAAGTAAAACAATCAACATTATTTATTTCCATTTATCTGTAACAGAATCTATGTTAAACATGAATGGAAAATGAATGTGTTGATGCTGTAAACCAGATTATTACAAAATGATTATTATGATAACTTGAGCATTTACCAGAACTGAAATAAGAATATAAACATGTTCCCAAAACCCAAAGCGATTTTCAATCACATTTACTGTAGGCTCACTTGAAAAAATGGGGCCAGTACAGGGTCCAGAACAAAGGCTACATTACTACAACAGAATGAAGAGTAAAATGTGGTTCAACTAAGCTACATTTACAACCAAATGTGAAAAGAAATGGGGGAGCAGAAATGAAAATGCACAATAGAATGAAAAGAAAGGGGATTAGAATGGATTTGATACGTAATAAAAGTGTATGTAAAGCATTGTAAAGCATTGTCTCTGTATGTATACATTTGTGTTTATTTGTCTCTGCATAGACAAATACATATTTACAATGCACACACATACAGTACACGCCACATACGGTACATGCAAAGTCTGTGTATGCACATGCATATTTGAGCATCAGTATATACTACTGTGTGTGAGTGTACATGTGTATTTGAGAAGTAAGAAACATACCCATTTTAATCATTTTACATGGGTGAATAACGAAGCGGAACCTACCACTTTGGAATTAATGCTTGCTCTCTATCTCAAAGGTAGTTATCCTATCTACTACACCCTGAGGGACAGATGATCAGCTCTCCCACAAATACACACACTCAGTCAATCAAATTATGAATTATGATGGCAGCCTCCTAGTGACATAGTAGGAAAACCCCACACTCACTCAAATACGATTGCTCACCTGAAAAAAATGATTGGAAGGGGGGGGTTGAAATTAGGTGATGTGATGGAAGTTCTGCTCTTACAGGAACAATTTAATCTTAACAACACTTCCTCTTATAGCATTGCTTAACCCAAGGTCTACAGGGTTTACTCTCTAGACACCAGGCTTATTTATACTAAAGTACAAGCACAAAAATGTATATCTTCCTTATCAGATGACTGGGACGAGTTGGCTTGGTCACCCATTATGACCTTCCCTGTTGCTAACAACTACCTTATACAGATGAACTTACTCCATCGGTTATTACCTAGCACCAGATAGTATGAAATATATGTATAGAGATGGAAATATTCCCTGTGGTGATATCAATAGAAAGTTATCCAGCAGTTCTGGGGAGCAGTTCAGTCATTTTTTACCAACTCGTAACAGGTTTCTACCCCCTTAACCATAGAACTATGTCTCCTAAGCCTTTTGAGAGATGACTTTTGATAAATATCAAGCCATATTCCTCAGAGAATACCTTCTTTGCTCAAAAGGTCATAGTTTTGAAGAGGATGATGCCACAATTGCCTACTCAAGCTGAACGGGTTCCATTGATATATTCCACCATTCCATATCAGAAGCTAATCTATGCCCATATGAAATGCCCTAAAAATCATTTATGAGACCTTACAACCCACTTCATGTTAAAAATATTATTTAACATCTTAACAGCTGAAAAACATACTGCAGACTTGCATTTGTGATACAAAATGTTTTTATTACTGCAATCATGTAGCAATGATACAAAATATAGGAAAACATGTTAAACAGTTATAGTATTTATTTATTTATTTTTTGTTAGATAGGGTTGTAAAATGGAATTTGTCTGATACTATAACACTGCAAAAGGTATGCCCTAATACAGCAAGACACTTCAGTTTTTGTAATACTTGCCATTTGAATCAAAGAACAACAAAATGATGTAATGACATTAAACTGGGTCCTATGCATGTTCATGGGTCTATTTGTTACCTAAAGGAAAGTGATTATATCAGATGGAGAAAAAAAAACGCTGCAATTTTAAATGAATTTCAATATTCATGTTGAAAACTGTAAATAATGTTTCAAACCCTTGTTAATTGGCAAACACATTCTTGGTGCAATATGTAATCTGTAGCTTTTATCACATTTAAAATATGTTCTAGTATATGCGGTTGCAAAACAATAATCAGATATTTTCTTTACTATGAAAAACTGTCAAGGAAACTTTCCAGATACTCAGAATAGGTCAATAGATGTCCTTACCCACAGCTATAAATATAGATAAATCTGTATATCAAAGATGACTAAATAGAATTTTAAAGGAAATGTTTACCCAAAAAATCTACAACCCTATTTATTACTAGATTATGAAAAGTTAATTAAATACAGTTAACTGTCGCCTTCCGTTTGCTTTGGTACCAGAGATGTATGTAGAAAACCTTTTGCTTTCTTTCAATCACGGTGACTCTCCTCCCCTTCCCCACTGGCAACATGAATGCTCAATAGGCGCTTAGAGCTGGACTCTCCTCTCTCCCTATAGAAAAACCTGATTTTCCATAGCAGTAAAACACCTTCCAAAAAGTTAAATTGACAGCCTGGTGGGGGAGCTGGCGCAGATTGAGGTTTGCAGTGGGATTAACTGCTAGAAGTAGTTTATCAGCTTTCATTATAAACACAAAATATATTTGTCAGCATATATCTCGGGGAAAAATAGTACATAGAATGGTCAGAGTTGTCTCCATTTAATAACCTCTAATTACCAATAGAGTTGCAGTTGTTTTCTTTTGGATGAAAATTTCCTTTAATATAAAAAGTGTATATGCCCGATTTACATCTCACAGAGAGGCACAGAAAGCCCGGTGCCCCCAAACCACACTCCTTTATAAAGACAATTCTCAAATGTATTATTTAATAATTGAAATTAACCATCAAAGAATATATTTGAAGGAGAGAGAACAAGAGCTGGCTCTGTTATGGTAGGTGCCCCTAGTCATATGTCTACTGTGCCTAATGGTAAATTCAGTACTGGGTCAACATGTTTATTAACCTTCTAGGCTAGATATACTATATATTCCCTTTCACTGGCCTGATGTTAGGTTTCGCCTACCATCTCCGCGCTCCCATGCTGTGTCCTCATCCCGTCGACATCTTACTGCCCATTTATGCTGAAACCTAACATCAAATGATCTCCGTCTCTATTTGCCCTTCGTCTGCATTCTCCAGATCTCGAGATTGCCAGCAATGTTTGCTGATTTCTGAGCTCCTTTGTATGGGTGCACGGATTTCGGTCCTCTTATCTTTAGAGGTGTGTTCTGTCCAAACATTGTCATTATTCTTTTATTTCTTCTCTTCTCTACTTTGCCCGGTCCTCCTTCACTTTATATACTTCCCAGTCCTAGTCACCCTTGCCCATTACAGTGTCTAGTTTCTATTCTGCCCATGGCGTTCTATTCTGATTGATCTCCTGCTACTGATTTTGCTTGTCCTTTTGACCTTGTTCCTGTGCTGTCAGTCTTGACTCCTTTTTGTTCTTCTCCCTCTCTACCCTCTGTACTTTGCCTGGCTGTTTGTCTCCTGTGTTTGACCTCCTGGCTCCTCTCTTGCCTACCCCTTATCTGTACTGTGCTACCCAGACACCTGCTGTACTCTCTTCAGTTGGTTCTTTGTTTTGCTGTCTGATTAGTTCCAGGCTACTTGAGTATTTCCAGCCTTAGCTCAGAAACTTTGCACTCTAAAGGCTTGTACACACGCATGATGTTCATCCCGACCCGCGACCCCAACGGCTACGTGAGCCGTGGGTCATTTATTGATCCGCCCGGCAGATCGACAGATGACCCCCCCCCTGACTGAATGCATACACATGGACGATTCTCAGCCAAAACGGCCATTTTTCGTGTGTAGCCGTTGGGGGTCGGGACCATCTTGAGCGTGTTTACGAACCTTTCCAGGGGGCATCCGATCCCAATGAGGCTCTTGTCTATTGGTGTTGGAGTGTCTGGGCTGAAGGAATACTCCGGGACCCGGGGGTTACACCTGATAGTACAGTTAACATGTTCCATCAGGTTGTGTTCTTTTTCTTATTTTAAAAATAGGTTATACTTCAAACTTTAAAAATTCTCTGTAGCAAGACATTCAGTTGACCCAAATGAGTCACTTTAACCAGCAGAGCTGTGGTTACGTGTTTCTGTCCTGGTGAAAGCATTACCTCATAAATTAGCTAGTATCCATTTATACTGAGTCATTTTTCTATTTCGTTTGGGGCATAATTAGATCACAATAACAGCTAATTATATAATAATAAGCACGAGGAAGCCCCACTTAAACTGGATTAAAGGATTAAATGTATTCATGTACAAACATGTCTCACCAACTCAAACCTCAATAGTTATTTAATGACACACGTCTCATACCATTGCATTTTGTTGATACTAGATCTTGTTTATTTCAACATCTACACTTTCTTCCTTGGTGGAAAACTGTAAAAGCAATTAGCCAAAAAATGGAGGACAGAGAATCTATGATAGTGTGTATATAGTATGATGCAGTCCAAGGAATTAATGGTTATCCATTTAACTGGCTAAAAATGTCCTTTGTGTCAGATCATTTAAATACATGTTGTCATCTCCACTCCCAGCACACATAGTACTGTGACTATTATAAAAACAATAGTCTGATTTTGTAAAACAGTGAATACTTGAGTGCATCAAACAGTGGTCATACTCCCATAGTATGTGGTGGAACAAGAATGCCTTTTCTTAAATACCAGAATTACTTGGGTTATGATGGTACTATAGATGAGACTGTGACTTTACAAAGGTGACCATACCAATACATAACAAATGTCTGTCGGTCATAGTAACATAGTAATTGAGGTTGAATAAAGACATCAAGTCAACCTATTCACCCTATTTTTATTTTAACCCTACCTAACAGTTGATCCAGAGGAAGGCAAAAAAAAAACAGCAAAAAAGGGGGAAAAAATTCCTTCCTGACTCCAAACGGCAATCGGAAAGTATCCCTGGATCAACCAGATCTATATGTATTAATACCAGTAATTCTCATGTATGTAATATAAACATAGAAAAGATAATCAATGCACATTCCTAGGCCCCATACAATATCATATTATCTGCAACCTTTTTTACTTCAATTACGATTAGCAAACTTTGCATTTCTCATTCTTACAAACTAGATCCATATAACAGACTCTCTCACTTCCCCCCAGCCCTTTGGCTTTTTAAAATGAGGGAAGAGGCCATCCAGTTTTTATATTAAAGCAGAGGACCTCCCATTAAAGACCCCCAACACACCCCTTTAATGGGAGGTCCTCTGCCTTTAATATAAAGCACTGGATGGCCTCTTCCCTCATTTTAAAAAGCCCAAAAGCTGAGGGGGAAGGGAGAGAGCCTGTTATATGGATCCAGTGTGTAAGAATGAGAAATGCAAAAGTTTGCTAATCGTAATTGAAGTAAAAGAAATTGAAAAGGTTAGAGGTTAGGACCTTCCAGACTGGGGTTACCTTGACGTGGTTGGAAGGCTTTTCATTCATGTGATCACAGTAATGTATACTAAAATCCCTTTATTTATAGAGTATGCCAGTGTGCAGATAATATGATATTGTATGGGGCCTAGGAATGTGCATTGATTATCTTTTCTATGTTTGTATTAATGTTTGACCAGATCAGTAGCACTTCCGCTAAATGTAGTTGTAAATTAGCCTGATTGGAGTGCTTCCACAATCCTTGTATTGTATGGTATAGTAATATAGTGGTCACGGTCGACAGTGGTCCCATAGGGAACCGCATGATCAGCCATGATTTAACTTCACGTCCGATTGCCCGTTCGTCCGACCCGGGCGAACAGGCGTCTGACATCGGTTGGAGAGGTGGCCAAGAGAGGCACAGATTTTTCGTCCCAATAGACCCATACTCAGAGTATAAAGTCTCTCAATTAAAATGGTGTGTGTTGTCACAGGTTAAAATACCTAGAAGTGGGTTCCGGGGAAGAAATAAAAAAATAAGTTACTTCAAGAGGAATATAGAGACTAAAGCTGGGTACACACAGTAACGATAAATCCCCGATACCATCGGATCCGACGGTATCGGGGCTTTATCGTTATGTGTGTGTGCTCGTTTCCCGATAGAGGAGTCTAGCGCGGCCGATGGAAACACACAGTCCTGAGCTTTCTCCTTATGAAGTTCATAGGGAGAACGCTCGGGACTGTGTGTATGCAGATCTTTGAAAGATGGCAGACAGGATCTTGCAGATCCGGTCTGTCATCTTTTAGAAATCTGTGCTGTGTGTACCTAGCTTAAGATTAAGAGACTTAATAGGCTTTAGCCATTAGGTTTTAAATGAGTCATGCTCCATGAAACCTTTTCTGTAATATATTATGTATCCCTCCTACATCTACATGTATCAATATTGTAACAAATAAGAAGTTTGATACTTGTTACAATATTTCTGAGTGGAACATCACATAGAAATGAATTTACAGTGAGATTCCTAATTATATCTACAAATTGATGTTTTTTGCTCTACGTACTTACGCATTGCCTTTATTCTTAATTGGGCCCAACATTTTTATCTAGTTTGATATAAGGTAACCAAAATACCTTCCCTTATATTTTAATATTTTAATATGTTACCCTTTATAGATCTAGAGTATACGTTTAAAGATGTTTTGTAGATAAGTTTATACCCTTTGAGTCTTATGACCATATTCAAGTAATATTGCTTTTAACTTGTTTTTACTTGGACTTTGTTTAAAGATATTTAAGATATACATGCACTTTCTGGTTTTATAAATCTCCTACGTGATGTCAGGAATCAACTCTGCACTTTTATGTATTTATGGACTTCGAACTCAACTTTTTGAACATAATTAACACACCAATCAGAGGATTGTGGGTGGAATTTGGGGAGGGGTATATATATATATATATATATATATATATATATATATATACCCCATGTGCATTGCATGCCTTAGTAGCAGAGTAGCAGAGTTGTAGTTTCTTGACATTGGAAGTTACAAGGTTTTCCATCACTGCTATATAGGTTCTGGCCCCAGCAGCCCCATAGAGGAAGTTTATCAGTCCCTGTACACAGCAGTGAGACAGATGGTAACAATGCCCCACATGGACTCTCACAATCAGAAATGGGATCAGTATAGCTTACAGTTACTCCCTCCTGCTCTCTATGGAGATCACAGCACAGAAGATACAAGTTATGGGGAGGGGCAGGAGGGGGTGGAGCCACATAGACAGTAAAGCCAATTACTGCGCCATGGGCCATGCAGCAGAAACGCCCTGTTTGTCTTCTCTATCTAGGAATGGAGTTCAGTATTGCAGAATTTTTTTTTTTTTTATTCTTCCTTCTACTCTCTGGGCCCTTTCCAAGTCCGGGACCCATACAGGAGTACCCCCTTTACCCCCCTGATGGCAGCCCTGTATATACATACACTGTGGGTATGGATCCTGGTCCTCTCTATCAGCAGTTTGTTGGCCACAGGACCAACCCTGCCTGCCTGCTTCTGTAAACCTATAACTGGGAGTATGGAGCCTAAAAATATGGTTAGGCCCTGGGGATTTGGAGCCTTAGCCTAAGCCTATAACTGGGATTTATGGTGCCTAAACCTATAAATGGGATGTGTGCAGTGGTTTCAGCCTAAACCTTTGACTGGGGGAATCTAAAAGCTTTTTTTTTTTTGGCATTTTACGCACTGGGTAATTCAATATTGAGGTTGTACAAACATCTACGTGTTTCGGCTAGCACGTCTTGAGGATGGCTACATGGTAGCTGTAATGCTTAGATGTTTGTACATAAACTGCTAGGGGAAATGGAGTAATGGTGGGGCTGGCTGGCCTCAGTGGCCTGTGCCCTATCTGGGGTCTTATCATGGGCCTATGAATGTATAGAGACTTAGGGAGAGATTATTAGGGGTATATGGTCATAGGGGCTGCTGGGAGATATTGGTTATGGGTCTCTGTATAGGGAGGGGTTAGGGGTGTACTGTGTATTGTTGTCATGAGGGGTGCTGGGAGATATTGGTGATGGGTCTCTGTATATGGTGGGATTAGGGGTATGTGGTCAAGTTCTCCTATATATTGTAGGATATTATATGTATCTGAATGATTAATTTATTTCTCATAAACAAATTTTTCCGAATTACTGAATTCCTGCATGCAGGGAAGCCAGGACCAATGACAGTTTGAGTTTTTTGTGGCGGGGGAAAAAGTGTCTTTTTTGATTCTGCAGTAGTCCCATACAGTAACAGCCATACTAGATTTGGCTATTAATGTATGGGACTACTGTATGGGGCAACTAAAGCCTCAAAACAATACAGAATCAGAAAGCAATCTTTTCTCGAGTCAATCACTTTTACTCCATTTTCCAGGTAAAAATAGGTATCACGGTTTATACTTGGTCGGTTTTACTCGAGTATATAGTAAGTGTGATTTATGTTTGTGTGTTTCTGGGAGCCTTTATATCAAGGTTCTCTGTCTTCTAATTCAGTGTTCTTAGGCTTTAGTTGCCCTTTAACTTTAAAAAGCTGCAGGCCAACTATTCTTAAAGAGTAGGCAAAATACTCTTATGAAAAATCTGTTGATTTCAATTTCATCCACTTTGCTATTTGTTGGTAGTGCGCTGCCATTTATGTTCTTCAATGGCCCATGTTTCCCCTTCCCTATGTTCCTAACATTCATTTATACTGATTGGCTGTTGGGTGGGTCAGTTGCTGAGTAAAAATATGAACAAGAGTCAAGGGTAAGACCATAACGGTTTCTATTAGGGGTCCTGAAAAACAGGAAGTGAGTATTTCAGAAGCATTTACCGTATATACTCGAGTATAAGCCAAGGTTTTTAGGTTTGAAAATCAACCTAAAAACCTTGCCCCAGATTACAAGTACCATGGTCAAGCGTAAATAGCTGTCTGGAGCAGCATACAAAAAAATATATGTGAAAATAAAGCAGCTGCTTTAGCTAAGCAAAAGGGAGCAATCCTGAAGCTCCTATCAGAGGATGGAGCCGGGTGTAGTCAAGGAACAGAAGAATCTTCTGGTATCACAACACAGTCAGAACCAATAGTATTGCTTTCAGAGGAAAAGTTCAAGTGATGCCAGTGAAAAATCGCCAAGTTCTCCAACACCACTTGGTGTAGAAACGGAAGAACATGCTACGGCTGTAACAGAGCAACCTGTGCCAGAGGAGGAAATGATTGAGACAAACATGCACGAGGTGGAAACAAATGAGCCAAAGTCATCTTGTGCATTGAATTCAATTTGTCGCTACTGAGAGACCCTGCACTGTGGATGGAAATGAGCAACGAACAAAGGCATTTTCTGGTGTCACATGTTCCACAGCAGGTCAACAAGTTACAAAGGACAGCAAAAAAAGAAGTTTCCATCTGATATATTACAGACGGGAATTACCAAATTTAGAGAGCGTTGATAGACCGTGGCTTCTGTACTCTGAAATCAGAAATGCGGTATTTTGTTTCTGCTGCAAATTATTCCCTTTCAAGGCTGCTGTTTAAGTCCTGTGCACAACATGGTATATAACGACTGGAAGAATATAACTAGATTATTGTCCACTCACGAGAAAGCAGATTACCACACAAGGTCATTCTGCAAATGGAAAGATCTGGAGACAAGAATACGACTCCATTTAACCATTGAAGAAACAAATAAAGAACTGGTAATGTCTGAAACTCAGCACTGGAGAAAAGTTTTGAGAAGACTGTATGAAAGGAGCAACGGCAATTTTCTCAAATTTGTTGAAGCTATAAGTGAATTTGATGCAGTTCTTGAGAAGCATGTAAAAAGAATTGTCAACAAGGAGATACATATTCACTACCTTGGTCCTGGCATCCAGAATGAAATAATTGATTTACTGGCTCTGCATATAAGGGAGAAGATTTTGGTGCAACGTAATGCTGCCAAATACTACTCTATTATATTGGACTGCACTCCAGACATACAGAACAAATGACGTTGATGGTCCGCTTTGTAACAGCAACAGAAGTTCTTGAAAGTACCTCAGAAAATGTCTCCATCAAAGAGCACTTTTTGTCATTTATTGAAGTGGATGACACAACAGGAGCAGGAATGACAAAGGTGCTGCTTGAGAATCTGGAAGCTTTTAGAATGGACTTACAAGATATGCAGGGCCAAGGCTATGAGAACGGGTCTAACATGAAGGGTAAAAGCAAAGGTGTACAGGCTCAGGTACAAGGCTTAAACCCTAGAGCTTTCTCCGTGCCGTGCAATTCGCATTCATTGAATCTTGTGATTAGTGGTGCTGCATCCTCCTGTATCGAGGCAGTAGGTTTTTTTGGTATAATCCAGAGCCTTTATGTTTTCTTCTCCGCATCAACACAACGCTAGAATGTTTAAAGCAACACCTGGCAACGACACATCAGTGGTTCACACTTAAACCATTAAGTACCACTCTCTGGGAAAGCCGCATTGATGCTGTTAAAGCTGTCCGAAACCAGCTTGGGAATATAGATGATGCCCTCACTGCTGTTATGGAAGATCCAACTTTAACAGGAGCAACTAAGTCTAAAACCATTTCTGACGTTAGAGGCCTCCAGAAAAAAATTTGCAACTTTAAATTCATATGTTGATTAGTTGTGTGGTATAACATATTATTTGAAGTTAACATCACAAGTAAAAGGTGCCAGGAAATGGAGGCAGACCTATATGGTGCAGTGGAACAGATAGAAAATACCAGGCTGTACCTGCGAAATTATCGGTCAGATGAAAAATTTGAAGATGTCATCAAGACAATTTAACTATGAACCTCGGGATGAACAGATTACAGATCCAAAGCAAAGGTTTAAAGTGGACTTTTTTTTACTTAGTTCTAGATTGTGTATGGTAATCACTACAAGATTGTTTTGAGCAGCTCAAAGAGCACAGTAGCATGTTTGTTTTACTGTATACAATCCCTAAAGTCATGGATTCCACGAGGGAAGACATACATTAGCAGTGTGATCATTTGGAAAAAGCACTTTCACATAATAGCCAACGAGATATTGATGCTGATGAGTTGTACTATGAGCTGTGTGCACTCTGTAGATATCTACCCACAGACTGTAAGACACCAAGGGCAATTCTAGAGTATATCTACAAAAACAAAATGAGCACAATCTTTCCAAACATCTGCCTTGCCATTCATATCCTACTTACCCTTCCAGTTACTGTTGCAAGTGGTGAACGCAGTTTTTCCAAGTTAAAACTAATAAAAACTTATCTACGGTCTACGATGATACAAGAGAGACTTGTTGGACTTGCTACAATATCTATTGAACATGAGTTGGCTCACAGCTTAAATATTGATGATGCAATTTAAGCGTTTGCTTTTCAGGGGCAAGGAGGGCACTTTTGTGAGCCTATTTTCTATAGAAAACATTCAACAACTCTTGCCATTATTTTAGCACCTTCTCAGTTATAATGTTCTTAACTCTGTCTTAAAATACCTCTTGTTTTGAAAGATGTTTTTTTATTATTGCACTTTATTTTTTATTATTGCACTATTTAATATTCATATTTGAAATTGTTTTTATGTTCGCTTTACAGAAGTTTCTGTGTTTGGTGAGTGGTTCGCTAATAAAAGGAAATCCACTTGAATTACTTTTAGTAAAGTACTTTTATTTGTGGTGATATTGCTATAGTTTTACAGTCCCTAGATTGACAACTGACTGAGGTAGCACCTTATAAGTGACTGGCAAATTGCCACGGAGTGTGCCTGGGCCAAAACTGAATACTAAAAGATCTCTGCATGCTGTAGTCTCATCCACAGGAAAAGCTACATTCTCCAATCAACTCGGGAGCTGATGTCACCGTGGAAGGCTAACATCGGATCCCATTTGCATTCATGGTAAGACATTGTCTGCATTACCAAACACATACGTATACACACTTGTATGTCCACTGCTTTACTAAAATTTCTTTTCCAGGGTTTCTTAATTTCAAAGAGCTGAGCAGTCTCCAAGTCTCCACCTGCTGTGTCGTCCCATCCACAGGAAAAGCTACATTCCCCAATCAACTCGGGAGCTGATGTCACCGTAGAAGGCTAACAATGGATCCCATTTGCATTCATGGTAAGACATTGTCCGCATTACCAAACACATATGTATACACACTTGTATGTCCACTGCTTTACTAAAATTTATTTTCCAGTTTCTTAAAGGGCATGTCCACCCTTCTAAAAAATTTTTTATATAATAGTCTCCCTGTCCCCCCATCCCCAACCGCTATAGTTTTAAGTTCAGAAAGTGCCCCAAATATTACTTACCTTCCCTCTTTCCTCCGCCGCACTGCCAGGCCCTCTGCTTGCGAGAAAATGCAAGCAGACGGGCAGGACCGGCAGTCGCGTCTGTGATTGGATGAGCGGCAGCCAATCACGGACCTGGCATGCCGGAGTTCGGTGCGGCGGAGGAAAGAGGGAAGGTAAGTAATGTTTGGGGCACTTTCTGAACTTAAAACTATAGCGATTGGGGATGGGGGGACAGGGAGAATATTATGTATAAGGGGTTTTACGCTAGGGGGAGGGAATCCTAATTGGGAGGGAGAGGGAGGGGAAGGGAGGTGGAGAAGGGCTGCAGTGCGCATGCCAAACTTCTCCCGGAGGGGAGACAGGAGGCAGAGTCCTATATGGATTCTGCAGTACTCCTGGTGGGCGTTTTTTGGACTTTAGGAGGGATAGCAAAAGAACCAGATGGAGCTGGGATGTAAGGTAAGGATTAAACTACACTACACAATGGGGCCAGTAGTGGAGGGGGGGATTATAGTTTTGGGGGTGGACATGCCCTTTAATTTCAAAGAGCTGAGCAGTCTCCAAGTTTCCACCTGCTGTGTCATCCCATCCACAGGAAAAGCTGCATTCTTCAATCAACTCAGGTAAGAAACAACAAAAAAACAACAAACACGTGTTTATATCCATATTGGATTTAACAGTTTTTCTTTTTTCAGGAGCTGAGCAGTCAATGTCTCTGAAGTCATTATATCCATGAGAAAACCTGCTGGTGGGAAGAAATTGCCTTTCCTGGTCTGTAAAAGAAGAAATCAGTGGCAATGGCAGTGGCTTAGTTACTGTACCTCAAAGCACAGCACAACTTGATGCCCACTTGCTGAAGATTAGAGAAGATGGCACCAGATAAGAATGAATACATTTTAACATATGTTTTTACTAGTAGCATTGAAATAGTAATGATATAGTAAGATTAGTGTTTACTGTCTGTTCACATTTGATTCTAATCTGTTCCTATTATTATTAGATTTGTTTCTTAGTATTGAAAGGTTTTGACCAAAAGATTTAACTAAATGACTCTTATTGAATTTTCCCTAGTAACAGATATGATGTTGTATGGTTAGGTTAGCTTTAGTTAGTTGGTTAGGTTAGGTTAGACTAGTTGGGTTGGTTAGGGCCCTGCTGAAAGAGTCTACCTTGACGTGGTGGCAGGCTTATAGATCTTTTGGCTAAAATATTTTATACTATAGAAAGTATGGCATTTCTAATGTATTGTAGCAGTTGAACCAACATAGGCATATAGCACAGGCTATAAAAAAAGTTATTTTGACCCACAAAAACCTGAAAGGAGCAATATGGTAGTGGAAACACAAGCTGTTTGAGAAAGGGATGTAATATCTGTTTATAGGAATTGACATTATTGCTAATTGACTGACCATGGAAATGTTTAACTACGTGATAGGTAGCTCAAAATCTTAAATTTTTTGCCACACCCATTGACAAACCACAACAAAGCCACACCCACTTTAATGCAGCGGCACGCTTCACCACACAGAGAGCATCAAAGGCGCCATTCAAAAGTTTGGCTCAGGCAGCAAAAACCCTGATGCTACCCCATTGCCCAGGTTCCTTTGCACGATGAATACTCTGACAGTTACTAATGCTGTGTGGAGTCATTCTACTAGGGCCATGCTTTCCTCTACACAATGCAAACTGTGGGGTAAAAGCCAATGAGGTGTGGGGTAAAAACCTGGGATGGTAAATTTATGTGTAAATTATATAGACAACATTTTCTTTAGCAGTATATAAATATACAACAGAATAAAACTAGATACAACACAAAACAAAAATATATATATATATCATTTTTTTCTTTTTAAAAAGAAATGTCCCGCTGCAAGGGGTGAAATTTGATGTCACTGTTTATTATGGCCCGCTCAATCGTGGACAGTCGGCCACTTAATTCTTCCCCATCTTTTGGGGCTGGTAGAGGAGGCAGTGGAGGCAATCCACACAAATTTTACCCAAATTTAAACTTTAAATCAAAGGCTTCTCTGACAATCATTTATGTGGTTTCCAAAAAGTGCAAATAAATGTGATATTTTATATAAGCATTTTAACTATCAGGGCTAGGCCACATTTCCGATTGTGTGTTAAAAATCGCACACTAGTGTTGGCCAATTGTTGTGATTCGTTAATTAGAGCGTATGCAATCTGTATTTTTTGCACGCAATCACAGAACGCATGCACAGCAACACTCACTAGTCCACGGGAAATGGCCATGCAACTGCTTGCCTGCATGTTTCTGGTCCGCTAAGATGTAATATACTGTGGCCTCAGCCTTAAAGGAATAGTTCACTCAAAAATTAACTACCGTATATACTCGGCTTTAAAGTTAGCCTGAAAACCTAACCTCAACTTATACTCGGGTCAAGTCCTAATTTAGATCCAAATTCTGCAATTGTGGATAGTAACCAGTAGGTGGCACTGTGTTAACCTGCATAGAAAGTTACAGGAGCTGATCTGCCTTTACACTTCCTGCTTCCTGTAGTCGGGTTGCTGGACTCACTCAGCATTGTCACTACTCATCTGGATGCTGTAAATCTGATGGGTCTTCTCAGTTTGGGGCAAAAAACAGCTGCTAGTACAGTGCAAATGACAGCTTGAAACTACAACTCTCAGGTGAGATGTTTAACTATTGGGATCAGAGAGTCCTTTACTATATGGGGTCAGAGTGCCCTTTACTATATGGGGGTAAGAGTGCCCTTTACTATATGGGGGTAAGAGTGCCCTTTACTATATGGGGTCAGAGGGCCCTTTACTATATGGGGGTCAGAGAGCCCTTTACAATATGGGGTTCAGGAGAATTGTAAATGACGGTAAGCTTAATTAAAAGTTCATTGAACCTTGCTGCTCCACATGTTTAGAAACTGAAACTCCCAGCAACAAAGCATTGTGGGAGTTGTAGTTTCCAAGCATCTGGAGTGCCAAGGAATTGGGGGTTACTGGTACTGGATTTGGCTATTACTGTATGGGATTCATGTATGGGAATTCTGCTGTCCATTTAAAGGCTTCAATCAATAGTTCACTTTTCCAGATAAGGTTGAAAAAAAATGTCTATAACAATGATCCTTGTCTTGGATGGCGTTCTGTATGTTGGGACTTTGCCTCTTCAAGTCAGACCACCTTCTTTGCAGCTAAAACATGGTCTGCACAATTCAAATTGGGGGTGCCAGTGGGCATTGCAGCACAGCCCTTCTTATAAAGCCATAAAGCGTTACCACTTAATACTATGCAACGCATGATATATGAATGTGAGGCTCTATAGCAGATCCTACATATATAGTAGAATAAAACAGGGAAAAAATAGTTGAACCCTCAAAATCCCATTTCGGTAACCCTCGAATATGGAAATCAGTTACGGTAACCCTTCAATCTGGAAGTCAATTTTGGTAACCCTCGAATATATAATGCATGAGGAAAGTTTGTTTGTGAATAAGTTTTGGTTACATTTACACTAAAACACTTTTCCTATTTATGCCTTAAAGGGTAAGTCCAGCCCTCAAATTAAAACTTATATACAGGAAAATCACCCCCAAACCCTAAGCCAGTGATGGAGAACCTTTTAGAGACTGAGTGCCCAAACTGCAATCCAAAACCCACCTATTTGTTGCATAGTGCCAATATGATCATTTACCCTGAATACTGAAAAAACTACTCAAACAGATAACAGCACGATGTAGCACAAGATACGTCGGGTGTTATGCTTGTATCTGGATAACAAAGTGATGTTTTAAACCAATTAATATTGAACAGCATCATGTATTGAGACCAGTGGGGCACGCTCCTTTCAATTGAGTTTGGTGTATTTAAAATTTTGGTGCAGGACCTGGGGCTGCTGCACCTGTGTCATGTGGAATACCAGATAGAGACAACAGTACAATAAACTGAGTGACTTGGGATTTTTCACTTCATTAGTAGAGATGGCCGAGTTCGGTCCATTTTCGAACTTTCGATCTTCTAAAAAAGTTCGAAAACAGACCCATTAAAGTCAATGGCGGGTAAAAATGTTTTAGAGTGTAAACTTACCTTACAGGCCTCTGGGACCTTGGAGATGGTCTGGGGAACACGTCCGTGCGCGGGGACCAGCAAAAAAAACGGACGTAGTGCACATGTAGCCGCAAGGGCCCTTCCAAGGGCCACAAAGGCACTTATAAGTGCCCGGGAGGGGGGTTCCAGTTCAAGCTGTGGGACCCCTTAAGCCCCAAAGGGCCCTTGTCAGGGTCACAATGGTTCTTGTAAGGACCAGGGAGGGGGTCCCAGTTTCGAGCTGGGGGACCCCCGAACGTGACTGAATGTGACAATGACTGAATGCTAATCCCCTAGATGCCTCTTCTGAGCATGCTCAGGCTCAGTACAGGCCCAGTACAGGTCACTAAATTTTTCAGTTTCCATGAAGCATCCAAAAGCATAGCAGGCATACAGTAATGAATTCATAGGACAAACTATGATATATCAACATATTTTAAAGAGGCCATGCTTTCTAAGATGTTATTATGAGGTGGAGTTGTCCTAGATTTTTTTTGCCATTGACTTGACCAGACTATGGGTCTGGTTTCAGATTTTTTTAAACATTTTTGAAATTCCAAACTTAATAGTATTGGACATCTCTAGTGGAGGTTATGATGTTGCTTAGAGAATGGCCTGTGTCAGTCAATCACTGAGCAGTTGCAGTGAGGCAGCAGAAGGCAGCCAATGGAAAGAAGGTTGGAAAGTATATTTAGGATCGGATTTTACAAATTTTAACCTAGTGAAGTCTAGGTGGCATATTTATAAGTAATCGTTATTTTCGCCATTTCGCTATCGCAGGACATTGCAATGCCAAAGTGCGCACACGGCATGCTGTCATGCGTATGCGTATTGGCACAACCATGTCAACTGCATGGTTGCGCCGACACGGGGCGGAGCTTAAGATGACATGTGCCAGGAGGAGGAAACCAGAAAATTTCTAGCAGAAAATGTGCCGTAGGCTCTGGGGGGGAAAAAAAAAAAGCAAATATGAATAAATATGTCCCTTAGACCCCCATTTGACTATTGGTAAATAAAAAAAATTGGAACCTTAAAAAAAAAAGCAATCTCAAAAAAGCGAGAATTTAAAAAAAAAAATAAAGCGAAATCTCCGATCATATTATAGTAAATGCTGGAAAATAATCTAACCCTCCCGGGTACTTAGTATTCAGAGACACTCCACAATATACTGGCACCTTCCATGGACCCATTGGCAGGCTAAATAAATGGCCACTTATGCATTTTCACCACCTCAAATTTGGTGAATTTGAATAGCTGATCTTAATGCAATTTTTTATAATTTTTTTTTATAAATATGATAGATCGGTTACGGTAACGGCATGGGGATTACATGCTATATACTCATTTGTTGTTTTTTATTTGGTGTGTTGTGTGGGTGTGTGTGTGTGTGTGTGTGTGTGTGTGTGTGTGTGGTGTGTGTGTGTGTGTGTGTGGGTGTGTGTTTTTGTGTGTGTGTGTGTGTGTGTGTGTGTGTGTGTTGTGTGTGTGTGTGTGTGTGTTTGTGTGTGTGTGTGTGTGTGTGTTGTGTAATGTGTGTGTGTGTGTGTGTGTGTGTGTGTGTGTGGAAGGGGGGGTGAACATGCCCTTTAACTGTATACATAGAACTTTATGAGAAAAAGGGCCATTTGAGTGTTCAGTGTACCATGGATTTGGTTTATAACTTTTCCAAGCCACACAAACAAAGGCATATTAGGGCATGTCTACTGGCCCCTCTAGGTTGTTTTAAAAAAATCCTTACCTTACATCTCTGCTCCTTATGGATGTCCTCCTAGATTACTTATTGATATCTATTGGAGCTGGAGAGACCAAGCTGCTTAACTCTTTATTCCTGTGCACCCAAAGTTATTATCTTTTTCTGCAATAATCCACATTGGGTTTCAAATATTTCTTTTTTATGATTTAGGTTAGAGGTCTGCACTCTAAGGCAGTAATCATTAGTTCATAGACATACTGGATGCTATGCCATTGACCTTTCCCTTATTTGCTTTCCCAATAAGTTTGGAACTTTCTGGGTCACTATTTTAAGTTTCTCACAGGAACACAAGTTTCCTGGAACACATTTCCTCTTACAATTTCCTATCACAATATTCTACATAGTAACATAGTAATTAAGGTTGAATAAAGACATACGTCCATTAAGTCCAACCTATTCACCCTCTTTTTTTTTTTTTTAACCCTACCTAACAATTGATCCAGAGGAAGGCAAAAAAAAACAGCAAAAAAGGGGGAAAACGGCAATCGGAAAGTATCCTTGGATCAACCAGATCTATATGTATTATACCAGTAATTCTCAATATTTTTGTTTTAGAAACTTTCCAGGCCTTTTTTAAAGCTATTCAATGAACTTGCCATTACCACTTCTGCTGGAAGACAGTTCCACAGTTTCACCGTTCTCACTGTAAAGAAACCTTTCCTAACCTGAAGATGAAACTTCTTTTCTTCCAACCTTAAAGGATGTCCACGAGTCCTCTGATAAGGACTCGTGCACCGCATATTCCAAATGAGGCCTTACCAGTGCCTTGTAAAGAGGGAGAATAATATTTTTCTCTCTTGAATCTATTCCCCTCTTTATACAAGACAATATCTTGCTAGCTCTAGCCGTTGCTACCTGGCATTGTTTGCTATAGCTAAGTCTGTTATCTACCAGAACCCCCAAATCTTTTTCCATTAAAGATGCACTTAATACAGAGTTATTTATGGTGTAGGTGGCACAGGGATTATTAAATCCCAAATGCATCACCTTTATTTATTTATCAACATTGAATCTCATCTGCCATTCTGCTGCCCATTTTGATAATCTATCTAGGTCTGCATGCAGCACTTGCACATCATTGGAAGTTTCCAAAGTTCTGCATAGTTTAGTGTCATCAGCAAACACTGAAACCTTGCTCTCAATGCCCCCTTCTAAGTCATTTATAAACAGATTAAACAGAAGCGGCCCCAGTACAGAACCCTGAGGCACTCCGCTTAGAACTTTAGCCCACATAGATGTAGCTCCATTAACCACCACTCTCTGTTTGTGATCCAATAACCAGTTCTCTATCCATGAACAAATGTTTTCTTCAAGGCCAAAAGTCCTCAGTTTATACATTAGTCGCCTATGTGGCATAGTATCAAAAGCTTTCGCAAAATCCAAGTATACCACATCCACTGCTGTGCCTAAATCTAACTTCTTACTCGCTTCTTCATAAAAACCAATTAAATTTGTCTGGCATGATCTATTTCTCATAAATCCATGCTGACTACTACTAATAAAATGATCTCTGGAGACAAAGTCAAGGATATGATCCCATAACAAAGTTTCCAGCACCTTCCCTACCACTGATGTTAGGCTTACAGGTCTATAGTTTCCAGGCTGTGAATGACTACCTTTTTTGAATATTGGTATTACATTGGCTTTTTTCCAATCCAGCGGCACATCCCCAGACCAAAGCGAATCTGAAAAGATGAGAAACAGTGGTCTAGATGGAACTGAACTAAGCTCTTTTAAAACCCGAGGATGCATTCCATCTGGTCCTGGGGCTTTATTGATATTAACTTTGTCTACTTGTTTCCGTACCATATCCTCTGTTAGCCAATGTGAATACTCTTCATTTCTTCCCTGCCTATTGCTATAATCCCTACCGTAAGGACAAGGATTCTCAACAGTAAAAACCGATGTAAAAAAAATGGTTTAGCAGATTAGCCTTTTCGGCATCCTCTGCAACCACCTCAGCTCCATTACCCGCATTTTCAGTCCTCATCTTTTTACCATTTATATACTTAAACATTTTGGGGTTGGACTTTGTTTGGCAATCCGTATTTCATTTTCTATTTTAGCTAGTTTAATTGCTTTCTTTATTACAGCTTTTGTATTCCATGTAAGCCAGTTCTGTTCCCTCTGTTTTCAAAATTTTAAAAGCCTTTTTCCCATTTCCCTTTTTACCTGAGCATTAAAGGACAACTAAAGCCACAGAACAACACTAAACCAGAAGTCAGAACACCTTGATATAAAACCAGTAATCTGTGTCTTACCTCTCATTTTCATACAGGTGCTGGGAAATTTACCTAAATAACATATGGTTTGTGCTTTATTTCTCAGCATTCTAGTATCAGACAGTTTGGTCAACGACCATTATATTCTGCACATGCTCAGTCCTTTGCTATGGCACAAACTTGTTACAGTTGGTCACACCCATTAATAATCTCTAGCCAATCCTTTTACAGGACAGATAAAGCAAGGAAGCATGTGACTGAGGTCAGGAGGTGTGGTCTGACACTGCACATATATACATATACTTCATCCAGTTCTTAACAGGCTTTGATTTAGTTTAACAGAGTTTACTAAAGTAGCATTTTATAGTTTATTGGTGTTTTTAGGGGGTTGTTTTCAGATTCTGGAGTATAAAAAATTGGGTTTAGTTCTCCTTTAAGCCATGCAGGAGTGGACCTAATTTTTTTTACACTTGTTACCTAAAGGTACAGATTTAGAAATGTAATAGTTTAATATCCCTTTATAAGTGGCCCAAATCTGCTCTGTATTTTTACCTAGAAACAATTCCCCCCAGTCTATGAGCAGGAGTGATTCCTTTAACAGCATAAAATTAGCTTTCCTAAAGTTAAAAGTTTTTGTTAACCCAGTGCACTTTAGTTTTTTGCAACCTATATTAAATGACACTATATCATGGTCACTATTCCCTAAGCTTCCCATTACCTTCATCTTCAAAATGAGCTCAGGGTTATTAGATATTACCAGATGCAACAACGCATTCTGTCCAGTAGTAACTTCTACCATCTGTGAAAGAAAATGCTTATATAGGAAATTTAAGAATTTTATACCTTTTGAGGTGCTGGCAGTTCCCTTACTCCAATCTATGTCAGGGTAGTTAAAATCCCCCATAACCAAAACATGCCCCATACCAGCAGCCTTCGCCAACTGCATATGGAGATTCATTTTCACCTCCTCCCCAGCATTTGGCGGCTTATAACACACTCCATCAATTCATTTACCTACCTTCTTGCTTCCTGTACACAGTTCCACCCATATTGTTTCTGCCGTATCGTTTACTCCCCCATCTATTCCATCTTTTAAATTTGGCTTCAATTCCTGTTTTAACATACATACATACATACATACTCCTCCTCCTTTCTTATTAACTCTGTCATGTCTAAATAAGGAGTATCCTCCAATATTTACTGTCCAGTCGTGTGAATCATTAAGCCATGATTCTGCTATACCAATCACATCATACCTTTCCTTTAAAGCTATTATTTCAAGTTCCCCGGTTTTTCCAGCCAAACTTCTTGCATTTGTAAACATACATTTTAGATTATCAATTGATTTACTTCCATACATGGTCTTACATGCCTCCTTATCCTTTATGCCTCCTGTCTCGCCTCCTGGAGAAGTTTGGCATGCGTACTGCAGCCCTTCTCCCCCTCCCTCCCCCTCCCGTTTTGCGATCCCTCCCCCTACCATAGAAACCCTTGGCCATGTATTAGTATTTCTTCCCCCAGCCCCAACCGCTAAAAAACATTTTTAAGAAAGTCCCCCGAACTCTACTTATCTTCCCTCTCTCCCCCGGCATTCTTAGAAGCCGGCAGCTGCGTCTGTGATTGGCTGCCTCTCAGCCAATCACGGACGCAGCTGCCGGTCCCGCCCCCTGCTTGCAGTGTCTTGCAAGCAGAAGGCCGGGCAGTGCGTCGGAGGAGAGAGGGAAGGTAAGTAAAGATCGGAGCACTTTCTTAAAATTATTTTATAGCGGTTGGGGCTGGGGGAAGGAATACTATCATATCTGGAAAATCTTTTATAAGGGTGGACATGCCCTTTAACTAGAGATAAAAGCAAGGCAGAAGCAAAGACAGCTACTCAAACGTATCTTCCACAAAGGACTGTGAAGCGACACTGAAAAGGAAATTTAGTTCAAATGAACTGCATTGCATTTACATTCATTGTTATATTCTGTTTTATTTTGAGATGGTTTTGGTTTTGGTTTTTGGTTTTCAAGGTTTTGTTTAGCGTTTAACACTGTGGATATACAAAGCTTACTCACTGCTACAAAATGGCAGGTTATACTTGAAATCTACAACTCCTTCCATTCTCTGGCTGCAGAGGGCAAAGCTGGGAGCTGAATGGAAAAAATAGTGAGGGAGATGTCACAATCACGTGATTCATGTAGATTTATATGGGGAAATGTATATATATAATCTGTATATTTGTATATGATTCCCCAATTTCTTATGTTTTGATCTGTATTATTGTTTGTGATTGTCCAGTCTTAAATGTATTATTGTCTGTCTGGACAAGATATTTTGTTTATTTGGTAAATGTAAAAGTTAGTTAGGATGAAAGGACATCCTATGGTCCCAGCTGTCAGGTGCTAAACTGACCCCGGACTTAGCAATCAGCAGGGGTTAATAACAAGGACTCTACGTTTTGCCAGTTTATTGTATTCTATTGTATTCTGTTATATTCCTACCTGTACGTGGTAGCGAATTAACGGTCATTATTATTAGTTTTATTGTACAGTTGTGCATGCTGGGTAGGTTGGTGTACTGTTTAAACACACCTTGTGGCAGTTACTGATGGTTCATGGTAAATATATATAAGTGACAGGCAACTCTCTTGGCGGCAGATTACCCTATCTACCTTCCTTATAATGGAGTCCCCTACCACTACCACCTGCCTTGCATTTCTGATCCTTCTTTCCTCCTCCCTTGTATCAGAGATGACACGTTAATTCCGAGGTCTCCTCCTCCACTTCATTACCTAAGGCGGCAAAACTGTTGGGATGGGCAATCTGGGAAGAAGCCATCCTACCCTTCTGTCCCCCATTTCCCCTAGAAACACTAACAAAACTACCTTCCCTGTCCCACTTCCACCCATCTCTATACTGGCCCCAGCCAGTGCCTGCTGACCCCCCAGTTTTGCCAATTCCTGCAATGCTGCCTCCACCACAACTTCCAATCGGGCAACCCACTCACACCTGACACAGACATAGGTTCCCTGGAACGTCTTCTCCAGGTTCCTATACATGTGGCAGGATGCACATTGCACGGTACCGACAAAACTGTCCCTTTTAATACACAACACCAGCACAGTGACGCACAAACCTTGTTTACTTGCCCTTCTTGTTTCAATGTCCTTTTTTTTTCTATGTTCTTGAGATCAAGGTCCTTAAGAGAAAGGGACACGTTCCACTCCACTTCCAGTTCAAATTTAATCCTGAATTTTCCATAAACTCAAACTTATATATATTTAACTGTGATGTTTCCATTTTATGTAATGTAAAGCAACATTTCTATTATTTACCTCTCACTTCTTATTTTGTTTTAATTTGACTTTCTCTGTTATAAGTCTGTCTTTACGGAAACAATTTGCTGAACCTCTGTGAATCAGTACTGCTATGACCTGAGGCAGTGTCGGACTGGCACACAGGGTTACAGGGGAATCCCCCGGTGGGCTCACAGTCGATTAACCAAAGAAAACAGAGAAAACTGCTAACATTTAAATGCAAAACCAAAGGGACAGTGAGAAATGCATTTTAATAAATAATAGGAATCAGTAGGAGTAAGATAGATATGTAAATAAGTGATAATAGAAATATGAAATGTTAAGTGGGCCCTTAAACATGTCCTGGTGGGCCCCTGGTATCAGATTTCAACAGTCCAGTCCGACACTGACGTGAGGTTGAATGCAGGCTTCTCGAAATCTTCTTGAAATTAGTCCAATTCTTCTTGAAATTCATTTTATTGTAAAAATGTATTTAACAAATCATTGTTTATTTAAATCATTATCTTTAAAGAAACATAGAAAAGATAACCAATGCACATTCCTGGGCCATATGGCTCAGTGGTTAGCGCTGATGCCTTGCAGCACTGAGGTCCTGAGTTTGAATCCAGCCTTGGACACATCTGCAAGGAGTTTGTATGTTCTCCCCGTGCTTTCCTCCGGGCACTCCGGTTTCCCCCACATTCATAAAAGACATACTGATAGGTTGCATGTGCCAAATAAATGTGCTTAGATTGTAAGCTCTTCAAGCAGGGCCTGATGTGAATGTTTACATGTAATTGTAAACCACTATGGAAGATGTTGGCGCTATATAAATCCACAATAATAATAATAATAATAATAAGTTATCTGTAAACTTGCATACATTATAAACAAAGGGGTTTTAGTATACATTACTGTGATCACATGAATGAAAAGCCTTCCAACCACATCAAGGTAACCCTGGTTTGCTAATCATAATTACTGTTAAGAAACTTCAAAAGGCACTCCGCACTCCCGCTTACAAGAGAACACCAGGTAACCTGTTAATCGGTTAAAAGCTACACTTTATTTGCAACATCTTAAAAAAGTAACAGACGCCAAGACACCTAACACGTTTCCCCACTCTTAATCATATTATAGGTGGTCCTATAATAGGCTCAGATTACTCATTTGTTTATTTGTATTTTCATAATTACTGTTTGTTGTATAAATAAGGTTTATTCAGCTGCAGTGAGCCCCTCAGCTAAAATTGTACTTTCTATAAATCTATATTTGTACCTCATATTTCAGCCACATTCGTTAATTTGCTTAAGATTCTTATTTTTATCTATCAAGCTATGAATGGGTGACAATGTTGTCGTGGGGCCCTATACTATGTACTGCCAAAGTCACTTGTCTTTTGAATCTGCTAATGTGCTCACAGTTACGCAGGCAAAAATAATACAGTATCTAGTTTTGATCAGGGGGTGGGGTGTGCAGTCAATCTTCAGAGAAAGATTCCCATTTACTAGGTAAGCCCAAGGTTGAGGATCTAAATTGCTAGATACTTTCTTTGGGAATGAGTGGCTGACTGTTATCAATATTATCAATATCGTTGTCCATTAAAACAATGATGCAATTGGACGTTAGTCAGCAATTAAACATTTTCCGTCTCCACATCAGAGCATTCTTCACTGCACTGCACTGCGTATATGATGTCGCTTGGCAGCAATTGGTACATCCAAAAGACCCAATACCGAAACACAAGATAAGCGACATCATATACGCAGTGCAGTGCAGCGAGGAATGCTCTGATTTGTATGTGGGGGAGACCAAACAGCAACTGCATCAACATATGGCCCAGCACAGAAGAGCCAATTCCTCGGGTCAGGACTCAGCTGTGTACCTGCATCTTAAGGATAAAGGACATACCTTTGAAGATTGTAATGTTAACATATTGGCAAAGGAACGTGACTGGTTCAAGAGAGGTGTCAAGGAGGCCATTTATGTGAAAATAAAGAAACCAAGCCTAAATAGAGGTTGGGGGTTCGACACCAACTGTCTGCCATGTAAAATGCTGTTTTGACACCTTACCCTGGGTGTTCCTATAACACCTCTTAGCCACTATCCAATCACTCCCTTAACACCTAGCTGTGATATGCTAATTGGGATTTTCCAGGGTACATAATTGCCACAGATTCTTGTACAAGTCATTCTGAATTGAGAAAGGCAGTCGGATGACTAGCGAAACGTCTTCAAGAATTAAACTTCAAGTCCAGTTGATCTAATTGAATACAACAGATATACCATGACCCGGATGAATGAGAACCTTCACAAGCATATCCAGCTGTTTAGCTTCACATTATTATCAGTATCTAGTTACCAGCATAAAATAAGGTAATAGAGACAAGACAAGAATGTATATCTCTATTTCACGTGATATTTATTGTAAATGCTGCAGAATTGTCTTTTATTTCCACTCCGGAAAGTCTAGGGTCTTTAACAGTCTAACCAAAAAAGCTGTGAGAAAAAGTTATGTCCCCAAAACTGCTTCTAGTCTTCCCGTAAAAAACAAGTGAGTAGGATGTTCATCCTGGTTAGCAGCACAAAGCTTGATTTCCGGCTAAACGCATCTCAGCAGTGTTACAATTAAATATTGTGTAAATATAGTTTCATTTTTTTTAATGTGATGAAAATGAAAAAAACAAAAACAAATAATGTTCCATATGTGGAAAGCATCAAGTCCATTTCCAGTTGATCTCTGCAGAGGTTTCTGTCTACATTCAGTGACTATTGCAGTTAGTACCTGTAGCCCCAGCAATACAATGCTGTGGTGGGCTGTTTATGTTCCACTGATACAAAGAGCAGTGAGTCATTTGTGCAGAATGGTTTAATATAAATTGAAATGATTCGTAATATAGAGAGGACTGTGGTGTGTCATGTTGGCCCTGGAGGGACCATGGTTTAAAAAACAGCTAAATGTTTTTATGGGAAGGTCCCTCTTTTTCATACACGTTAATCACACATGAGATGGACATAAAGATATGCCACCTTTGTGGTTGTTCTCAGGAAGTGATATGTCAGTGTTAAAGACCAATTAAATTAGTAACATCTTGTGGTCTCTCAAATGAATCTTTGACTTCTCGTCCAGACAAAGCTTTCTCGGAGCAAGTGGGTAGACGGCATAAAACTCACAAATAGTTCAGTACATTTGCCTCCTGGCTAAATTAATGATTCTAACTATACATTATAGATGTATCTTCCTATTATAAACAGATAAATCAACGTTTAACTAGAGTTTAATTGGTCAAAACGCATAACAGATGAATTTTGTCTATAATCTACAAAGATTTTTGTCCTACAATGGTCAACAGCAGTTTATGTTTATAAAGGGCTTTCCCTTAACTGGTCACTAAACTCTAAAATATGACTTTAATCTCGCACTGTACCTTACAAGACGTGATATTAGTAAATGATAGCACAATGCTGACAGCCTTTCTCTTCCACTGACTTGGCTTAGATTTGCGGAGAAAAACCAGGGCTGGATTTACCATTAGGCACAGTAGGTATGTGCAAGGGGCACATGATAAAATATTGGTACTTCACAAAAGCATCTGTATTTTATATTGCGTTATTTCACAACAACATTGCAGTTAATTTGATACATAATGTACTACACTAAAGTAATTAGCCATGCTTATTGGCTAATGATGACATTCAGCAGTTGGCTGTTGCAGGCATGTGACAGGCCTGACAGCATGGTCAGAAACTGGATGTAGGGGTGGTTTTACCATAGGGGCAAACAGGGCAAGAACCCCAAACCACTAAGGGAACCCCTGAAAGGCTTCCCCCACAAAGAAGACTCAAAGAGAGAGTCTGGAGTCAGCGTGGAACCTCAGAGTGCTTTGAATAAACTAAGAGTTCTTGGGGTTGAAGACCATATTTGTACATTATGCAGGTCAGACTCTGGCAATGTGTACTGAGTTGATAAACAATGGGTAGAGCTTAACAAAGCGAAACATTAGACACGTTGACATTAAAAATTAGAAAGGGTTCATCTTGTTTTGCTTCCTAAGTTCAACTAGAATAAACAAATCTGTTCAGGATAAATAACCACAGCACCGTCCTGATAGGAAATTATCTTATGGGTCAATATTAAAGGAGAATTATACTTTATTTCTTTTTTGATTTACAATAATTTAAATAGAAGTACCAGGAAATTCTTCCCCCCCAATTTTCATTCTTTCCAAAGTGGCCTCCCCTTAAAGCGCGCTCTATAATTTCTGTTTTTGGGGTTTTGCAACCATTATAGAAGCTTGTGGTTTTATATGGTTACGGAACTTATCAGGGCTTCCAATAAAAAAGGGGAGTAACACAGCTTGCGTTTATTGCATCTCCCTGTAAGTATCGTTTCTTGGCTAAGCATTATAAAACAATGTTCAGATAGTAAAATATTTGTAACAATTTGAAAATAGATTAGGTACTGCAGTACTCATTGCGAATTATCTTATTAAAAAGACTTTGGGGGTTATTCAATAAAAGTTCTTATCGTTTAAAATGGTGCTAATTTTTGCCAACAATCAATGTTACTTTCAAATGTTACATAAGTTCTGATTGGTTGGCAAAATTAGCACCATTTTAAACGATAAGAACTTTTATTGAATCTCCATGTTAGCTATGCACAAGAGGTATTTCAGTTTTAATATCCACAGGTTTAACATTTTGGTTGGAGGTTTTCCAATAGCAGTGTATCTTATGTATCAACAGTATTTTTCTCTCTGCTACTTCCTTCTTCCGAATAGGAATGGACAAGAACTTGAACTCAAGCCCGAGTTCAAGATGAACTTTCCGAGTTCGGACAAACTTGAACTATTCAAACTAGTTCATTTTTCGGACTCGCAGCTGTATTTTCGATAATTATTGAATTTACGGCCGTATACTAACCCTAGAATGTACCATTCGTTTTCGCTAACCCTCGAAAGTACCGTTCGCTAAGCCAGGAAGGATCATCCGTTCGTTCGATAATCCTCGAATGTACCATTTGCGATTGTTCGCTCCTTCGATAATCATCAAATGTACCGTTCACTAATACAGGAAGGATTGTTCGTTCGTTTTCGCAAGCCTTCGAATGTACCGTTCACTAACCCTAGTAATATAATAACCATATAATAACCTAGTAATATAATAACTATATAATCTAGTCATTTAATATAATAATCATATAATATGTAATAACCATATAATAACCATATAATAACCTAGTCATATAATAACCATATAATAACCTAGTCATAAAATAACCATATAATAACCTAGTCATATAATAACCATATACTAACCTAGTAATATAATAACCATATAATAACCCAGTAATATAATAACCATATAAAAACCATAGATCGAGCCGAACTAACCCTCGAATGTACCGTTCGATAACCCAGGAAGGATCGTTCGTCCGATAATCCTCAAATGCACCGTTCGCTAATGCAGGAAGGATCGTTCATTTGTTCAATAATCATTGAATTTACCATTCGCTAATACAGGAAGGATAGTTCATTCAATAATCATCGAATGTACCATTCGTGATTGTTCGTTCGTTCAATAATCATCGAATGTACCGTTGAATGTAGCTTGTGCAAAACCCGATTTGCCTGCCTGACTTCAGGAAGTGTTTTAACAAGTTTTGGTGACAGTGACATGTTCCCCAGACCATTTGCCATTTACAGTAAGTTACCACTGTTAGTTGAGCTGTAAATCACTCAGACTTTTCGAACTATCACTCTCCCATAGACTTGAAAGGTGTCCAAATTCGAACTTTTGAACTTCCTCTGAAGTCGAAAATGGACCGAACTTTATATAGTTTAGCCATCTCTACTTCCGAACACCAAGGTTATTGGCCTACAAAAGCACCAGAGATGCCTAAAAGTTTTGAGTAGAACTTGGTTTACAATTGAAATTTAGAATTTCACAGAACTATCAAGAACGATTTGATTGCCTTGTAGTCACATGCCAGAAATCACCAGTCCCAACCCCTTGACAATATAAATCTCTGTCCTAGGTAGAGATGGGATCCAGGTTCGACATGGAACCCCTCGGTTTTGAAATCTGAATGATCCGTCCAAATTTGGACGGATCATCCGGATTTCGGGACTTCGGAGCCCATTTTCTATAATTATCGAACATTGGAGGATTATCGGAAATAGCCTAGAACGTTCGATAATCTTCGAAAATACGACCAGAAACTCGAATGTGGTCTCTGATCGTATTTTCAAGGATTATCGAACATTCGAGGCTATTGTGTAAACAGCCTCGAACATTCGATAATAATCAAAAATTAGTTCCGTTTTGGGATTTTCCCAAAATCCGGGAATCCGAAAATGGAAATAAACTGGTGAGTGTCAGCCATCTCCTACAGTTGCTGCTCCTGGATTTCTGTCGCCATACTCTTATCCCTACATTTGCTGCTCCTGGATTCCTGTTGCCATACTATAATCTCTACAGTTGCTGATCCTGGATTCCTGTTGCCATACTCTCATCTCCTACAGTTGCTGCTCCTGGATTCCTGTTGCCATCCTACTCCATCATATCCACAGCCCAGTCCTGGTTTCCTGTTGCTTTCCTAATCCATCATATCTATAACCTTCTCCTGGTCTCTTGTTGCAGTGTCACCCACCATATCCTCCCGCTGCTCCTGGTCTCCTGTTGCAGAGGGGATCATCTCTCTAACCAGTGACTATTTCGTGTTGGTTATCCTACTGAGTTTTGGGATACCTGTCACTCTTACCAGCGTGTACCTAAACTCAGAAATGTAATTGCTGACACTTTCACCACCAAGTCTCTGCCCACTGAATGTGACATTCTTACTGGTGTAGTATCTTACTTTGCATGGGTGTTCTTAAGTTACCGGACCCCAATTGCAACTAATATATTCAGCACCTAATTACCGTATATACTCGGAAAGTTGATCCGAGTATAAGTCGAGGTACCTATTCAACTAAAGCCTCAAAACTACAGAATCAGAAGGCAATCTATTTAACAATAGGTACCATCCTTCTGATTAAAGATTGTTTTCAGGCATTAGTTGCCCTTTAATGTAACAGTAATCCCTAATTCGTTGGCACTCCAGATGTTTGGAAATTACAACTCCCAGCATGCTTTAGTTGTTGGGAGTTGTAGTTTACAAACATTTGCAGTGGAACTGCACATACTGAACCAACTATCCTGTCCCTGACCCAAATTCCCCCCTTACTCTCCCTCCCTGCACCCTTCTTCTCATGCAGCCTTCTCCCATGCAGCCTTACCTTCTCATGCATCCTTCTCCTATGCAGCCTTACCACTTTTTCCAGGTTCTGTGGCAGGTGAGTCTGTGCCAAATACCAGGAATCAGAGACCAGCTGCCATCCCTAACTTGAAAAGAGGAATCCGACTGCTGCATGCCCTGACCGGCGCATCCACTGACGTCACTACTCGGCGCCGGGAGTAGTGACGTCAGTGGATGCGGAAGCTGGATTCCTCCTTTCAGGTTAGAGACTGACCTGAGTATAAGTCGAGGTTCGGATTACAGCCTGAAAACCTTGACTTATACTCGAGTATATATGGTAAATGCACTACTAATCAATCGTATATTTAAGTATTGCCCTCATTCTGACAGAGGAAGACCGTTCCTCCCTCCATACAGTCAATCAAGGCTGTGACTGTTGACATCGAAGCCAATGATTGACTGTTTTTTCCTTGTTGCCTCCTCTGCACATGGTCAATTCCTAAAAGCTCATTGAGCAGGGGGAGGACTGGGAGGCAGCAACCTTTGCCAGAAAGCGAGAGAATGATTACAATACTTTCATTGAATATCTGATTAGAAATGCATGGAATACAAAACAGTTAAGTTTTCCTTAAATAATACAATTAAAACCAGCAGTATTTTTAGGACTAATTAGTTTCATTAATAAAGTTAACTCAAAAGTCTTTTTCAGGGGTAACCAGGCCTTTTAGGGCAAAATCCAAGATTCATTCTTATTAAGCAAACAATAGGTTCGTTCCTTATGTCTTGTGGAAAAAGTTCAGAGTCAGAATAATTTACAACCAAAAGTATTAACCAAAAGCACATCACTTTTGGAAACAAAGGGCCCGATTTACCTGCAGCCGCAACACAGGCTCCTGAAGATAAAGTCGCTCTAACCGATTCAATATCAGTTAGCGCGACTTTAACCCCTTCATTGCACTGACTTTATAAGTTTTGCAAAAGAAACCAGCCCAGCCTGCGTACCGAATCCAATATTGAGTTTGTAAGACTTTTAAAAGACTCACAGTCAGAAAAGGCCTTTCGGGATTTACTCCCAGCCACAATATTGAATTCTAGCAGGGAAATTAGCGGCTCTGTGTATATCTCCCTGAAAGGCTTTATCTTTATTTTGTTTGGTATAATAGAGTTTGCTGACTTGTTAGCTAGGGGGAATAGCTATGAATGCATGGATTTGCTTTTTCTTGAATTTAAATTTGTTTTATATTTTAGCCAATGGTACACGCACCTAATGCCATTTTCCAGGTTCCTATTCAATTTGTACAAAGTTAATTTTCATTTAGTCATTAAATTAAATCTTATTAATTATGAAATACATTTCATGTAGAAACTTTGCTTACTTTTGCTTAATTTCGCAAAATTAAATTTAGTTCTATGTCTTTAATTAGCACTAAAGAACGCCCTGGCAGCCTGGCTCACCAGCATTTGGGAAAGGCAGTTTCTGCTGCAAGAAGCTTTTCTTAAACTGTATGTACATGGAGGTTTTTTTTGTTTTTTTTTAATACAATATTTCAAATGTGAATTTCAGTTTAAAGAGTATGGCTATGTCTTTTCTAGATGATGCCAAGAGTGAATGCTTCTTAGTTTTCTTTGCCAATTCTTTCCATTCTTGTGCTCAAACCTGTCTTTAACTGGGGGATATAGAGTAAAGGAAAGCTCTTATCTAAATTCACAGAAATACCTAACAACCTTTTATTGATTAGCCTATTCATGATATTTGGCTTTGGTATACAGTAGTATTAAGCAGATTGCCATTCATCTTACAGTGTATGTATACTGAAAAAATGACTTTGCGTCATCAGTAATAGTTGGGATGAATTATGGTTTCCACTAATGGGCAATTTAAAAAAACAAAATTTCCAGTGTACATACCCTATAAAGGAATTGTACACTGAAAAAATTACTTTGGCCCCATTTTAATCTATAAATAAATACGTGTAACCAGCACTTACTCATTGCCCCCAATGATTTAACAAAACTTACCTAATAGAGGTGCCTCGGTAATGGTAGCGGCTATGTGATGACATCATGGCGCACTCACGCCTATCAGCATGATAATGTCATCACACAACCGCATTGTACTACTGAGAAATGCCGCCCCTGCGCTGCCTCTGCAAGGACCTGCCAATGAATTCCGGCCTCCAGCTGCTCCACTGCACATGGGTAGGTAATAGCTGCATAGCCCTATTAGGCTATTACCTACCACATGTGCAGGGTAATCCACTCATTATAATAGTGCTGAAAGTGGCAGCATTTGGTATTATTATATTATGCCTATCCAGTAGTGCACATTACCAAATACCACCACTGCATACACTAATATAATGAGTGGATTGTCCTACCCCAGTATATGATGAAATTGTCAGTTTGCTGCCATTATGTGATGAAATTCCCATGGCTACCAGTTTGTGATGAAATTCCCATGGCTACCAGTATGTGATGAAATCCCCATGGCTACCAGTATGTAATGAAATGCCCAAGGCTACCAGTATATGATAAATTCCCATGGCTACCAGTATGTGATGAAATTCCCATGGCTACCAGTATGTAATGATAATTCCATGGCTACCAGTATGTAATGAAATCCCCATTGTGTTTGCTACCAGTATGTGATGAAATTTCCATGGCTACCAGTATGTGGTGAAATTTCCATGGCTACCAGTATGTTATGAAAATCCCATGGCTACCAGTTTGTAATGAATTTCCCATGGTATTGGCTACCAGTGTGTGATGAAATTCCCATGGCTACCAGTATATGATAAAATTGCCAGTTTGCTGCCAGTATTTAACTTAAATCCCATTGCTACCAGTATGTAATGAAATTCCCATGGCTACCAGTACATGATGACATTGCCAGATTGCTGCCAGTTTGTAATGAAAACCCCATGGCTGTAAGTATATAACAAAATTGCCTGTTTTCTACCAGTATATAATGAAATTGCCAGTGTGCTACCAGTATGTAATGAAAATGCCAGTTTACTACCAGTATATATTGAAACTGTCAGTTTGCTACCAGTATACACTGACATTGCCATTTTGCTACCAGTATATAATGTAAATGACAGTTTGCTTGCAGTATATACTGAAGTTCCAGTTTGCTACCAGTATATAATGAAAAATTGCCAGTTTGCCACCAGTATAATGGAATACTGTGCCCCTGTGTCACATTTATGTGTGTATCTCTGTCTACACCTTGTCTCTGTCCTTTTTATCTGTCTTTCTATTTAAAATTTTCTGGCTGTGTATCAATCTCTGGGCTACCAAATGCAGCCACTGCCTTGCACATGGGGTTGGTAATAGCCTAACCCACTATATGATAAAATTGCCAGTTTTCTGCTATTATGTGATGAAATTCCCATGGCTACCAGTATAAAATGAAATGCCCATGGCTACCAGTATATGATGAAATTGCCAGTTTGCAACCAGTATGTGATGAAATTCCCATGGCTACCAGTGTGTGATGACATTCCCATCCTGCAAGATCCTGTCTGTCATTTTTCAAAGATCAGGAAACAAGTCCCAAACGTTCTCCCTATACACAGCATACACACAGCATAGGGGGAGAACGTTTGGGACTGCATTTTCCCCATGTTCACAGCCATGGGAAATTTTTGGTCTTTCCCGAACAACTGTGAGTCCGACGGGAACATTTGGCATCCCTGTCAGGAAAGACGCTACACATACTGCCAATAAAGCCCCGATACTGTCGGATCCGACAGTATCAGGGCTTTATCATTACTGTATGTATTTAGCTTTAGCTCTGAAGGTGTTTGTTGAAGAATAACAAGGGGCTTAATTATAAAAAGTGTAAAATATTTATATGCAGTAGGTAACTGGCATTGTGAAGTAAACCTCCTGAACTCCTGAAGGCAGGAATGAATGACAGGTGGAAGGGAAAGATGGTGCATAACCTTTACCCTCACCTTTGTCTTAATTGTTAACCCCCCCAAACCTACTGCCTCAAATCATCTTATTCCTTATAAAAAGCACATTTGTTTAATGGCAAACTCTGTTTGTAACAAATTCGTCACGATTACTACTTAATCAGTAAAGATCAATAAAGATAAGTCCTTGAGATACAGTCTAAAATATGATCACGTAACAAACTTTCCAGAATCTTCCCCACCACTGATGTTAAACATACAGGTCTATAAGTTACCAGGCTATGAATGACGACCCTTTCTGAATATTGGCATTACTATAGCTTTTTGTCCAATCCAGAGACACATCTCTGGTCAAATCTAAGAAGACAATGGCCTAGCTGTCTGAGGAATTGTGGATGTATTTCCTCAAGTATTAATATTAACTTTGTCTAATTAAAGGGCAAATCTCCCTGAAAATCTAAAATCTATACATAGGTTAAGCATCCCCCACAAAAGCCCAACTTATCTAGTTGAAATGTGTTCATGAAAGCTGCCATTCATTCCAATGTTTTCCACCCCCTGTAGATTAAATGTTAAAGATAAAGGGATTTTAATGTTAAAGATAAAGGGAACAATGTTGTAATAAATATTGGACACATCTCTCTCAATCACAAATTTATTTCAATGTTTTAACACTGTACAGAAGTGACTTCATCAAGACATCACAATTAAAAACACATCCACTGTATATCCTATCATGCCACTATAGGCCACACCTACAGAATGACATATATGTATACCCCGACACCAGCATAAAAACATAATTCCCTATTGCACAAGTTGCAAAAGTTCATCATATAAGTATATACACATATCGTAAATACGATCGGAAACTATTTTCGAGTATTATCTTACGTTCAAGGCTATTTTTGAGAATTTTCGAAAATAGCTTGAACGTTCGATAAAAGTCGAAAACTCACTATGAAATCCCGATTTTAAGTCCCTTTTTTGGATTTTTGGATCTTCGGGATTTTCCCGAGATTCGATAACCCGAAAACGGAACGAAAACCGTCAGATTTGACCATTTCTAATTAGCACCACTATGCTTTGAATTGTAAAAAAACAAAATGCATAGCCTGTAGTCAGCCTATCAAACTATATAAGAAACTATATTTGATATTTTGCTTCTCCAAAGCTCCCCTTCCAACTTAGATAGCTGCACAATGGTCAATAAAGAAGTGCTGACCAAAGTGCACCACCAAGTGCCATCTATTTTGGGGGGATTTCAGATTGAACTCCACTCAAGATCATGCTGCAGCCAATGGGAATGCCAGCTGTATCTCTTGCAGTTCTGCTTTTTCCTGGTTATGTTGCTATGAGGATCTCCTGCTATTCAGAACTTTTCCACTGGTTGTCGCTGTTTCTTTGTTCCGTCTGCTATCTCATGAACTTCCAATTTTCACCAGTAGTAGGCCGTTTTAGTTTATGGACTGTTATGTTCTGCCTCTCAAGTGGTGAGGCTTTCAGAAGGTAGTGCCCAGGCTCCAAGGAACTGACAACATAATGTCATTAACTTCATTTTATTAAAACAGTACAGGCAAACTAAATGGCCTTACTGTGACACTTCATTAAACTATAGAGACAGTCTAAAACGTATAGAGTAAAACTAAAACAAGACTGCCACTGGAACAGCACAGCTCCCTCTACTGTATATTCCATTGTGCTATGTTAAGCAGTTGAATATACTACATGGACAATTTTCATTCATCACATCATATCAGTCTTCAGCTATTTAAAGGGCATGTCCACCCCTTTTGAAAACTTTTGATATGCGGTAGGGCATGCTCCCCCAGCCCCATCCGCATTAATATTATTGTTAGAAAGTCCCCCGATCCTTACTTACCTTCCCTCTTTCCTCCGCTGCACTGTTCAGGCCCTCTTCTTGCATAGAATTGCAAGCAGGGGGCGGGACCGGCAGCCGCGTCCTTGATTGGCTGAGAGGCAGCCAATCACGGTCGCGGCTGCTGGTGGTTCTTACCTTTAAAATGGGGATGAAATGACAAGTGTGGTATCCTGATGACAACCCAGATCAAGTTAATCAGCTTATAATGATGTGAACACAATTTAAGTTTTTAAGAAACCCTGGAGTGCACCTTTCTTATTTATTTATATACCAGCAACCCCACGAATCTTTTTAAGAATCGGTCAACGCTAATTAACTACATGGATCTCATCTTACCTACAGACGTCCGCTAAACACAGCGAAGGCAGCAACATGGATGATCTTACCACGGCTGATTTCTTAATAGTGGAAACGGATCAAGAGTTTTATTTCATGCAGAAGGATATACAAAGAATTCTATTTACAAACTACATGGAGATCAACATGTGTGAAATTTTTTTCCAGCTTCAGATATTGAAAAAGGAGGAGACGGATTTGCATGTTCCTGTCTGACTACCATGGTGAAATTCCTAGGGGTTTCAGGGTACATAATGTTCCAACTATAGGTCGCATTGACAAGGATTTTTTTTTTTAGAAACATTTTTTTATTGAAGAAAAATATAACAATACTTAACAGCTCCTAGTCGTATTTTAGTATGTAAGTTACAATGGGGATCGGTTATACATCAATTATTAAAGGGTATGTCCAGCAAAAATGTAAGTATGTTTCTAACTGATTTACTGAAGAACAGAAGGTAAATACCCGCGGACCCGCTCCAGCGCCGAAATCCCCGACGCCTCCGACGAGGCAAGGACAGGTACGGTGGATATTTGGTAAAGTCCCATGGTGGATACAACAAAGACCCAACAAAAATGTAGAAAGTTCCCATGTACCATAGATAGTTCGGATGATTCAGCACAGTCAGTGTCAAGAACTAAAGGAACCAGCTGATAAAGGTAAAAGGACTACCAAGGATGGCAATATGGATTCTTTAGGGGCTACTACAAGGTTTGCGATAAAATGAAAGTGCAAGTTTACAAGAAGAAGGGGGTACATAAAGAAAAACACATCTCTCCAAACCACCCAGAGAGACATAATCTCCAATTTAAGTAAACACCCCCTAGCTGAATTGGAAAACAAGGTCTAGGTAGGGGCTTGAAATTTATACCTTCTACCAGATGAGATAGATTTATATAAACTCCAGAGACTTATACAATTCAAAGACCATTTCAAAGCTGATACCCAAGAGTCTAGATGGTTTTGCCTTAAAAGTACCTATGAACCCTCCAACCCTCCAACCCTACCTGCTATATTGGTATTTTGGGAATATAGTTAAAACTGACCTTGAACGTAAAACCTCTAAAGTGGAGTAGAAAATTCATAAAAACAGTGAATTAAATGTAACAGTGGGTGAACTAAGGCCTAAATAAACTCTCAACATGGACACTAACTTGATTACAGCGCCCACAGATAAGGGGGGGGGGATAGTCCTTGCAGACTTGTAGTATAATCAATCAAAACTTCAAGCTCAGTAATCCAACTTGAGGATATATTAACCACTTGTGGGGGATCCAACCAATGGGTTCAAAACCCCATATGAACTAACAGACTGGACAGCGCTACAGATGGGCAGGATTTATGCAAACAGGTCTCTGATTTGTGGCATAACGAAGAAGCAAGGGTGGCACTCCAAAACGTAACTTTATTAACTATAGACCAAACAACATCTCACAACGTTTCGGGGGATACGTGCCCCCTTCCTCACCTGAGGAAGGGGGCACGTATCCCCCGAAACGTTGTGAGATGTTGTTTGGTCTATAGTTAATAAAGTTACGGTTTGGAGTGCCACCCTTGCTTCTTCGTTATTCTCGTATGATTTATCCATTAAGGGTTGGATTGTTTAGAGGAGTGAGCACCCACACTTGGTACGAGTGCAGAGGATTATTTCTATTACTCTGATTTGTGAGCACCTAAAAGTCCCTATAGATTACACTGTACCAGCTGCTGTCCCACAGACCCATACAGCCATCTAGAGCATCATTGTTCAAACCGGTAGCAGTGTATTTGGAAACTTTTTTACAGTCTCTGGTGTTGGGTATGGGATCATACATATGTGAGAGCCAAGAATTATTGTAGATTTTTCAGTACTTTGACGGTCCTCTTGGAAAAAATATTCTTATGACTGGTTTGTACACCATAATACCACAAGAGAAGGGAATAAAAATTTGTGGTGAAGCCTTACATTGGAGCGGACACAAAAATCCACCTGTTGGTTTTCTTAAGGACTTTTACTCATTTTAAGTAAAAATAACTTCTGCTTTGGCTCCACCTTTTATCAACAGCTCCTCTGTAAGCCAATTTAGCCATGGAATATTTTGAGGAGACCCATATCTACCCCAATTACCACAACAAATTACCCATTTTTATGCATTATATAGATGATCTGTTCATCTTATGGGAGGGGGTAATTGAGGAATGCCATGAATTTGTAACCAACCTGAATGGACTTGATGCCGCTTTTAAGTTCACCATGATGTGGGATGACAACACCATCAACTTTCTAGATTTAAGGATTATAAGGTTGGCACGAAGTTTAGTTCGACATTTCTATGTTTTTTAAGCTTTCAGACCGTAACACTATAGTCAATGTTAGTAGTTTCCACCCAGAATCACAAAAATAAGAGGTTTATATTCACAATTCTTATAGGTAATATGGAACAATACTGACCTCCGCAAAACTAAAGTACAAATGAAACAGATGTTTAACAAGTTCTGTGACAGAAACTATGAACAAAAGGTGATACAAACCCAGTGGGATAGGGCTATGGAAATAAGTGAGTAACATTGGTGCAGGTTTCCAGGCAGTAACTCAGATGGCACAAGTTGATAGACATAATGATAGAATCCCCATGCCCAAACGATACACGCCCTGCAGTCATGTACTAAGGGAAGTATCAGAACGCATTGGAAACTAATGACCAATTAAGCTGGGTTGCCATTTAAGAAATCCTCACCTCTATTTCTGTACAGACTGTATATTTTAGTTGAATCTAAAATTAGAGATACACCTATGGAGGGCAGTGGGTGGCTTAAAGAAACTAAAACTGGGTGTTATAAGTGTCTGGACTGACTGGCCTGTAGATACATGATAATGGGACAAGATTTTCCCCACCCACACACTGGCAAGAGAATAAAAATACGGGGGTGGCAATCTTGTATTACCAAGATTACCAAGATTACCCATGCCATATACTACATCACTTGTCCATGGTTGTTTTATATACTATACTATATACCACAAGGGTACAACCAGAACCGAATGGAGTGATAGCAACTTGAAAAGGGATAAAAAATAAAGGTTTGGGGAACAATCTGTGGCCAGTCATTTCCTTGAGGCAGGACAAACGATGGCCACCATGACAGAGATTGTATTGACAAGGCATAGGCACTACTCCAATGCTTGGTGCACTGGATTAGAAGGCTAAACACAATGCCCCCTGAAGGCCTGAACAAGCAATTGGCATTGTCTTGTTTTTTTATATGACACTCTCAGGGAAATTTCCCCTGAATTGGAGGTATATGCACTATGGGATGTAGGTGCAGTTATCATCAGCCCTATGGTTTGGAAATGTCTCAGTACTTTATAAGCCATAGAGAGGAGAACTACAGGTATAATCTTCACAGATATAGTCGGGCACACCAGTCTTGATACAAACTGCTTTATTCAAGTAACGTTTCGGAACCGAATGGTTCCTTCCTCAGAGGAAGGAACCAGTTCGGTTCCGAAACGTTACTTTAATAAGCAGTTTGTATCAAGACTGGTGTGCCCGGCTATATCTTGAAGATTATACTTGTACTGCTGGCTGCAGTGTGGAGCACCAGCATCGTTGATTGCTGATTGCCTGTGTCTGGTTAGGTGTGCAGGATCCTACCCCATTGCTGAGGTGGCGCAAGAAAAGCTTTAAAACAGATAATGGATATTTATGTATACTATTTTACTGTACAAAAATGCAACTACTACTGTCCCAAAACCAGGATACAATTGTGGGATGTGGGATGTAGAATCTCCACTAGTATTAAAGTCCTGCATAGATCAAATGATATGTATCCTTTTTATTATCATTATTTGTATATAACCCTGGTTTTAACATCACGTAATGTGTAATAATGGTACATTAGATTAGATTATACTTTATTAAAGAAGAATTATGGTGCATATAAAGTTTTTTTAAAAACCGTAAAAATGAAAAGTAGGGAGGTAAGATTGGTACTTTCTACTGCTTCTGCAAGTCTTCCTGGGTGCTTCAGCACTATCTTAAATACAGGAAGGCTCAGGGCGCTAAACTGGCTGATAAAATCTATGAGCTGTAGCTCCTCAAAAAAGCAATATTGGGAGGTAGGAATTATCAATCCTAACTCCCTGTCCCAGGCACTTTTCATTTTTATAAAGTAAAGTTTTATAGTATACTTGTCCTTTAATATGTAGCACTTTATCATAGTTCAATAGGAGTCCTTGGCAGACCTTACATGCATTGTGTTTTCCAAAATAAATTCTTTGATTAACTTCTCTTTAATATGGTACAAGGGAAATAACTGATCTGTAATCCTGATCTCATCAGTAGAATCACCTTCCCCATCACAGTGCCTGGATCTAAAAGCAAAGTGATCTGTTGGAGCTGTAAAGGTGACACATGATAGAAGCTGTTATCTGTGGTTACAATGTTTATCCCTCTAGCTGTGCAAATACCAGTCACTAAGAAAAACATGAATTCCCCACATCTGTAGAATTGTTTCTTGTGCGCTGTACATATTATTGTATGTAAATCAAGCAGCTTTGTCAGTATCGCAGCTTTACCAGGGAAAGCACACGCAAGCCGATAGCACTGTGAAAAAATGGTGCAAAAACAAAATGAATAATTTAAGCTTATATCATTTATTGAACGAATACAAATAAATACTGTACTTTTCCCCAAATTTCCTGCGTGTGCGGGTTCTGTAGTTATGTATTTGTTTATTTCTGAATGGAGAACATTGGGCTAAAACCTAAAGTATAGCACAGAAATTGTTGACTAATAAGGCTTATCAGTTGTCACAATGAATGATCAAAATGACAGTGTATTACATTTAAGATGAAGCATAACAAAAGTGATGTCATGTAAAGCCTTTATTGGCTAACTAAGGTGAAAACCATAGCAAGGTTTTAGAACTTATACATGGAGTTGCACCGAGAGTTTCTATTGTTCTCCAGGACTCTCCCTATTCTCATGTAACAAAGCCATAGCAGCTCACAGTACATTCCAGTTTCATCTTAACCCTTTACATAACTATAACACCAACTATTTGGTGCAAATATTAAGGGAAGCACAGTGGTTCATTGGTTAACAATAATGCACTGCAGCACTGAAATCCTGGGTTCAAATGATACCGTGACCGTAATTGGTGTGGCCACTATGTTTACTCCCAGAATTACATAGGTAGATTGTATGTTCTTTGGGACAGGGTTTGGTGTGAAAATACACACACATACAAATGTCATAGTTACATAGTATTATAGGTTGAATAAAGACACAAGTCCACTCAGCTGGAAAGGGGGGGAATCTCTCCTGACAAAAACTATCAGGGTTATTCAATAAAAGTTCTTATCGGTTAAAATGGTGCTAATTTTGCCCCAACCAATCAGATCTTATTTAACATTAGAAAGCCAACATCTGATTGGTTGGGGCAAAATTAGCACCATTTTAAACGATAAGAACTTTTATTGAATAACCCTGCTTATGTATTAATACCAGTAATTTTAAATATTTTTACATTGTAAAGGGTAACGGTGGTCCAAAAATTACTTTAGGTAAATTGACTGGAATTGATTTGCTGAGTATTTTTGCAAGTTACTTTAACTATTTTATTTAACATAGTTTTGAGAATATTTACATTTTTATGTGTGATATGGTAACAGCATCACCAGATGCCCTGCACTTCCTGCTTCCTGCTCTGAAATCATGTGACAGTCCCTTTGAAATTAAAGTTAAGTTTACACACCACACCTTACACACTCCCCGCTGTGGACTGTAACTCGATCTCTTCCTCGTTTCTTCTGCTTTATCCTGCACTGAGCATGTGCCAACCGCAGATTAGACAGAGGAACTAGTATTTGTGACTGCAGATTCGGAGCCTCCCACCCCCTAACTTTCTGATCAGTGATTTCTTCATATCTTGGGCTGTGCAGCATATAGAGAGGTGGTTGATGACTCATTTTAAAGGTAGGAACCTTCCGTGTTGGTTATTTCAGTTCCATGGAAGATGAGAGCCCAAATGGATGAAATTTCAGAGCCTTTAACTTGAAGATAAATCCCAGAGATAAGTGTTGCTTATACTGGCTTAATATGTTTAACACCCTCCATTAATCTAATTACCAAAGGATTAAATGGCATGTCCATCCCTTTTTTAAAACTTTGATATATTGTAGGGCTTCCTCCCCCAGCTATTTATAATTATTAATAATGCGGTTGGGGCTGATAATTGGCCCGTGTGTAGGTGCTTTATCGACTGAAACAGTTGTTCGTTCGGAGATTTGCCAAGTCGGTCGTTCACCTATCCCCGAACGAACGTCCGTTTTGGCCGATAAGCGCCTACACATGGGCCGATTATCGGCCGAAACGTTTGTTCGTACACATCGTCCCCTGATCTTTACTTACCTTCCCTCTTTCCTCTGACGCACTGTCCCGGCCCTCAGCTTGCATGAAACTGCAAGCAGGGGGCCGGACCGGTAGCCGCGTCCATGATTGGCCAATCACGGACGTGGCTGCCGGTAGTTCAGAATACCAGAGGAGATAGGTAAGTAGAGTTCGGTAGAGTTTCTGGAAATAATAATAATGCTATTGGGGCTGGGGGAGGAAGCCCTACAATATATGAAAAGGATTTTACACTAGGAGGAGGGAGAGGAAAACAGCTGGGAAAGGGAGGGTGGGAGGGCTGCAGTGCTCATGACAAAATTCTCCCGGAGGAGAGACAGGAGGCAGAGTCCTATATGGAGTGGACAGTTTTTGGGACTTTGGAGGGACATTATAGGAGAACCATTTGGAGCTGGGATGTAAGGTAAAGATTTTTATGCACTACAGAGTGGGGCCAGTGTGGGTGAAATTATAGTTTTGGGGGGGGACATGCCCTTTAAAGGCTTGTACACACATGCGATCGCGGGTCCCAACCTGCAACGCCCGTTTGTACGAACTAACATTTTGCGCGATTATCGGCCCATTTGTAGGCACTTTATGGTCCGAAACGGGCGTTCATTCAGAGATCCGCCAAGTTGGTCGTTCACCTATCCCTGAACCAACAACTATTTCGGCCAATCAGCGCCTACACATGGGCCGATTATGGGCCGAAACATTCGGCTGTACACATGGTGCGTCGCGGGTTGGGACCCGTGATCGCACGTGTGTATGAGCCTTTAGAGTCCAACACTGAGAAGAGCAGAAATTGGTGAAACCTTACTTTAAAGGGTTTGAAAAGTTAAATTTCTATGCAATACAACTTGGAGAAACTAGATTCTGGACAGAGAATGCTCTATTACTGACCTCACATGTGTGCACCACGTCACTACCAGTTTCCACCCACTACCAGAAATCCACCCACATTCCAGATGTTTAGACAAGACCTACAAAACAGGGAGTGGCTGAGACCGGCTGTACTGCACTGGACACAGAAAAGCAGGGAAACAGCCTGCATGAGCAGGAATGAAAGTACAGTGGCGGAGGAGACCTTTTTATAAGCTGGAGAAGTCCTGGTTAATTGTGAACAGGGAGTTAACTGACAGTTGCCTACTGCCATGGAGGCATAGGAAAAGCAGATTCCTTCCCTGTCTCCTCTTTTTATGGCACAGACAGGGTTGATATTTATAAAGCTGTGGTATCGCTTTTTAGCACTACCGCGGGTTAGTTAATTTATGATTATACATTTACGACCAAATATTCGTTAATTAACGGATGTTCGATCGTAGAGTACTGTGCAGTAGTAATCTACCACAATGGTATTCTATGGGGATCGTAAATCTACGATTTCGTTATCGTAGATTTACGATCGGTATAACGATCGTAATTTTACAATACTGATTGTTAAAGTTGCGGTATCGATAAAAGGCTATACCATGGATTTATAAATATGGCCCTTAGCCCCCAAAACCAATTAATGTATGTAAAGGTCATCCGAGCTGATTAGTAGCAGTTACTGCCCCCTACTTTCCTGATTCTCCTGACAGACCACAAAACTCTTCCTGGTAGCAGGCTCACAGTCAGATTTCCAATAAAACTGGGAGCCCCGCCGCGACTAGCGGATGGGGCGTCTGACCGCGGGGGGAGGGCGCACCTTTCTCCCAGAAGCCGTCCGTGTCCTCCCCCTGTGGGTCTTCATAGGCGAGCAAGTCTCGCGAGGCGGGTCGCGGCAATGACGTAATCACGTCGCGCCGCGTGCATATAAGGCGGAGCCACGAGGTCGCCGGCGCCATTTTCCCCAGCGCCGGTGACCGGATAGCAGCTCATCTGAGCACGGGAACAAAGCGGGGTGTTAATAAATCAATATTAACAAAATCGGATATGGAGCAGGACCTGTTAGAGCAGGTGAGGGACAGGATTAGGAGGGAGGGGGCGGGCTGGCTGCAGGCTGTAATGCCACTGGGGGAGCAGCCCCAAAGGGCCCAGGGATCTGGGCCTATGCCTGCAGGGCATCCGGCCGGGGGCCCTAGCAGTAGACCAGCACGCCAAGCACGTGCCCCCAATCGGCTAAGCCCCAGCCCTCCCTGTCCAGCCAGTAAGAAGAAAAGGGGGAAGGCCCCGGCCAAAGGGGCAGGTAAGAAAGTGGGTGCACAGAGGAGGGGAATAGTGGGGGCCCTTAGCTCCATTTTCAGGTCCAGGGCCCAGGAAGAGGAATCCTCTTCCTCATCTGCACAGGAAGGGGGTGCTGGGGAGGGATCTCCCCAGGGCCTTGGGCCGGCCCAGGAGCAGATGGTCGAACAAGAGGCATGGGTAGGTCAGCCATTGGGGCAGGTGGCGAGGGTACTCCTCACCCAGGGGCAGGGCAGAACACCCAAGCAGGCCCCGGCAGGGAAAAAGGGGGCAGAGCGGAACCCCAAGGGAGAACAAGGGGGCGCCCAGCAGAGGCAGCAGGGTCAGCGGAGGTTAGACCCAGAGACGCTCTGAGTGAGAGGGAAGAGGTGAGGGGTGGGAGGCCCAGGAGCATCAGGTCAGCAAGGGGGTCTTTATCGCCTAGACGCAGAGCCGATGAGAGCGAAGGGGACGAGGGAGAGAGGCAGAGCAGGAGGGGTGCGAGAAGTGGCAGTAAGGAAGGGGGAAGAAGCCGCAGGAGGTCGAGATACTCATCCTCGGACTCAGGGGCCAGCCAAGCGACACGTCATTCCCGTAAAAGGCACAGGCGGAGGTCAGGACACAGGAGGTCAAGGAGCCAGTCCAGAGCTCATGACAGGAGGCACAAGGGACGTCACAGTTCTAGAAAGAGCAAGCAGACGTCATCCTCCACAAGAAGCTCATCATACGGCTCCAGATCGCGCTCTGGCTCAAGGCGCCACAGTAGGGCTTCTATCAGGGGAAGCAGGCCCTCTCTCTCAGAACGGCTGACCGACGAAACCGGGTGAGAGGCGACGTTCGGGGCACAGCAAGCAGCCGGTGAGTTCTCGTGCGCAGGAGCTTGGGGGTCAATGGGGGAAAAAGGGGAGCTGGTGCAGGCCATCAAGGCGTTGATGGGCAAAATAGAGGCAATGCCTCAAGGCTCTGCAGGGAGTTTTCAGAAGGGTATTCGAGCATGTATATTGTCATCAAAGGTTACACTGCGCCAATTACAGTCTTTGCTGGGTTCGCTGAACTTCGCTTGCCGAATCCTTCCCATGGGAAGGGTATTCTGCAGGAGGCTTTCACTAGCCACGTGCGGCGCAAAGGCGCCCCATCTCACATCAGGCTTACCAGCGAGCTCAAAAAAGACTTAAGGGTATGGGAATTCTTTCTTGATTCATACAACGGGATGTCTCTTATCCAGTCCCCGGAGCAGTCCAGCGAAGAGCTTAGCTCTATACGGACGCGTCGGGTCTTTTGGGCTTGGGGCAATTTGGTAAGTCATGGTGCGCTGGTGGCTGGCCCGAGGAATGGAAGGTTTCAGATCGTTGTCGGAATTTAACCCTTTTAGAACTTTCCCAAGTAGGGCAGTGGAACTGTGGGGGGACAGGATGTAATAAGGCCATCTGTTTTTGGACGGACAACGCGAGTGTGGTCTGCGTGATTAACAGGCAGTCTTCCTCATCTCCTCCAGTCTTAGCTCTTATGCGGCACTTAGTTTTGCGGTGCTTGCAACTCAAAATCTGGTTCAGGGCTAGGCAGTACCCGGGATTGATAACACGATGCTGACTCTCTCTCTCGCTTCAGTGGGACGAATTCTGCAGGTTGGCTCCGGAGGCAGAGGTGGAGGGGACTCCATGCCCGACTCTATGGGGAGTGGTGGACAGCAACTGATGGCCATGGTGCAAGCATCGGTGGCCCCCTCGACATGGCACAATCACGGTAAGGGTGGAAGGAGTGGGTGGCTATCGCAGGGAATAGAAATATTCAGGAGGTAATAGGTGTCAGAATTCAAGTAATGCTAGAATACCTTTCGAGTCTTAGGGACTCCCAGTGCTCTGGTCTGGTGGCACAGCGTAGGTTGCAGGGTATATCCTTTTTCTTTCGCCTATTGGGTTGGCAGGACATAATCAAAGAATTCCTAGTCCAGTCTATTCTTAGGGGATGGAAGAAGGAGCAAAAGCCTAAAGAGGCCAGGCGCCTATATCATTTAGAGTTTGTCAGGCTTTTAGGTAGTCTTCCTTACGTTTGTTCATCAGCATACGAAATATCTCTGTTTCAGGCCAGCTTCTTTAGCTTTCTTGGTGCCATGCGGGTTGGTGAGTTGGTTCCCCCTGGGCAAACAAAGCTGGAGGTCTCAATCTGAAGGTTTGTGTGATGGTTGATAAGATTCGGGTTAAGTTAAAGAGGTCAAAAACAGATGTCTTCGGGGCTGGGGCCTGGTTTTCTATTCGCCCGTTACAAGGGGAATTATGCCCAGTATCAGCAATCCAGCAGTTTGCTGCGATTCGCTCCCTTTGGTTTCATTTTTATCCCATGCTGGGGGGGCCCCTCTCACACGTTATCAATTTGGTTCGGTTATGAAGTCATCTTTGAGCCGTATCGGCTTGAACCCGAAGGAATTCGGCACTCACTCCTTTAGGATAGGAGCGGCTACTGAGGCTTATGCACTAGGTTTCTCCGAGCAGGAAGTTAAACGGCTAGGGCGATGGAGATCTGACTGTGTGGCTCGCTACATCAGGCCTGAGCTGGCTATTGATTAACCTTTTTCTTTCAGGAACAAAGAGAGCTGCTGTTTGGTTGATTGGGCATTCGTACCTCTTCTGGGCAGCGAGGAGAGCGGAAATTCGGCCAGGAGGAAAGAATCTGGGTTTCAGCACGGCTTCGCTGGAATGGAGAGGCATTCGAGGGCTGCTTTGGAATCAAGTACTACCAGAAGCAGTGGATATCAGCAGGAGGAACCAATCTCCAACGGTAGTGGTCATCCATGCCGCGGGAAACGACCTCTGCAGAGCCAGGCTGTCTGACCTAATGACGCTGATGAAGGCCGATATTGCCCGGATAAAAAACTTTTTTACCGAGGCGGTCATTGTTTGGTCTGAGATCGTTCCCCGGGTGGTATGGCAGGGTGCAAGGGACCCAGCAGCCATTGAGAGGGCAAGGAGGGTTGTTAACACACGAATCTCCAGGTTCGTGCGATCCTTGGGAGGAGTAGTGGTAAGACACAGACAGTTGGAGGATGACAATAGGTCACTAATGAGGCCGGATGGAACGCATTTGAACGAGATTGGCCTTGACATATTTTTAGTGGGCTTGCAGGATGGCATAGAGCAAGCGTTGTTCCTTTTGGGTGGCGGTAGGAGCACGGTGTAGGAGTACACAGGCTCCTAGTGGCGGGTACACCCTTGCTGGATATGGATGGAGCCGTTACATGCCCTCTGGCTAGACAGAGGTTGGCATTCAAAGCTGAGTTCTATGGCTATGATGGTTAACAACAAGGATGGTTTATGGCGAGCAAGGGTGTACAGTGGTGGAAATATGCCAAAGGGGCATATCTATGCAAATATGCAATTTTATGCAAATTATGCCAAATATGTTAATTTAATAAAATAAGCCGTGGCCGATTGTTCACCCAAAAAGTAGTTGTCTGTGTCTTATTTAAAGTAAAGGGTTAATTGGTTGTGAGGGGGCTAATCTTGTCTTGGCTGTCTGGGTTCTCAATTTCCCCCCCGCGGTCATGCAGGCATGGCTCTAGGACTGCAGGAAAACATAGTGGGGGGGGGGGGGGGCAGAGATACACATGCTCATTCATTGGGTAGTTACAGGTTACATGACAGCTTCCAAAATAGGCTGGACGCACTGTGCATCTTTTTAGTAAGCCAGACTCCAGACATTATGTAAATATTAGAGAACCAGAACCATGCCAACAAGGATAGTAGGATTTGATCTTAAAATTGTGCATGTCCCATTCAATCTGTAACAGTTGGAAGGTATAGAAGAGAAGATAGCAAAAAGAATATATCTATATGGATTTCCAGACATAGTTACTGTTTAGTTTCATATGCACAGCCTGTTTGCTGTGGTTTGAAGGCAAAACAAAAGGCAAGAGAACAGAAACGATATGTTTAGTTTGATTCATCCAGTGCGGTGCTCCAATTGTATCGTACACAAGGTAAAAAGTGACATTTTAAAACCACAAATAAAGTAAAAAAAAAAACAGTAGAGAAAGATGAAAGGGAAATTTAGATTAGTCAGAGAAACTTCCCCGCCTATAAGTGCATAAAAAGAAAGTTCTGTGCATGATGTAGTTTTGTTGTGTTACAGCAGAGCCTGTAAATTAAAATAAAAGAAACAGGCACATTTCATGGTCTAACTGACTAGAAAGGGAAACTGAGCATGAAATGGAAGGGAACGCTGTAGCTGTTTGTGATTGCCAAGAAATGCAGAAGAAGAATGAAGGCAGGAACCGAATTCTGGTTATTTCCACTGCGGTGCAATGGATATTTACAGTTCTCTGCATTGCCTGCCTAGCTATACTTTTCCATAAACTTAATGCTGAAGAACAGAAGGTAAGATTGTCTGTTCTGTGTGCTGTATTTAAATCCCAGTCAGTGAAGGAAGCGCAAATTAGAATGTATTGGTATAAAGGTGAATGTTCCAAATGCCACATGGAGACGTATTGTTTTTTCCAGTAGCTGGCTCTTCATTGTCTCACCAGGATGTGTAGACAATTGTGGGATCAGTTATTCTATGACTAATATACCTAATAGTAAACTTCATAGCAACATGAAGTCAACCTGATAACCTGGTCTAGCAATCAGTACAAAGTAAGGTATAGCTGGTTTATACCTATATCTAAATTTAACACACATGTAAGACAAGGTTATCTGACCCGTAGACCTAAAGCAGCCCACACAATATGTACTCATTTCTGCGATGTGTTTTTGACTAGTGATCACTTCACCGACATTAGATTGGTTGGACAAATAGACTTCAAATATATCTAATGTCTTAAGAGATTGTGGCCAGCATTAGTCCTTTGCTTTACATCTGAAAAGTGTTTTTGTAAAATTTGAAGTTTCCTTTGGAAATCTAATGACGTGTAAATACCTGCACTTATAGGTCATTGGGTCTAAACTTGTTAATTAATCTTGTTAATTAATGTTTATTTTACGATTTCCAGAACAGCCACCACTCCAATATGTGCCCAAAGCTGAAAAACACCATTGACCTGTAAGCTAAGGTTTTCAGATTTCTCACCAAAGTTTGGGGTCTTTTCTTCACTATTATCATAAATAATTTCTATATTTATGTCCAGTTTATAATAAATGACAATGCTGCACTTTTTCAGCAGTAAATATTCCATATAAATTCTATCACCAAAACTAAAAAAGAATACTTCGTACAATTCAGTATGGCCTCGCTATAAAACAGAAATCAACCAGCAACCCCTCGATTCTATACGGAATTGGCCCCGTGGTGTGCACCCCCACCCCTGCCTGCACACACCACCCACGGCACCCGCGGCATGTGTCCAATGTCCTTGCATACCAAAAACCTACTTTTAGTATATATGATATAGTATCAATAGCAGTAATAGATACCTAGACTGTTAATAGCCAACAGTAGGGTCTGATCCTCTCGGACCAGAGGTGCAAATAATAAAAAATAAACTTCAGTGGCTAAAACAGTCCCAGAAATGTAATATTCTAAATCCAGAAGAAATATTTATACAAAACAATTCTAAAAACATATAGATGCAATCCGTATAAGACAGTAGAGCAATACTACACTAATCAGTGCTAATGTGATAGACGTAAAGTGTCCAGTGCTAATAAAATGTCCAGTGTCAACGTAAAAAGTCTGCTACTGATGGCAGTACAAATAAGTCCAATAAGTCCATAAGTGTGGCGGAGAGGGAACGTTAAAATGCAGACTGAAACCCAAGGAGTCTTCAGGAACTTCACAACATGTACGTAACTTTGTGACAATCAGGAGTATCCATTCAGTATATATCTAGCCCCAAGTGATACTGGCAGGAGAGACACCTTTAAAAGGGAGTGAAGAATGGTCAGTGGTGATAGAAACAGGCCGGGCAGTGGTAAGTAAGCTGTGTCCTCTCCACTTATTGGACTTATTTGTACTGCCATCAGTAGCAGATTTTTTACTTTGACACTGGACACTTTATTAGCACTGGACACTACGTCTATCACATTAGCACAGATTACTGCGCTATCGCAGTAGCGTCCGAAACGCGTCAGACCCACTACTCATGTTTCCGATCTGATATGTGCTATGATATGTAGCAATAAAGATTGGCTTTTATTTTATCTGGCCTCACCATTCGATTGTTGACATTGGGAGAAGCGGCATCCTTTTACGTGTTTGTAACTTTAGTATTGTCCTACTGTCTTATACGGATTGCATCTATATGTTTTAGAATTGTTTTGTATAAATATTTCTTCTGGATTCACCATATTACACTTCTGGGACTGTTTTAGCCACTGCTGTTTCTTTTTTAGAATTCAATAGGACATTGTTTTGTTATGATGTTATGAAGACATGTTAGTCCTCACAGATTTGCCTGACAAATGGAAGTTGTACCCTCTGCACGTTGTTATCCTTGCTGCTACTTTGGCACAAATAAATGGTTAAGCACCATTAAATCCCTACAACAGGGCAGTGTGTGTCTTATTTTGCAACTTATTGTACACTATTTGAGACATGGTTGGGCATCCAAGACCTGCAGGTACACTGGCTGGCACATGCAGTGCTAGGAGCGTTGCCAATATTATGATTTCTGTCCTACCACTACAGATCTGTCACCATTGATTTACTCTCACCACCACAGATCTGTCACCATTGATTTTCATCATCACCACAGATCTGTCACCATTGATTTTCATCATCACTACAGATCTGTCACCATTGATTTTCTCTCACCACCACAGATCTGTCACCATTGATTTTCATCATCACTACAGATCTGTCACCATTGATTTTTTTCTCACCACCACAGATCTGTCACCATTGTTTTCTTGCCACCCAGAGGATGGCAGCATGTCTAGAGCTGTAGTGGTCCAATTTATCACTGCTCCAATTTGGGGCCAGGTTGGGAATAACCCCCATAATTCCCTCATGAGGACCCTGTTCATTTAAATTGTAAAATTTGAATTTATACATCATATTGGGGTTGATCAAAGGTATTTTTTTTGTTGAAAATAACCCCCCACTTTCTCTCTTGCCCAGTGATAATATACAATATTGTCGGTTCTAACACTTAGAAGAGCATTTTGACAAAGCACAAAACAGCAGTTAGAAGTGCTCAGCTTGAATTTGCAGTATTCAGAAACCTCATCATTTAATAGAATGGCAATACTACTGAGGATAAAATTGGCACCAAGAGCAGATCTAGCTGGAGTTTGAATTAGACACCTGACAGCTCTGGGTATGGGACCTCCTATAGCAACTTCCTGATAAATCAAATTGGGAATTTCAGTAACCCTCCATTCCTATATAAATGTATTATTATTACTACAAGGCAGAATACGGTGGAGTGATATAGGGAGTAACAGTGGACAACCAATATTAAATAATAATAGTTCTGAATTTTTGAAGGAAAGGTTAATTTACTGAAATTGTGATCATTAAACCAGATTTTTAGAGAAAACCAGCTCTTCCTGACTCTAAGCTCCCAACAAGAGTGACCTCATATGGGCTGTGAGATTTCTATTATTGGCATAAGGACTTTTGTTTATTGGTCTTCTGCCTGGAAGATTTGCAGTAATCAATAATCCCCAAGTAATGACTAAAACAAGTTTTCCTAGTGTGCTATAGACACTCTGCTTCCTGTTGTACAAAATGTGAGTCCTTGAAGTGATTGCAGAGATGAAAATATAACGTGTGACATTATCCTTACTGTGGTTAGAATGATTAATTGATTTCTTTGGAGGATGTGACTATTTTGACCTTGAATTTAAAAATGAATGACTTTTACCAATTGCATTGTTTAACTCAGTTAAACAGTTATACGTTATTACATTCCCCATGATGTTTACACAAAGTATTTGATATACTGTTAGTATACATTTTGTAAATCTCCACTAAAGTTACATTATTTTTACAGATTTTTAAAAATATTCTAGGTCAGTTATAAACAAGCAGTTTAAGATTGCCTGACATAGATACATTTTTTTTCACATTTTCTTGGTAAATACCAATTATAAGATTGCATCTGTAATAATACCATGGTTTTGTCTAGAATGGGTATTATTAACCTGGTGTGGAGTAGGTAAACTTTATTGCTTTCAAGGGCCAGGACCCCCAAAAATGAATTTTGGCAATACTTACCCAGCTTCCTAGCGTTCCTGGAAGAAGATATTCACATTTAAGTCTCTTCTCTTCATGTCCACTTCCTTTAATGGCTTATGATCTCTTCACAAGTTTGCAGTCATGACTGATGGCTAACCCCTGGAAAAGCATATGTAAAAAGAGGTTTCGGAGACAGTGGACAGCCCTTTGTGTTGTGTCTTTATTTTGTCTAATTCATCTTTAAAGACAGTTATTAAATTATTTGTTCAAAACCTACAGTTAAAATTCTTGCACTATTTGCAGAACCACATTTAGAGATTTTTAAAATTGTTTTAAACACATTTCAATAAAACTATTTGAGCTCTGTTTCTAGAAAGTCCTAGGAGAGGTTTCCTATTCCAGAATCCACATCTGGAGATAATTCAAACTATTAATAAAGACCTTCAGTATAGATAACAATCAACAGGCATATACAGTTGCAAGAAAAAGTATGTGAACCCTTTGGAATTATATGAATTTTTGCACAAATTGGTCATAAAATGTGATCTGATCTTCATCTAAGTCTCTACAATAGACAATCACGGTCTGCTTAAACTAATACCACACAAATAATTAAATGTTTCCATGTTTTTATTGAACACAGCATAAAAACATTCACAGTGCAGGTAGAAAAGGTATGTGAACCCAAAGGCTAATGACATCTCCAAGAGCTAATTGGAGTGAGGTGTCAGCCAACTGGAGTCCCATCAATAAGATGAGATTGAAGGTGTTGGTTACAGCTGCCCTGCGCTATAAAAAACACATGCCAGTTTTGGGTTTGCTTTTCCCAAGAAGCATTGCCTGATGTGAATGATGGCTCGCACAAAAGAGCTCTCCGAAGACTTACGATTAAGAATTGTTGACTTGCATAAAGCTGGAAAGGGTTATAAAAGTATCTCCAAAAGCCCTGCTGTTCAGTAGAGATGGCCAGTAGAGATAGTTTTGTCCTGTTTTCGGATTCCTGGATCTCGGGAAAATCCCGAAGATCCGCCGATCCGAAAACCTAAATGTACGGATTAAATTTTGTAATATCAAATGTACGGAGCTATTTTCCATAATTTGCGAAAATATATTCGAACGTTTGAAAATCCTCGAAAATATAACCGGAGACCACTTTCAAGTTTCCGATTGTATTTTCTAAGATTTTCGAATGTTCAAAGCTATTTTATTGAAAATAGCCTTGAAAGCTTGATTTTCGAAAATACGATCGGAAACCCGAAAGTGGTCTCCGGTTGTATTTTCGAGTGATTTTCGAACATTTGATATTTTCTAAAATTATCGAAAATAGCTCCATACATTAGAAAATTTTTGAAAATTTGTTTTTAAGTCCCGAAATCCGGAGGATGCGTCCGGATTCGAGATGGATTTTTTGGATATTTTTAACCGAGGAGTTTCGTCTCGGATACTGGTTTCGTGTCAGACACGGATCCCATCTCTACTGTTCATAAGTCCATGGTAAGACAAATTTTCTTTAAATGGAGAAAGTTCAGCACTGCTGCTACTCTCCCTAGGAGTGGCCATCCTGTAAAGATGACTGCAAGAACACAGTGCAGAATGCTCAATGAGGTGAAGAAGAATCCTTGAGTGTTAGCTAAACTAAAAGTGTCTGGCATCTGCTAAAATCCCTGTTAGCAAATCTACGATATGTAAAACAGTAAACAGGAATGTATTTCATGGGAGGATACCACAGAGGAAGTCGCTGCTGTCCAATAAAACATTCCTGCACGTTTAAAGTTTGCAAAAGAGCACCTGGATGTTCCACAGCAGTACTGGCAAAATATTCTGTGGACAGATGAAACCAAATTTGAGTTGTTTGGAAGAAACACACAACGCTATATGTGGAGAAAAATAGGCACAGCACGCCAACATCAAAACCTCATCCCAAATGGGAAGTATGGTGGTGGTGGGGACATCAAGTTTGTGCGAGACATTTTGCAGGAGAACTTAAGGCCATCTGTGGGACAATGACCCAAAGCATAGAAGTAAATCAACAACAGAATGGCTTAAACAGAAGAAAATACACCTTCTGGAGTGGCCCAGTCAGAGTTCTGACCTTAACTCGATTAAGATGCGGTGGCATGACCTCAAGATAGCGATTTACACCAGACATCCCAAGAATATTGCTGAACTAAAACAATTCTGTAAAGAGTAATGGTCAAGAATTACTCCTGACCATTGTGCAAGTCTGATCTGCAACTACAGGAAATGTTTGTTTGAAGTTATTGCTGCCAAAGGAGGTTCAACCAGTAATTAAATCCAAGGGTTCACATACTTTTACCACCTGCACTGTGAATGTTTACATGGTGTGTTCAATAAAAACATGGAAACATTTAATTATTTGTGTGGTATTATTTTAAGCAGACCGTGATTTGTTGAGATGAAGGTCAGATCACATTATATGACCAATTTGTGCATAAATCCATATAATTCCAAAGGGTTCACATACTTTTTCTTGCAACTGTATTTAGAAAACAATATTTGTGTAAATGCATTTACACATTGAATTATTAATCCTTTCAATTGTTATGGATGTTGCTGCGAATACATTACTCTTTCACAATAATGGGGCGAACAAGAGCCACATTCACCAACTCCTGTCTTCAGTCCAACTCTCCTTCAAATCTTGCCCACACCCAAAAATCCCAACCTCATAATAATAGTAACTTGTCTCCCCAGCATTAGCTGTCCCCTTTTGTCAGTTGCACTGTCCATCAGCAGTCAGTGGCCTCATCCTTCAAGGACATTGTTGACTGCTTTGGGAAGAACACAGAAGAATGAGGAGGACCATCAAGGAAGACAGGTGCCTGCATTTAGATTTTCTGACTTGGAGGTCAGAGGTAAGCCACTAATGCAAGGTTGAGGTTTTCAAGGGTGGGGAAGGTAAGTATGAAATGCTGTAGGTGTTTGGCTTATCCTTTAAGGAGGGACTTGCAGTGGTTGCAGCAGTTAGCTACATTTAGACAATCATGCATGACAGATAGAGCACCAAGAAGAGAGCTTTGGCTAATGCGGCTGTCTTTCTCATTATGCAAATAAGGTGTGGAAAGACTGAGAGCTGCTATATCTTTAGTAAATCAACGTAGCAGGAGGAATGGCAAGCAGCTGTTGCATCCCATTAAATATACTGTACCATCTACCCTGTAATATATAGCAAATACAGATTGATGGTGCACTGTTTACTGTATATATAGGAATTATTTTACACAGGTGTAATTTTAAGGAGTATTAATAACCATAAAAAAGTATACATTAATTTATACAGCCATTTCTAATCTGTATTTTAAGCTGGGTACACACATAAAAGGTATATAGCAGATGGCAGGCAGATTAAAAAAGCTATGTCTTACCTCCCATTCTTCAATTAACGTATTAGGAGCTGGGAGCAAAGATTGTACTTACCTGTGAGTGAACCTATAATTTTATCTGCTTATCCATCATTTTATCTGTGCATAAATAAATGCTTCAGAAATACTGACTTCCTGTTTGCAGGATACTTCAGAACTTACACAATCTTTTGCTCCTCCACCGCGCCCTCTGACAGGTCCTGACGGACTTTGTATGCTATGCGCATGTGCAAGTTGGATGCGCATAGCATACGAAGTTCATCGGGAATTGTCCGAGGATGCGGCAGAGCAGCAAGAGATCGCATAAGTTCCTTATCTTTTTTTATTGACGAACGGGAGGTAAGACACAGCTCCTTTAACTCCTGTTAATAAAACTGAACGGTAAAAAATTAATTTACCAGTGGAGATACCCTTTAAAGAATCTATCACTTACATGTACTAAATGCAACTTGCTAGAGAAGAATCTTACAATGTATATGTGTTCTGGGGAGAAAAACGTTCATATTAGGAGTAAAAAAAATGAACATTACTCCTCCTCTAAAATTTGTGAACAATGCACAATAAAACACATGAAATACACATTTTTAATGTTCTATGAGCTGCAATAGACTTGGCGTGTGGTGACAAGCGACAATATTTATATCACAATGATTATTAAAGGATAAGTGCACTGTAAAATCAAGTTATGTTCATTTGGAAGCTGCAGCTTTAAAAATACCGTTGCCATATTTTTTTTTTACCTGTGTCCCTCCAGAGCCTAGCTTTGTGCCTTGGAATTTGCTGACATCTTGTTACTGGTTTGCTGAATGTTAAGCTCCACCCCTCTGAGATTTCCTCTGCTTTCTCCTGCTTGAGTCCCAAACAGTAATGCCTGTGAGTTCCGTGCACTCTCCTGCTTGAGCCTCAAACAGTAATGCCTGGGAGTTATGTGCACTCTCCTGCTTGAGCCTCAAACAGTAATGCCTGTGAGTTCCGTGTACGTGCGTGTGCATGGAACTCACAAGCATTACTGTTTGGGACTCAAGCAGGAGAAAGCAGAGGAAATCTCAGAGGGGCAGAGCTTAACATTCAGCAAACCAGTAACAAGATGTCAGCAACTTCCAAGGCACAAAGCTAGGCTCTGGAGGGACATAGGTAAAAAAAAATATGGCAACGGTATTTTTAAATCTGCAGCTTCCAAATGAACATAACTTGATTTTACAGTGCACTTATCCTTTAATATAATACATTGGGATAATGTACCCCTTACATACAGGCTATTAAACGAGTATTGTAATGGATGCAATACTTGTTTTACAATTATAATTACCTTCCCTGCTCCTCTCCTTTTCTCACCATTAAAAGATCCCAGGGTGATGGCCTAAATAGATAGGCCCTAATCCCTGAGTACAGTCTGGACCAGCTGTTATACTTACTGTAACTCTCTCTTGCAAGTCCAGTTCCACCTCCATCATCACTCTGCAATCTGGCCATTGGGAAGATGTGCTATTTGCAGTGCTTGTCTTACCATTGGTGTTGTCACCAATAGACTGAGGGGCAGAATTAAACTGAACCAGTGAGAGAAAATGACAGTAAAAGTTTAACAGTTGATATTCAGATCTAGCATTTTTTTTACTTAGTTATATTATGATAACCCAAAAATATGTAAGGACTAACTAACTAACTTTAAAACTTATTTGTTTTACAAAGATGCAGGGAGATTCAATATAAGTTCTTATCGTTTAAAATGGTGCTAATTTTGCCCCAACCAATAAGATTTTAGCTTTCAAATGTTAAATAACATCTGATTGGTTGGGGCAAAATTAGCACAGTTTTAAACGATAAGAACTTTTATTGAATAACCCTGTTGTAAGTTCTTTTAGGACACATTTAGGGGTTATTCTGTGGGGTTTTAGTTAAATGCCATGCAGGCGTTGAAAGTTCTGCATGATGTGGTAGGACCAGCAAGTGGTATAGCACAACCCACAGGATGGATCTTCTAGTGGTGGAGTCATGTTTATGGGGGATCATATCAAGCAGGTAGCTGACTGGATGGACCAGCCTGACTCTCCCACAGAGCAGCAAAGACACTACCACTACTCCTGCCAATGTGCCTATTCCTTCCTCCTATGTTTATGTTAGGAAGACTCTGAAGGTGTAGTATAAAGAGTTCCCTGCAAACTTCTTTCATGTGGCCGGAAGTAAGAAGAGTCACAGATGTTTTTCCAATACTATGTGTGGTGTTAGTGTTCAGGAGAACACTTTCACTGGTGCACAGTCCTTCCAGCCATCTGAGATAAAGACAAAAGAAGTGGTCAGACACCCTCTTGGCTAAAGCCACATAAGTTACAGTGTGGCTAATGTTTCATGTTTAAGGTTTAATGTCAGTCCTGCCTGGCTCAGAAATCTCTAATTGCTCACATTTGTATCTCTGTGAGGCACCCATGGGTAGAGATGGCTGAATTTCCTGAAGTTCAGTTCATTTTTGAAAATAATTTGAAAATAAACCCATTAAAGTAAATAGGGAGAAACAGTTAAAAAAATTGCATTAAATACAAATAAAATAACAATGGTAACTTACTGTAAATGGCTCTGGGACCTGGGAAATGGGGAACATGTCCATATCACCAAAACCTTTTCAAACACTACCTTTCCCAGCGATCGGGCAATTGTCGGGCTTCCACATGCTACATGGCCAAATTCAAGGGTTACCAAACGATACATTTTAAGGTTACTGAAATCGAACACCACATTTTAGGGTTAATGAAAGTGATACATTCGAGGGTTACCAAAATCAAATGCTACATTCAAGGATTACTGATTCGAGAATTCGAGAATTATTGAAAATAAGTCAGTGAGTTCGAAAAACCCAAACTAGTTCGTAGTTCGGGAAGTTCAGAAGACTTTGAGTTCATCTGAACTATTAAAGTTCAGGTTGTACTCGAGTTTGGTCCAAATCTGCATGCTGAACAATAATTTCAAATATAACAATTTAATACGCCACTGCAGTGTACATCCAAAAGGAAAGACAAAGAAAAACGTACCGGTACATACTAGCTGTAGTGGACCTCAAGAAAAAGAGTTAAAGGAATAGTTCACTCAAAAAGTGAACTATTCCTTTAAAGCAGTAATTGAACCCTGGGAGGTAAAGGACCTATTCCTTACCTTCCATTCTTCAATCACTTCACCAGGATTCAGGACCGAAGGTAAGTTTAATTACCTTGCACACGATCCACCGTGGCTCCATTGATAACTGCCAACTGCTTCCTGGTTTAGTTAACTATAGCACACAATAACACGCATGCGCGCTATAGTGCAACTAAACCAGGAAGCAGTTGTCAGTTGTCAATGGAGCCACGGTGGATTGTGCGCAATGTAATTAAACTTACCTTCGGTCCTGGATCCTGGTGAAGTGATTGAAGAACGGAAGGTAATAGGTCCTTTACCTCCCGGGCTTCAATTACTGCTTTAAAGGAATAGTTCACTTTTTGTGTGAATTATTTTATATTTATATATTTATATATCCCATTGATAGGTAATGTCACAGTTGTGCCAGGAGGTAGCAGCAATGCAACATTTTATGTTAGAAACAAACTGAATGTGGTTTTACCTCCTAACGATAAAGGTTTTGGTGGTGGGAGTAGGAACATGTCTATACATACACTGCAAACAAGGAAATGCACACAGTAAATATATCAGATGATGTATCCGCTATTCTGTGAAAATCGTTTATTGTTCTCCACCTAAACTGGTGAGTGATTTCATGCAACAAATGTATTTTCATGTTGTGGCTCAGATATTAATATAGACAATCAGACTCATGGGTGTTTTTTATTTCGTTCACATCCCAACATTCCATCATGAAATTCTTGTTGGGAAGTAGTTATGTAGCAAACAGTCTGCAATCCCTGTGCCCCCAACACACTTCCCTTTTCTTGTTTTTCCATATTAAAAAAATGCATCTCATTAAACTGCTAACCCTTGTTTCGTGTGTCCTTTAAACCACCCAGTGAAAACCATGTATGGATTCATTTCTATAGACTTACCCTGATTTGTAAATTTTCGCTTCTTGTTCCTTTTTATTCTTCTATGATTGTTTACCTCTGGTTAGTTTTATGTGTGTTACAAGCTAGTTCTGCCTTTCTGGTAGGGTTTCTACTCTCCTCTGTCTGATCATTTCCTGTCCATGAAACCTAATGTCTATGCCATTTCTTGGACACACCTATAGTTGCTGTATTTGAAAGCAGTTCTTTCCTTCAGTGACACAGCAAGTAAGTAAGCAAGTAAGGACGCAGCCTAGGTGCATAAAGGGCATGCCCATCCTTAAAACAAAAAACTGGTGACTTGTCAGTTATCTGCCCGCAATTCCAACTGCTATATTTACCAGTTTATTACATGCATTTGTAACCAGATATTTGATGATAAGTTTTCTATTATTATGGCAAAGGTATCTGCCTCCTCCCTCTGCTCAAAGAGCTTTTTATAAGCTTGAGCATGTGCAGCGGAGGCAGCAGTGGAACCAGCAATCAATCATTGGTTGTAATGTCAGCATTCACAGCTTTGACTGCATGGAGGTAGGGGACAGTATATTCTGCCAGAATGGGGCAAATACTTAAAGGGCATGTCCACCCTTCTTAAAAAAATTTCATATAATAGTCTCCCTGCTCCCCCAGCCCCAACCGCTATAGTTTTAATATCAGAAAGTGCCCCAAATATTACTTACCTTCCCTCTTTCCTCCGCCGCACTGCCAGGCTCTCTATTATATAAAAAGGTTTTTATGCTAGGGGGAGGGAATTTAAATCGTGAGGGAGAGGGAGAAGGGCTGCAGTGCGCATGCCAAACTTCTCCCGGAGGGGAGACAGGAGGCAGAGTCCTATATGGACTCTGCAGTACTCCTGGTGGGCGTTTTTTTGGACTTTGGGGGGGGATAGCAGAAGAACCAGATGGAGCTGGGATGTAAGGTAAGGATTAAACTACACTACACAATGGGGCCAGTAGTGGGGGGGGGGATTATAGTTTTGGGGGTGGACATGCCCTTTAAATATCTGGTTAATAATACATCTAATAATGGTTGGGGGCAGGTAATCAACATATTACCAGCTTTTTGTTTTATGAGTGTACATGCCCTTAAAGGCAGGCAGAATATTTGTAAGAATCATGTTTATCTGTCTACCTGTCTGTTTGTCTGTCTGTCCAGCCTTCTGCTCAGCCATCTTTACCTATTGCCTCTGTACATTCTAATAAAAAATGCCATTTTTCCATTGAAAAAATGCAGAGGAACTGGTTTTAAAAAGTATAGAAAGTTGAAATGAATGTCTGTAATTGTCCATACAATGTAATGTAGTTTTACTTCATTGAGGGGAGCAAATCAGCTCTGCTTACATAAAATAAACACAATTTCACTGTATCCTGTAAAATTCACTCTTACTAAAAACCATCTGCTGATCTTTAACCCTGACTCAGCTGTGAATTACAGATACTAGTAACTTGTTATACAGTAGGTATTTGTAAATAGCATGTTCAGCATTCTAAGAATTCTAAGAATGTACAGTGCTTGCAAACCAAGTAGATGTATATAACTAAAAATATACTATTACCTACATAATAATAATTTGGCAACTGTAACCTTAGTAAGAGCAAAGAGATGAAGAAAGCAAATAAGTCTAGGTTCACTTAAACCTTGTCTCATAAAACTTCTAATCCCAATTTTGTGCGTGTTTTCTGGATTTGGGAAGATCTGCATAGGTGGATAATCCCTTTACTACTGCCTTGGAAATATTTGAATAAAATGCATTGTAGCGCATGCAGGATTTTTACAATGCACTGCCGCACATAATATGCTATGTGCACCGTGCTACAGTACACATTTATTATTGGAATGCATGCAATACACACAAAACGTTGTGCACTCCAATAATAGAGTGCAGCACACATAGTGGGAACACTTCAATAGCATTGCACTGGCAATGTTTATTAGTAGCACATCTGAGATCAAAATGCACTCTGATTCATGTAAGTTTAGGGCCTAGTCCTAAAAATCCTTTTCTAAATCTACTAAAGCTTTAATAAATACTCAAATGGTAGACATAGTTGAAATTAGTTCATTGTTCCTAGTTTAATCTTGAGTAAATCGGTTTAAGCTTCCCCAACAGGAATTTTGCAGGAATACAAACATAATTTGCCCTTTTAGTTAAAGGTATCACTTCAGTTACTTTTCTATTTAGGCTTTTCTTAAACCGTACCCATGTTTTCTGTAGACTTCTGTCCTATATTGCCAAGTGTGTGGTGATTGGTGGCAGCATAATTCATTGATCCAGGGGGTCGGATTACAAATGCAGATGAAGGGAGCTGCTACATGCATAATATTATTATTATGGCTTTATATAGCACCAACATCTTGCGTGGCACTTTACAATTACATAGTCATACATTACATACAGGGTAATACATATTATACAAAAGTCATACATATTACATAGGTAATACATAAAATAAGTACACAGTGATGAGTTACTTACAGCAATACCCTAAAATAGGAAAGAAGATCCTGCCAAAAGAGATTACAGTCTAGAGGAAATGGGGGTAAGACATAAAGTGACGTGAATCGAGAGACTGTAAATATATTAGCAGTGGAGTGTGAATTGCGGGTTGGATCAGGTTGGGTAAGTAAGAGGAGTAATGTCTAGGTCAGGTTATATGCTTCCCTAAAGAGGTGGCTTTTATGGTTGTGTTTAAAGGAATTTTCCTCTGCTTCAGCCAGCAAATTGTATGTGTGTACAAAGCCTTAGTACTGAGGGCATATGCCCTGTCAAATGCGTGGCTTGCAGGTTTAAATGCAGTGGTTCTGTATAAAGATCAGCTATGTCCATCCCAGAATAAAATTCCATACTTACTTATAGAATCTTTACTCACCTCCCCACTTCCCCTGAAGCCCAGAAAACATTTCCCTTTTCCCACCATTTCAGGGACTGTGGGGAGGTGGGTAACAATAATAATATAGGGGTGTGGGGGGGCCCTTAAAGCATTGTCCATTGTTCTGTCTCTGCACCAGCATTGCGATCAGCATTTCTCTCTAAATGACACAACATTTGTACATGATCCTTTATGCCAAACCACATTTTAGAGGTTTCCTTTGCTATTTCATGATTTTAAACTAATCTTAAACTACCGTTCTGAGCATTACTTCCTCCTGAGTGGGTGTTCCAATTATTGTTTGGCTTGAAACTATAGTAGCAACAATGTTCAAATGTATATTTTCTAAAACATGTGGCAATGATATGGTGTATAATGCGGATCTTTTTCTTTTTAAAGCAGATAAAAGAGAAAAGATACATCTTTACAAGAATATCAAGTGGTAAGCATTTGTTATTTTTTCCATTTTAATCAATATATCATCATATTCGTTTTTTCCCTAATAAAGAGTGAACAGTTGGTCTGAGACCACACAGGAAATTTGCTGTGCTAAAAAAAGAATTGCTTTATCAAATTAAAGTTGGAGCAATTCTATTTCTCACAGGCAATGAATTACATTCTAGGCTAATTCTGTTTTATTAGTCAGCTACATCTTGGTTGCAAGCCAATCGCTTGAAATTTGTAATGAAAAAGTTTCCTTAAAAGTAATACACTTAGGCAGGTTTCACACGAGTGGCATGTTGATGTTCAGCTGCCAATGAAGCAGATGGCAAGTGACCGGGGATGCATTTTTGTAGCATTTATTTTGCGTTTGCCCAGAAAAGTTTTAGTACAAAAGATCAAATTTAAAAACCTGCGGTATTGAGAATATTTGGCCAATCCCTTATATATTACGGCAGTGTTCATACATGTAGATTTACAATCATAATTGTATGACCACAGTCGTAATTTAAGCCCGCAATCGGAAATGTACAATCATGGTTACGAAGATAAAAAGCGTGGTATCAAAAAACAGCATAAGCCATCTGAGTTTGCCTAACCCTTTTTACATTCAGCCATCTGTTTCTCATTACTTACACAGACTGTTGACTATTATAGTGTGTCCTGTTCCTGCCTTGATTGCACTGGTTTTCTTGAGTGTTCCCAGCCTCAGTGTAGATTTCTTGCCCTCTAAGTGTCCAGTGAGGCGTGTCCTGCTTTCTGGCTTCGGGGGATTTTCTGTAGGTGAAGAATTTGGTGGACTAAAAAGAGATTCAAGTTTACTTATTACAGAATAATTATTATTATTTTTATTATTACAGAATATAATCTTTAATTTAAGTGGTGGATTTGTCCTTTAAACTTCTTGTGCTTGGCCAGGAAACAATTTTACAAAATGTAAGCTGCATGGGCAGTGGCGATACAGGTGAAATGAAGCAGTTTATCATTTGCGACAGGGGTAATTATACAATTTAATAATTTAACAGTCAGTGTTGGACTGTTAAATCTGAGGAAATCTGAGATCAAGGGCCCACCAGTATGAGTTTAGGGGTCCACCTAACATTTCATATCTCTAATACCACTTGTCACAAACCCTCCGGGCCGAGACGCCCAACCACTTATCCGTTACCGGAAAACACACTCCAAGCAACCGACAGGCGGACGGAACAGATCAGACCCGGTGGGTTTAGTGAACAAACGATATACTACACAATTAATATTACTAAATATCAATATACTCGCCGCCACCAAATTCCGATTAAACAGCGGAATGACCTGTTACCTATATCTATGGGATTATCAGCACCCCTACTTCTAACAACCTGTAAGAAAATTGGTTATTCACCCCTAATATTCTATACACAGTTATACAGTATATCTATATACCTACACAATACTTCTCTATAGTAGCGTACTTCGAAGACACAGGTTTGTTTTGGGATATACTCAGAATAGGACAATAGCCTATAAATGATTTTATATCATTTATTAAAAGTTGACAAAAATAGTGCATAAAAATATAAAGAAAAACTAAAATGATTTACTGAACATAAAGCGGTAACACACAGGTAAGAAATGGGTAAAAGAATGAAAACTTAAGGATAATTGGCATCTGAAATGTCCGTAAGCAGAGTCCAGAACTTGTTAATCCAGTTATGGGAAAATAATAGTCCAAATAATAGTTCCTGCTGTAAACCAATACTGTCCGTCCTGTTGGCTAGATGTTATTGTAGATGTTATGACGAACTCGTGGGCTGAGACCCAATTCCACTTTAATCCTTTGTCACAAAATGGGAGGGTTCTGGTCCCTAGAGGGGGTGGACTTGGTTCTGCCCCCAAAGGTTGGTTCCTATTTTTGGAGGAAATTTTAAATATCCAATTCCCCTCCAGTCCATAATGAACCATACATGTAACATTCAAAATAATAGCATGATGGTCCATAACTAATTTTTCCCAACAGAATAAGACCAAATATGACATATCTGGGATATCGTAGGCCTAGGAAGGATAATATCCCAAGTTTGGCTCGGGCTATGATATTATATCAGGTATCTTATAAATGCAGAATTAATTACTGGATAAACTGGGGGTATTTATGAAAACCTGAAATAATTCTACATCCTGAATTATTAAGGAATATGAATTACCTTTGATCTGCCAGTTGGTTTCTGCTCAATTCTCTACTAGGAGATTCCCTGCTGTGCTGTGCTGGTGCCTGCTAGCCTATAACTGTGTATGTATATTACAGGGACTTCACACCTTGCCCCTTTGAAGTCAGACCTCTTGCTAGGTCAGCTAATTTAACACCAAATGGGAATGTAAGCAGAGCTTACAACTGAACATGAATTTAACCCTGTGATTACCCATGACAGGGAACAATGTGGGAGCTGCCATACTGCTGGACCATGCCAATATGGTGAAATAATTGAAAATTAGGAGTGCAATTTCAGATATTGTCTATGGGGATTTATATTGCACACCTGGTCATCACATCACTTATGTGGTGTGTAGTTACCTTGCTCATCCCTCTTCCAAACATTGACTCTTATTGTTTATTTAAATGTATTTCTTACTGTCCTTTGGCTCTGTATTTAAATCTTAGCTGTTTTCTCTACTTACTTGGGTGATTGGGCTGTAGGCCCACCGGGGGATTCTGACACTGTTAACAGTTTGTTGGGTCCTATAAAAAAAACTCGAGTAACAATTTTTTCTCTAACAGTTGCTACCTGACTGGGATATTTATATTTATTTTGTTATATATTTAAAATAATTGACAAAATTTCAATAACTTCTTATTTCTTCAGAGATAAATGACTATAAAAAAATCAATCTAACTCATGAAAATGGAAATCTGAAAGTGGAAAAAGGCTCCGTGTTTATTGCTGTTGATGGACATTATCTGATATACTTGGAAGGTTGCCTGAAGGATCCAGGTAATAACACAGTCAATGTTTGGAAGAGGGATGAGCAAGGTAACATAGCACTCCTTGTGCGGGAGTCTACAAAAGAAGGATGTCTTAGGACTATGATGATAAAAGACCTAATGGAGAAGCATGAAATCTACATTGAGAAAGATGTGCCTGGTATTAAATTTACTAATTTCACGCTTGTTCTGTATTGCCTTGGAAGCAAGAAAGGAGAGTTTGGTTTACATTGCTAACTACATCTCTGCTTGATGTCCGGGAAATCCTAAAGTGAATGTGCCTATGATGGTACTGTGTAACTGGAACCAACCAAATAATCAATAAACCTAAACTTTCAAATGAGCAAAAAGACAAAGAAAAAAAAATCTGATTAAAAAAACACTACCCCCCTCAAAAAAATGACCCCTGCTGAATCAGCTCTCCTCTGACACACCCCAGTGTTCGTGGCAAAGTGACTATCTTTGACATAGGAGGGGAGGAAGGGGGGTGAGTGGGGTGGGGCCACGGGGAGCCAGACACAGCAGCATTTCAGGATCAAGGTTTGGTAAGTGGTGAGATCTCAGCCAATTCCATTAGAATTATACTTTTGATTCAGCAAGGGTTATTTTGGGGGTTTAGTGTCCCTTGCCCTCCAGACAACATTGTCCCAATAGACAGGGCGCATTGACACACATACCACAAGCTGTGTCTCACCTCTCCCTTTGCTGTGGCTTGTGGATGATTTCTGAGATTATCTTGTGGGTACTAGGGGTCAGCTCTCATAATCCACCTTAGTTGGGTGAACCCCCAGCTAAGTGTCTACATACAGGCACATGCTCTGTAGTGTAGTGCTTAACAGATCAAAACAAAGTTGCAGCACAGATATCCTCCCTCTCCCTGACACAGAGCAGGGATTTCAGTTTTTTGTTTTCAAACACATTTAATGCTCCTGTCCTAACAATGATATAATCCTTTATGTCTCATACAAAAAGAAAAGTAATCTTTGCAGTGTATTTCTTAGCTAGCAAGGATGTAAGAAAAGGAATACTAACATTTCAGCAAAAATAAGTTTGTGGAATTAAACCTGCAACTTGTACATTTACTCTGTCTTGCTAAAAGCAGAGCTCTTACCTCTAGCCTAACAGAGAACCTATGTGGGACACTAGTACATATAGGAACTTTATCTTTTACTATGAACATAATGGAAACCAAAACCTTCTGAACTCTGTATTTCTAAAATCGATCCTTACCAGGTACACCACCACTGTATATATACTTCTAAGTATATTTACATTTTTCTAGGAACAGAATTATCAAACTATGGAAGTCCCTGGTAAGATTTTGAAAGCTGCTTGTTCCCTGCAGTTTACCCAGCAACTCACACTGACTGTTAAATAAACAGAAGGGTAACAAGCAGCTTTCAATGTCTTATCAGGGACTTCCATATTGGTGTGGAGACACCTGTATAGAAAATACTCATAGAGACAGTGAATACTGGGGTCAGGGTGCGTAGTTCTTTGATGACTTCATGGGCTGTGAGTTGTATTGGTAACAACATGGAAGCCTTCTTACATACGAAGTCTTCTTACATACAGTATCTATTACTTACATGTAGTAAATGCAACTTAATAGAAATAACTTTTCAATGTATAGGTGTTCTGGGGAGAAAAGCTTTCACATTAGGATATTAAAAAATTAAGTTTAGTTCTCCTTTAATACAGGCAGTTTTTACAAGGTAACCTTTACTCCATGAACTACCTGTAGCTCGGGGCTTTTAGCAAATTACATAGTAACATAGTAACATAGTAATTGAGATTGAATAAAGACATACGTCCATCAAGTCCAACCTATTCACCCTCCTTTTTTTATTTATTTATTTTTTTTAACCCTAACTAACAGTTGATCCAGAGGAAGGCAAAAAAACCCAGCTAAAAAGGGGGAAAAATTCCTTCCTGACCCCAAACGGCAATCAGAAAGTATCCCTGGATCAACCAGATCTACAGTATATTTATTAATACGTAATGTACAGTGTCTTCTGGAAACATTTATATATTTTAAGTTTCCAAATCAAAATTAGTGCTTCTTTCAACACATTTTGGATTGGAGATTTATGCACTCCAGTGATTTATTAGGCCTAACCCATTTCCCTATTTTTTATTAATTTTTAAATATATTATCACCAAGCAAGTCATAGAACAGAGATGCCAGACCAGTGGCATTGTGGTAGAAAATCTTCAGTCTGGAAACATTACAGGCTACAGTAGCATACCATCAATTAGAAAGCCGTAAAACCAGCTTTAAGCTGTCAGTAGAATGTTGTAATCTGCAGTTCAGATGTAGGACTGATAATTAGGTAAGATCTGTAGAATAGAAACTCCAGCAATTATTGCACATTATAATAATGTGACCTGGTCACTCTAATCAAAGTCTTTTGCTGGCAAATAGACCCCTAGACTTGGTAAATGGCTTCTGAACTGCACTTTGAAACTATACCTTTTAGAATGTAAGCAATTGAAATTTACTTGTGCACTAACATTATATTTGTTGCCAATGTATTCCTGCGCTGGGCCAGATTAGTATATTAATTGATGCCCAATCTAATAATCTTATTATATTGAGTAGAAACTTCCAGTTTCACTTTTTTGGTCAAACCTACTGACAAAATATGGGTGCAGAACTTTGTTACTGTGGGTGTGCAGGACCTTTTTCTATTGTTTGTACCTTAAAGGAACACTAAATCCAAAAAAACAACTATTTGCCATTCGTTTGTATTATTCACAGGGAGGTGAGAACGCTTATTCTCACCTCCCTGTGAATAATATTATGCTCGGGGGACCTGGAACTTACCTTACCGTCGCTCCACTCGCAGCCGCTCCTTCACTAAACAGCTGTTCTCTCCCGATCACGCTCCCTATCTTTTGTATTGGCGCGCATGCGCCTAAGATAGGGCGCGCAGTCGGGACAGAGCGGTTGTCAGTGAAGGAGCGGCTGCGAGTGGAGGTAAGTTACAGGTCCCCCGAGCGTATTATTATTTACAGGGAGGTGAGAATAAGCGTTCTCACTTCCCTGTGAATAATACAAACGAATGGCAAATAGTTGTTTTTTTTGGAATATGGGAGTTTAGTGTCCCTTTAAGAGTCCTGCACAATCTAATTTGCAGGCAAAGGATGTGAACTTTGTATATGCATATCCTGGGTACATTAGATATGAAATAGGAAGGTTTTTATCTTTAGTTCCACTTTAGAAATGTTTTTATTTAGTGTGCACTAATTTAATTTTGTAACATCTGTTAGCATCTACTGTATGTACGAATCTTGGCTACCGTATATTCTTCAGAGCTAAAGGTCAGAAAAAAATTATCTAATTTATTTTACCTCATTCCAAAAAGCTAAATGCAGATGTACTGATAATTTTGCTAGAACTCTAACTATTTTGAGCATAATGTATTCCATTTGGGAATGACATAAAATATATATTTGATTTGTCTGGTACATAAAGCTGTATATCTAAGCAAATAATGTTTTGTTAATCTAAACAGAAATTATATTTTATATATTTATTCTTTAAAGCTCTCAATGAGGATATTGCACTGCAAATACTGTACCTTGTGGGTGAAATCTACCTTGTCTTTTTGAATTTGTATTTTATAAATACATAAAGAAAAACTGTATCAGATGATATACCTTTGTGCTTATATGTCAAAGAGTAAAAGTCTTGCTTTCGAACTATTTCTTCTTGTGACTGTGTTTTTTTAAGCAACCTTATATTACTTTATTTCTCTTTCTGTCTGATTAATCTTACCTCTTAATATTGTTTCATTGAGGAGCTACAGCACAGATACCGTTTTCATCTGCCAGGTTAGTCTTCAACCATCTTCAATATTGAATTATCAATGTTACCTCCCTGAACAATTTTCTTTGTCCCTCCACCATGAGCAGCGCATCAACCGGACAGAACTTCAATCGTGGTTTAAAAAATGTTATTTTATTTTACATACAAACATCAGTACTGCATGCTAGTCTCGCTTGACGCGTTTCATGCCACAAGGGCACTTCATCAGAGGCGTTATCAATGTTACCTCCCTGCCCCATGTACTTTTCATTCTAGCTGTTTATTAAAAAAAAAACTTTACATGCACTATAATTATCCCTTAATATATTTAGGGGGTTATCCAATAAAAGTTCTTATCGTTTAAAATGGTGCTAATTTTGCCCCAACCAATCAGATGTTAGCTTTCAAATGTTACATAAGTTCTGATTGGTTGGGACAAAATTAGCACCATTTTAAACAACAAGAACATTTATTGAATCTCCCTGTTAGTGCCTAATAGTTAACTTTTAATTACTTTTACATTCCATCGTCCACTTCAGGTTCTATATTTTATAAACACTGTGTACATTGAACTTTACAAGCAAACACTCCTCTGTAAAACTAATATAGTAAGTTAGGATAGGAAGCACACCAGCATGCTGTCTTGGCAGAGCTCCACTACCTTAATCTTTGGAGTTGATCACCCCTGTAGTTAGTATGAAATGTAAGTGGTAATGTACAGTAATACACGGATATGAAAAATCACTAAGCAGTTCCATATAAGAGGCTGAAGGCCAAGCACTTTAATACAGCCTACGGAACTCGTGATTCTATGTTAAACGTTCCTTTTAGGCTGTGTACACACAGTCTGACATTTTGTCTCAATCAACCGTCGCAATCATAATTTCAATTGACTGGGCTGAAATAGTAATGACAATTTCCAGTTGCAATGGACTAATGTCAATCAAATAGGCTTGAAATCTTCAGCTGATCGTGCAGTCTTCAATGGACCGTACAATTGGTTGCCCAAAAAGGTCAACCATGGTACTTTTTGTTTGATCAATATTTTGACCCAGCCGGCCCAACTATTGCATCAACCAGTTGAGTATTGGACCATGTGTACCCAGCCTTAAGGCTCGTACACACGCACGATTTGCCACATCCCCGACACCAACAGATACACGCGATAAACGCCTGTTTCAGCTGGGAATCGTCCATGTGTATGCCTTCGGTCGGGGGTCGTTCGTTGATTGTTGAATGACCTCCGACCGAAGGCATACACATGGATGATTCTCAGCCGAAACGGCCAATTCGGCGCGTGTAGCCGCCGGTGTTGGGGGTCGTAGCTTGGGTGCATATTTGAGGGTGCGTACAAACCTTTACAGGCAAAACAAGCACTGCAGGAGGTACAGTAGCCTCAAACTCAACATACCAGGCACAAACACAGTACAGAGAGCAGGTACAGAGTTGTTTTGAGTGCAGCAATGTGACTCATTCACTTTCCATTCAGAGAACAGTAGCGTTACCATATTACACCTACTGCATTCCAACTATCACAGGTTTTCTCTCAACCAGTATTGCAGCAAACATTTGCCCTGTATGTGACCCTTGTCTGCCAATCAATGGCACAGCCATTCTATACTCATCGCAATGGAAAATGGGTATCATAACTAACATCACTACTCAGTAAAATAATATGTCCTATGTCAGTCATCAATCTATTGCTGTGAGACAGCAATTAAGCTCTTCAATTTCTCTAAGGCAGTCAGTCCACTTTGAATGTACCATTTGAAAAAGTGTAATAATTCTACAAAGTTTGAAAGTTTGAAATCGGACCTCAGGGGTGTGTTTAGGGGAGAATCATTGGTGCCTGGAATCCCCCTTTTTGCCTGCCCACTGCAGTCTGCTGTTCCATTTCTCCTGGTGACTGTTAAATAGACTGTTACACAGATTGCTACATAGATTGTTACATAGATTGTTACACGGATTGTAACACAGATTGTTAATTGAGCTGTGAGTGAGAAGCAGCATTTGTTTAAAAAATGTATCCAGTCTGCCCTGTGATTGACAGCAGCATAGAGATCTGTACCAACATTAACCCTAAAGCTGCCTGAGGTGATTGCTGAGACTGGGTTTATATACAGTAATTACTGTGTCTACTGCACTGTGATGGAGCTAAGTGAGCAGGAATAGGGACATTAAGAAATCCTGGAGGTGGTTGTATAACTTACATTATATATACATATATTATATATACAGTATATTCTTTATACAAAATGATTATTCAATGTGCCCATACATGATCTGATGTTATCGGCTTCCTCTACTGTAGTTAAGGGAGCTGGTAATGGAAATTTCTCGTCTTGCCCAATACAAACAATATTCAGCAAATTCTGTCATATCCGCCATCAGTGTCACAGCTCTGACTTTGAAAGACACTAATGGTAATGTAGCAAATGAGGATTTCTCAGTAGTACAGAACGTTAAGCTAGGTACACACGGACAAATATTTCATCCCAAGCATTCGCTGATATCAATCGGCCAGGACGAAGCACTGTTGTTGGATCAAATTAACCATGCTTTCGGCGGTGAATCACCAGCATGTCAGATTGCCCATTCATTCGATCCAAGCAAATTGGTGACTGACATCATTCACCGCCACAGCTGAAATCACCTCATAATCTGTTTGTGTGTACCCAGCGATAAAGTAAAGGGTAAAGGGAATATCTGTATTGGCCAACTGTCATATTAAAGAGGAACTGTGGGCCAAAAATGACTTTAGGTAAATTGATAGGAATTGCTCTCCTGAGATTTTTTGCAATTTATTTTCATTGTTTATTTTGCATAGTTTTGAAGATATTTACATTTTTGTGTGTGATCTGGCAGCAGCAACACCAGGTCCCTTGCACTTCCTGCTTCCTGCTATGAAACCATGTCAGTCAATCTCCCCTGTGTCTCCTCCTCCCCTTTGCAGCCCCCTGGTCCCTCCCACTCAGTCCCTACAGTTGCAGGCCCCCTTGGCCCATTCTCTTACAGCCCCATGTGGCCCCACCTACTTGCAGGTGCCTAAGCCCCGCCCACCAGTGGGTGCCTAAGCCCCACCCGCAGGACGCATAAACACCACCCACTTGCAGGTGCATATGCCCCGCCCACTGGCAGGTGTCGTGGGCCACTCAGACCCCCCTACAGAAAACTCTGTGGAAACAGCCTTTTCACAGCCCTTCTTTCCCACTATGTTTTCACATAGTGGGAAAGAAGGGCTGTAGATTCCCTTACCTACTCTGTCAGGACTTCACACTGAGGGAATCTGAGGCTGTGCTTGCTGGTGGCACTGTGCAGGAGAAGCCTTAGGAATGTCACCCCCACCCAACTAACTTTCTGGTCAGTCATTTCTTTATATCTTGGGCTGTGGAGCACATAGAGAGGTGGTTGATGGCTTGTTTTAAAGGTAGGAAACTGGCCTTTAATTTAAACTTAACTTGTTTGGATACCACGGTTCCCCTTTAATCATGGTAAATAAAGAATGCATATAATATTATTAAATGATCTATATCTTATTTTATGGGCAGCACGGTGGCTCAGTGGTTAGCACTGATGACTTGCAGCGCTGAGGTCCTGAGTTTGATTCCACCCTTGGACACATCTGCAAGGAGTTTGTATGGTCTCCCCGTTCTTGCCTGGGTTTCCTCCAGGCACTCCGGTTTCCCCCACAATCATAAAGACATACTGATAGGTTGTATGTGTACATAATGTGATTAGATTGTAAGCTCTATGGGGCAGGACCTAATGTGAATTGAGTAAATAATTGTAAAGTGCTGCGGAATATGTAGCACTATATAAGAAATAAAATACATTCATACATACATATTCACCGTGTGACGTCATCTAACCACTGTGCAGGGGGGCATGGGGGGTGAATGCGCCACAGGGTTTGCTAGTATAATAGAAAACATGGATCTATTCGTCATGAACCTCCTTCTGGAGTTGTTCAGTGGTAACCTATTTAGAAATCCTCCCATTGAAAATCCTGCGCTTGCCATTAAAGTCAATGGGCACAAAAAGTTTTAAAAGTTTGGATAAAATAAGGTAAAATAGCAATGGTAACTTATTGTAAATGGCTCTGGGACACGTACATGTATTCAAAACTTGAAATAAAGCAACTTCCTTCACACGCACGCTACTTTCAAGCTTCCACACTCGTCATTTGCTTATTTTATTGAAAATTGATATTTTCGAAGATTAGATTTTTGGAAAATATTCAATTTCTAGACTCTGTCTCTTAATCTTTCCCTAAATCTCTTACATGGGTTGCTTATTATTATACAAGAGGAATCATGCCCAGCATGGAGTGGCAAATATTCCTTGTTTCACATCTCAAAAAAAAAAAGGGGGGGGGGGAATTCTGTCTTTAAAGTGAAAGTTCAGTGGAAAATCTCATTATTTTTAAAGATCCTAGTTTATATTTTTCATACCTAGTTATACTACATATTCTCTTCCATTTTGAAAAGTTAGTTGAATTTATACCCCTTGTTTTTCCCTGCTGTTGACATCAGGTTCTGTAATAGCCCTTCTTCTTCCTAGAATGCACACTAATGTGTAATGTTCTTAACAGTAAAGGTGGCCATAGACATGTGATCCCTATTTCATTGTGCCAACAGATCACATTGGTATCTGTCGGTACACATGGTGTGGGGATCGGTCTGTCGCATGGCCATACATATCGGCTCCTTTTTCCTAAATTAAAGGGCGATACCGACCAATAGAAATTTTCCATCTTTCCCTAGCCACTGTAATGCCAACTACGGTCATTCGGCAGCAATGTCGTCGGTTGGTTTCGGTCCCTACACACTGCCGATACTGTTATTGTTAATTATCGCTAAACAACCCAGGCGCTGGGTCAAGGGCAAGACAGTATTTCAGAAGTATTTATTTATTCACAGTCAACATGCTGAATGGGCATATACAGCTCTTTTTTCTTAAAAAAACGTGAAAAATCATTGATAGTTTGAAAAGTTCGAATTCCGAAAAGTTTGAGTTCTAATCCATCTCTACTTTACACTTATCCTTTCCTCCTATATGAAACCATGCACAGCATTTTACACTGTGTAATCTCTGTATGTTTGACACAGTGGATCATCATAACAGTAACCTGTATATACAGGAAATAATGGTTTAATATACACAATTCTCTATTCCCAGCAGTAATTCAAAGCAGGTAGGATGGGGGTTCCCAACCTGTGGCCCTCTAGATGTTGGAAAACTACAACTGATCAGCATTTCCTTGCTTCCCTCTGTGGCTGAGAAAACAGCTGTACTTTTCCAAGATTTTCATCTTGCCTCATGGACAGGGCACCCCTTTCTCAATTGGAGGAGGATTTTTATGATGTGAAGAATAAATTTTAAGTCAACTTTTTGGCTGACAAACTTTTTCCACCAAGCACAATTGACAATTCTCTGATTCACATATTGGGACATGTACTAATTGCTGTAATTGTAGCCTCACAAACCTGTCTGTGGTGATGGACCAGGGATTAGTGTGGGTGTTTAATATGTTTTTAACCAAATTTTTTCTATTCTTTGCAGCGCAAGTGTTGTACTAAGCATTGATGGGACATTTTTAATTACATACAAAGGATTAGTCAAACTGCAGCATTATATTCTAGTACATACAATTCAGATGGTAAAATTAAAATGAAATATGCAAATAACTAATAAATATAAAAGAAGAGTGATACCTCAAGTGCTTGAACTCTTAAGATACAAGGGAAGTCATAGGCTGCCATTGAGCACTGCATGAACTGTATCAAATGTTTTTATTCAGAGATCCTCAAACTATGGCTCTCCAGGTGTGTGAAAAATACAGCTCCCAGCATTCCCTGGCTTCTCTCTGTTGTCGTGGAATGCTGAGAATTATAGTTTTCAAATATCTGGAGGGCCATAGTTTGAGGATCCCTATTCTTATTTGTCCATTAACTTAATGTAACAGCTTTTTGGACTTGAGATGTTGATAATTCCGAGATCTTATTTGAAAAAATTTCAAAGGCAACACTGATTAACAGCTGTGTGTGGGATGTGGGATTGTGTTGTTACAGAGTAGTCCTGTAAAATGAAGTCCTGTAAAAATGAAGTTTGAAAAAACTGTTTACTTTAATGGAAACAAAATGAAGGAATGTATCGGGTAAATCATAAGACAACAGAAACATCACATGGTAAGTATAAAAACTTAACCACTTTAAATAGCATCATACAGAAAATGACAAACTAATAACTGAAGCTGAGACCAACCGCACAAATTCTTTAAACACGTCAGCAGACTAAGAATGTGCTGGACTGAGAATGATGAAGACAGTTTAGTGGTAACAGTAGAAAGTGAGAAGACAAGTGTGATAAATCATTTCATACATTTTTACAACAGACCAGCCACTTGTTGCTTTGAGTAATCCTAATTCTCAAAAATATGAATTGACATATGATAAGGCAGCAATTCAATACCCAGAACCACTGCAGTTAGGTAACTATACAAATATTCCATATCAGTAAAATAATCCAATAATACACTCTCAGGGAGATTCAATAAAAGTTCTTATTGTTATAAATGGTGCTAATTTTGCTACAACCAATCAGATGTTAGCTTTCAAATGTTAAAAAATATCTGATTGGTTGGGGCAAATTTAGCAGCATTTTTAACAATAAGAACTTTTATTAAATATATATATTACAAACTCACAGACAATGCTGAGCTATGTCTTTTGTTATAATTCACAATTAGCTACATCATCAGTGACACAAAAAACTTGTGTATTGTAGGAAGTAATGTAGCCCCAATTTAAAGGAGAAAAAAACTAAAGTTTAAACAATAAAGCTACCCTTTGGCATTTTATTTATAGTGTTAATTTATTTTCTATTTGTTCTCACAGCGCGAATGTGGTGCCTCAAAATAAATTATCCTCCATAATGCATATTGAAATGTTGAATACACGATAGCTCCTATACCTCTGATTCCTCCTGGTAACTGCACTCGTTCTGTCCCAAACGTTCAACCATGAAAAAACTGTAAAATGTTAAGAAAGGATCTTTAGCCCGAAACATGTCATGTGAATAAACCAGCATCTAAAGACATCCTTTGAGAGTCTTACTTTCCTGACACTGCTCATTTACAGTTTTTTCATATTGAAATGTTAGTTTTCCAGGGCTAGTCTGCTCTGTGTAGAGGCAGCCAATGAGAATGGAGTATCTGTTTTGGGCAGGAAGAAGAAAAAGTGAGGGGACAGAGGTCTTTGAAGTAAAGAAAGACAAGGGTTGCTGTGTATGGACTCCTGAGGAACAAGAAAGGATCCCCGCTGCCCTAGGTGGAAAAAGAGACTGGATACTAATACGCCTCAGTGGAGCCATTAAGTAAAGTGAAGATGTCCTGAATAAAGCTGAACAGGACCTGAGCTGTTTCCATCTAGTGACAGACATCAGACTGGGAGTAGATATGACCGAAACTCTGAAGTTTTGTTCCGTTTTTGAATTTAAGGTACTCGGGAAAAACCTGAAGATCCGAAAACAGAACTTACTTTCAAGGATTTGGACCATAATTTTGAGGTTTACAGAGCATTCAAGGTTATTTTCAGTAACCCTTGAAAATAATCTTAAATGTTCTGTAACCCTCGAAAATACGATGGGAAACTAATTTCGAGTTTCCAATCATATTTTCGAGGGTTATCAAAAAGTTCATGGTTATTTTCAAGAAAAATATTTTTTTCCGAAAAGTGAACTCAAATGTTCGTTAACCCTTGAAAATACATTCCAAAGTTCCGAAATCCGAACGATCCACCCAGTTTCGGAGTAAAGTTTGGATTTCGGAAACGTTTGGTTCCGTATGGAATCCGGGTCCAAGTTGGGAGCAGTGTAATAGAGAAAACAGCTGAGGAGACTGTAAGGACAGAACTGCCATCATAATAAGCTGTGGTGAGTGACATTATTCCTGTCCTTGAGTTACAGGCTGCTGTGCAAAGTGACATTGCCACCCATAAGACTGTCATTGTAAGTGCTGGTACAGCCCCACCAAACCTCCTGTTTACCTGTATCTGGGCCTTATTATTATAAAGGATAAAAAGTGCTGCCTAATATTGTACAGAGACTGACAGCACCTGATTTGCAGGAGGAGTGACTTTACAGTACCAATTTATCACTGCGCTCTTCACCTTTTATACAGTATTTGCTACATTATAACTGTCCACCTTAGGGGACCCTCTATAAAGAACAATTGCATCCAGCTGGCAACGGTTGTTAATAGTGAGCTCACTTTTAGGCAAAGACCATATAATATATATTAACTATATACATAAGTTAATTTTGCATTGTACTGACTTGTTATAATGTCATATATGTTAATGCTACAAATAAGCTAGTCAGTTTATTAGCTCACATTAGTACTTATTTATATATAATACACAAGTCTCTGCACTTTCAATGGAGAGCTGCAGTGGCGAGAATCCTTATTAGAATCACTCAGTGATGTCACTAAGTGACTAGTTCAATTATTAGTGCCACTGCAGCTCTCCATTCCTAATATAACTAGAGATGTCCGAACTTCGCAAAATCCGGTCTGCTCGAGGCCGGCTTGAGCGGACCCATTAAAATGAAAAAATCCTCGAAAATACGAGAAATCCTCGTAATTTCGAAAATTTTCGAAAATACTTATTTCACGCATTTTCGAAAATACGAGAAATCCTCGTAATTTTGAAAATTTTCGAAAATATGTATTTTCACACGTTTTCGAAATTACGAGAATTCCTCGTGATTTAGAAAATTTTCGAAAATACGTATTTTCACGCATTTTCGAAAATACGAGAAATCCTCGGAATTTCGAAAATTTTCGAAAACGTGGTTCGGAAAAGTTCGGAAGGCAGAAAACCCGCCATATCCGCCGTTCGCGAACGTGGTAAATCTGCCGCGGATCTGTGTTCGGATCCGCAAACTGGGCCATCACTTTATATAACATGAAAATCAGTGTCCTACCTCTTATCCAGCCACCCCGGAATCGAACATTTCACAAAATCAATGTCCACAAAGAGCTGGACAGGAACGGATCAGCCGTGCATACACGGCACAGAACAGCCTGGCGCGCATGCGCATTACCATCCATTACGGCACATGAGGAAATCAATACCAAAGTAATAGGCGGTCGCACTCGGAGCAGCCGGGCGCGCACACGCATTATGCAAACAAAAATGAGGCGCGAACAAAATGGAATAAACCAAAATTAACAAACGGGTAAACATAAAGCCTATAAAACTAAAACAAGTGAAATAAACCTAAAACAAACATTGATCTGACTAATTACTATAACATTTGAACAATGAATGTGTTAAATATACTAAGATAAGATTTAAATAGTTAAAATGGTAACAATGTTTTTTTAATGTTATGTTCCAAACTTTGGAAAAAAAAAGTTAAATAAATTCTTTTCACCAGCTACTATCACTTTACTTTTACATATTAAACACCCACACTAATCCCTGGTCCATCACCACAGACAGGTTTGTGAGGCTACAATTACAGCAATTAGTACATGTCCCAACAAGTGAAATAAACCTAAAACAAACATCTGATTCTGACTAAATTACTATTAACATTTGAACAATGAATGTTTTAAACATATACTAAGATAAAGATTTTAAATAGTTAAAATGTTTAACAATGTTTTTTTAAGTTATGTTCCAAACTTTGGAAAAAAAAAGTTAAATAAATTCTTTTCACCAGCTACTATCACTTTACATTAAAAATAAAAACTTGTGTATATAAGAAATAATTCGCCCCTACAGTGTAATATACGGCTATTATGCCACCTCGGAGTTCCCTGACCTGTAAAAAGCACTCGGTATACGGCCTCGTGCTTTTATTGGTCAGGGAACTCCTCGTGGCATAAAAGCTTATATTACACTGGTAAGGGGCACATTATCCCTTATATATATAGCAATATAGAAGTATAACACCGCACTCCACTTCTTTGCAACGTGAACTTTATTGTTGCACTGTCGACATGTGCAATGTTTCAGGGCCCATTGCCCCTTTGTCAAGCAAACAGTGTTGAGATATGGTAACATAGTAACATAGTAGTTAAGGTTGAATAAAGACATACGTCCATCAAGTCCAAGTCCAAATTCCTTCCTGACTCCAAACGGCAATCGGAAAGTATCCCTGGATCAACCAGATCTGTATTCATTAATACCAGTAATTCTCAATATATTTAGTTTTAGGAACGTATCCAGGCCTTTTTTAAAGCTATTTAATGAACTTGCCATTACCACATCTGCTGGAAGACCTTTCCTAACCTGAAGATGAAACTTCTTTTCTTCCAACCTTAAAGGATGTCCACGTGTCCTCTGATATGACCTATTAGTAAACAATGCACCAAAGAGTCCTTGTTTATGACCCATTAATATATTTGTATAAGGTTATCATGTCCCCACGCAAATGTCGCTTCTCCAATGTAAACAGCCCTAACTTGTCTAATCTGCCTGCATATTCAAGCCCCTCCATTCCCCTTATTAATTTAGTTGCCCTTCTCTGAACTGCCTCAATTTCCAAGATGTCCCTTTTGTATATGGGATTCCAAAACTGCACCGCATATTCCAAATGAGGCCTTACTAGTGCCTTGTAAAGAGGGAGAATACTATTTTTCTCTCTTGAATCTATTCCCCTCTTTATTCAAGACAATATCTTGCTAGCTCTAGCCGTTGCTACCTGGCATTGTTTGCTATAGCTAAGTCTGTTATCAACCATGTGATACAACCATCACATGTTAACCTATTATACACCCAGTACATGCCCCTTGTTACATCTCCTATTAAACATTAACAACCCACCAGGTAGCCATACATTTCATGTATACTGCAGGCACACGTGCTATATAGTAACCAAGCCCCCTTTCTCATTACAGGGGCAACGAGGGACATTGAAAATGGTCAAACAGAATACCAGAATAAACATCATATTCCTGTACTATAGGAATACATGCAGATCGTAATCTTTATTAAGGCCATTAGGAGAGAGGGAGTTAAAGGAACTGTAAACTTGAAAAAACAAGTGTTTGCCAAACGTTTCTATTATTCACAGGGAGGTGAGAATGCTTATTCTCACCTCCCTGTGAATAATAGTTTGCTCAGGGGACACAGCCGAACTTACCTTACCTGGTGCTCCACTAGCAGATCCTTCTGATCTGACAGTCGTGCTGTCCTGCTCTCCTGATTGCGCGCCTATCTTTTGTATTGGCGTGCATGCACCCAAAGATAGACGCGTGGTCGGGAGACACGGCAACGCGGCTGTCAGATCAGAAGGAGCGAGTGGAGCGCCAGGTAAGGTAAGTTTGGCTGTGTCCCATGAGCAAACTATTATTCACAGGGAGGATAAGTGTTCTCACCTCCCTGTGAATAATAGAAACGATTGGCAAACACTTGTTTTTTTGGTTTACAGTTCCTTTAAGGTGGTGTATCCACCACACTTCCCTCTTCCTAAGGATCAGTTCCCTATCTCCACCTCTTGGTGGCCGGTGAACTGTTTCTAACACACAAAATCTGAGCTTATCTTCACCGTGACCAGCTGACACCAGCTGGTGTTCTTTTGGGGATTTTGGGTGTCCCAGTTATACAACATAACTCCTACGGGTGTGATATATAAGGGATAATGCGTGGAGGATGAGAGAGACATTGGTTATGAAGTGAGAAGAAGCAGCTCCAGCAGGTGCTGTCAGTGAAGTTAAACACTGCAAAAAAACAGGCATGAACACTGGAATGGGAGGGGCAGTGGGATATAAGAAATATAAGAAATGAGTCACTTAGTGACATAGCTGAGTGATTTTTATAAGGATATATATATATATACCACTGCAGCTCCCATTATAAAATATCACTCTTATGTATTATACATATATAATACAATATAAGGATTGTGTAAGCACTCCAATTAGGCTAAATTACAACTACATTTAGCGGAAGTGCTACTGATCAGGTCAAACATTTATACAAACATAGAAAAGATAATCAATGCACATTCCTAGGCCCCATACAATATCATATTATCTGCACACTGGCATACTTTATAAACAAAGGGGATTTAGTATACATTACTGTGATCACATGAATGAAAAGCCTTCCAACCACGTCAAGGTAACCCCAGTCTGGAAGGTCCTAACGTTAACCTTTTTATTTTTTACTTCAATTTACCATTAGCAAACTTTTGCATTTCTCATAGTTGTGTACTGGATCCTACAATATATATATATATATAAAGGTTAGCTAAGTGTGCACACAGTCTTCATATACTTCAGTTGCCTGGTGCTGCCGACTGTATCCCAGATATACAGGTAAATATTCCACAAATGTCAGTGCTACTCAGGTTCTTCAATAAGTGCTTTATTTAAAGTGCTTCTTTAGCAAACATTAAATTAAGTGCAATAATAAGCAATGTTTCGGCCGTTATCTATTGGCCTTTATCAAGCCAATCAAGTACGTTTATCAGCATTGAATCTCATCTGCCATTCTGCTGCCCATTTTGATAATCTATCTAGGTCTGCATGCAGCACTTGCACATCATTTGAAGTTTCCAAAGCTCTGCATAGTTTAGTGTCATTAGCAAACACAGAGAACTTGCTCTTAATGCCGCCTTCTAAGTCATTTATAAACAGATTAAAAAGAAGTGGCCCCAGTACAGAACCCTGAGGCACTCCGCTTAGAACTTTAGCCCACATAGATGTAGCTCCATTTACCACCACTCTCTGTTTGTGATCCAATGACCAATTCTCTATCTGTGTACAGATTTTAGCCCTCAGTTAATACATTCCTCCAGTGGCGTATCTACGTTAAAACATTCGGGGCACGTGCCCCGGATGTTTTGCAAAGTGCCCCGAATGTTTTACTGACTTGTGCCCCTAGTTCCGGACTCCCCGGCGGATTCCGCCGGCGCGATGACGTCACGCGCATGCCGGCGCGATGATGTCACGTGCATGCCGGCGCGATGACGTCATGCGCATGCCGGCGCGATGACGTCACGCGCATGCCGGCGCGATGACGTCACGCGCATGCCGGCGCGATGACGTCACGCGCGCGACGGCGCAGAACATACAGACGGCCTCTGCGCTCCCGCCCTTCTCCTACTAAATAGATAGCAGAGTTAGATAGCAGAGTTAGATAGATAGATAGATAGATAGCAGAGTTAGATAGCAGAGTTAGATAGATAGATAGATAGATAGATAGCAGAGTTAGATAGATAGATAGATAGAGTTAGATAGATAGATAGATAGCAGAGTTAGATAGATAGCAGAGTTAGATAGCAGAGTTAGATAGATAGATAGATAGCAGAGTTAGATAGATAGATAGATAGAGTTAGATAGATAGATAGATAGATAGATAGATAGATAGATAGCAGAGTTATATAGATAGATAGATAGCAGAGTTAGATAGATAGATAGATAGATAGATAGCAGAGTTAGATAGATAGATAGAGTTAGATAGATAGATAGCAGAGTTAGATAGATAGCAGAGTTAGATAGATAGATAGATAGATAGATAGAGTTAGATAGATAGCAGAGTTAGATAGATAGATAGATAGATAGATAGATAGCAGAGTTAGATAGATAGATAGATAGCAGAGTTAGATAGATAGATAGCAGAGAGAGAGAGGGATAGATAGATAGATAGATAGCAGAGTTAGATAGATAGATAGCAGAGAGAGAGAGGGATGCGCAATAGAGATGAATAGATAGATAGATAGCAGAGTTAGATAGTAGATAGATAGCAGAGTTAGATAGATATATATAGCAGAGAGAGAGAGGGATAGATAGATAGATAGTCGAGTTAGATAGATAGATAGAGTAGAGAGTTAGATAGATAGTAGCAGAGTAGAGAAGAGAGAGGGACAGATAGATAGATAGATAGATAGATAGATAGATAGATAGATAGCAGAGTTAGATAGATAGATAGCAGGGGGGGAAGTTAGAGAGATAGATAGATAGCAGAGTAGATATATAGATAAGCAGAGAGAGAGGAGAGGGATAGATAGATAGATAGATAGATAGATCAGAGTTAGATAGATAGATAGATAGAGAGAGTTAAGTAGGATAGATAGCAGAGGAGAGAGAGAGGGACAGATAGATAGATAGATAGATGATAGATAGAATATGATAGCAGGTTAGATATGATAGATAGCAGAGTTAGATAGATAGATAGCATAGTTAGATAGAGAGTTAGTAGATAGATAGATAGATAGATAGCAGGAGTTAGTAGAGCAGAGTTAGATAGATAGATAGATAGCAGAGTTAGAGATAGATAGATAGATAGATAGATAGATAGATAGATAGATAGCAGAGTTAGATAGATAGCAGAGTTAGATAGATAGCAGAGTTAGATAGATAGATAGATAGCAGTTAGATAGATAGCAGAGTTAGATAGATAGATAGATAGATAGATAGATAGATAGATAGATAGTAGATAGATAGATGATAGATAGATAGATAGTAGATAGCAGAGTTAGATAGATAGATAGCAGGAGTTAGATAATACATAGATAGCAGAGTTAGATAGATAGATAGCAGAGAGAGAGAGGGACAAGAGAGAAGATAGCAGAGTTAGATAGATAGATAGATATGATAGCAGAGTTAGATAGATAGATAGATAGCAGAGTTAGATAGATAGCAGAGTTAGATATAGTATAGAGAGAGAGAGGGACAGATAGATAGGGGCAGAGGTCCATGTAAAAGGTACAAGAGGTCTCTCCTGGCCAAAGGTATGGCCAAGCGACTGACTACAACTGAACACAACGTAAGTTTAAAATACCAGATTGCTACCAGTATATAATGATATTGCCAGTTTACTGTGCCTTTGGGTCAATAATTGTGTCTCTCATCCAAATTCTATCTCTGTTGTATATTCACTGTTCTGTCTGTTTATCACTATCGGGCTGTGTGTCTATGTTGTGGTTATCTATCTGTCTGTCTGTGTCTTTTTGGCCATCTCATTAAGTACTTAGTGGGTGTGTCCTAAGGGGCGGAGAAAGGGGCGTGGCCTAAAAAATTTTGCGCCGCGCAGTGCGCGGCGCATGGAGTGCCCAGGAGTGCCCCTGATCTTCTTAGACCCTAGATACGCCCCTGCATTCCTCGCAGCAAAACACACGTATACTACATCCAATGCTATGCTTGAATCTAAATTCTTACTCACTTCTTCATAAAAAAACAAGTAAATTTGTCTGGCACGATCTATTTCTCATAAATCCATGCTGACTACTACTAAATTAAATAAAATAGGGAGAGAAAAAGGCATTACAGCTCCCCGACAGTATATGCAAATAAGGAACATAGGGGGCGATGCAATATTTTTTTCCGACGCAGCTTACCTGCCCGAGTTCCCGCGATGCAAAAATCCCTGTGCGAGATTTGTGACATCGCGGGATCTCTGCCAGGTAAGTGCGCCGCTAACGCCTCCTATTCAGTGGCGTAAAGTTTCGCGCTACATGGTAGCGCAAAACTTTACTAAGGGCGGTTTTGCATCGCCTGCGCCACGCTATTTCCGAGCATTCTCGGAAATGGCGCAGGCAATGCAAACTCAGTGTAAAACCCACGGTAACCTGATGATACATCGGATTGCGTGGGTTTTACACTGACTTGGGCATTTTGCGCCCAATATTGCATCGCCCCCATAGACTTCTGGGTTATTTTCTTGTTTCCATGGCAAGATTTTAATAGCATTCCACAAGCTCTCTTGTTTTGCATATAGCTTGTGGAATGCTGTAAAATTAAATAGATATAGCTTTCCTGAGGACTACTACTTATAAGATCAGTTCTGGAGACAAACTCAAGTATATGATCCCGTAAAGTTTTCAGCACCTTCCCTACCACTCATGTTAGGCTTACAGGTCTATATAGACTACCTTTTTTGAATATTGGTAGTACATTGGCTTTTTTCCAATTCATCGGCACATCAATAGACAAAAGGGAACATGAAAAGATAAGAAACAGTGGTCTAGATAAAACTGAACTAAGCTCTCTTAAGATCTGAGGATGTATTTAATCTGGTCCTGGGGCTTTATTGATATTAACTTTGTCTAATTGTTTGCATACCATATCCATCAGCCAGATCATCCATATCTGTCAGCCAGAGTGAATATTTCTCATGTATACCCTTCATATTATTACAGTCCCTGCTATAAGGACTAGGATTCTCAATAGTGAATACAGAGGCACATTAGCCTTTTTGTTATCCTCCATAACCATCTTAGTCCCACACTTTCAGTCCTCATTTCCATTCTCAGTACACCAACAATTAATTTACCTTCTTGCTTCCTGTACACAGCTCCACCAATATTGTTTCTGCCTTATCAACTACACCCCTATCTATCTCATCTTTTAAGTTTTGCTTCAATTCGTGTTTAACATGCATACAGACTCTACCTCCTTTCTTATTAAATCTGTCATGTCTAAATAAGGAGCACTCTTTAATATTTACTATCCAATCATGTGAAACATTTAGCCATGTTTCTGCTATACTGATCACATCATACCTTTCCTTTAAAGCTATTCGTTCTAGTTACCCAGTTTTTCCAGCCAAACTTCCATACTTGGACTTACATGCCCCCTTATCCTCTATGCTCCCCCCTCTCCATCTACTTCCTCCATTATCTTAATAGCCCTCTGATCCCTAACCTCTCCACCTCTATCTACCTCTTTGTAGCCCAATAGACCCTCCCCCCATACCTATTTTAAATCTGCTCCAACACCCTAGCCATCTTCTCCTCCAAAACAGCTGCACCATCATCATTGAGGTGCAGTCCATCTCTGCTAAAGAGTTTGTAACCAACAGAATAGTCAGCCCAGCTCTCTTAAAACCCAAACCCCATCTCCTTAAATCACCCTCTTAGCCATGCATTAATACTCCTAAACTCCCAGTGTCTCCCTAGCATAGCATGTGGTTGTGGTAGTATTTCTGAAAACACTACCCTTAAAGGTCATTACTTTTAACTTGGCCCCTAGCTCTTAGAAATCATTTTTAAGGAACTCACCCCCACCTCCACTCCCAGCCCCACCCAATAATCTGCCTACACAATTCATCACATGTCAAACCCTAACACCAGGCAGGCAACACACTGTTTGGCATGTAGGGTCTTGATGGCAGATCTACCTTTCTAATAATGCAGTCCCCTACCACTACCACCTGCTTATCCTTCCTAGCCCCCAGTTCTCCTTCCCTTGTGTTAGAGATGGCAGTCCCCTGGGTGTTCAAGGGAATGGCCTGCTCCATACATGCTACTTCTGAGCTGTCGTCCTCCGCATCCTCACCTAAGATGGCAAATCTGTTGGGATCAGCCAGCTGGGAAGAAGCAACCCTGTCCTTCCGTCCCTTACTTCCCATAGTGACCCTTACAAATCAATCTTCCTTCACCCTCTTATCTGCCCCATTTCCACCCTCCAGCTTACTGGCCCCTGCCAATCCTTTCATTTCCCCCAGTTTTGCCAAGCCCTGCAATGCTTGGCAAAACTGCAATTTCCCCTTGAGATTCTATACCTCAGATTCCTAATGGGCAACCCACTCACATCTGACACATACAAAGGTCCCTTGGCTGCTCCAAGATCCCATACATGTAGCAGGATGCACATTGTATGGCCCTAACAAAACTGTCCATACTAAACAGCAATACACAGCAACAGAAATACACAATAGCAATACTCCGCAACAGCAATGCATTGCATAGCAACAGCAATTTACAACAAAAACAACAATCTTGTGTTTAAACCCTTTCTTGTTCTAAATGCTTTCATTTCTTAATGCTCCAATCATCACTTTAACAAAGAATCGCCACTTTAAAGGGCATGTCCACCCCCAAAACTATAATTTAACCCACCACTGGCCCCACTGTGTAGTGTTTAAAAATCCTTACCTTATATCTCAGCTCCAAATGGTTCTCTTGTAGTGCTTGTTCAAAGTCCCAGAAAGTGTAGTGTAGGAGCTGCCTGTCATCCGGTCCTTGCTGCTTTCTTGTCCTTATTGAGGTGTTTGACATGCGCAGGGGAGCCCTCCTCACCCCTCCCTCCCACCCGATCTATCTTTTTGGAATGGTGCCCTACCTTTAAATAATTTTGCTGTAGTGTAGCTCACCCTATCCCACACTTAACCGCCAGGTTTGGTTGTCAAAAAAAAGATCAGAACTATACTTACCTGCCTTTGTTTCCCAGGTGTGCAGCAAAGCCAGCTGCCTCTCAGCTGGCTTTGCTGGCTTCTGGTCCGGCCCCCTGCTTGTAGTTCCAGGCAAGCAGAGGGCTGAGATCTGAGATTTGGGGGAACGAAGGCATGTAAGCACAGTCCTGATCTTTTTTTTGACAATCAAACCTGGCGGTTGGGGGTGGGATAGGCTGCACACAGAAAGTGTTTTTTAGGGTGGAGATACCCTTTAAAGGAATCACTCAGAGCTGTAATCACTCTCAAGGCAGGACTTTTATGTTAGGTTCAAATAATAACAAAATGGCTTACACAGACACAGAGCACTTGAGAGCAAACTCTGACGGTCTTTCCTCTCCCCAGAGACATAATCTGGTATGTCTCAAAGGACAACAGATTCTCCTATTTTCAGTAAAAAAAAGCTCCCTGTGAGGTGACATGCATCTAAGTATCCAAGTGATCTGCTTGAATCCCATCTTGGTTCCTACACATTTTGGAAAAAATAACCCCATGAAAAACAGGTAGCTTGACCTTAGAAATTGGTTAAATTAGTAACGGTGTTTAATTTAACCAATGAATTAATTTAAATAAACAAGGTAATCTAAATTAATTGAGAGTAAACAATCTAAACAAAATTTGTGACACTTGCTTAAAAAATACAAATATATAATTCAGAGCCCAAGAGTGGATGATGTCATTCAGTTACTGACATCATTGTTATTATTAAATAATTATTAACAAACTGGTAACAAAAACAGCCTTTCTTCTGATCTGGCAACTATTCCTATGGGCGCGTTTTCTAAAGTAATGCTACCTACTGCCTTTGTCTGATAAACAACTGAGTCATCATAATAATTTGTGTGTGCAAGGTAAGGTCTAGTGATGGTGAGAAACTTACGTGGAATTACACTGAACTAATTATCTGCTGTGAAACTGAATTTTATCACATAACAATTACATCATTTTTCAGCATAGCAAAAAAAAAAACATTAGTTATCTAGTCCTATTTACTCAATCCCCCAAAAAGAACCATCTCCAAAAGAACCACTGGAGAGAAGTCTGTATTCCATACTGACATATAGGGTGGGCTACCCACTAGACTATATTCATTAATGGCTAGGCCCCACTAGGCTATTTTGGTGTGTGCTGTGTTAGTGCAGCGCTCAGTGCACATCAATAGAAGAGGATGGCCCCACTATCTCCGCTGCCCTGCGCTGCTGACCCTTTTCGCAGCACAATCAATCACTATTTTTAGTGTGCATCGCGTGCGCTGCAATAGGGTTACATCAAAGGAAATGCAGCACATATGCAGGGTGCGCATATAAATCGCGTGTCATTGCGATTTCGCAGAGAATCGCGATTCTTGTGCGCTGCCTTATAGGACCTAGCCCTAAAAAACATCATTATTAGAATGGCTCTAAAAGCATCATGACAGACACAGTGAGAATCCAGTGGATACATCGCCAGCTTGAAGTTTTAAGATTTACTCTATATACTTCCATGGTGCAGCAGATTGCTAATTCTTGACTGAAGCACACCACCATGCGTTATTGATTTTGAGATGATTTCAAGCTTGAAATCTGCTCAAGATGTTGTAGCCGCAGATGGGATTGTTGGATAATTTTCCTAACTGGTCTGATTGGTTTCCAACTGGTTCTTAGTTTGATAAACAGTAGCTTGTTATTGAATAGCATTTGGACAGAAGTGTAAACTTGATTACATTTTAAACTGATTTGATTTAATTGAATACAAACAACAGAAGCCTAGTGCACATGCAACTAATTTGCTTACATTTAACGTTATCAGTGAATTGCGACCTAAACAACCTGCCAGTGAATTTAAAGCAATTAGTTCAATAACTTGGCCAAATTATTTTAAGCCCAGCAACCACGTCACAGTTTGCTTTATTCTGCTGGGTCCTAACCTTTAATCTTAGTAAATTTTACCTAAGTAAGAGACGTAATTCTCAAACTTTATCTTAGTAACAGTACCTGCATTTAATGAGATGAAAATCCCTGACGCTCGTTCGCTTACTGTCTAGGTACTGACTCTCCAGCTTTATGTACTTGAACACATGGGTCACTGTGGGCTTAAAATAATTTGGCCAAGTTATTGAACTAATTGCTTTAAATTCACTGGCAGGCTGTTGAGGTCGCAATTCACTGATAACGTTAAATGTAAGCAAATTAGTTGGATGTGCACTAGGCTTCTGTTGTTTGTATATATTTCAAAGTTTTGGTCTCTAGTTTCACTCTGTGTGGATGCATACTATCCCATCTTTGTATGTATTTTAATTGAATTGAATGAAAAAATGTACCCCTTTATGGCAGGCCCTAACCATTCTCTCAGAAGCATGGTTAAGTCATTAATTGTTTAGCTGCTTGCAATTTGTACTACAGGTATTTCATTCAAACCTATCCTAAACATAGAAGGCACATTGTCTCAATAAATGTCTAATGGAGAGACTGGCAGCAAATGGGACATCACCTGGTTAAAGGGACTGTCCACCCCTCTTTCCAAAAACTGATATAATGTAGATAACCCCCCAAAACCTTAACTTCGTTTTAGTCACAATTTACAAATCAGCTCCCACACAGAGATATTATACTTACATGCTCCTCCTCGCTCCACCGCTGTGGCAATGCACTTCCGGGTAAGGCAGTCAGTGTCGGCCCGTGACTGTGACATCACGGCCAATCACTGACTGCCATTCCCGGAGAAGTCTCCACTGCGGCTGCTCAAGAACACAAAAAGAACAGAGCAGCCACAGTGGAGACTGGGAGAAGAACCCTGAAGCGGCGGTGGAGCGAGAAGCTTGTGAGTATAATAACTCTGTGTGGGAGCTGATTTCTAAATTGTGACTAAAACGAAGTTAAGGTTTTGGGGGGTTATCTACATTATATCAGTTTTTGGAAAGAGGGATGGACAGTCCCTTTAATGCAAAGTCTAGAGCACTAACTGGGGTTTTCAATATATTTATAAACTATGAACTAAAAGCTGGAGTTGTCAACCCTATTCAGGCCTTAAAGAGCAATTGACACCCCCTACTTTCCCCACCCCCTCTCTCAGTGAAAGCACCCAGGTTGAGGAACTTAACCTTTAGGACTTTACTTATTCAACAGAACCTGTTCATTCCATGAAGGCGGCTCTGGTCCCACCCCCACCACAACCAAGCATTTGATCAATGGAATGGCAAGGTCTTCCCATTAGTCAATCCTGTTATAGTCTGTGGTGTAGGTCCTCATCATTTAGCAAGGTGTTAATTTCTGCAAACATTTTTAAACATTTAAACATGTAGGGCCACAGGGAAAAAAAACACACAGGTATTACTTCGAGGGAGATTGAAATGGGTGGAGGTATGTCTTTATTCAACCTCAATTACTATGTAACTTTGTATCTTAGTTCTAAGGGCCTTAAAGGAAGGAATAGGTCACTCAAAAAGTGACCTATTCCTTTAATGTTTTACTTGAAGCCCGGGAGGTTAAAGCGTCACTATACTCACTGAAACAACTTTACATTTTCTGAAACTACAGTTTGAGAGAAGTAAAATTATGGTAACCACATATTTATCTGTGCTTGCTTTGTCATTAAATTATTCATGTTTTGTGAGTACTCCTAATTCTCCCCACCTTTCCTTACTCACTGCCTTTGTCTGCACAGCCTCACCATGGACGCTGCTCTGCTTACACATCTCCCCCTCCCCCCTGCCTTCTTTTCTCTGCTGATTCTCTTAAATGTTGCAGAAAGTGTGCTGGCAGGCAGGCACAGAGATCAAGCATGGGTTACATATTATAATTTCTGCTTCTGGTACTATTTTTTAAAAGATACCCTTTAAGGCAGCTATGTCTTACCTTCCATTCTTCAATCAATTGAGCAGGAGCCAGGGAGGAAGGTAAGTATATTTTCCTTCTGTTTGATCCACCACTGAAGAGATGAAAATCTCTGATGACTTCCTGGTTCTAATCCACTATAGCGCACATTATCACGCATGCGTGCTATAGAGGATTAGAACCAGAAAAGAATTGGAGATTTAAATCTCTTCAGCGGTGGATTGCGCAAAAGACAAATATACTTACCTTCAATCAATACATTAAAAGAATAGTTCACTTTTCGAGTGAACTATTCCTTTAATCATTTTTTAATGCAAAAAGATTTTCTGCAAGGAAATATATGGTAATAGCAATATGCTATATCCAGGTTTCTGTGGTGATGATCCAGTACATAGGTCTTTCAGACAGGGCCATTTTTAGGCACAAGCCAGTTGGGCAAAGATCTAGGGCGCCTTTGTTGAACTAGGGCGTAAGGGCGCCTATTCTTCCTCTCATCTCCCTATCAACTTTTACTTGCTGTTGTAGAACTGCTCTCCTTGTTTTGCTGTAATGTGTAACATTGTAGTGAGTAGCGACCCTAAACTCAGCTCCTTCTACTTGGAAATAATGTTGCAAATGAACTGGAGGTGGAGGAAAGAGGGGGGAGGATGAGCTCAGCTAATAGCACTGAGGTGAGCAGTTTTGAAATGCCAGGTAAAAGCTGCTGCAGACTTTATAACAGTGACCCTGTGACTAGCAGCCATGATATCCCTATCCCTGCCTCTTTCTTCCTTCCACCCAACTCTCCAATTAGAACTTAGAGTGGGTGAGGATTGAATAATTTATTGGAGGAGACATGGAAAGCAGGTACATACTGTATATCATGTCAATGCTGGCAGCTGAAAGGGTTAAAGGTATTACTATACTGACATTGAAAGCGTTAATTGCAATACTCTGGGGAAGTCTGCTGGCACTAAAGGGTTAATGGCAATAATCTTGGTGGCCTAGGCCACACTACTGCGCTTTTAATCACAATGGGATTGCGATCTGATTGCACTTACCATGCCTCCACTGATGCATGGTCGCCTAGGGCACCAACATGGCTACACACGGCCCTGCTTTCAGGTACAATATTCTTAGCAGCAGTTTCCTTGCATGTGAGGCTATAACGAGGCAAAAGAATGATGGCTACACAAATTTCTTTGGAGGAAGCCATATCCATTGCCAACAAGGGAATACTATGATTTCACCTGCCCCTGTTGTATAGCAATCAGCTATGTGATTCACGCACAATCACTGAGTGATTCGAGCTGTAATTGTTCATACCCTCTCCTATGCTGATGATATGAAAATAACTTAGCTGATTATTTTTCTGCCAGGGCCAAAATATAGTGAAAATCTTTTTAGTAATAGAGTTATCTTTTAAGGCATGAAAATCTTTTTAGTGATAGTTATCTTTTAAGGCAATACATGTATTTGCAGTAATGTACCAAATGTATCACTCTGTACAGTGATCTGAAAACAAACCACACAAACTGAATCCACAATTGTGTCTGCAGGGATTTGATTGGCTGTGCTATTAACCAGTAAAGTATGAAGGCAAATGGTAGCTTTGTATTGGAATACTTTTTCTTGTCTTAAGTGCATCGTGGTGGTGTGATCCAAGAAGCTTTAAAAGATTTCTCTAGTCATAACAAATATTTTGTGGACCTCAATTGCACAATATTACATAGTTACATAGTATAAGAGGTTGAATAAAGACATGGTAAAAGAATCACCTGTGGATTAGCACAGGAACTCACCCATGAGCGTGGACTGCGTCTGCCATGGTGCCTCCTCCCGCAGCTCCAGAAAGCACTCCCGAATGCGAGGAACACTGAATGACAGCAATGCCCGAGATGGAAGAAAAACATTGATGATGGAGACGAAGAATCACTTGTGGCTTTTACCCAGTATTGTGACACCAATGATTTAAATTTGACGTTTACTTTTCATACACATGTAAATTATTTGGCATAATGGCATGTCCACCCCAAAACTAAAATTCAACCCTATACTGGCCCCACTGTGTAGTTTAAACCTTACATCTTTGCTCCTTATAGTTCTCCTGCAGTACCTGTTCAAAATCCAGGAAAGTGAAGAGAAGGAGGTGTCAGTGAGTCATCCTGTTCTTGCTATTTTCTTTACCTCAGTAAGACAGTGACATATGCAGGGGATTGTCGCATCTTTGCCAATCACAGATTGGTCCGGCCCCTGTTTGCAACTTCCACAAGTCAGAGACGACGCAGGAGAGACGGGGTTGTAAGCATCGATCTTAGCATTTTTTTAAAGAAATATTTCGTCAGTTGGAGGTGGTCAAGGGTCACCTACCTTAGGAGAAATATTCATTGTTAGGGTGGACATGCCCTTTAATATGAGTTGATGGCCTCATGCTGGATAATTGATTTATTTTTATTAAGTTTATTTTATTTAAAAAAATTATGTCTGGATCAGTTGATTAATTGAATTTGATGGAATGGATCTAAAATATTACACACCTTCTATTAAATATTGCAAATAATAATAAAAAAAATCCAATTAACCAGGGATATTTTCATCTTTTTAGAAGTTAAACTTATTAGTCTCTTCACGTCTATCAAAGTTTCTCATGCGTCCCCCAGTTTAATAGAATTGCCCAGGCTGCATTTTTTATTAAGATACTAATCAAATTCAGGATTGGGATTGGCAGGATTGGGTAATGCTTGCATCTAGTACTGGGTCTCAGCAGGGGAAGGGTTTTGGCCTTGAATTCTGCCTATGGAGTGATTATGTGTTAATGTGGAATGCCCACCATATGCTTCTGGTGCATTAATGGAATGGTCCATGGACCTTTTACAACTGTCTATATCAGTATTGTCTGTCTACAATCATTATTTATTTATATATGGTTATTTTAGTGCAGGGATAGTCAACCAGTAACTCTCCAGCTGTTTGAAAACTACAACTCCTAGCATTCCCTAATTTAAGAGTCCTTGTAGAAGAATGCTGGGACTTGTATTTTTCAAACATCTGGAGATCTATTGGTTGCCTATCCCTGTTTTAGTGTATTAAGTATATCCTTTTAAGATGTGTATTAAATTATATTTTTAACTTTTTGTAACTATAGATCTTCCTGCTAGATACCGCAACCAGCTATTTTTAAACTGCATAAAAAGATAACAATGTAGTAAGTATTGAATGCTGTCCAGTCACCATTGTGCCACAAATAAAGGCCAGAGGGGCTGGAATCTGGGCCACGGCCTTGTGTTTGACACACAAGTAACGTAATGGGGTAGTCCTAGGAAAACAACTCATATACATATCCATAGCTCACAGAGACCGGTCCCAGATTCTCCAAAGGTAACAATCTCATTCTATATTAGTCAATAAACAGTTCTCATCTGTTACAAAACCCAGACAGCATCCAAGATTATGTCAATTTATATCTGGCACTGGGACATCTCCAAATTAATAACCAGTACGTTTCACAGTTTAACAGCATATGAATTACACATTGTCTGCTTTATTTAGCAGTACTCCTCATCTCACACCTGGCCAATCGCTCACTACCACCTGAGGCTACCAAACTACTCCCATTGGATCCTCCAAATCCCTTGATTAGAGGATTGCTCAATCCATTTCATTTTCATGTTAACTCTTAACAACCAGGTAAGAGTTACACACAAAGGAAGAGACACCAAGCTAATTACACCCAGCTCCTGCTGCCGGTATGTATCGTCCCCATTAGCCTACGTAGTATGTAATAAACATTGACATTATTCAATAAGGGGGGCATAATTTTGCCTGAGGTGTTTGCAATTAACCAGGGGCACTTCTATGGTTTCTGCTGCCTGAGCCAAACTTTTGAATGCCACCCTTGATTATTTCCAGGTGTGCCGCGAAGCTGTGACTCTTTCAGCGGGGCTTTAACTAACCCAACTAGTCTAACCTTTCCCTAACAAACTAACTAAAGCTAACCTAAATATATAAAATTATTTTAACAACATCATATCTGTTACTAAGGAAAATTTTTTTTTTTTTTGACCGGTCAAGGGAAAAACAAGAATGTAATGTTAACATATTGGCAAAGAAATGTGACTGGTTCAAGAGAGTGTCAAGGAGGCCATTTATGTGAAAATAAAGAAAACAAGCCTGGATAGAGGTGGGAGGGTTCAAAACCAACTGTCTGCCATGTACAATGCTGTTTTGACACCTTACCTTGGGCAGTTCCTATAACACCTCTTAGCCACAATGCATCCACACCGTGCATTCAGAAGGTCCCTAACACCTGGCTGTGACATGTTAATTGGGACTTTCAAGGATACTTATATTGCAACAGATTCTTCAAGAACTAAACTTTTAGTCTAGTTGATCTAACTGAATACAACGTATATGCAAAAAAAAAATACGAACAAAGAGCAAATGGGCAATAAATACAAACACCTGTATATATAAAGCATGCATGGAATGCGGTCCCTGTCGCAAAAAGATTAACAGAGATTTTTTTACTTTTATTTTATTCTAAAACGCTGTCTCTTCATCCAAATACAGAAAATAAACATATTACAATTAAGGATAACATTGATGGGTTTTAAGAACATTAAGGGGCCTATTTAAGAAGTCCAAAAATGTGCCTGTGCTGTTAATCTGCATTAACCAATTAGATGTTATCAAATGTTTTCTATCTGTATTAGCCCAATAGAAATTTGATTGGTAGTTGCAAACAGCACATGCAAATTACAGGCAGCTGACAACACTTCCTCCTTCTGAAAATCCTTCAGAAGCCACTCTACCCCCAGCAGTACAAAAAGTAGCCACTATATCCCTCACCCCAAGCAGAATGAACAAACTAACCAGGACTCACCAGTTCAACCAGAAGCCACTTTTCCCAGCACAATCATAAACCACTCTCCAACAACCAAATCACCACCAGTAGTACAATCACAAGTACAAATGTGAAAAAAAATGTTTATAAAAACCAGTGTTTGCACCAGTGTAAAATCATAAACATCAATAACTGGAGCAGTTTTTTATTTCTGTTTGGGGGTGGGGGCAATAGTTGAAATGCCCTATACTGCGGAGCCTTGCCCGTGGAACTCAAAAGTAAGTTCCTCTTTCGGATATTCAGGTTTTTTCTCATGTTCTGTAAATGCGAAAATGGAATGAAACAGAGTTTCCATGGAACATTGCTCTACTTTTTGCACATTGTCATGACCATGCTAGCCACAGGTTGACTCTTCAGGGGCAGGAGACAAATCACATTTTCACTCCACTTTCAATACCTATAGGAGTGAGGTGGGGTCAGTTACAGCTGCTGCTAAATGGGGTGGGGGTATCTTAGGGGTATAAAGCTAGGTGGCAGGAGGAAAATGTCCTGGCTGCCAGGGCCACCACAGAGAAATGGTGTTAGCGTAGCTACTGGCCCAAGTGCATTTTATTAAAAATGTTGGGATTTTTTTCAGTGAATTGCTTCTAATTTCAGAATGCTGTAATGAATTTCTTTGTCTAATACAGGATACATTATCATCTGTCAGCCAGAGTGAATATTCCTCATTTATATCTGTTGTATTCGGTTAGATTAACTGGACTTAAAGTTTAGTTCTTGATGACGTTTCACTATGAACACAATTTCCCAATGCGTCCTTCTCGCTTGTACCAAGTTCTGTATGTTTAAAAAATAGGGGGGAAAAAAAAAGAAGAAGGTGAAACGGTAAGTTGGATTTTTCAAACCAAATTAAATAGGTTTGCTGAAAAGAATAGTATTGTAAACATTACAAAATAAAGACGCACTTGGAATTGTGCCTTGTTTATTCAGGTTATGTTTTAGAAGAAAACAAGTTTACGGACAAAAAAATATCTTGTCTGTATATGCCCTGTGGGCAGATTAGTTATTTATAATGTGAAATACATCATTGTCTGGAACAAATGGAATCAAACCTAATATGTTTATTGCAATCACCTAAAATCATTCTATCATTTTTCACATGTTGTTTGTAATTTGTTTGTAAAGTTAAGTCATTGTACGTGTAAAAATGCAAAATGTTCCCCCGAGAATCAGAGCCGAATTTCCCACAGGGCCACATAGGCCATCACCTAGGGCGGCAGGATCTACAGCCTGTAGTTCTCCGTATTTGATCTAACATAAATTACCTACTGCAGTAAAATTAGAGAGACAGTGTATGTATTAAAACATATTTCCTAAATCTCGGGAGCCAGCCCAAAAAAAATCAGAGAATTAAAATGTAACTGGTATAGGCTGAATCTGCCAAGGAATCGAAAAAAAAAACAAAAGTAACTAATCTTCCATCTGGTTACACTGTCATCTCCTAATGTAGGGAGACGGAAAGCAGTGAATGGACCTGCCTTCTATCTCACTGATAGTAACTAATCTTCCATCTGGTTACATTGTTACCTCCTAACGTAGAGAGAAGGAAAGCAGTGAATGGACCTGCCTTCTATCTCACTGATAGTAACTAATCTTCCATCTGGTTACACTGTCACCTCCTAATGTAGGGAGAAGGAAAGCAGTGAATGGACCTGCCTTATATCTCACTGATAGTAACTAATCTTTCAATGGGTTACACTGTCACCTCCTAATGTAGAGAGAAGGAAAGCAGTGAATGGACCTGCCTTGTATCTCACTGAAAGTAACTAATCTTATGATTATCCAGGTTACAATAGATCCAATGATCTACAGATCATCGGATCTGTAACCCTGATGACAGGCCATGATAAATATGGCCAAAACGCATAGGTGATACAGACCTATCTGAGTTTGTTATAATAAATTGTTTGGAAAATCCGTGGAGTGCCCTGTGAGTTTGTTTGTCTATATCCCTCTATGCTTCTATGTATTCTTCTATTGCTTCTATGTTGATATTTTTATTGTGATCTATTTATGTGATGTTAATTAAAGATTATGTCCACCCTAAAATAAAACTTTTGGTATATTGAAACTCTTTCTTGTCCACTTCTAACCCTGGAGTTAGATCTGAAATAAATGGTTCCGAATCATACTTACAGCCCTTCGCTCCCACGGCTGTCTTTTCCGGTTTTAGGGGTGGACATTCCTTTTAATGTTTAGATTTTTATTTCTACATATATTGGTATATAGCATTGGAACTTTTTAATATTGATAGTTATTCATTATAGTTTCTTCTGTCTATAGATTCCGGGCGCAGTTTTATTGTTGTGTTTTTCGCAGTGTTAAGGGTGTTATTAGTGCAGCAGATTTAGCATTAAAAATATGCTCTGCCATTTCTCTGAAGCATTGATGTCAACATAAAATCAGGGAGGGATCATCCTTTATCGTGTCCCCATCCAATGTGGCTAGTTATGGTTCTTAGAGGCAGATTTACGAGAGGCGCCGGGCAAATTTATGCCCAGCGCTGCGTGACTTTTAACCTTTTTTAGCACCCACATGACCCTTGTTCGAAACCTATGTAGAATGAATGCAAAAGAATCTGCAGACCCATGAACCAAGAACTTCTTATAGAATATGAGTTGCTGTATCTGTGCTAGGAAAAGTAAGAAGTTGGCTCCCTGCAATTGCGGAGTTTGCTCCCTTAGTAATTATGTTAAAAAAAATTAATATTACCTCTAATTTTTTTTCAGCTGAAATGTGCGTTACACTATTCAGTGCTAATGTTCCAGCACACGTGAGCACACGTGCACAGCTTAGAGGGAGAGTTGCACTGCATTTATGGAATGTTAAACCAAAAAAAATTACACAATGTGTAATCTATTAATACCCATAAACCAACAAAAACAAAGCAAAATTATTGAATTTGTTAAGTTTTGTTTCCTGGTAGATGTACCTAATAAACAATTGTATTCATTTATTTATTTTGCATTTCAGGGAAGCAGTAGTTTTGGAATTTCCCAATTTGCACATATCTAAAATAAATTCACACAGATATAGACAGATAGTAAATTTAATAGGGTGCAGTCCCTTAAAACAGTGCCATTGATGCCTGATAATGTGACCTAAACTATATTGTACATGGGGCAGTCCCCTTTACATGTTGAAGTATACCCTATAACACCTTTTTCAAAATAACTGAATAAGGTAATTTACAAGGGAGCTTGGTCTTTTGTCAATGTCAAAAAGAGGAATGATAGATAGAAAGAGAGAGAGAGAGAGAGAAAAAGATAAATAGATAGATAAAAGATAGATGAAAGATAGATAGATAGATGAAAGATAGATGAAAGATAGATGAAAGATAGATGAACGATAGATGAAAGATAGATGATAGATAGATAGATAGATAGATAGATAGATATATGAAAGATAGATTGTCTTGTTATTTATTTAGGGTTTCCAGCAACTATCATTAGGCCAACTGGTCCTTAGGTAGAAACAGTACATTGTTAGCATAACGTATAAATTGTAGGTAATTGAAACAGAACCAGTAATCGTGGAAGAGGATGATTGGTAAAATGTCTTTCTAGGCTCAATTTGCCGTACTCCAAGTGAGTCCCCACTTTACATGCAATTGCAAACAATCTATAGATGAAGGCAGCTTTCTATAAAAACAGATAGAACTATGTACCAGGAGCCGCTATCTGCTTTTTCTGTCTTAAAGGTACAGTTCAGTGGAAATTATCAATATTTGTTAAATTGTTAGTTTGTGTAATGCCTTCTTAGTTATTCTACACATTCTCTCCCATTTTGAAAAATCAGTTGATTTCATACCCTTTGCTGTTCCCTGCTATTGACATTAGTGAGCTGCCATTTCATATTCTAATGGTCCTTATTCTTCCCAGGATGCACCACTTCCTTGGAATGTTCCTAACAGTAATTTTTACAGATTGGCTGTTGGATGGGTCAAACATGCTCAGATCTCTACTGAGCAACTGAATCAACCCAGGTGCTGGGACAAGGGCAAGACCATATCGGTCTCTACTAAGGGTCCTGCAAACAGGAAGTCAGTACTTCGGTTGCATTTATTTATACACCAACAAAATGCTGAATTGGCAGATTAAGTTCATTTAAATGAAAAAATACTGCTAATTTTTCTGAAAAGTATATGTATTTGCACTGAACTTCCCCTTTAAAGCTGTGTTAAGTAATGTACCAAGGGTTAACACAACTTTAAGACAGAAATAACGGCAGTTGGGGAGGTGCGCAAAAACTGGGTCATGCAACTGCTGCAACTAATGTCGATAGTGGCTCTTTAGGAAGGAATTTTGGTGTTAAATTTTAACACCAGCTATCTGCTTTAAAGATTCGGAATGGGTTAAAGGGTATGTCCATAGTTTTTTTTTGTAACTTTGTGTTATTCAGTTTAACTGAAGAACGGGTGGTAAATAGGTTATGTCTTACCTCCCGTTCTTCCGTAAAAGAAAAAGGAGATGAAAGAACTTACACATGAACGGTCCAGCACTGCTGACAGACTCCGAACCTGCTGACAGTCTCTGACTCATCCCCAGTCCCTTGCAATGTGCATGCATGCGCTCACAGTGATAGGGAGCATGGATGCATCTGAGACTGTCGGAGAAGCCCACATCTCCTATTGCCCTGCATTTTGGGAACCCCCAGCCATTTTGTTATTACACCAACTCTATCTTTCCCTCTAAAATGGCTATTGCATATGTAAGAAACCAACTGGGAAAGTGGTTGAAGGAAGATATATTCCACAAGGTTTCTTAACTTCAGATAGTAAGGTGAAACCAGCAAACTTGGCAGAGGGTTTCTTTGCTTGCTTGAGTGCAAATAAAGTTTGTGCTGGGGCTGGTTTTGCTGGGAATCCACAAGCGAAGGGTGGGGTGGATTCCGGATACTTAGTCCAGTCCGGGATTTTCAGACAGGGTGTCTGGGTGTTATTGAGGAGTTTAGAAGTGAGTGGTCCAGCCCTATTGTTATGGTACCAAAACCAGATGGCATGTGGCAATTTTGTAATGACTTCAGAAAATTAAATGAAGTCTCTAAAGTCCAGCTCTGGATTTTCAGAGAGTATCTGAAACAGATTCACCTGGCTGTTTTTAGGGAGGGTTCTAGACTGTGTCTCTCTCTTTGTTTGGGAGCTGCAAGCTGCAACTGACTGAGTCTACTGTGAGTAGAAATAAAACTGTTTTATTTGACCTGTGTCTTTTAGGGGACACTTGTATAGTGAGGGAAATCACTGTTATTAAATAGTGCTCAGACGAGCAGGTGTTTGTTTATTTTGTTTTGTTTTACCTTCATTGCTATTAAGCAATACCTGTACCTTCCACCTGTTGTGGAATAAAACACAGGCTTATTATTCCTACACTGGGAATCCTTGGTCTGTTTCTGTGTCTATGCACTGTGTGAATACTTCCCAACAAGTTCTTCCATTTGACTAATCTCCTACACATAGTATATCCTTAAGAGAAGGGTCCCTTCTCGCTGTCATGGCAGGTTGTTGGCTTATGTTCAGGTTTGTATCCTCCAACAATAAGTACCAATGTTTTTGTAAACATCGTCTTAGACCCTCCCATTCCTCATTAAATTTAGTGATAACTCTCACTTGTTGATTTTGTTGTTCCAGGGTTTTTTCGGTCTCTATCTTCGAATTTATTAGGGTTTCTCTATTCATCTTCCTAGCTCTATTCCTGGCCTTTTTCACCAGGAGTAGAATTGTTGTTCGAAATCATTAATCTTGGAGCAGTTCCTTCTTGCCCTAATAAATTGTCCCCCTGGTATAGCTCTTTTCGTTGTGGCTGAATGGTGACTTTCTGCATGAAGCACCGAGTTGACAGCAGTAGGTTTGGTGAAGGTCTCTGTTTCAATTCTCTCGTTCTCTGTTTTTATTATAAGGTCTAAGAATTCTATGCTTGTTTTGTCGCATTTTACCATCAGTCTTATGTTGTATGTATTTGTATTCAAAGTTTCATCAAACTTCATCAAGCTTGTTTCAGTACCATGCCATAATATTAGAATATCACCCACATAACTTATCCATTCGAGGAGTTCATCATCCTTCCCTTAATTGTTGGACAGTTAACTCCCACCTCCCCAAATGCAAACAGGCATAGGTGGGCGTGCAAGTAGAGCCAATTGCAGTCCCTCTTTTCTGTTGGTAAAACCGGCCATCAAAAACAAAAAAGTTATTATGCATTAATCTCTAGCATTTGTAATACAAAATATGTATGTTCTCTATACTCAATTCCACGTGATTCTAAAAAGAACCTGGCTGCCTCAAGGCCCACCTCATGTGGCATTGATGGATAGAGGCCTTCCACGTCCATAGTCACCAGTAATGTTCCCTGAGGCACTGCTATCCCTTCCAATCTTTTAAGTAGGTCCATGGTGTCCTTAAAATAGGACAGAAGATTCTGTGAAAAAGATCTTAGTACATAATCAATATATTTACTTCTGTTGGTCCTCCCATACCTGAGATTATGAGGCACCCATGTGGTCTGTTCCTATTCTTGTGAATGTAGGAAATGTAGGTACTTTAGCTTGTTTTTTTATATATACCTTAAAGTGATATTCAGAGATATTAATCAAATTCTTTACAAATGCTACATCCAGTATCTATTTTATTTCTTCTTGGACTCTCCTCATTGGATTGTTCTCAACTCGGCATATTGTGTTTAATCCTTTAATTGTCTTAATGCTTCTTTTCTATTTTTTTTTTATTGTAACTACCATGTTACCCCCTTTATCCGCAATTTTGATTTCCAGATCTGGAAAATGTAATGAGGAGTGGGAGGTTCTAAATGCAATTCAGCTCACCACATCTCCTATAGATTTTGGTTGCCCAGATGTCTGTTCCTGGACATAAATTCAAAATAAAAGTGTCTAGTATAGAGCAACCAAAAACTCAGACAACCCCACAGGTATTGCTATAAACAACAGTGCATTTATTGTGCACACCACGACATGTTTCGGACAGTCTAGGTCCTTTCTCAATTGTCATTATTTATCATATATTTTTCTTTCATTGTAACTACCACGCTACCCCCTTTATCCGCAATTTTGATTTCCAGATCTGGAAAATGTAATGAGGAGTGGGAGGTTATAAGACGATGTTTACAAAAACATTGGTACTTATTGTCGGAGGATACAAATCTGAACATAAGCCAACAACCTGCCATGACCGCGAGAAGGGCCCCTTCTCTTAAGAATATACTATATGCAATAGCCATTTTAAAGGGAAAGAAAGGGATGGTGAAATAACAAAATGGCTGGGAGGTTCCTAAAATGCAGGGCAATAGGAGATGTGGGAAATGTAGTGTATGTATATACAGTATAATTTACAGAGCCAGGACTACTGTAACAAAAGGGGACAAATATTCAGAGTGAAACAACTGATTACATGTCAAACAAAAAATGTAATATACGTAATAACGTGCAAGTGTGGGAAAAGATATGTGGGTAAAACTAAGCGAACTTTATCAATAAGGATACAAGAGCATGCAAGGGCAATTGTAAATAAGGAGCCCCAAAGAAGCAGTGTAGCTAAACACGTAATTGAGGATCATCAAAGTCATCCCTATAACATCAGCTTCAGTGGAATAGAGTCTCAGGGAGATTCAATAAAATCTCTTTTCTTTAAAAATGGAACTAATTTTGCCCTAACCAATCAGATCTTATTTAACATTTGAAAGCTAACATCTGATTGGTTGGGGCAAAATTAGCACAATCAGTCCAGAGGAGGGGATGAGGAAACTGTATTGCTTCAACATGAATTGAGATGGATATATCAACAACCCCCCGAGGGTATGAATGAGGAATACAATTTTAAATGTTTCTTATGATGTCATGCTGATAAATGGGCAGAAAATAAGTTAAGACATTTGGTAAAACTTTCCTGTTAACATCCCTGAAGAACATGGGTATAAGGGGTTAAAAGAATTTGTATAAGTTTGTGACATCACGGGAAGTGGTTTGTATTTGGAAGGAGGGTTACATAAAAGACTCAACTAACCAATAGGAAATATGCCATGACGAAGTCACGTGAGCGTGACGAAACGTACGTCGGCACATACGCATGGACTCCATTACGCTAACTTCAACCGCGAAAGCTCGGCTTGGCGTCGGCTGGATTTGGTTACAGCACGTATAACACTGGTATCTATGAGGTGATCCAGTATCGTAAGTGAATACTGATGGGGTTAAGTTTGTGGTATGGATGTATACTCTGCATAATCTACTCCAAGCGGAATGATCCGCAACCATGTATGCCCAATACCTGACAAAATGATGTAAAAGCCATGGTATGGTATTAGATGTCATAATACAAACTGAGCATATTAACTAATGTTATGTGAAACTATGACCAAATAGGTAATGGTCTGCGGTTATTTTGTTATGTGTTCTGGAGTCCATGCTATTTTGTATGTCCGTCTATGTTTTTATATATTTAAGTCCCTTGGTGTCGTTTTTATAGAGGGGGAATTGTTTATCCATGATTGCTACTAATAAAGGATTGAGAGGAAAGGGTTAGCCAGGATATTTCGGTTACATATAAAAATAAAATGGTCAGCATGATGATACTGTGCCAGAAGGGGGAGTAGGTGCATTCCTGGGGACTACCCAAACGATATTCTATATATCACAAGGTAAGATATCTAAGCTGACCTTCTCAATAGTAGGTGGTGCTGCACTATATGTACATATGCTTTAAAGGTTTAGTATGTATTTTATAGCATGTTAAAAGTGATATAGCTTCTCCCCCCCACACACTTTTGTAGCATTAGTGAACACTTCCAAATTTATACAGATCCCTTTTAGACAAAATGTGACACATCTGATGTTTAACCCTTTAGGCACTTCATTCCTGAGGTTAAAGATATAGACCTCACATTTGTTGATAATAGCCAAAAAATCAGTATGCCTTAAGGATAAGTTTAAAGTCCACCTGCAAAATACATTTTTTAACATATGGTAGGGCACCCTATCCCACCCCCAACTGCTAAGTTCGTCTGTTTAAAAAAGCTTCAGAACAATCCTTAGATCACCCGGCGCTCTGATCTCTGACCTCTGCCAGAATTGCAAACAGGTGGCCAGACCAGCTGTGCATCTCTGATTGGCTGAGAGGCAGCCAATCAGAGATGCGGCTAACCGCTATACAGAATGCCGGGGGATTAAAGGATTGTAAGTAGAGTTCTAAAACTTTTGGGGGTGGGATAAGGTGCCCTAGCATATCGTAAAGGGGAACTGTGGTCTCCAAACAAGTTGAGTTTAAAACGAGCCATCAACCACCTCTCTACGTGCTCCACAGCCCAAGATACACAGAAATGACTGACCAGAAAGTTAATGGGTGGGAGGTTGACATGTGACATTCCTGAGGCTTAGGGGGGTGTCAGAGTGGCCCACAGCACCTGTGAGGGCGGGGCTTAGGCACCTGTGAGTGGGCAGGGCTTACTCGCAGGTGGACATAAGGATTTTTTAACACTATACATTGGGGTTAAATTCTAGTTTTGGGGGTGGACATGCCATTTAAAGGGTAAAATTTTTTTTACATTTACCAGGGCTTTCCCCCCCCCCCAGCCCCAACTGCTATAATAAAATCATTAGAAACTCCCCCGATCTTTACTTACCTTACCTCTTTCCGCATTGTCCCGGCCCTCTACTTGCACGGAACTGCAAGCAGATGGCAGGACGGGCAGCCAATCACGGACATGGCTGCCGGCTGCTTAGAACGCCGGGGGAAAGAGGTAAGGTAAGTAGAGTTCGGGGGAGTCTCTGATCATTTTATTATAGCAGTTGGGGCTAGGGGGGGAAGCACTAACATACGACCAATGGGTTTCACGCTAGGGGGAGAGAGACCAAAACGGGAGGGGGAGGGAGACCAAAACAGGAGGGAGAGGGAGGGGGGAGGGCTCTTCTGCACATGGCAAAAATCCCCCCGGAGGAGAGACAGGAGTCCTGTATATGGACAGGACTCCTGTATAGGAGTCCCCCTATATGGACTCTGCAGTACTCCTGGTGGGCAGTTTTTTGGACTGGGGGGGTGGGGGTTACTGGAGAACCATTTGGAGCTGGGATGTAAGGTAAGGATTTTACTACACTACACAGTGGGGCCAGTAGTGGGGGGAATTATAGTTTTGGGGGTGGACATGCCCTTTAAGGGATGCTTATGTCTGTATGTCATTGATTGATCTAAAATTTCAGGGACCATACAGGTATCGGGTCAATTGTTGGGAAATAAGCATTATCTTAGTAGCCTATGGCTGCCTTATTAGTCCATGGAATATTTTCTTATGCACAGTACATATTATAAGAAAGAACAGCCTTACTGTCCAGCTGCCCCCTTAGTGTAGAGCAGAGATTATATCTTTTGACTGGCATTATACCGTATATACTCAAGTATAAGCCAACCCGAGTATAAGCTGAGGTACCTTTTTTCACCTCAAAAATTAGGAAAACCTGACTGACTCAAGTATAAGCCGAGGGTTGAGATTATGATCAATACTGCCTTCTAATTTTGTATTGTTCTGAGGCTTTAGTTGCCCTTTAAATGGACAGTAATCCCATACATTACCTCCAATAGCCATGGGAATTTATTTACATACTGGTAGCCATGGCCATTTATTTACATAATGGTAGCCCTGGGCATTTACTTACATACTGGCAGCCATGGGCATTTCATCACATACTGGTAGCTATGGGCATTTCATTACATACTGGTAGCCATGGGCATTTCATTACATACTGGTAGCCATGGGCGTTTTTATTACATACTGGTAGCCATGGGCATTTCATTACATACTGGTAGCCATGGGCATTTTTATTACATACTGGTAGCCATGGGCATTTTTATTACATACTGGTAGCCATGGGCATTTCATTACATACTGGTAGCCATAGGCATTTTATTACATACTGGTAGCCCTGGGCATTTATTTACATACTGGTAGCCATGGGCATTTACTTTACTGGCAGCCATGGGCATTTCATCACATACTGGTAGCCATGGGCATTTCATTACATACTGATAGCCATGAGGGTTTTTATTACATACTGGTAGCCATGGGCATTTCATTACATACTGGTAGCCATGGGCATTTCATTACATACTGGTAGCCATGGGCATTTTTATTACATACTGGTAGCCATGGGCATTTCATTACATACTGATAGCCATAGGCATTTTATTACATACTGATAGTCATGGGAATTTAATCACATACCGGTAGCCATTGGAATGAATCACATACTGATAACCAAGGGATTGAATCACATACTGGTAGCCATTGGAAGGAAACACATACTGATACAGTAACCATGGGTAATTGTATCACATACTGGTAGCCATGGGTATTTACTGTACTTAAAGCCTTTCTCTGCAGTGATCCTTGCAGAGCCTGCAGTTCCCAGTAGTACTTCGGGGTGATAGTGATAGTACTTCGTCATCGCGCACCCATGAAGTACCACAGGGAACTGCTAGCTTTCCTTCCTGACTGGCATCTGCATCCGGAATTAAGGTAATTCTGCTCTTGACCCAAGTATAAGCCGAGGCAAGGTTTTTAGGCTGATTTTTAAACCTAAAAACCTCGGCTTATACTAAGTATATACGGTATGTGTGGTACCCCCAATGTAATGATGTGGGGGAAATTGACACTTCAATATAATAAAATATAGATGCTATGTGTGCACATAGAAGTGGTAACAGCATATAAACAAGGCTGCCATGATTTTTAATTTTGTGGTTTTTCAGTAAAAAATACTATTAAAAAAAAACTATTAAAGAAAGATACTAGATTTTTGTCCAATGCAAGGGTTGAGGGGGAAAAAGGCCCAGGCCAGCTGTAGCACTCTCACTAGTTATACGTGTCTTTTGACAAAAATTTCTTGGACCTGACACTTAGCGTCACGCTTTTTTCATAAGGGAATAACTAAACTTTTCCTTCTCCCTTCAGCAACAGTTATGATGTTTATTTTGCCAGAAGACAAACCCTGAATTCCTGTTATATTCTCTAGTAAATTAAAAGAAAAGGTATCAAATGACGATCTTCACCAATTCATTTCATGTTTTCTTTCCCCACCTTTACCACTAAGTCAATAGTATCATAAGTCATTTATAAATAGATTAAATAGAACTGGATAGATTAAATAGAGCCACACAACTGCTGGTGATCTTTTGTAATACAAAGCAAGGGGTTAAAGTCATGCTAACATATATACATCATAAAATAAAACAAATATGGAGGGATTGTATTTCTTTTGTTTGGTCATATATATTTTGAGGTACAATAAAGTTTATTATTTACAAAAGTATCATTGACCTACATCTGTTGTATACAAATTTTGGTCAACATAGTTCTGTGTCCCAATGTGTTTAAAATGTGTGGCGCTATTTACCCTTTTTTGTTGGTTTTGGGTTGTGTAAGTTTAGAAGCATCTTTGGAAAAGGTAAGTATAGCATAAAGTAGGTTGGGGGGGGGGGCTTAAAGGGTATCTCCACCCTCCAAAAAATGTTTTGATATTTTGTAGGGAATCCCCCATAACCTAGACCTCTATAGATTTAAATTGCAAAAACCGTCCCCTATAGATACTTGCCAGCCTTTTTAACTCTTATGCTATTTTTCCACACGGAACAGCATAAGAGGCCAAACCGGCAGCTGCGTCTGTGAAGAGGAGCATGAAGAGGCAGATACGGATTACACACACAGAGAGGCTTCTACTCTTCAAATGATCCAGCAGCGAACAATGCGCTTCCAGCTCATCGCAGGATTCTGCTTTTTTAGAAGAAAGGAACACAGAGGATACAGAGGCCGCGAAAAAGGAACAAACATAGACCAGCCCCTCAGAGGATGTATCAGCTGAGACAGCGCAACAATCCCAACAATCACAGGTACAATCTCTAGTTAACATCTCCTATTGCCTGTCTGATGCTGAACTTTCTGTACTAGAAAAGGGCATAAACATTGTATCTAGATATACTAGAGATTTCTGTGATTGAGATCTGTAAATGTAAACTTAAAATGCATTTCTGTGATCACCAAACTGTATGTAATACACCTTTTATCAAGTTTAAAAAACTTACAGGGAGATTGAATAAAAGTTCTTATCGTTTAAAATGGTGCTAATTTTGCCCCAACCAATCAGATCTTATTTAAAATTTGAAAGCTAACATCTGATTGGTTGGGGCAAAATTAGCACTTTAAACAATAAGAACTTTTATTGAATAACCCCCTTAGTAACTTCACCCCTTAGGTGGATTTTACTAGTCTGGACCTATTTGAACAGACAGTATTGAATCATTTCCAGCAGATTTGGACACGTGACAAAAGTAACATACATCCAAATGTATCTGCTATTGAGCACAGGGCTATACAATCCATGAGAGACAACACTGAGATTATTATCCACTCAGCAGATAGGGGGAGCTACTGTTGTCATGGACAAATGCAAACATGACCAGAAGGTTCTTAAACAGTTACAAGTTGAAACACACTAAGAACCTGTATCACAAGATCACACACAAGGTATTAAAAAACAGATTGACCTGATGTTGGAAGAAGCATGCAATAATGTACTATTACCCCAGAGATTAAGGATTTCCTTACTACCCCCCACCCCCGCATACCAATACTGTATCTGCTCCCAAAAATCCACAAAACACTAACAGATCCTCCAGGGCGCCCCCTAATGTTGGGTATTGGTTCAGTGTTGGAACCTCTGTCCAAATTTGTAGGCACTATCTACAACCATTGGTACTAAATATCAGTACTTGCCAAAGGACACTACAGATCTCCTTAACCAGATACATGACCTAACCATATCCGACACTGACACCTCCTTAATAACCATCGATATTCTCTATATGAGCATACCCCAATAGGAGGGAATCCAAGCAGTAGAGGAGGCATTATTACATACTGATCTGCCCACAACTCATTTACTTTTTTTAAATCGTATTAACTGCCTATCTATGGTATCTAAAAATTACTTTAGATACAATAACAGGTATTACTGGCAGAGACAAGGGACCAGTATGGGGGCGGCCAAATCCCCCTCATTTGCTAATATCTTTGTTCATCTTTGTTTTTCTGACAGCCAAATATAGTCCCAATATAGTACGTTACTGGCGCTATATAGATGACATACTCATCACATGGCGAGGGGATACCGCACATTTTCACAAAATGATGTCATTTGCCAACCTCCAACAACCAGCCATTAAGTTCACATATGACAGCCCAGCAAAAAGTATTAACTATTTGGATGTGACACTCACACTTGAACAGGACCATATCTACACAACCCTTTATCGCAAAACATTGATAGTAACAATATACTGCATGCATCCAGCTTCCACTGTCCCAATGTGATCAGAGCAATTCTCAAGGGACAATTTGTCAGAACTAAACATATAGCCTCTGACCACTTTAGATACGAAGATGCAGCCAAAACATTGTACCAAAGATTTGTGGATAGGGGGTATAATGCCAGTACTGTCAGATCCATCGCAGAAGAAGTGGGTGAGATTCCACATACCCAACTACTCACCTACAATAAAAAACAGACTCCACTACCTATGACTAATCTCATAACATTTGTATCACAATATCATACACAGAGTAAACAGGTAGAAAAAATCATCCATAGATTTTGGCCTATACTCACACGTGGACCAAAAATTTGGTAGACTGTTTCAGAATCCTCTGCTTTTTAGCTACACTAGGGGATGATTCTTACACGATATACTTTGCCCATCAGACACCACACTGCAAGACAAACTTTCTTTTTTGGGGTAAAAAGAAAAACACATTTTCGTGTCTGAACTGCATTAATTGTAGCTCAATTATATAAGGCGAAACAGTATGCCACCCTAGTAAGGGCCACTAAAAAAAGCATATGTGGGACAATCTGCTTGTAGTGTAAAGCACAGTATTAGAGAGTATAAAGGGTACATTAGAAACTTCAAATCAGAATCCTATTCAGACACCACGGTTTCCAGACATTTTGCAGAGCAAAGTCATAACCATACGCAGCTCAATTGGTTGGTACTGGAAGTAATTAAACCACACCCCATGGAAGTGACATTACTAAACAATTTGGATCAAAAAACTCTTAAACCTATGGGTTTGAATGTTTATATTAATATTGCTTGCTTTAACTCTCAAAATCCCCAGTGGAGTCATGGATCAACCTATTTCATTTATTTTACATTGTGTAATTTTTTAATTGGAGGTTTCTCATGTTTCTCATGTTTTTCTTGTGGGTGGGACTTTACCTCACTTTCTGTTTGACCTGTTAAAAGAGGTATTCACTTGTGGTTGTATCACACTTGAAAAAGGGTTGGAAACCCGAAACATATTGGGGGCGATGCAATATTGGGCGCAAAATGCCCAAGTCAGTGTAAAACCCACGCAATCCGATGTATCATCAGGTTACCGTGGGTTTTACACTGAATTTGCATTGCCTGCGCCCATTTCCGAGAATGCTCGGAAATAGCGTGGCGCAGGCGATGCAAAACCGCCCTTAGTAAAGTTTTGCGCTACCATGTAGCGCGAAACTTTACGCCACTGAATAGGAGGCGTTACCCGGCGCACTTACCTGGCAGAGATCCCGCGATGTACAAAATCTCGCACAGGGATTTTTGCATCGCGGGAACTCGGGCAGGTAAGCTGCGTCGGAAAAAAATATTGCATCGCCCCCATTGTGTGTTAAGCAATAAACTACTAAGCAGCTATTTTCCTGTGCCTTGGCTTCTTCACTCCAGAAGTATTGCTTCTACTCTTCACTTTTAACACTATACAGCGGGGCCTACAGTGGGGCAAATTTTAGGTGTGGCTGGTGGACATGCCCTTTAAGTTGGGAGGGAAACTTTAGTTAAGAGGGTGGAGATACCCTTTAAAGGATAACTATACTCTAAATTAACTTTTTTATGAATGGAAAGTAACTGGGGCAGGGATGTTGGATTGATTATTCCTACCCTTACAATATTGTTTCATTGAGGAGATACAGCACTTACAGTTTTCATTTGCCAGGTTAGTCCTGGACTAATCTTTTATTCTTTGGGCTGGTGCTCCTCACAGAAACAATATTGGGAGGTAGGAATTACCAGTCCTGTTTCCCTGTCCAAAGTACTTTTCAATTTAACTGCATTTAAAAAAAAAAACTTTATACACACGATAGTTCTTCTTTAAGTAAAATCTTAGTACTCTATACCTGTTGCTATTTTACAGCCTAACTTCTTACCTCTTGATTAGTCACTAGTAATACAGTATTGATTCCTCTAGGGCCCCTGAGAGATTGCCAGGGGTCCTCAATATATCCCCACTTTGATGAATTTGTTTAAATATAGAGATATTTATAGATGCATTGATTGATCAATCTGTTCAGTTTTTATGAATTGAGTATTCAGAATAATTGATGTTTAGAGATGAATAAAACAGCCGAGTTATGTACCAACAGCAGTTCCGCTGAACCAATTGCTCTCAATTTGTTTAAATTTTCTTGCACAATTTGTTACCCCCCAGTCCTGTCCGTCTGCCCAGCCTCTCAGTAATAGAAGATACACTTCAGGTGACTGAAAAGTTGGATAGATGGAAAGGAGAAGGAGGGGGTGAACATATAACAGGACACACTACAATATATATTTTTACCTAACGATAGGTAAACGACAGGGGAATGAACTGCAAAAGATTATCTAACGATCCTGTAAACAAACGGTTGTTCACACCTCTATACACAGAAATAGTGATTCTACAAGGTAATGATTCTTCAAAAGCAAGATTCTTTAAGCTGGGTACACACGATGAGATATTTCGGTCCGATCGACCGATAGTTCAGTGTATCGGTCGATTGGACCGAAATTATCGCATCCGAATGTGCCCATGTCCGATCAACTGTTTGTCCAAATCGGACGATCGGACATGGTGGAAAACCTCGTCCAATCGTGCGGTCCTCTATGGACCGCACGATCGGTCGTGGTAACTATCGGACGCGGCTGCTTTTTCCGCAACCGACAGTCCTTCCTCCTGGCCGACCGGTCGAAAGTATCGAACGGTCGGTCAGGAGGAAAAATCGGTAGGTGTGTACCTAGCTTTAGGGTATACTCAGAAAAGGACAATTAGCCTTTTAATGGTTTTATACAGTATCATTTTTTAAAATGTATAACCTTGTGCATATAAAAAAGGTAAATAAAAGTATTAATTTATAATTGAACATTAAGGTAGCACACAATTGAGAATAAAGGAAAAAGAAAGAAAATACTTCAAATGTCGTCTGTTACGTCCAAGGGTAGAGTTCTTAGGAAACCTGGTAATCCCCAGAAAATGACCAAAGTACCAGTTCAATATGGTAGCCAATTTATGTTCCTCCCAATTGGCTATTGCTGTTGCTAGATTGTTGCTTAGATGAAAGACTATGGGTCGGCACGCTGGCTTTGGTTTATACCCTCTAATGAATATGGGAGCGGGTTGGTCCCTAGAGGGGTATGTATGTCCCCTCCCTGAAAGGCCATTGGGCCGAAACGCGTAGGTAATACGGACCTACTGAGGTATCAATAAAAACCTTATATATTGAAGTCCATGGAGTGCTTCGCTATTTCAGAGGAAGTTGCATGTATTGAAACCTGCGATAGCACCCGGGCATTGTGAAGGATCTCAAACAATTGTTTTATATATATATATATATACAATACAAGAATTGTGGAAGCACTCCAATTAGGCTAATTTACAACTACATTTAGTAGAAGTGCTACTGATCTGGTCAAACATTTATACAAACATAGAGAAGATAATCAATGCACATTCCTAGGCCCCATACAATATTATATTATCTGCACACTGGCATACTTTATAAACAAAGGGGTTTTAGTATACATTACTGTGATCACATGAATAAAAAGCCCTCCAACCATGTCAAGGTAACCCCAGTCTGGAAGGTCCTAACGTCTAACCTTTTTAATTTCTTTTATTTCAATTACTTCAGTTTGCTAATCGTAATTGAAGTAAAAGAAATTGAAAAGTTTAGACGTTAGGACCTTCCAGACTGGGGTTACTGACTTTAATAGAGCCAGGATCTGGAGAACAAATGGATGGGGGTAATTTGCTAAACCAAGAGTTGGTAACCCTGTGAGCTGACATATGTGTTAGCTGCCATGCTGATAGACACTGCTAGTGAAGTGGGATAAATGAAAATTAACAGTGCCCTTATCTCTAATGTCCTTTGGGGCTTAAATGGGGCATAATTTTTGATTTTTGAATGTCATTTTTAGAATTTAGGAAAATCCATTGTATCTGTGCTGGAGGCCACTAGGCCAGCCTACGCAGGACTAACCATCCTGGACTGTCTCACTGTTTTGAGACTTCACTGAGGCAAAAGAATAAGTAAATGTGTGAAACAGTACTGACTTTTAATCACCCTGGGGCCTGGCTGCACTGCAGGTTAGACAGGTCAGTACAGTGTCCTGTAGGGTAATGGCATGGCTCATCCTCATTAGCTGAGTATTTGCCATTGCACTTACAATTTTCCAAACCAATTAACTGTGCCAACAGTGCCATGAGGGGAGCGAGGCATTTGCGTGCTGGTGGTGCTAGCCGAGGGGGTATGAGCAGTGCTGTGCAAACTATAACTGTGTAGCAGTTATAGTTGGCACAGAGAGCACATACCCCCTGGCACCACCAGCATACAAATACCCCCACCCCCATGGCACAGTTATAGTTCTCACAGCAGACAGCACATTCCCCCTTCCCCCCTGGCACCACCAGCACACAAATGCCTCCCAGGCTCCCCTCAGTGCTAGGGTATAAAGACTGCAGGAGAAAGAAAGTGTGAGAGTCAGAGAATAGATACTGCAGGAGAGAAGGATTATAAGATGATAGAGACTGCAAGAAAAAGAGGAAAGGTGAGAAATATTGGATATAGACTGCTGGAGAGAAAGTGTATAGAGAAGATAGAGATTGTGAGAGAGAGAGAGTGTGTGTTATCGATAGAGGATAGAGAATGCATTCTCTCTCTCCCTCTCTCTCTCTCCTGCAATCTCAGTCCTCAATCCCTCACGCTCTCTCTCTTTTTCCTGTAGTTTCTATTCTCTATCTCTCACACACTCTCTTTCTCCTGCAGTCTCTATCTGCTCTCTCACACTTTATCTCTCTACTTCAGTCTCCATTCCTCTATTTCTCTCCTTTTCTCTCTCTCTCTTCTGCAGTCTCTATTCTCATTCTCTCACATTTTCCTTCTCCTGCAGCCTCTATCATCTATCTTTCACATGCTCTCTCCTGCAGTATATTCTCTATCTCTCACTTTCTCTCTCCTGCAGTCTCTATCCTAAGGGCCACATCTACCATGAGGAAGAGTGAGACATTTGTCCCAGGTGGCACCCCTGCATTGAAGAAGAAAGGCGGCAGACAGGCAATGGTGGGGAAAAAATTTCTTCCTTGACCAGACAAAAAAAAAAAATTTCCCTAGTAACAGTTACCGTAACTACCTTTAGTTAGTTTGTTAGGCTGAGTTACAGATAACTAGCTTTAGTTAGTTTGTTAGGCTGAGTTACAGATAACTAGCTTTAGTTAGTTTGTTAGGCTGAGTTACAGATAACAAGCTTCAGAGTCACATCTACCATTAGGCAGAGTGAGACATTTGTCTCAGTCAGCACCTCTGCACTGAAGAAGAAAGGCGGCAGACAGGTAGTGGTGGAAAAAAAAACGTAACTAGCAAACATGCATGAGTGTGAGTGCAGCACTCCCCATCATGCTCTCTGCAGCACCAAAGAGAGCTGCCAAACATCTGGAAATTTTGCATATCCATTCCATGGATTGTAATCCTATTCAGTACCCAGAGATATTACATAAACTGTATAACAAACAATACCAGCTATTTACGTGTCTGTGTTACATTTGCTCCTGCATTTTCTTTTTCAGGGTAATAACACCCATTACCATCCATAAAGCAGAGTTTCCTACCTATGGAAATGCTTGCACTACCAGTATGTAATGAAATTCCCATGGCTACCAGTATGTAATGAAATTCCCATGGCTACCAGTAGATAGAGTTTTGATATGTACATATAATGATAATGACACAATGTGTATAAAGCCACTCCCACTTCTAGACAAGCCACACCCCACTTCTGGACAAAGCACCACCCACTTTCAATTATAAAACCATACCCCTTCTGGTAGTGAGGGGGAGCCTTTCGTTACGTCTCTGCTCCAAAAGGTTCCTCCTGTCCTCTGAGTGGCATGTGCAGTGGAGCCATTTCCACCCCTCCCACCCATCCTCCGGATCCCTCTATTGCTGCCCTTCACCTAGTGTAAAACCCTTTTTATATACTGTACCTCTCCTTTGCCGATCCCCAACTGATGCGTTAGATTTCTAATTAAACCTCCCAAATTATACTTACAGCCCTTTGCTCCTGCGGCTGTCTTCACAGGCAGCAGCCACGTCTGTGATTGGCTGATGGGCAGCCAATCACAGACACGGCTGCTGGTCCGGCCCCTCTCTGCTGCTTCCATTTAGCAGAGAGCCAGAGAAGACTGCCGCAGGAGCAAAGGGCTGTAAGTTTGATTTGGGAGGTTTAATTAGAAATCTAACTAGGCAGTTGGGGGTGGGCAAGTGAGAGGTTCAGTATATGAAAAGTTGTGATTGAGGGTGGACATGCCCTTTAAGTTCATTAGGATGGAAAAACTGCTCTTTTTTCTTAAAAGTATATGTATTTGCACTGAACTTCCCCTTTAATATAACCCCTTTAACAGTTAGGCAGAGGCCTTACTAGGATGCACTGTTACGCAAGTCATTATTTACTACATCTGTTACTGGTTGTTTCTGGTACCTGGATGCGTAGATTTTACTTTTGCAACTATGTAATTCGTGTTTTTAAATGGTTAAGTCCATTCCCTGATCCCTTAATGTGTGTGTATATTAGGAATTACCCATGATGAGGTTCTCAGCCTCTAAGGAAATGACTGACGTCACAAAACGTGTAAGGCTGCCACCTGCCTGCTTACTGCTGCTGAGAATTTGCTTACATTTGTGATTCTACATGATGAAATAAAATCGAAGTTTTACTGAGCTGATGCAGTGGGATGCCTGTTCTCTACATATAAATAAAACCTTTGCTATCTTAAGGTGAATGAAACCTTCAGAGCAGATTAATCCAGCTCTACATTTTGGTTTATATACTGTAAGAGCTAGAATGAGCTCTCACTTAGCCTTAAGACCAGCTCACACATTTGACTATGTGAATGACCATTTCGACCAACATTTTACCATGTGTAGAGTAGAGATATCCGAACTTTAATAAAGTTTGGTTAGTTTTCGACCTTTTGAACTTCAGTAAAAGGTTTAAGGTTTGATAGCTCAAAAACGAACCCAGTCAATGGGGACAAATAGTTCAAAAAGTTTGGATAAAGTAAAGGTTAAAACAGCAATGGTAACTTAATGCACATGGCTATGGGACCTGGGAAATGGTTTGGTGAACACATACAAATATCCAGAACTTTAAATAAATGTAATTGCTTCTCAACCGTGCTACTTTCGAGTTTCCGCATTCGACTTTCAATAATTATCCTACACTCAATTTGAGGGTTAGCCGTCAAAATTAATGGTTCGAGGGTTACCGAATTCAATCTCTACTGGGGAAAATGTACATAAAGTAGAACTTACGATTGCGCTGTTTTCGAGCTGCCGCATTCCATTTTCGAATGCCACCTAAATCGATTGCCGAATTCAAGGGTTAAAGAACGCCAAAGTTGAGGGTTATGGAGCGCCATATACGAGGGTTGTTAATTCAAAAATTCAAAATTCTTAGAATTTTCTAAACATAGTTTGAGAGTTCGAAAGATCCAATCTAGTTTGTATTTCAGTTAGTTCATCTAGTTCGAGTTCATACGAACTCCATCTTTTGTGTAGAGGCATCTGCTGGTAGCGATCCATTATCTGGACCGCTAAACAATATCAGGGAGTGATCCCATTTGCTCCTCCCCATGGAACAGAACAGGCTGCTGGGCTAATGCTTGTGTTTTATTAATCACACATCATCACAAAACATTTTACGGGGACAGGCCCCCTTCCTTAGGTGATGAAGGGAGGCTGTCCCCCTGAAACGTTGTGTGGTTAAAACACAATCATTGATTTTGGAGTGCTGCCCTCGTTAATTTTTCCTTGATATTTGTAAGGGCTCGTTCACACTAGGAACGGACAAAAACGAACATAACAATGCATTGCGTTAAATGACATTTCAAAACGTTTTTGTATCTGTTGCTGCCCGTGTGCATTATTATCTGTTTAGTGTGAACGATATTATGAAATCCTATGGAGTTTTACTGTCTGTCCGTTTTTTAAAATGCACCTGCGTTTCAAAAACGGATACAAACTGATGTAGTGTGAACAAGCCCTATGGGTGGAATCTTGAAGAGTCCGCCTCCAAAGTTGGACAAAAGTCCATGGAACTTTGTTTCCTTTGTTGGGCTAATGCATAGCAGCCTGTCTGTATTTGGATCAGTAGAGAAATGTTGTTAGTTTAGCTGCCCATGCACTAGATCTTACTTACTGCCCAGCCCAATTACATTACAACTGATGTTACAGTCATAACGCCAATCGTAAAATTTTATCCAGCCCGAGAACTTTGCTGGTAACGAAAGCTGTTAGACATTAAATTTAGCAAAAGACAACTTATCAGTGTAACTTAAAGTGTATTAAAGTGTATGTCCACCCTTGAAATTATTTTTTTATAAGTCATTCCCCCTGTCCCCCCAGCCCCAACCGCTCTATTTATTTTATTAGAAAATGCCCCAAACTTTACTTACCTCCCCTCTTTCCTCCGCCGCGCTGCCAGGCCCTCTGCTTGCGAGAAAATGCAAGCAGAGGGGCGAGACCGGCAGTCGCGTCTGTGATTGGCTGAGCGGCAGCCAATCACAGACGTGGCTGCCGGGAGTTCATTGCGGCGGAGGAAAGAATGGAGGTAAGTAAAGTTTGGGGCACTTTCTAATAAAATAAATAGAGCGGTTGGGGCTGGGGGGACAGGGGGAATGATTTACCTAAAGGGTTTTATGGTAGGGGGAGGGAATCCTAATCGGGAGGGAGAGGGAGGGGAAGGGGGAGAAGGGCTGCAGTACGCATGTCAAACTTCTCCCGGAGGCCAGGTAGGAGGCAGAGTCCTATATGGACTCTGCTATCCTCCTGGTGGGCAGTTTTTGAGACTTTGGGGGGGGGACTACAGGAGAACCAGATGGAGCTGGGATGTGAGGTAAGGATTAAACTACACCACATGATGGGGCCAGTAGTGGGGGGGGATTATAGTTTTGGGGGTGGACATGCCCTTTAATGTTAACACATACAAACTAAAGGGGAATGTGTGTGGGGGGGCACACACACTTTCCCTTTGTTTTCTGTCACTAGGAGTAAAGGTTGCTTGACACGTGCGATCAGGGGTGCTGACCCACTACGCACAATCAGGGTTATTCAATAAAAGTGCTTATCGTTAAAAATGGTGCTAATTTTGCCCCAACCAATCAGATTTTAGCTTTCAAATGTTAAATAGGATCTGATTGGTTGGGGCAAAATTAGCCCCATTTTTAACGATAAGAACTTTTATTGAATCTCCCTGAATGTGTATACAAACGGCTGTTTCGGATGATAATCGGCCCATGTATGGGCACTTTATGGTCTGAAACTGCCACTCGTTCGGAAATCTTCCCTGATCTATAGTGTACCCAGATCTATAAACAATTCAGTTATTGTTTAAACGAACATCTGTTATCTGATCCTAGTTAAGGATACAGAAGTTGCACTGCACATTTTCATAAAATTTTCTATCATGTTCAGACACCTCTTAATGATATTAATAGGCTATGAATGGAAAAAAATCTGATCTCTGTAATCACCTACTTAATGTTACCTACGGTAAATATTACTATGCGGTTGTCTTTTTAAATACTGCTCAATGAAATATACTTTAAAGGGCATGTCCAACTTGAGAGGCAACCAATCACTGACACGGCTGCTTTCAATGGAGACACTGCGGGAGAGAAAGGACTTTATGTATCAATCTAAATATTTTTTTTAAGAAATATTTTGGCGGTTGGGGTGGGCAGGGGGTACCTTATGTTTAAAGGATTTCACGCTAGGTGCCATGGCTGCAGAGGATGGATACGGATGGTGGGAGGGAGGGGGGGTGAGGGCTCCCCTGCGCATGTTACATTCCTTACTAAGGTTAAGGATGAAACAGGCACCGGATGACTCACTGACAGATTCTTCTCTTCACTATCCCTGACTTTGAAAAGGCATTGCAGGAGAACCATTAGGAGCAGAGATGTAATGTAAGATTTTTTTTAAACTACACAGTGGGGCCAGTATAGGGTTACATTTTAGTTTTGGGGGTGGAAATGCCCTTTAATTGGAGTTTAGGTTATTAGTTTTGTACTGATTAGACCTACTGCCATTGTACGATCAGGATTGGCCCGATATACAATTTACTATTTGCCAATAAGGGTGAAAATTGTCAGATGATCGGGTGATCGCCTATACACATTCTGATGATCGTATAAAAAAACTGCAACCCGAGATTGAATCAAGTATGGGACCCTTTACAGTATCTCTTAAGGTCAAGGATTTGGACTTTTCATTCTTTTATTTCTGGGATCAGGTTAGAAATGCTTTTGGTTGCTGTTCCTATGTACATATTATCCATAACATAGGGTTGCCATATGTCCTAACTGCAGTGACAAAGGCCTGACATCACCACCATGCCCCCTCCCATCTGGGGGTGCCGAAAATCTGGCAACCCTGCCATAACAACTATTTTCCACCTTTTTTCTACAGGTTCTGTCATAAATCCCCTAAATTAACCAAAATATATAAATCCCTCGTATTTTCATTGTGAAAAATAATAATTTCAAAAATACAACAGGTTGTCAATGTAGACATATCTTTACTGTGATTAAAAATGATTAAATCTTTTTATAAACTTTCCAGCTGTTCCAAAGAGAGAGTCATCTATAAAGGAAGTCTAATACTTAGCCCACACAAAACATCTGTGTCATCTCTCTTTAATGCTTTTAATTAGTCAGTGCTAAAGTTGAAACAACTAATACTACAGTAAGCTTAAGGGATTCCCCGCAGCTAATAGCTGACATTAAAATTACACGGGGTTAAATCCCATTTGGGATTTACCCAGAGCTGCAAAGCCGGTATTGAATCTTCGAAAGGGAGATCTACACATAGTGATAGCAGATCTGGGTAAATCTCCCTGTTTGTGTTTAGGCAAATCTACTTTAAAAAAAAAAAACTTTAAAAAAAGTAAAATTTTTCTCAAGGTGACCTTTCCAGGACTGTGTGCAATGCTGTCGTTTCCATACAGTTAGCAGTGCTCTTTTAGAAAGTTCATATTTGTTTGTTGGACCATACATGCAAAGATACTATTGCACAATTTTAATTATTATATGATAATTGTATCTTTAGTGGTGACCAAGTATTGTGCTAGTATTGTGATAAGAAAATTATATACTTTTGGACATGCTGGAAAATAATCCTAATTATTGGTCAATATCTCAAAGTGTATGGGTTCCTTAAGTTGCAGAAAAATGAACAGGGCGATGCACCGAGAGATGCGCTCCTAAACATTGGTTAGCGCACTTTTAACCACTATGGACAATTTAAAGTCAGCCATTAACATCGGCCATTCATTTAACTCCCACTATGATTAAAGGGCATGTCCACCCCCAAAACTATAATTTAACCCTCTACTGGCCCCACTGTGTAGTGTATTAAAATCCTTACCTTACATCCCTGCTCCAAATGGCTGCCCTGCTATGCCCCTCCAAAGTCCCATAAACTGGCCACAAGGAGCCTTACAGACTCCATATATTTTCTCCTCCGGGAGAAAAATAACATGCGCACTGCGGCAGCCACGTCCGTGATTAGCTGCCTCTCAGCCAATCAGGGACGTGGCTGCCAGTCCAGCCTCCTGCTTGCAGTTTCATGCAAGCAGAGGGCCGGGCAGTACGGCGGAGGAAAGAGGGAAGGTAAGTAATGATCAGTGGCGTTTCTGAAAAAACTATTATAGCGGTTGGGGCTGAGGGAGGGAGACCTACAATATAACAAAAATTATTAAATGGGGTGGACATGCCCTTTAAAGTATTGATTGTGATCCACTAACAGCCGCTATGTCTATATAAAATATAACCCAGGATTGCACTATGCCATTATGTTTTGGGGTCCAGCGCATACTAGGGGAATGTATATAAATGTAAAAACCATTAATACATTTACAACATGACAATTATGTGCACAACCGTGAGTGTCATTTAACCTCCCAAAGGTATTATCAATAACAGTATCATTCATTTTTCATTTATTTCGCTTAACCATTAGTGTCTAGCAATATGGCAACCAGGGGCATATCTATGGTCTTAGAAGATCAGGGGCACGCGCGCGCAAATTTTTTAGGCCACACCCCCTTCTCTGCCCCAATTAAGCCACACCCAATAGCTACTTACTAGAGACAGACAAAAATACACAAACAGACCGATAAACAAACACAAACAGATACACAGCCAGATAGTGATAAACAGGCAAAAAGACAGAAACTGGCAATTTCATTATACACTGGTAGCAATCTGGTCATTTTAAACTCACTGTTGTGTTCAGTTGTAGTCAGACGCTTGCCAACACCTTTGGCCAGGGAGACCATCTTGTACCTTCTACATGGACCTCTGCCCCTATCTATCTCTAACTGCCCCTCTCTCTCTGTATATCTATCTCTGTATATCTATCTCTGTCTATCTGCCTCTTGTCTATCTCTCTTTATATCTCTCTCTTTCTATCTTTCTCTATTTTACTGTCTTTCTGCCTCTTGTCTATCTCTCTTTTCTCTTTGTCTATCTGTTTCTCTTTCTCTGTCTATCTATCTATTGCTCTATCATCTATCTATCTATCTATCTATCTATCTATCTATCTATCTATCTATCTATCTAACTCTGTGCATCTATCTATCTATCTATCTCTGTGCATCTATCTATCTATCTATCTAACTGTCTGTGCATCTATCTATCTATCTAACGCTGTCTGTGCATCTATCTATCTATCTATCTAACTTTGTGCATCTATCTATCATCTATGTAACTGCACATCTATCTATCTAGTATCTATCTATCATCTATCTAATCTATCTATAGGGGCCCATACACGGTGCAATTTAGTTGTACGACTGTCGTACAAACTCCACGATTGTACATCAATTGTATCGTGAATGGTATAGATAAAGTCTGGTGCAATTAAATTGAGAAGATCTGATTGAATCTGAAGGTGATCGTCAGGACGGAAAATTTTTATCTGCTACAACGAAATTGTTTATGTGTATGGATGATTGTCCAACAAATGTCTTCCAACTCAATCCTGGATTGTCAAATAAACAACTTCCTGGAAAAAGCAGAGCTCACAGTCTCGAAGGTGTGAGACCATAGAGTGTATATTTTGTTTATGATGGCAATGTGTGATGCGGTACACATAACAACAGGCGCATTAATTGATGTACGAACACACACCAAGATTCGTTAGCAAATAACATATGAAAGAAAAAACAGCAAACACAATCGTAAATTACTTCATTCTTCATTATTATTTGAGACCTTAACCCCAAAATGTGCTTTGTACGTTCGTCATTTCCGCCCCATTACACTATCGGCAACAATGAAATCTGCCCATATATGGTGAATTGGTTGCTTTCTAGTAGCAAATTCTATTCTGCAACAATTTACATCTTACACAATCATATCTGCCTATTAACCCTTTCACTGCCAGGAGATTGTCATTTTTTTTTTGCGTTAACTGCCAGAAGAATTTTCAGGATTTTGCCCTCAATCGCTTTAGACTAATTTTACAGTAGGAAACCTTGCAGTAAATCAGGAATATTATACATTGTTTTTTTCAGCACAAAGTGTACTTTAACATGGTAACAGAATTTTGTAACTTTTCTGGAAATTTTACTGGAATTATGGGTAAAATATGTAAAAAAAATGAAAAATTTGCAAATTTTCATGGATTTTTCCCATTTTTACTTATAGTTATCTTAAGGTTACACACAAAAATCTTACTGTTTCTAAAAGCTCAGATACTCCCGAGTACAACGATACCAGATATATGCAGGTACCCGACTTTTCCTGTACAGGAGACCCCCCCAAACTAAAACTGCACCTTCAAGAATATTACACCAAATTAAAACGTATAACCACTACTGACAGTTAACATAGAATATCTACCAAATTAACTAAAATATCCCCACAAGTGAGATATTTTTAGAAACTACAAACCCACAAGATTTTATGAGTGAGGTTAGTTTCGATCAAAATGCAGATACCCGGACGCAGCTCTTCGTCCAATTGTAAGTTATTTTCTCACATTTTCCTTTTTTTCCTCAACTGTAAAATCAGAGACAAAATCAAATGCGAATTTCAGCTAAAAACTGTGGAGGAAAGTTCAAACACATCTCAAATATGAAAGCCTAACCCCTCCCGAATAAAACGGTATGCCACATTCATGGGTGTACCCAGAGACATGGCTACCAACTAACCCAGAGCGTGACCAGTGCCAAATGTCAGTAGCAGCAAAAAAAAATTAGCCAGTTTTGTATTTGAACAGTCTGCAGTTTTTCCACAAAACACCCTCCCAACTCAGAAATACCCCCCACAAACTATATATTCCTGAAATCTACACACCTTCAGCTATGTAACGCTGTAGTTCGTTCATTCGTACCATCAATGGTGTGGGCGCAGTTCTTCGTAGAAATTTGCACTTTTACCAGATTTTCCAAAAAAATGAACATCAAACAACATTCAAAAAGGTAGAAATCATGCCAAAACCCCATGGAATGTAAAAAAAAGTTACCAAATATCAATCTCCCAAATGTCCTGAATCAAACGGTATGCCATATGTGTAGTTACACACATGGACGTGGAAGCGAAAAGCCACAAAGTGAGACAATGCACGATGGCTCAGAAACGGCAAAAATATTTAGCCAACTCCGAATTTGGACAGTCTGCAGTTTTTTCAACAAAACACCCCCGTAACTTAGAAATAACCCCCACAAACTATATATTCCTGAAATCTACAACACCTTCAGTTATGTAACACTGTAGATTGTTCATCTCATACCATCAATGGCGTGGGCGCAATTCTTCATAGAGTTTGCATTTGTTCTGAAAAATGAACAAAAACAACTTCAAGGTAAAAAATCATGCCAAAACCTCATGGAATGTAAAAAAAAGTTAAATAAATATAATCTCCCAAATGTCCTGAATCAAACGGTATGCCATATGTTAGTTACACACATGGACGTGGAAGCGAACCACAAAGTGAGACAATGCACGATGGCTCAGAAACGGCAAAAATTTAGCCAACTCCGAATTTGGACAGTCTGCAGTTTTTTCAACAAAACACCTCCCCGTAACTAGAAATAACCCCCACAAACATATATTATTCCTGAAATCTACACACCCCCCATTCATTCTGTAACACTGTAGTTTGTTCATTCATACCATCAATGGCCTGGGCGCAATTCTTCGTAGAAGTTCGCATTTGTCTGAAAAATGAGCAAAAAACAACTTCAAAAGGTAGAAATCATGCCAAAACCTCATGGAATCTAAAAAAAAGTTACTAAATATCAATCTCCCAAATGTCCTGAATCAAACGGTATGCCATATGTGTGGTTACACATGCAGACGTGGAAGCCAAAAGCCACAAAGTGAGACAATGCACGATGGCTCAGAAACAGCGAAAATATTTAGCCAATTCCGAATTTGGACAGATAAGTCGAATATTGGGTTAATTGACTAATCTGCAGTTTTTTCAACAAAACAAACCCCCGTAACTTAGAAATAACCCCCACAAACTATATATTCCTGAAATCTACACACCTTCAGTTATGTAACACTGTAGATTGTTCATTCATACCATCAATGGCCGTGGGGCGCAATTCTTCATAGAAGTTCGCATTTGTCTGAAAAAGAACAAAAAACAACTTCAAAAGGTAGAGAATCATGCCAAAACCTCATGGAATGTAAAAAAAAGTTACTAAATATCAATCTCCCAATGTCCTGAATCAAACTTATGCCATATGTGTAGTTACACACATGACGTGGAAGCGAAAGCCACAAAGTGAGACATGCACGATGGCTCAGAAACGGCAAAAAATTTAGCCAACTCCGAATTTGGACAGTCTGCAGTTTTTTCAACAAACACCCCCGTAACTTAGAAATACCCCCACAAACTATATATTCCTGAAATCTACATACCATCAGCTTATGTAACACTGTATTTTGTTCATTCATACCATCAATGGCGTGGCGCAATTCTTCGTAGAAGTTCATTTGTCTGAAAAATGAGCAAAAAACAACTTCAAAAGGTAGAAATCATGCAACAGCAAAAATATTCACCAAATCTGAATTTTGAACAGTCTGCAATTTTTCCCGCACAAAACAACCCCCACAACACATATATTTCTCAATCCACACACCTTTATCTACGAAATTATGTAGATTGTTCATTGGTACCATCAAGGGTGTGGGCGCAGTTCTTCGTAGAAGTTCACAGTTTTAGCAGATTTTCTAAAAATTTGAAAAAAACACTCCAAGGTAGAAATCATGCCAAAATCCCAAGAATGAAAAAAGTTGCCAAATATCAATCTCCCATGTCCTGAATCAAACGGTATGCCCCTATGTATGGTTTACAACGCAAACGTGAATCAACTAGCCCAAAGTGAGCAATGAACATGGCCCAATTACAGCAACTTTTCAGATTTGTCAGACTAAACACCCCTCTATATTGAAATACCCCCCCAAACTATTATTTTTGTGAATCTACACATCTTCAGCTACACAATGGTGTGATTCGTTTTATGCATACCACCAATGGTATGAGCCCAGTTTCCTGTAAAATTTCGCTTTTTTAACCAATTTTTCAGAAAATTTATAAAAATACAATTCAAGTGTAAAATCCATGGCAAATTTCCATGTCATGTTAAAAAAAACGTTGTCAATTATCAATCTTCCAAATGCCTGAATCAAACAGTATGCCATAGTGTGGTGTGTACAGAGACGTGGCCACCAAATAGCTCAAATTGGAGGGCATGCACAAGTGTAATTACAAGAAAAAAATCAAAGTGCTCTGTAATTTCAAACAGCCCCAAACTTGGAAAATGCCCCCCACAAATAAAACCCCCCACTAAATATCAATCTCCCACATGTTCTGAATCAAACGTTAATCCATTGCGTGGATGCACACAGAGACGGTGGCCACCACTAGCTCAAATGGGACGCATGCACAATGCACATTACAAGAAAGAAATCATTGCTCTGTAATTTTGAAACAGCCTACACTTTTTCTAAGGACACCGATCCGAAAACATGGAATTATCTCTCCCCACAAACTATATATTTTTGGAATCTACACACCTTCACGCTACGTTATGATGCCATGCTTTCATAGCTACATTAAGAATTCCAGACCACTATCCAAAGAAGTCGGTTGTTTTTTACAGGTTTTTTTGAAAAATAAAATAAGATTGTATTCCGGTCGAAATCCTACCTAAACCCTTTTGACAACGCAAAAAACCCACTAAATGTCAATCTCCCACATTCCTGAATCAAACGGTATGCCATAAGGGTGGGTCAAACCAGAGTACGGGGCCACACAACTAGTAGCTCAAATGGATCCATGCGCAATGCAATTACAGAAACAAATTAAAAAACGCCCACAACCCCACCCACCCAGCCAATCCCACTCCCCCTTTTAGTGGTATTTTAGTGAAAAAGCAGTTAGTCCGGAAGTCCCACAAGTTTTTGCACACTTTACTGATCCTAAAAATTCAATCCGGTCTTTTTTTGGTACCTCTGCAAAATTCCCTACTAAAATAGGCTTAGTTTCCCTTGAAATCGCAAATAATGATCCGCGTTTACTTTAGCGATATCACACGGGGACATGGGAAGCTTGGAGAAGAACAATTTTTTTTTGCTAATTTATAGTTTTTAGGTTAAAAAAAAAAGGTGTGTGTATCACTTTAAGATTTTTTGTGTGTCATTTCCCTTTTTTTTTGGGGATCATTCCCAAAGATGATCATCAAATCATCTTAGGGAATGATACCGAACTTGGAATACGGGCATAAATGCCCATTTTCCAATTCGAAATCCGATCGGAAAAATCACTCACTTCCCGGAAATCATTTTCCAGGAAGTGATTTTCATCATTGGCAAAGATCAATAATTTGGTGATCAGAAAGTGATCACCAAATTTTGATCTCTGTCCCCATTTTTTTTTCTAAGTCTTTCGCTAAGTAGCAAAGCTTAGAAAAAATCCTATTTGTGATGGAACTTTGAGTTCCATTCACAAAATGTTAGTAAAGCTGTCAGCATGACAGCTTGTACTATACAGGTACTGCAGCATGATCTATATGGAGATCACACTCAGTACCTCTACTAGCCACCAGGGGCAGCCTCTTACCTCTCTATGGGAAGACCCCGGTGAAGGAGAACCATGTGACATCACCGGGTCTCCCTTTCCGCTTCCTGTGATTCCTCAACATCGGACCGGCTTTCTCCATGCGGACCTACTTAAAGGTAGGAAATCTCTCGACCCCCCTGCGTTTGGACAAAAATCAAGGGGGGAATCGAGGGGGCTGGGGGGCAGTTGAATCTGCCCCCGATCGCCCCTAGCGGGGGCCAATTTTTCTTTTGCTGCAGGGAAGCCACAGATCGTATATTCACATCTGTGGCGAGTTGGTGCATCACTGCACAGATCGTGAATATACGATCTTGGGCAGGGAAGGTTAATGCCAGATTGTGCACAGCAATGGCAACAATTTTTTCTGTGTTGTATGTCTTGATTGTATGAACTCGTTTCAAATTTAAAATCTGGTCTGTATTCATCGACCATTTCATTGCACCGTGTATGGGCCCCCTAACTCTATCTATTCTCTGTCCTGTGCATCTATCTATCTATCTATCTATCTATCTATCTACGTGTGCATCTCTATCTACTATCTAATCTGTACGGGTGAAATCTATCTATCTATCTATCTATCTATCTGTATCTTATCTATCATCTATCTAATCTATACTATCTCTCTCTGTCTGTGCATCTATCTATCTAACTCTGCGCATCTATCTATCTATCTATCTAGTATCTATCTATCATCTATCTAATCTATCTATCTCTGTCTGTGCATCTATCTATCTATCTATCTATCTATTTATCTAACTCTATCTATCTATCTATCTAGCTATCTAACTCTATCTATCTATCTAACTCTGTCTATCTATCCATCTATCTGTCTGTCTATCTCTGTATCTATCTATCTATCTATCTATCTATCTATCTATCTATCTATCTATCTATCTATCTATCTATCTATCTATCTATCTCTGTCTATCTATCTATCTATCTATCTCTCTGTGCATCTATCTATATCTGTCTAACTGTCTGTGCATCTATCTATCTAACTTTGTGCATCTATCTAACTCTGCGCATCTATCTATCTATCTATCTATCTATCTATCATCTATCTAACTCTATCTAATCTATCTATCTCTGTCTGTGCATCTATCTATCTAACTCTATCTATCTAACTCTAGCTATCTATCTATCTAACTCTATCTATCTATCTAACGATATCTATCTGGGAAGCGCATAGGCTGCCTGTATTCCTCCGCGCCAGCGTGCGATTGACATCATCCTGCTGGCGTGCATGTGACGTCATCGCGCTGGTGTGTGCGAAGTGCCGCTGGAAAGTCCGGAACTTTGCAGAAGGTAAACAGGCAGTTAAAACATTCAGGGCACTTTGCCGAATATCTGGGGCATGTGCCCCGAATGTTTTAACATAGATACGCCTCTGATGGCAACTCCCACCTATTCTAACTCCCAGGTACTAACAGGGTAAAATGTACAACATTCTTGGTTTAGACTATTTGAGGAGGAGTTGTATTGCTCCTTGGACTTTCCCCATTTGTTTTTTCTTCAGATAAGCCGAGCCCCAGGGCCGGATTTATACTTTTTTCTCCCCTAGGCCAGCTAACTTGTACTGCCTGTACACCTGTACGCGGTCATTTATTAGCTGAAGCAGAGCTTTGTAAGTGGGGGAGGGACCTGCTCCCCTGGCAAATCGGCAATCGCTGCCCATTTCTGATTTAACAAAGCTCTGCTGTGTGCCAACTAATGTGCATTGTGTAAATTTAAAATGGGGGTGCAATGCTGCTTTACATTTTTCTTTCTTTCTTTCTTTTTTTGCCGCCCCTAGTGGCTGTGCCGCCCTAGGCCACGGCCTAGGTGGCCTAGTGGGAAATCCGGCCCTGCCTAGCCCCTTTCCTTTTGGTTATCTGGATTAGTCAGAAGGCAGTACAGGCCACAGAAAGCAGGACCCTAGCAACAGGGGGCCTCCAGATTTAAGCAAAGCTAAAAACAGATGCCAGTTCCCCATACAATTCATATTTCATGATAATTCAAGAGATGGTGGAATTAAGGTGCATGTGCACATTTATTTTATAGGTCGGTATTACAAGGGGAATCCAAGATATTTAACTTCTATGTCATGCTTATACCTATAACTTTCATATGGTATCTATGAATTGTGTAAAATCAGCATATCACAAAACAGTTACTATCTTGTGTGTGGAATGTATGGTGCATGTAGTGTAGACTGGAGGAAACTAGAGGTGACCTTTTCCCTCCAAAAGTGCCAGATACACTTTCCAAGGAGGAGACAGACACACCCCTCTAGGGATCAAACCACTCCCACATTCGGGAGCAGGTATAAACCAGATCCAGGGCATGGCCCATTGTTCTCCATCTTACCATAAATCAGGAAACTTCAAAGCCAATTGGGAGGACTGTTAATTGACTAACATCTTGGATTATCATTTTGCATTTGCATTACCAAGTTCCCTAAGGACACTAACCACGGACTTACAGACGCCATTCCACTCTTAAGTACTCCCTCTCTTTTGCTATTTATTCTTGACTGTGTGCTACTTGTTCAAATATGTATCATAGCATTTTTCCTTATCTTTTTTATGCACTCTTTTGTACTTTTAATAAATGATATAAAATCATTTAAAGGCTAATTGTTGAGGGCATGTCCTACCCTTCTTAAAAATGTTTAGAATAGTCCCCCTGTCCCCCCCCCCAACCACTATAGTTTTAGTTCAGAAAGTTGCCCAAAATTATTACCTTCCCTCTTTTTCCCTCCGCCGCCACTGCCAGGCCCTGCTGCTTGAGAGAAAATGCAAGCGGAGGGGCGGAAACCGGCGGGACCGGACCGGACGTGTGCGCCGGGACTTCAGTGCGGCGTAGGAAAGAGGGAGGTAAGTAATATTTGGGGTTCACTTTCTGAACTAAAACTATAGCGGTTGGGCTGGGGGGACTGGAGAATATTATTTAAAAATGTTTTACGCTAGGGGGAGGGATCTAAATCGGGAGGGAGATGGGAAGGGGAAGGGAGGGGAAAGGCTCAGATGCGATGTCAAAGGGACTAGTAAAAACCGGAACATCGCCGCACCGGAACAGAAAATGAACGCGCCACCTATCGTAAGACATTAAACTTACACCACTTTATTATAGATGCCGGAATAAGGTTTTACACCCTTTCAGGAAGATGGGTCTGGATACTTTTGGCTCTGTTCTGGCCGCCGGAACGGGGGTCTGGATGCTTTTGGCATGATATGGCTGCCGGAACGGGGGTCTGGATGCTTTTGGCTCTGTTTCTGGCCGCCGAACCGGGGTCTGAACCCTTTGGCTCTGTTCCGGCAGCCAGAATGGGGGTCTGGATGCTTTTGTGCTCTGTTCTGGCTGCCGGAATGGGGGTCTGGATGTTTTGGCTCTGTTCTGCTGCCGGAACGGGGTCTGAACCCCTTTGACTCTGTTCCGGCTGCCAGAATGGGGTCTGAATGCTTTTTGGCTCTGTTCTGCCGCCGGAATGGTGGTCTGATCATTTTGGGTCTGTTCTGGCCGCCGGAACGGGGGTCTGGACCCCTTTGGCTCTGTTCCGGCAGCCCAAATGGGGTCTGGATGCTTTTGGCTCTGTTCTGGCTGCCGTGCAATGGGGGTCTGGATGCTTTGGTTCTGTTCTGCCGCCGGAAGAATGGGGGTCGGATAGTTTTGGCTCTGTTCCGGCGCCGGAACGGCGGGTCTGGTGCTTTTGGCCCTGTTCTGGCCACCGAATAGGGGGCTGGATCGTTTTGTCTCTGTTTCTGGCCGCCGGAACGGGGGTCTGGACCCCTTTGGCTCTTTTTCCGGCTGCTCCGAATGGGGGTCTGGATGCTTTTGGCTCTGTTTCTGTCTGGCCGCCGGAACGGGGGTCTGGGTGGTTTTGGCTCTGTTCTGGCCGCCGAAATGGGGTCTGGGTGGTTTTGGTCTCTTTGGCTGCCGAACGGGGGTCTGACCCCTTTGCTCTGTTCCGGGTGCCGATGGTGGGTCTGGATGCTTTTGGCTCTGTTCTGGCTGCCGGAATGGGGGTCTGGATGCTTTGGCTCTGTTCTGGCTGCGGGGACGGGGGTCCTGGATGCTTTGGCTCTGTTCTCTGGGCCGCCCAACGGGGGTCTGGACCCCTTGGGCTTTTTTAAACGGCTGCCGGAATGGGGGTCTGGATACTTTTGGCTCTGTTCTGGCCGCTGGAATGGGGGTCTGGATGGTTTTTGGCTCTTTCGGTCGCCGGAACGGGGGTCTGGACCCCTTTGTGGCTCTGTTTACGGCTGCCCGAATAGGGGTCTGGATGCTTTTGGCTCTGTTCTGACTGCGGAACGGAATCGGATGCTTTTTGGGCTCTGTTTGTGGCCGCCGGAACAGGGTCTAAACCCCTTTGGCTCTGTTCCGGCTGCCGGAATGGGGGTCTGGATGCTTTTTGGCTCTGTTCTCGGGCCACTGGAATGGGGGTCTGGATGCTTTTGGCTCTGTTCCTGACTGCCGGTTAGGAGATCTGATGCTTTTGGCTCTGTTCTGGGTGCCGGAAAGGGGTCTGGATGCTTTTGGCTCTGTTTTGGCAGCCCCGAACGGGGTCTGGACCCTTTGGCTCTGTTCTGGCTGCACTGAATGGGGTCTGGGTGCTTTTGGCTTGGTTCTGGCTGCTGGAAGGTGGTTCTTGGATGGTTTTGGCTCTGTTCTGCTGGCACCAGAACGGGGGTTGGACTCCTTTGGCTCTGTTCCGGCTGCCGGAATGTGGGGTCTGGATTGCTTTTGGCTCTGTTCTGTGCCGCCCGAAATGGGGGTCTGATGCTTTTGGCTCTGTTCTGCTGCGCCGGAACGGGGTCTGGACCCCTTTGGCTCTGTCCTGGCAGCTGGAACGGGGGTCTGACCCCTTTGGCTCTGTCTGGTTCCGGAACGGGGGTTCATGACCCCTTGACTCTGTTACGGCTCCGGAATGGGGGCTGGATGCTTTTGGCTCTGTTCTGGCTGCCGGAACGGGGGTCGGATGCTTTTGGCTCGTTCTGGCCGCCGGAACGGGGGTCGGATGCTTTTTGGCTCTGTTTGGCCTGGCCGCGAACGGGGTCTGGATGCTTTGGCTCTTTTCTGGCCGCCGGAACGGGGGTCTGGACCCCTTTGGCTCTTTTCCGGCTGCCGGAATGGGGGTCTCGATACTTTTGGCTCTGTTCTGGCCGCCGGAATGGGGGTCTGGATGGTTTTAGCTCTTTCTGGTCGCCAGAACGGGGGTCATGACCCCTTTGACTCTGTTACGGCTGCCGGAATGGGGGTCTGGATGCTTTTGGCTCTGTTCTGACTGCCGGAACGGAGGTCTGGATGCTTTTGGCTCTGTTCTGGGTGCCGGAACGTGAGTCTGGATGCTTTTTGGCTCTGTTCTGGGCTGCCGGAACGGGGGTCTGGACCCTTTTGGCTCTGTTCCGGCTGCCGGAATTGGGGGTCTGGATGCTTTTGGGCTCTGTTCTGGCCACCGGAACAGGGTCTGAACCACTTTGGCTCTGTTCCAGCTGCCGGAATGGGGGCTGCATGTTTTGGCGTCTTTCTGGTCGCCGGAACGGGGGTCTGGACCGCTTTGGGCTCTGTTACGGCTGCCGAATGGGGGTCTGGGTACTTTTGGCTTGGTCTGGCCGCTGAAATGGGGGTCTGGATGGTTTTGGCTCTGTTCTGGCAGCCGGAACGGGGGTCGGACCCCTTTGGGCTCTGGTTCCGGCTGCCGGAATGGGGGTCTGGCTGCTTTTGGCTCTGTTCTAGCCACCGGAGCAGGGGTCTGAACCCCTTTGGGCTCTGTTCCAGCTGCCGGAATGGGGGTCTGGATGCTTTTGGCTCTGTTCTGGCTGCCGGAACGGAGGTCTGGATGCTTTTGGCTCTGTTTGAGTGCCGGAACGGGGGTCTGGATACTTTTGGCTCTGTTTCTGGCCGCCGAACGGGGTCTGGACCCCTTTTGCTCTGTTTTGGCTGCAGGTATCGGGGTCTGGGTTCTTTGGCTGGTTCTGCTTTCTGGTCGGCCGCTGGAATGGGGGTCTGTATCGTTTTGACTCTGTTTCTGGGCTGGGGCCGAACCGAACGGGGTCTGGATCATTTTGGCTCTGTTTCTTGGCCGCCGGAACAGGGTCTGGATGCTTTTGGCTCTGTTCTGGCTGCCGGACGGGGTCTGATGCTTTTGGCGCTCTGTTCTGGGCTGCCGAACGGGGGTCTGGACCCCTTTGGCTCTGTCCTGGCTGCCGGAACGGGGTCTGGACCCCTTTGGTCTGTCCTGGCCGCCGGAACAGGTGTCTGGACCCCTTTGTGCTCTGTCCTTGCGCCGCCGGAACAGGGGTCCTGAACCCCTTGGCTCTGTTCCGGCTGCCCGGAATGGGGGTCTGGATGCTTTGGCTCTGTTCTGGATTGCCGGAACGGAGGTCCTGGATGCCTTTTGGCTCTGTTCTGGGTTCCTGGAATGGGGGTCTGATACTTTTGGCTCTGTTCTGTCTGTCGCAGAACGGGGGTCTGGACCCCTTGTGGCTCGGTTTTGGCTGCCAGAACGTGGGTCTGTGGACCTCTTTGGCTCTGTTCTGGCTGCCGGAACAGGGGGTCTGGATGCTTTTTGCTCTGTTCTGGCCACCAGAACGGGGTCTGGACCCCTTTGGCTCTATTCTGGCTGCGGGAACAAGGGTCTGGATGCTTTTGGCTCTGTTCTGGCAGCTGGAACGGGAGTCTGGACCCCTTTGGCTCGTTTCTGTCCACTGGACACAGGGTTTTACACCCTGGGAACTCTTATCTGGCTGCCGGAATGGGGTTCTGAACCCTGGGAACTCTGTTTCTGACCACCATACAGGGTCTTGCACCCCGAAAACTCTGCTCTGGCAGCCAGAATGGGTTTTGCACCCTGGGAATTTTGTTCTGGTGGCCGGAACAGGGGTCTGATTTCTGGAACTCTGTTCTAAGCGGCTGTAACAGGGTTTTGCACCCTAAAAACCCCGGAATCGGGGTTTGCACCCTGGGAATTCTGTTCTGGTGGCCAGAACAGGGTCTGCACCCTGAAATTCTGTTCTGGTGGCTGGAACAGGTCTGCAACCCTGATAATTCTGTTCTGGTGGCTGGTAACAGGGTCTTTCACCTGGGAACTCTGTTCTTGGTGGCTGGAACAGGGTCTGCACCATTGGAACTCTGTGCGGTGGCTGAACATGGTCTGCACCCTGGGAACTCTGTTCAGGGGCCAAACATGGGTCTGCACTCTGGAAACTATGTTCCTGTTGCCAGGACAGGGCTCTGCACCTGGAACTCTGTTCTACACTCCTCTAATGGCCGGAATGGGTCTGCACCCTTGAACTGTTTTGGAAGCCGACTAGTTGTCTGTACCCTGGGAACTAATATTCTGCTTGTCAGAATGGGGGTTTGCACCCTGGAGCTTTTTTATGGCGCAGCAAACTGTTTGGGAGTGATATGTGTGTGTCATATATGTATATGTTGTGTAGTTGACAATGTATGTTACGTGTGGAAGGATTTATGATTGTCTGTAGTAGAGTATTTGTGTGACAGAATGAGCATGTGTGTAGCTATTTATGTGTGTATACAAAGTATGTGTACGTGTTAAAATATTTCTGAGTGTATTTTTGCATGTATTTATATGTGTGTTTGGTGTCTGGGCTTTTTGGGATAGTGTAAGAATGTAAGTGTGAGTGAGTGGTATAGAGTGTGAACATTTGTCTATGTGTAGAAAGTGTGGAAAAGTCTTGAATGCGTGTGTGGGCATCGTGTGGTGAAATAGAATGTGCATTTGTGTGATACTAAACTATATTTGTAAATGTTTTTATGTGTGTGTATATTATGTGTGTACCAGACGTGAGCAGTCTGTGGAGCTATGTATCTCAGTAATATTGTTTGTGAGTTTGTAAGCGAGTGTGTGTATTAGTTTAGAAGCATTTGAGGTTGATAAAGGCATAAATATCCATCCAACCTACTCAGCAATACCCCCATTCCTCATTCCTGCCCTAACTGTTGATTCAAGGAGGCAAAAAAAAACAACCAAAATGTTGTTCCTGACTCCACATGACAATCCCTGGTCTCTACTTTATGTATCATCCCGTGACCTGCAACATCCCTTGTTTTCAGAAACTCATCCATAGTTTTTTTTTCGAAAATATCCAATGACCTGCCATCACCATCCACTGGAAGACATTCCATATTGTTTTACTATCTCACATGAAAAATCTTTCCGAACTTAAAGACGAAACTTCATTTCTTCAAGTCTAGGGATGTCCTCGTGTCCTCTGACATGTTCTTTTGGGAACAATGCCCCAGATACTTTATTTGGGCCCGTTAATGTATTTATACACCAGTAATCATATCTCCACGAAAGCGCCTTTTATCCAGCGTACATAATTGTAACGTTTCCAGTCTCTCTTCATATTCAGCTTCCCCAATCCCCTTATTAATTTAGTTGCTCTTCTCTGAACCCTTTCCAATATGTCCTTTTTGTACACAGGATTCCAAAATTGCACTTGCATATTCCAATGAGGCCTACTCAATGTCTTTGTTAAGAGGGAGAGTAACATTTTCTCCCTTGAATCTATACCTCTCTATAAACAAGAAATATCTTACTGGCTCGGGCTGTTGCCCGCCTGGCACTGCTTGCCAGCTGCAACATCTGCTTGCCAGGCATGCATCACTTTACATTTAATCAACATTGATTTTCATCAGTCTAATGTGACAATCATCTAGATCCAATCCACCTGCAACCATTGCATATCCTCTAAAGTTTTTAATGTCCAAAGTTTTTCGGTCGTTGGCAAACACAGAATCCTTGCTGACAATACCCACATCTATTTGATGAGCCCTGTTAACAACAACTCTTTTTCCTATCCATTAACCAACTTTCTATTCTTGTACAAATGCCAACCCAGTCGAACAGACCTTAGCTTATATTAGTCCACCTATAGTGACTGCATCAAAGCCTTATCAAAATCCAAGTATACTACATCTATATAGTGCATTAGTCTGGTGTGTTGAAGTTTTTTGCACTGCTTTTATGCCGTGGTGTATAAAGCAGTGAGTGTGCACCAGTGTTTGTATTCATTTACATGTGTGCTTGTGGTGTATAAGTGTAGGAATGTGTGTAGAGGTGTATGTGTATATGTTTGTACATAAAATGTTTGGAGTATATGGAGCCGAGTGTGTGTGGTTTAGCACAATAGTGCTTATTAGTGCTTATATGTATGTATGTATTGTATGTTGTATGTAGTAAATTGTGTTTATGTATGAAATGTGTTTTTGTTCCTCGTGTGTGTGAGTGTGGGCCTTGTGTGTATCAGTGAGTGTGCAGCCTGTGTATCTGTGTGTGTTGAATGTGCAGCAGTAAATGTTTGTGTAGAGGGTATATGTAGCAGATAGAGGGACAGGCAAGGGACATGAAGAAGGACAGATGGAGGGACAAAAAAAAAATGCAGAAGGAGAGATTGAGGGACTGCATAGGACAAATTGAGGACAGCAGGCACAGATAGAGAGACAGACAGAGGAACTAAAGGACAGGCAGAAGGGACAGATAGAGGAGCAGCATAAGGGACAGAGAGGCAGGCAGAATCAGTTGAGGGACAGCAGAAGAACAGAGAAGGGACAGATAGCGGAACCGGCAGACAGATATAGTATACCTATGATCAAGTAACATTTATTTGAAAACAAAACAATACTGTTTCATTTGCACTATTTTTTATCTATTATGAAATAACAATCCCGGTAAAAATAAAAAATCGGAACTGGACCGGAACGCAAAAAGTCCATTGCCTCCAGCGAGAAAGGGGGGATGGGTTTCCGGCGATTCCAGTCATGTTCTGACTTTTAAAATGAACTCTAGTTACTGTCCGGACTGCAGTAATACAATCCGGAACCGGCATGACACAAATGACAGGTGCATTCCGGCTCAATGTGAAAAGCCAGAACGATCAGTGGCACTACAGAAGAGCAGAGCACAAGGATATCTGCACACGGCAGAAGCAGCACCTGAAGCTTATGTGAGTGGGGAACTGACACTGGGGTGGGAGGTGGGGTGCTGGGGCCCTACCTACTTTTGTGTGGCTGGAAACTACCTACTTTTATCTCCCTCTGTCCCCTTACCTGTCCCTTTATATCTGTCCCCCTGCCTGTGTCTCTCTGTCACCCGTCCTGTCCCTTTGCCTTCTTATCTGTCCCTCTGCCTGTCCCACTATCTGTCCCCTGCCTATAGGACAGGCAAAGGAACAGATAGAGGGACAGCAAGGGGGCAGATAAGTGTGTAGCAGAAGGACAACAGGGGGACTGATAAAGGGACAGATAGAGGAAAGGCAGAGGGAAAGGCAGAAGGACAGACGGGGCAGATAGAGGGACAGGCAGGGGCACAGATAGGGGGACAGGAAAGAACATATAGAGGGACGGTAAAAGACAGACAAGGAGACCAGATAGAAGGGCAGGCAGGGGACAGATAGGAACAGGCAGAGGATAGATATAGGGGACAGCAGGGGACAGACAGATAGAGGGACAGAGAGGGTGACAGAAAGAGGGACAGGCTGGGGGATAGATAGAGGGACATGCTGGGGAGCAGATAGGACACGGGGGGAAAAATAAGGGTACAAACAGAGGAACTGATGGAGGACCAAGCAGGATGGCCAATAGAGGGACAGACAGAAGGACAGCAGGGGATTGATAGAGGGACAGGCAGAGGGACAGAGAGGGTGACAGATAGAGGGAAAGGCAGGGGAACAGAAAGAGGGACAGGCTGGGGGACAGATAGAGTGACAGGCTGGGGACAGATAGAGGGACCGGCAGAGGAACAAGCAGGAGGACCGATAGAGGGACAGCAGGGGACGAATAGAGGACAGCAAAGGACAGATAAATGGACAGGTATAAAGACAGACATGGGGACAGATAGAGGATAGGCAAGAAGACAGATAGAAGGACAGGCAAAGGAGCAAAGAATGGACCGGCAGGGGGCAGATAGTGGGACCAGGCGGGGACAGATAAGGGACAGGCAAGAGACAGATATGGGACAGGCAGGTGACAAATGAGGACAGGCAGGGGACAGACAAAGGGACAGACAGGGGACAGGCAAGATCAAAATGGAAAGGAAGGGGGACAGATAGAGGGGACAGGCAGGGAACAGATAAAGGACAGGTATAAGGACAGACGGGGACAGATAGAAGGATGGCAAAAATAGATAGAAGACAGGCAAAGGCAAAAGATGGACTGTCAGGGGGGCAAGATAGAGGGACAGGCAAGGAACAGATGGAGGGACAAGGTAGAAGATAGACAGGGGGACAGATAGAAGGACGGCAGAGGCGCAAAAAGATGGACAGGAAAGGGGGACAGGCAGGGAGACAGCTATAGGGACGATAAGAGGTACTGGCATGGAGACAGATATAGGGACATACGTGGCCAGATAGGGACTAAAGGCAGGGACATACAGAAAGTCAGGGGGATAGACAGAGGGGACAGGCAGGGGCACATGGGGGATAGGCAAGGAACAGATGGAGGGACGGTAGAAGGATAGACAGATGGACAGATAGAAGACAGGCAGAGGTGCAAAGAAATGACAGGCAAGGGGCAGATAGAGGACAGTAATGGGACAATAGAGGGACAGGCATGGGCCAGATAAGGCAAGCAATAGGCAGATAGAGGGACAGGTGGGGACAGACAGGTGCAGGAGGGGGGCAGGCAGAGGGACAGACGAGGGCCAAAGAGAGGGCGGCAGGGTAACAGACGAGGGACAGGCAGGGGAAGACCAGGAACCGGCAGAGGAACAGATGTGTGACAGGTAGAAGGATATACAGGGGACAGATAGAAGAACAGGCAGAGTGCAAAGATGGACAGCAAGGGGGCAGTAAGGGAAGGCAAGGGGCAGATAGAGGGACAGCCAGGGACAATAGAGGACAGCAGGAAAGCAAGGAGGCAGATATAGGGACGTGGGGGACAGACAGTGGGACATATTAGAGGGACAGGCAGGGGGACAAGGAGAGGCAAGGAGGGGGACGGCAAGGGACCGATAGAGGCACAGCAGGGGAACAGCAAGGAGGCATATAGGGACAGGTGGGGACAGACGGGGGACAGATAGAGGGACAGTCAGGGGACAAGGAGAGGCAGGTGGGGGACAGGCAGGGGCACAGACGAGGGACAGGCAGTGGAACACAAGGAGGCAGATATGGGACAGGTAGAAGATAGTTTAGGTGGTACATATAGAAGGACAGGCAGATGTGCAAAAAAGATGACAGGCAAAGGGGCAGATAGAGAGACAGGCAGGGCTACAGATAGAGGGACAGGCAGGGCAACAGATAGAGGGACAGACAGGGAGACAGGTAGAGGGCAGCAGAGGGGCAAGGAGGGGGACAGACGAGGAGCAAGGAAGGGCAAAGAAACGGGGACAGACCAGAGGGACAGGCAAGGGACAGAACGAGGGCAAGGAGTGGCAACAGGGGGAAGGAGGGACAGGATGGGGGGGAACAGCAAGGAGGCAGAATAGGGACAGGCCGAGGGACAGACAGGGGACAGATAGAGGGACAGGCAGGGGGCAGACAGAGGGGCGGAGGGGGACAGGCAGGGGGACAGACAGGTGCAAGGAGGGGTGACAGGCAGAGGCCAGACAGAGGGACAGGCATGGGACACGATAGAGGGACAGGCAGGGGGACAAGTAGAGGGATAGGAGGGGACAGATAGAGGGACAGGCAGGAAACAGCAAGGAGCAGATAGAGGGAAAGGCTGGGGACAGATAGAGGGACAGCTCCAGGGGACCGATAGAGGGACAGGCAGGGGACTAACAGAGGGACAAGAAGGAGTTGGGGACAGTAGAAGAGAGGGACAGACAGAGGCCGGAATGGAGGTCTGCACCCTTGAAACTGTTTTGGAAGCCGGAACTAGTGTCTGTACCCTGGGAACTATATTCTGCTTGTCAGAATGGGGGTTTGCACCCTGGGAGCTTTTTTATGGCAGCAAACTGTTTGGGAGTGATATGTGTGTGCATATATGTATATGTGTGTAGATTGACAATGTATGTATACGTGTGGGAAAGGATTTATGATTGTCTGTAGTAGAGTATTTGTGTGACAGAATGAGCATGTGTGTAGCTATTTATGTGTGTATACAAAGTATGTGTAAGTGTTAAAATATTTCTGAGTGTATTTTTGCATGTATTTATATGTGTGTTTGGTGTCTGGGCTTTTTGGGATAGTGTAAGAATGTAAATGTGTGAGTGAGTGTATAGAGTGTGAACATTTGTCTGTGTGTAGAAAGTGTGGAAAAGTCTGAATGCGTGTGTACATTTGTCTGTGTGTAGAAAGTGTGGAAAAGTCTGAATGCGTGTGTGTAGCAGTGTGTGTGAAATAGAATGTGCATTTGTGTGATAACTAAACTATATTTGTAGAATGTTTTTATGTGTGTGTATATTATGTGTGTACCAGAGTGAGCATGTCTGTGTAGCTATGTATCTGCATTTAATATTGTTTGTGAGTTTGTAGCAGAGTGTGTGTATTAGTTTAGAATAGCATTTGAGGTTGAATAAAGGCATAAATCAATCCAGTCCAACCTACTCAGCAATACCCCCATTCCTCATTTCCTGCCTAACTGTTGATTCAGAGGAAGGCAAAAAAAAACACCAAAATGTTGTTCCTGACTCCACATGACAATCCCTGGATCTCTACTTTATGTATCAATACCAGTGACCTGCAACATCCCTTGTTTTCAGAAACTCATCCAGATTTTTTTCGAAAATATCCAATGAACCTGCCATCACCATGTCCACTGGAAGACAGTTCCATAGTTTTACTATTCTCACAGAAACACTGGTGCACACTCACTGCTTTATACACACGCATAAAGCAGTGAGTGTGCACCAGTGTTTGTATTCATTTACATGTGTGCTTGTGTGTATAAGTGTAGGAATGTGTGTAGAGGTGTATGTGTATATGTTGTACATAAATGTTTGGGAGTATATGGAGCCGAGTGTGTGTGTTTAGCACAATAGTGCTTATTAGTGCTTATATGTATGTATGTATGTATGTATGTATGTATGTAAATTGTGTTTATGTATGTAAATGTGTTTGTTCCTGTGTGTGTGAGTGTGGGCTTGTGTGTATCAGTGAGTGTGCAGCTGTGTATCTGTGTGTTTGAATGTGCAGCAGTAAATGTTTGTGTAGAGGGTATATGTAGCAGATAGAGGGACAGGCAGAGGGACATGAAGAAGGACAGATGGAGGGACATGCAGAAGGAGAGATTGAGGGACATGCAGAAGGACAAATTGAGGGACAGGCAGGGGCACAGATAGAGAGACAGACAGAGGAACAATAAAGGACAGGCAGAGGGACAGATAGAGGGACAGGCAGAAGGACAGATAGAGGGACAGGCAGAAGGACAGATTGAGGGACAGGCAGAAGAACAGAGAGAGGGACAGATAGCGGAACCGGCAGGACAGATATAGTATACCTATGATCAAAGTAACATTTAATTTGAAAAACAAAACAATACTGTTCATTTGCAACTATTTTTATCTATTAATGAAATAACAATCCCGGTAAAAATAAAAATCGGAACTGGACCGGAACCGCAAAAAGTCCATTGCCTCCAGCGAGAAAGGGGGGATGGGTTTCCGGCGATTCCAGTCATGTTCTGACTTTTAAATGAACTCTAGTTACTGTCCGGACTGCAGGTAATTAAATCCGGAACCGGACCAGAACACAATGACAGGTGCATTCCGGCTCAATGTGAAAAAGCCAGAACGATCAGTGCACTACAGAAGAGCAGAGCACAAGGATTATCTGCACATCGGCAGAAGCAGCACCTGAAGCTTATGTGAGTGGGGACACTGACACTGGGGGTGGGAGGTGGGGTGCTGGGGCCCTACCTACTTTTGTGTGCTGGGAAACTACCTACTTTTATCTCCCTCTGTCCGCCTACCTGTCCCTTATATGTCTTTCCCCTGCCTGTTCTCTCTGTCACCCTGTCCTGTCCTTTGCCTGTCTTATCTGTCCCTCTGCCTGTCCCACTATCTGTCCCCTGCCTATAGGACAGGCAAAGGAACAGATAGAGGGACAAGCAAGGGGGCAGATAGATGGTAGCAGAAGGACAACAGGGGACTGATAAAGGGACAGATAGAGGAAAAGGCAGAGGGAAAGGCAGAAGGACAGACGGGGCAGATAGAGGGACAGGCAGGGGCACAGATAGGGGGACAGGAAAGGAACAGATAGAGGGACAGGTAAAAGACAGACAAGGAGACAGATAGAAGGGCAGGCAGGGACAGATAGGACAGGCAGAGGATAGATATAGGGGACAGAGGGGGACAGACAGATAGAGGGACAGAGAGGGTGACAGAAAGAGGGACAGGCTGGGGGATAGATAGAGGGACATGCTGGGGAGCAGATAGGACAGCAGGGGGAAAAATAAAGGGACAAACAGAGGAACTGATGGAGGACCAAGCAGGATGGCCAATAGAGGGACAGACAGAAGGACAGGCAGGGGATAATAGAGGGACAGGCGGGGGACAGAGAGGGTGACAGTAGAGGGAAAGGCAGGGGACAGAAGAGGGACAGGCTGGGGACAGATAGAGTGACAGGCTGGGGACAGATAGAGGGACCGGCGAGGAACAAGCAGGAGGACCGATAGAGGGACGCAGGGGGACAATAGAGGACAGCAAGAAGGACAGATAAATGGACAGGTATAAAGACAGACATGGGGACAGATAGAAGGATAGGCAAGAAGACAGATAGAAGGACAGGCAAAGGAGCAAAGAATGGACCGCAGGGGGCAAGATAGTGGGACAGGCAGGGGACAGATAGAGGGACGGCAAGGAGACAGATAGTGGGACAGGCAGGTGGACAAATAGGGGACAGGCAGGGGACAGACAAAGGGACAGACAGGGGACAGGCAGAGATGCAAAGAATGGAAAGGCAGGGGAACAGATAGAGGGGACAGGCAGGGAACAGATAAGGGACGGTATAAGGACAGCCGGGGACAGATAGAAGGATAGGCAAGAATAGAATGAAGGACAGGCAAAGGAGCAAAAAGATGGACTGTCAGGGGGGCAGATAGAGGGACAGGCAAGGGAACAGATGGAGGGACAGGTAGAAGGATAGACAGGGGGACAGATAGAAGGACAGGCAGAGGCGCAAAAGATGGACAGGAAAGGGGGACAGGCAGGGAGACAGCTATAGGGACGATAGAGGACTGCAGGAGACAGATATAGGGACAGACGGGACGAAAATAGGGACTGGCAGGGACGACAACAGAAAGGCAGGGGGGATAGACAAGGGGGACAGGCAGGGGGCACATGGGGATAGGCAGAGGAACAGATGGAGGGACAGGTAAAGGATAGACAGATGGACAGATAGAAGTACAGGCAGAGGTGCAAAAGATGGACAGGCAAGGGGGCAGATAGAGGGACAGAGGGACAGATAAGAGGACAGGCAGGGGACAGATAGAGGCACAGCAAGGAGGCAGATAGAGGGACAGGTGGGGACAGACGGTGCAGGAGGGGGGCAGGCAGAGGGACAGACAGAGGAGCAAAGAGAGGGCAGGCAGGGTAACAGACAGAGGGACAGGCAGGGGGACAGACAGAGGGACAGCAGAGGAACAGATGGTGTGACAGGTAAAGGATAGACAGGGGACAGATAGAAGAACAGGCAGGGTGCAAAAAGATGGACAGCAAGGGGGCAGATAGAGGGACAGGCAGGGGGCAGATAGAGGGGGCAGGGGACAGATGAGGGACAGGCAGGGGAACAGCAAGGAGGCAGATATAGGGACAGGTGGGGGACAGACAGGGGGACAGATAGAGGGACAGGCAGGGGGACAAGGAGAGGCAAGGAGGGGGACAGGCAGGGGGACAGATAGAGGCACAGGCAGGGGAACAGCAAGGAGGCAGATATATGACAGGCGGGGGACAGACAGGGGGACAGATAGAGGGACAGGCAGGGGGACAGGAGAGGCAGGTGGGGGACAGCAGGGGCACAGACAGAGGGACAGGCAGGGAACAGCAAGGAGGCAGATATAGGGACAGGTAGAAGGATAGTTAGGGGGACAGATAGAAGGACAGGCAGAGGTGCAAAAAAATGACAGGCAAAGGGGCAGATAGAGAGACAGGCAGGGCACATAGAGGGACAGGCAGGGCAACAGATAGAGGACAGACAGGGAGACAGATAGAGGACAGACAGAGGGGCAAGGAGGGGGACAGACAGAGGGCAAGGAGGGGGAAGACGGGGACAGACAGAGGGACAGGCAAGGGGACAGAACGAGGGGCAAGGAGGGGGACAGACAGAGGGGCAAGGAGGGGGACGGATGGGGAACAGCAAGGAGGCAGATAGAGGGACAGGCGAGGGACAGACAGGGGGACAGATAGAGGGACAGGCAGGGGGACAGACAGAGGGGCAAGGAGGGGGACAGGCAGGGGGACAGACAGGGGCAAGGAGGGGGACAGGCAGAGGGCCAGACAGAGGACAGGCATGGGGACAGATAGAGGGACAGGCAGGGGACAAGTAGAGGGATAGGAGGGGGACAGATAGAGGGACAGGCAGAAACAGCAAGGAGGCAGATAGAGGGAAAGGCGGGGACAGATAGAGGGACAGTCAGGGGGGACAGATAGAGGGACAGGCGGGGGATAGACAGAGGGACAAGGAAGGGACAGGTAGGGGGACAGACAGAAGACAGAAGGGGGACAGACAGGGACAAGGAGGGGGACAGTCAGGGGGACAGACAGAGGGACAAGGAGGGGGACAGTCAGGGGGGACAGACAGAGGGACAAGGGAGGGATAGATAGAGGGACAAGGAGGGGGACAGACAGGGAGACAGAAAAGAACGGCAGGGGACAAGGAGGGGGACAGACAGAAGAACAGGCAGGGGGACAGATAGAGAGACAGTGAGGGGGACAGATGGACAGCAAGGACACAGAGACAGCAGGGGACAGACAGAGGGACGCAGGGGGACAGACAGAGGGACAGGCAGGGGGAAAGACAGAGACAGGCAGGGGAAAGACAGAGACAGGCAGGGGAAAGACAAGAGACAGGCTAGATAGAGGGACAGCAGGTAGATAGAGGGAGGGACAGAGGAGATAAAAGTAGTAGGACCCCAGCACTCCCTTTCCACCCCCCCCAGCCCCAGTGTCCCCCACTCACTTAAGTTTTAGGTGCTGGCTGATGTGCAGAGAATTGCAGAGCACAGATCGTTTTTTTATCTTCTGCATTCCGGCTTTTACCACATTCAGCCGGAATGCACTTGACACTGTTTTTCTGGTCCGGTTCCAGGTTATACTTACCAGTGGTCTGGACAGTTCATCTAGAAGACGAACATGGCCGGAATCGCCGCCGTGGACTTTTTGCGGTTCCGGTCCGGTTTCGACTTTTACTTTTACCGCATGTCAAACTTCTCCCGGAGGGGAGACAGGAGGCAGATGTCCCATATGGACTCTGCAGTACTCCTGGTGGCGTTTTTGGACTTAGTGGGGGATAGCAGAAGAACCAGATGGAGCTGGGATGTAAGGTAAGGTAGTATTAAACTACACTTCACAATGGGGCCAGTAGTGGGGGGTATTATAGTTTTGGGGGTGAACATGCCCTTTTATATAACTTTCTTTTATTCTGTTAAAAAATGAAGAATGGGAGGTAAATGTGCTGTCTACCTCCTGTTTTCAGTTATAACTTGCAGGAGAGGGAGAAAACTTAATTTTTGATGCGTCCACGCTCCTTTGTCACTCTGTGCGCATGCTGCACAATGCAAAGGACTCGGGATGCACCGGAAAATGACAGTGGCGTTGGACCGCTGTCATAGGCGCTGATCGTCCAGGCAAGTTTTCTACCTCCTCTCTTGCAAATTTTATTGCGCAGAACGGAGGATAAGACATATCACAGTATCTCCCCTTCTTCAGTTAAACAGAATAAAAGAAAGTTCCAAAATCACTGCATATACCTTTTAAAGGCTAATTTTCCTATTGTGAGTATCTCCTAAAACGAACCTTGCTTCCGAGTAAGTTAATACTTGTAGAATTACGTTGATAGATATTTGTGTAGAGGTTTGGATAACCTTCGGCTTACAATACTGTTAGAAATTAGTGGTGTGTTAACCTCGTTGGTTATAGCGATATAGTATAGCAGGCCATTCCCTGTGTGGAATGTGGTGGCAGCTTAAATGTTAGCATATATTTCAGTGTATGATATTGTATGTCACCCTCCTCCCACTCCTTCGATTTATTCACCTTTTCCGTTAACGGATAGACGGGCCTCTGAGTGGGGGGTTGTGACAACTCTGTCCATTAGGACAATTTTATCACTTACCTTGTCTTGTTAATGTTTAGTTAAGTGAATGTTTGTATGGTTTTTACACAAAGCTAGAAAGACGCAGGCATTTGGTAGACACCACAGTATGAATACATGTTCTGAAAAAGACGCCTAAATGCTCTAGAGTTTGCTGAAGTCATTTGGGTAAACCATAGCCATGTGGTCTCAGGGTATTGACACTAAAATACTTACTAAGGTTACTAGACTATGTGGGAGACACATTGTTGTAAACTGACAGTTTGGGGTAATTTTCTGAACATGTGTTAATACTGTGGTGTCTACCAATGCTTGCGTCTTTCTAGTTTTTTGTAAAAGCCATTACAGCTTTCACTTTCCTAAACATTGACGACAATGTAAGAGACAACATTGTCGTAATGACAACTTTGTGCTAATTTCTAGATGCAAAACAATTTTCTACAATTAAGTGTGGCTTATACTATTGTGTCATGTTGTAAATAATAATAAATAATAATGTGTAAGATGTGTGGTTCATTTGATCATTACATTTATTACATAGTACATAGTAATTGAGGTTGAATAAAGACATACGTCCATCAAGTCCAACCTTTTCCACCCTCTTATTTAACCCTACCTAACAGTTTTCCAGAGAAAGGCAAAAACCTCAGCTAAAAGGCTGGAGGCAGCCAATCACAGATGCTGCTGCCATCAATGGAGCGTCGTGGGAACGTAGGTCTGTATTAGCGTTCTAATGGGTTTTTTTTTAAAAAGGGGCATCTACATATGCCGAAAGGGTTTTCACGTTGGGTGCAAAAGCTGAAGAGGATGGATCTGATGGTGGGAGGGGATTCCAAAACTGCACCACATATTCCAAATGAGGTCTTAAGAGTGCCTTGTATAAGAGAAAATAATTTTTTTTCTCTTGAATCTATTCCCCTAATTATACAAGACAATGGGGCATATTTATAGGGGCCGCCCAAATTCCCGCCATACATCACCGTGGCGAAAATAAAGCTTTTCGCCATGTTTAGAAGGCAATCCACATCGCTGGCGAAAGCATTACCGTATGCGATGTGCGGGCGGTAATTTGAACTCCCTTTTCGGCGATACTGTACTTAGCGCATGCGCTAAGTACAGTATCGCGGTGAAAAGAGCTCAAACCTGATGTACGGGGGCTGCTGGATGATTGCTGCCGGTTGTCGCATCCACCACCACAGTGAGCCACCTGCATTGGCTTCTTCAGCGGTGTTGGTGTCGCTAGCTGTGAAGAAAGAAGACGTTGGATCAAGACTTCGGTAACATCAGCCGGTACCCCTGATGGCCGCAGGGGTACTTCTCGCGGTGGTGGCCTCAGCGGAGTTTGGTGTCACCGGATGAAAGAAAGAAGGCAGTGCCAAGGGCTCTTTTAAGACCCCCTCTTTTAAGACCCCCTCTTTTACGGGCTGCGTACCCCCTAAGCCAAAGGCCCTTCTCAGGGCCGCAAGGGCACTTGTAAGTGCCGCAAGGCTCTGATAGGGCAGGGAGGGGGTCCTAGTTCAAGCTACGGGACCCCCTTAGCCCCAAAAGGCACTTGTAAGTGCCCCCGGAAGGGGTTGTGCGGCGGGTGTCTCCATCGCAGGGGATGTGGGCAGGTTGGGCGTACAACCCACCCCTGCCCCGACCCCCCCCCACCATCTCCGCCGTTTTCTCCACTTTGAAGGTGGCGAATTGAAACAACCGAGATTAACGCCGGCATCAGTTACCGCTGCTTTATAAATAGAAGTAAAGTGGTAACTATGCAATGTTTACGAGGCGTTACTTTTCGCGGCCAGGTTTTGCCCTTTAATAAATCACATTAATAGTCGATTTCGCCGAAAACAGCCGCGAAAATTAATGCACATTTATAAATATGCCCCAATATCTGCTAGATCTAGCCGTTGCTGTCTGGTATTGTTTGCTACAGCTAAGTTTGTTATCCCCCAAATATTTTTCCATTACTTAACCCCACTTAACACAGTTATTTATGGTGTAGGTGGCACAGGGATTATTAAATCTCAAGTGCATCACCTTACATTTACAATATTGAATCTCTGCCACTCTGCTGCCCATTTTGATAATCTATCTAGGTCTGCTTGCAGCAATTGCACATCATTTGAAGGTTCCAAAGCTCTGCAAGTTTATGTCATCAGCAAACACAAAAAAAGTAAAAAGACGGCCCCAGTAACGAACCCTGATATTTGCTTAGAACTTTAGCCCACATAGATGTAGCTCCATTAACCACAACTCTCTGTCTGCGATCCAATAACCAGTCTCTATCCATGAACAAATGTTTTTTTCTAGGCCAAACTGTCTTCAATTTATATTAGTTGCTATGTGGCACAGTAGCAAAAGCTTTAGCACAAATCCAAGTGTACCACATCTACTGCTGCTGTGCCTTAATCTAAATTATTACTCCCTTCTTTATAAAAACAATTACACTTTTCTGGCATGATCTATTTCTCATAAATCCATGCTGACTACTACTAATAAGATCAGTTCTGGCTTTTTTCCAATCCAGCGGCACATACCAGACAAAAGTGAATCTGAAAAAAACAGTGGTCTAGATAAAACTGGACTATCTTTCCATGTGTTCTATAATCCCCCAACCCCCAGAGTGTCTGTATTTTCTAAAGTTTTCCTCTCTGTCCAGATATACACAAGTTAGAAGAAACGTGATTGCATTCCTGTACTCCTACTTGTACTGTCAATCAAATCCCTGTAACCCTCTTCCCTGCTCAAGTCCCTCTCTCCCCCATGCTCTGTAATTAAACATAGAGAAAACAGCATTAGCAGGGGGAATGTGCTTTGACTGCAGAGATAAGGCTGCACTTGACCCCCTTCTTGATAGCTTTCAACTGATTGATATGGGTACAAAGAGAGAGATTATATTGCAGCAGGACACGGAGCGATCCGTGTCTCCAGGATGACGTCGGGCGGTAATGTCAGTGGTGACGTCACCGCAAATATAAAAGGGGTGGCCACGGGCAGCAGTGCACCATTAATGTTTAATTGCTGGCAGGAGAAAGGTCTCTCCTGCTCTGAGCAATGACAAGCGGCACGGGAATTGAGATTAGGAGTCTGATTACTGATCATGGCAGAAGCTGAACAGATGTTGGAGAGTGTAAGGGAGAGGATCAACGCGGAGGGGGCATGCAGGTATTTTGGAGGGGGTTCATCGGCTGGTAACCCCCTGGCTAGGGCACAGCCCTATACTAGATCTTTATTTTACGCTATCTTGATGACTTTTGTTTGTTGACCAGGCATTCTAACTATTGTTCCTTTTTATAAATTCTTTCCGTTTTTTCAATGCGTAAGTTTGGGGGTGCCCCTATCAAAGAAAAGACGGTGGGTCCAGTAACGTGTTGTCCTTCCTGGGTATCAAATATAGACACAATAAGATAGAGTTTAGGTTACCAGCGGCTAAAAGTTCAAGGCATGCTAGATGCAATTTCAATGTTTCTTCAGGTTAAGAAGTGACGCTGAGACAGTTGCAGTCAGTGCTGGGTTCATTGAACTTGGCGTGTAGGGTTTTTTCCGAGAGATTATCACTAGCCTCCCTGGGGTTTCACCCCCTCACCATCACATTAGGATAACTAAGGAACTGCGTAACGATCTATTGGTGTGGAATGCTTTCTGTCCAAATACAATGTAGAACTTGTTTTCAGGAGGAAACCAACAAGGTATTACAACTTTATACGGATGCAGCTGGCTCCGTAGGCTTTGAGGCTATTCTAGGCAGCGAATGGTGTGCTGCAAGCTGGCCCACCCTCCTGGAAAGAAGGGAGTCTTGCAAAACCTCACTCTCCTTGAACTTTTCCCCATTGTTTGGGGCGCTAGAACTGTGAGGCGGTAAGATTCAAAATAAAAGATCAAATTTTGGACGGACAATGAGAGTGTTGTTTATGCTATAATACATTGACAAGGTCCTCCTTACCTGTTCTAATCATTACTTAGAGATATTTAGTTCTTGGAACACAATTGTCCTTTAGAGCAAAGCATGTGCCAAGTATCTTAATTGTGCTGCGGATGCTCTATCTCATTTTTAGTGGGAAGAATTCCACCCCTTCACCCGGAAGCCAATAAGCGGGTCAGGAATGCCTGGACTTCTATGGGGTTGATAGACAGCAGCTGATGCAGTTTTGTCCAATCATCGGTCGCTCCTTCCACACTGGGCCAGTCATGGTAAGGCTTGGTCAGAATGGTTAAAAATTTCCAAGGAGAAAGACATTACAGTAACCCTCATGCTAGATTACAAACTCCCCTGAATACCTTGAGCACTTGAGATCAGCAGGATCCTCGGGTTTAGTAGCTCAAAGGAGGATGGCAGGATTGTTCTTTCTTTTTCAGGTTGTTTTAATGGAAGGGCATTTCTGTCACGATATGGATCCTGCTGTAAGCAGATCTAGTATAGTTATTAATTATATAATGTCCTGTAATAGTAGGATTCCATTTGTTTATTTATTTGTACATTGTTGTTTTCCCCCTTTGCTTCTGTATTTCTCACCATTTGGCTGAGGTGACATAAAACCCATCAGGGTGCCAAGAATTGCTATTCCGTGTACCGTACACAAAGTAACGCTAAAGCCCGATACCGTCAGAATCCGAAGGTATCGGGCTTTATCGTTATGTGTGTACCTTCGTTTCCCGACAGTCGGGTCGGCCGAACGCTCGTTCGGGAAGACCAAAAATTTCCATCGGCCGCGCTAGACTCCCTATAGAGGAGTCTAGTGCGGCCGATGGAAACACACAGTCCCAGCATTCTCCTTATGATGTTATGGCAGAATATGGTGGGCCACCAGGTAGGTGAGACCATTCTGTTACAATCCAAACATCATGTATGTAGCCTTAGTAGAGGCTGGAAACCTACATTAGGTTGTTCTGGTCAACTGTATTTCCATATCTGTCATGCTTGGTGTCAATCAACTGGTAAATTCATGAAAATAACTAATTTGGGTGATTTCCGTTGGAAGTACTTGGACCTCAATTATGAATCTCTAAAAAATAATGTCACTGCGGTGTGTCCTTCCAAATGTAATCACATATCTGACACACCCTCAGTCCTGCCTACACCTGTTAGTGATTGGTTGGGGGTAAATTATTTGCCCCCCTTTTTCCTGGGGGTAGATAAAGCCACACGCTACTGGAGGGAGCTCCTGATTTGACATCTTATGAAACTCAAAGTGGATTACAGCGAGTACCTTTTTGAGCCAAGGAACTCTTTTACATCAAATGGACTTATTCTTTTAAGGACTTGGACTTTGACCAGCATATAAGTATTTTTCCCTTTTATCCCCCTTATTTTACTGTTCTTGTTTTTTATGTCTGTTTATTAATTATTTTTTTGTAATCACTATTGCAACCATTTTTTGTTTTTCTTTATTAAACGATATTATATAAATCGTTAAGCTGATTCTCCTAGTGCTCTAACAGAACTAAGTATGAATCCTGTCCTCTGAACCTACATATAATAATTGCATATAGTATTTGTTGTATTACCTGGTAATATTCCTGCCTGAGTGTGGCACGAGTGATACAGGTATTTAGTATTATTTTAGATTTGTAGCCATTAAGGCTGGTATCGGTTTCTACCGCCGCTAGTAAGTGGGTTATTGTAGTAGTTTATATACCTGGTAGAGGTATATGTTAGTGATGACAACCTTCAACTGGTTTTGACCCGGTGAGCTGGGAAAGTTCTGTTTGGTCTGAGGTTAAGAGTTGTGGTATCCTCATTAGTATTGGCTCCCACACCATTAGTGAGTGGGTGGTGGCAGTGTTTATATACCTGGTAAGTGGTATATTGGTAAGTGACGGCAGCCCTCAACCTGGTTTTGACCCTGTGAATGGGAAAGCTCTGTTTGGTCTGAGGTTGAGAGCTGTAGTTCCGTACACGTTTCCTAAGATTCATTATAGGTCCATTCTAAAAGGTTGGAAAAAAGTACAGGTGGCTAACAAAGCCAGGAGACCGATTAAATTTCAAACTGCTTCTAAAGCTTAGAAACGTTACACCACGTTGTGTGATTCCGATTATGGGCAAAGTTATTTGAAGCCAGTTTTACGTTGGCATTTTTGGGGCTATGAGAGTGGGGGAGTTGGTGTCAGCCAGTTCAAAAATGGCCGGGCGGTTTATTGGCAGACGATATATTTGTTACACAATCGTCAGTAAGGGTCAATAAAACAATCGAAACATACCCGTTCGGGGAAGGGAGATGTTTTTTCATATTCCCCTTATCGTCCCCCTGGTGTCCAGTCAAAGCTGTCTTTAATTTTGCAGCCATTAGAGTCCCATCAGTGTCATTTCTTCCACACCAAGATGGCCTTCCCTTGTCACGGTTTCAATTTGAAGCAATACTACGTAAAGCCCTAGTCACTGGGTCTTCCACAAAGGAATTCGGTACCCATTCCTTTAGAATAGGTGCAGTGACAGATCTTATTCATTAGTTTCCTGAGGATAGGGTCGCAGGCTTGGGAGGTGGAGGTCTAACTGGTGTAGCGAGGAACATACGCCCTGAATTAGTCATTAATTGAATTTTCTATTATAGGTGTTCGCCAACCTTCAGTTTGGGCTAGGACATTCGATCTCTTTTGGGTGGCCACGAGCGGAAACGTGACCCAATCTAGGATTTCAAGCGCGTCTCTATTCTCGAAGGGATTCGGGGCTTAGAGCAAGTACTGCTGGAAGTAGTGAACATTAGCAGAGCGGACCCCTGGGCCTACTGTGTTAGTTATTCACGCAGCTGGGAACGACCTTTGCAGGAATCGCCTATCTGACCTTTTATTTTAATGAAGGCGGATTGCAGCATTTCCGCCCCCTATTTAGGGGGTTAGTATTGGTCTGGTCGGAGGTCGTTCCCAGTGTAACATTGGCAAGGGGCAAAAGATCAAGGGGCTGTAAAGAAGGCCAGGAGGGTTCTCAATACCAGAATCTCCATCGTGAGATCCCAAGGGGGTGTTGTATTCAGGCACCGCCAGTTGGAGGGCAATAACAGGTCACTGATGAGACAAGATGGGTTTCACCTGAACGATTCGGGCTTTATACTTTCTGACAGGCTTGCAGGATGGAATTGAGCAGGCATTGTACTTGTTGAGTGGCGGCCGGCTTCCGTGTAGGCATACAGCCACCCCTGGTGGCGGATGCATCCTTGCAGAGGTTATGTTTGGAGCCGTTACATGCCCTCTGGGGATCCAGAGGCTGGCATTTAGCATTGGCTACGGCTGGTTGGGTTTATATCTAATTAATATGCAAGGATGCATAAATTAAAATTTGGTTGATCACATGATGTTATAATGTGTCAATAAAAGCTGTGGCTTTTTATTTCACCCAAAGATTGTGTCTGCCTGTTCATTTCCATCATAAAATATTGGTAAAGGGACAAGCTATGGTAAGCAGCCAAGGTAATTCAGCCCGCAGGTCAAGCAGTAAAGTGTATATAAGACATGTCCATCAAGTGAAAGGGCATGTCCACCCTGAAAATCATCTTTTAGGATAGGTGCCTGCCCACCCACAACCACCAATATATTTCTTCAAAAAAGTTTAGATTACTACTTACAGCGCCTTACACACCACACCCCACCAGGGGGACAAGGAGGGGGACAGACAGAAGAACAGGCAGGGGGACAGATAGAGAGACAGTGAGGGGGACAGATGGACAGGCAGAGGGACAGACAGAGGGACAGGCAGGGGGACAGACAGAGGGACAGGCAGGGGGACAGACAGAGGGACAGGCAGGGGGAAAGACAGAGAGACAGGCAGGGGGAAAGACAGAGAGACAGGCAGGGGGAAAGACAGAGAGACAGGCAGGTAGATAGAGGGACAGGCAGGTAGATAGAGGGAGGGACAGAAGGAGATAAAAGTAGGTAGGACCCCAGCACTCCCTTTCCACCCCCCCCAGCCCCAGTGTCCCCACTCACTTAAGTTTTAGGTGCTGCTGATGTGCAGAGAATTGCAGAGCACAGATCGTTTTTTATCTTCTGCATTCCGGCTTTTACACATTCAGCCGGAATGCACTTGACACTGTTTTCCAGTCCGGTTCCAGGTTATACTTACCAGTGGTCCGGACAGTTCATTTAGAAGACGGAACATGGCCGGAATCGCCGGCAGTGGACTTTTTGCGGTTCCGGTCCGGTTTCGACTTTTACTTTTACCGCATGTCAAACTTCTCCCGGAGGGGAGACAGGAGGCAGAGTCCTATATGGACTCTGCAGTACTCCTGGTGGGCGTTTTTTGGGACTTTAGGGGGGAATAGCAGAAGAACCAGATGGAGCTGGGATGTAAGGTAAGGTAGTATTAAACTACACTTCACAATGGGGCCAGTAGTGGGGGGTATTATAGTTTTGGGGGTGAACATGCCCTTTTTATAACTTTCTTTTATTCTGTTAAAATGAAGAATGGGAGGTAAATGTGCTGTCTTACCTCCTGTTATTCAGTATAACTTGCAGGAGAGGAGGAGAAACTTAATTTTTGATGCGTCCACGCTCCTTTGCACTCTGTGCGCATGCATGCACAATGCAAAGGACTCGGGATGCACCGGAAAATGACAGTGGCGTTGGACGCTGTCATAGGCGCTGGATCGATCCAGGCAAGTTCTACCTCCTCTCTTGCAAATTTTACTGCAGAACGGAGGATAAGACATAGCACAGTTATCTCCCCTTCTTCAGTTAAACAGAATAAAAGAAAGTTACAAAATCACTGCATATACCTTTTAAAGGCTAATTTTCCTATTGTGAGTATATCCCTAAAACGAACCTTGCTTCCGAAGTAAAGTTAACTTGTAGAAATTACTGTTAGATAGATATTTGTGTATAGGTTTGGATAACCTTCGGCTTACAATACTGTTAGAAATTAGTGGTGTGTATAACCTCGTTGGTTATAGCGATATAGTATAGCAGGCCATTCCCTGTGTGGAATGTGGTGGCAGCTTAAATGTTAGCATATATTTCAGTGTATGATATTGTATGTCACCCTCCTCCCACTCCTTTCGATTTTATTCAACTTTTCCGTTAACGGATAGACGGCCTCTTGAGTGGGGGGTTGTGACAACTCTGTCATTAGGACAATTTTATCACTTACCTTGTCTTGTTAATGTTTAGTTAAGTGAATGTTTGTAATGGTTTTTACACAAAGCTAGAAAGACGCAGGCATTTGGTAGACACCACAGTATGAATACATGTTCTGAAAAAGACGCCTAAATGCTCTAGGAGTTTGCTGAAGTCATTTGGGTAAACCAATAGCCATGTGGTCTCAGGGTATATGACACTAAAAATACTTACTAAGGTTACTAAGACTATGTGGGAGACACATTGTTGTAAACTGACAGTTTGGGGTAATTTTCTGAACATGTGTTAATACTGTGGTGTCTACCAAATGCTTGCGTCTTTCTAGTTTTGTGTAAAAGCCATTACAAGCTTTCACTTTCCTAAACATTGACAAGACAATGTAAGAGACAACATTGTCGTAATGACAACTTTGTGCTAATTTCTAGATGCAATAACAATTTTCTACAATTAAGTGTGGCTTATACTATGTGTCATGTTGTAAATAATAATAAATAATAAGTGTAAGATGTGTGGTTCATTTGATCATTACATTTATTACATAGTAACATAGTAATTGAGGTTGAATAAAGACATACGTCCATCAAGTCCAACCTTTTCACCCTCTTATTTAACCCTACCTAACAGTTGATCCAGAGAAAGGCAAAAAACTCAGCTAAAAGGCTGAGAGGCAGCCAATCACAGATGCTGCTGCCATCAATGGAGGCGTCGTGGGAACGTAGGTCTGTATGTAGCGTTCTAATGGGTTTTTTTTTTAAAAAGGGGCATCTACAATATGCCGAAAGGGTTTCACGTTGGGTGCAAAAGCTGAAGAGGATGGATCTGGATGGTGGGAGGGGATTCCAAAACTGCACCACATATTCCAAATGAGGTCTTAAGAGTGCCTTGTAATAAGAGAAAATAATATTTTTTTCTCTTGAATCTATTCCCCTAATTATACAAGACAATGGGGCATATTTATAAAGGGCCGCCCAAATTACCGCCATACATCACCGTGGCGAAAATAAAGCTTTTCGCCATGTTTAGAAAGGCAATCCACATCGCTGCGAAAAGCATTACCGTAGCGATGTGCGGCGGTAATTTGAACTCCCTTTGCGGCGATACTGTACTTAGCGCAATGCGCTAAGTACAGTATCGCGGTGAAAAGAGCTCAAACCTGATGTACGAGGGGCTGCTGGGATAGGATTGTGCTGCCGGTGGTCGCATCCACCACCACAGTGAGCCCACCTGGCATTGGCGTCTTCAGCGGTGTTGGTGTCGCTAGCTGTGAAGAAAGAAGACGTTGGATCAAGACTTCGGTAACATCAGCCGGTACCCCTGATGGCCGCAGGGGTACTTCTCGCGGTTGGTGGCCTCAGCGGAGTTGGTGTCACCGGATGAAAGAAAGAAGGCAGTGCCCAAGGGCTCTTTTAAGACCCCCTCTTTTAAGACCCCCTCTTTTACGGGCTGCGGTACCCCCTAAGCCCCAAAGGGCCCTTCTCAGGGCCGCAAGGGCACTTGTAAGTGCCGCAAGGGCTCTGATAGGGCAGGGGAGGGGGGTCCTAGTTCAAGCTACGGGACCCCCTTAGCCCCAAAAGGCACTTGTAAGTGCCCCCGGAAGGGGTTGTGCGGCGGGTGGTCTCCATCGCAGGGGATGTGGGCAGGGTGGGCGTACAACCCCTGCCCCGACCCCCCCACCATCTCGCCCGTTTTCTCCACTTTGAAGGTGGCGAATTGAAACAACCGAGATTAACGCCGTGCATCAGTTACCGCTGCTTTATAAATAGAAGTAAAGTGGTAACTATGCAATGTTTACGAGGCGTTAACTTTTCGCGGCCAGGTTTTGCCCTTTAATAAATCACATTAATAGCGATTTCGCCGAAAACAGCCGCGAAAAGTTAATGCACATTTATAAATATGCCCCAATATCTTGCTAGATCTAGCCGTTGCTGTCTGGTATTGTTTGCTACAGCTAAGTTTGTTATCCCCCAAAATATTTTTCCATTACTTAACTCACTTAACACAGTTATTTATGGTGTAGGTGGCACAGGGATTATTAAATCTCAAGTGATCACCTTACATTACCAATATTGAATCTCTGCCACTCTGCTGCCCATTTTGATAATCTATCTAGGTCTGCTTGCAGCAATTGCACATCATTTGAAGGTTCCAAAGCTCTGCATAGTTTAGTGTCATCAGCAAACACAAAAAAAGTAAAAAGAAGCGGCCCCAGTACAAGCCCTGAGGTATTTGCTTAGAACTTTAGCCACATAGATGTAGCTCCATTAACCACAACTCTCTGTCTGCGATCCAATAACCAGTTCTCTATCCATGAACAAATGTTTTTTTCTAGGCCAACTGTCTTCAATTTATACATTAGTTGCCTATGTGGCACAGTAGCAAAAGCTTTAGCAAAATCCAAGTGTACCACATCTACTGCTGTGCCTTAATCTAAATTATTACTCCCTTCTTTATAAAAAACAATTACACTTTTCTGGCATGATCTATTTCTCATAAATCCATGCTGACTACTACTAATAAGATCAGTTCTGGCTTTTTTCCAATCCAGCGGCACATAACCAGACAAAAGTGAATCTGAAAAGAAACAGTGGTCTAGATAAAACTGGACTATCTTTCCATGTGTTCTATAATTCCCCCCAACCCCCAGAGTGTCTGTATTTTCTAAAGTTTTCCTCTCTGTCCAGATATACACAAGTTAGAAGAAAACGTGATTGCATTCCTGTACTCCTACTTGTACTGTCAATCAAATCCCTGTAACCCTCTTCCCTGCTCAAGTCCCTCTCTCCCCCATGCTCTGTAATTAAACATAGAGAAAACAGCATTAGCAGGGGGAGATGTAGCTTTGACTGCAGAGATAAGGCTGCACTTGACCCCCTTCTTGATAGCTTTCACTGATTGATGATGGGTCACAAAGAGAGAGATTATATTGCAGCAGGACACGGAGCGATCCGTGTCTCCAGGATGACGCGGGCGGTAATGTCAGTGGTGACGTCACCGCAAATATAAAAGGGGTGGGCCACGAGGCAGCAGGCACCATTATGTTTAATTGCTGGCAGGAGAAAGGTCTCTCCTGCTCTGAGCAATGACAAGCAGGCACGGGAATTGAGATTAGGAGTCTGATTACTGATCATGGCAGAAGCTGAACAGATGTTGGAGAGTGTAAGGGAGAGGATCAACGCGGAGGGGGCATGCAGGGTATTTTGGAAGGGGGTTCATCGGCTGGTAACCCCCTGGCTAGGGCACAGCCCTATACTAGATCTTTATTTTACGCTATCTTGATGACTTTTTGTTTGTTGACCAGGCTCATTCTAACTATTGTTCCTTTTTATTAAATTCTTTCCGTTTTTTCAATGCGTAAGTTTGGGGTGCCCCTATCAGAAGAAAAGACGGTGGGTCCAGTAACGTGTTGTCCTTCCTGGGTATCAAGATAGACACAATTAAGATAGAGTTTAGGTTACCAGCGGCTAAAGTTCAAGGCATGCTAGATGCAATTTCAATGTTTCTTCAGGTTAAGAAAGTGACGCTGAGACAGTTGCAGTCAGTGCTGGGTTCATTGAACTTTGCGTGTAGGGTTTTTTCCAGGAGATTATCACTAGCCTCCCGTGGGGTTTCAGCCCCTCACCATCACATTAGGATAACTAAGGAACTGCGTAACGATCTATTGGTGTGGAATGCATTTCTGTCCAAATACAATGGTAGAACTTGTTTTCAGGAGGAAACCAACAAGGTATTACAACTTTATACGGATGCAGCTGGCTCCGTAGGCTTTGAGGCTATTCTAGGCAGCGAATGGTGTGCTGCAAGCTGGCCCACCTCCTGGAAAGAAGGGAGTCATTGCAAAAACCTCACTCTCCTTGAACTTTTCCCCATTGTTGGGGCGATAGAACTGTGAGGCGGTAAGATTCAAAATAAAAAGATCAAATTTTGGACGGACAATGAGAGTGTTGTTTATGCTATTAATACATTGACAAGGTCCTCCTTACCTGTTCTATCATTACTTAGAGATATTTAGTTCTTGGAACACAATGTGTCCTTTAGAGCAAAGCATGTGCCAAGTAATCTTAATTGTGCTGCGGATGCTCTATCTCATTTTTAGTGGGAAGAATTCCACCGCCTTCACCCGGAAGCCAATAAGCGAGGTCAGGAATGCCTGGACTTCCTATGGGGGTTGATAGACAGCAGCTGATGCAGTTTGTCCAATCATCGGTCGCTCCTTCCACCTGGGCCAGTCATGGTAAGGCTTGGTCAGAATGGTTAAAAATTTCCAAGGAGAAAGACATTAACAGTAACCCTCATGCTAGATTACAAACTCCCCTGGATTACCTTGAGCACTTGAGATCAGCAGGATCCTCGGGTTTAGTAGCTCAAAGGAGGATGGCAGGATTGTCTTTCTTTTTCAGGTTGTTTTTAATGGAAGGGCATTTCTGTCACGATATGGATCCTGCTGTAAGCAGATCTAGTATAGTTATTAATTATATAATGTCTGTAATAGTAGGATTCCATTTGTTTTATTTATTTGTACATTGTGTTTTCCCCCTTTGCTTCTGTATTTCTCACCATTTGGCTGAGGTGACATAAAACCCAGCAGGGTGCCAAGAATTGCTATTCCGTGTACCGTACACAAAGTAACGCTAAAGCCCGATACCGTCAGATCCGAAGGTATCGGGGCTTTATCGTTATGTGTGTACCTTCGTTTCCCGAACAGTCGGGTCGGCCGAACGCTCGTTCGGGAAAGACCAAAAATTTCCATCGGCCGCGCTAGACTCCCTATAGAGGAGTCTAGTGCGGCCGATGGAAACACACAGTCCCGAGCATTCTCCTTATGATGTTATGCAGAATATGGTGGGCCACCAGGTAGGTGAGACCATTCGGTTACAATCCAAACATCATGTATGTAGGCCTTAGTAGAGGCTGGAAACCTACATTAGGTTGTTCTGGTCAACTGTATTTTCCATATCTGTCATGCTTGGTGTCAATCAACTGGTAAATTCATGAAAATAACTAATTTGGTGATTTCCAGTTGGTAGTACCTTGGACCTCAGAGTTATGAATTCTCTAAAAAATAATGTCACTGCGGGTGTGTCTTCCAAATGTAATCACATATCTGACACACCCTCAGTCCTGCCTACACCTGTTAGTGATTGGTTGGGGGTAAATTATTTGCCCCCCTTTTTCCTGGGGGTAGATAAGGAGCCACACAGCTACTGGAGGGAGCTCCTGATTTGACATCTTATGAAACATCAAAGTGGATTACAGCGAGTTACCTTTTTGGAGCCAAGGAACTCTTTTACATCAAATGGACTTATTCTTTTAAGGACTTGGACTTTGACCAGCATATAAGTATTTTTCCCTTTTATCCCCTTATTTTACTGTTGCTTGTTTTTATGTCTGTTTATTAATTATTTTTGTAATCACTATTGCACCATTTTTGTTTTTCTTTTATTAAACGATATTATATAAAATCGTTAAGCTGATTCTCCTAGTGCTCTAACAGAACTAAGTATGAATCCTGTCCTCTGAGACGCTACATATAATAATTGCATATAGTATTTGTTGTATTACCTGGTAATATTCCTGCCTGAGTGTGGCAGCGAGTGATACAGGTATTTAGTATTATTTTAGATTTGTAGCCATTAAGGCTGGTATCGGTTTCTACGGCCGCTAGTAAGTGGGTTATTGTAGTAGTTTATATACCTGGTAAGAGGTATATGTTAGTGATGACAACCTTCAACCTGGTTTTGACCCGGTGAGCTGGGAAAGTTCTGTTTGGTCTGAGGTTAAGAGTTGTGGTATCCTCATTAGTATTGGCTCCCACAGCCATTAGTGAGTGGGTGGTGGCAGTGTTTTATATACCTGGTAAGTGGTATATGGTAAGTGACGGCAGCCCTCAACCTGGTTTTGACCCTGTGAGATGGGAAAGCTCTGTTTGGTCTGAGGTTGAGAGCTGTAGTTCCGTACACAGTTTCCTAAGAATTCATTATAAGGTCCATTCTAAAAGGTTGGAAAAAAGTACAGGTGGCTAACAAAGCCAGGAGACCGATTAATTTCAAACTGCTTCTAAAGCTAATAGAAACGTTACACACGTTGTGTGATTCCGATTATGAGGCAAAGTTATTTGAAGCCAGTTTTACGTTGGCATTTTTTGGGGCTATGAGAGTGGGGGAGTTGGTGTCAGCCAGTTCAAAATGGCCGGGCGGTTTATTGGCAGACGATATATTTGTTACACAATCGTCAGTAAGGGTCAAGATAAAACAATCTGAAACATACCCGTTCGGGGAAGGGAGATGGTTTTCTATATTCCCCTTATCGTCCCCCTGGTGTCCAGTCAAAGCTGTCTTTAATTTTGCAGCCATTAGAGTCCCATCAGTGTCATTTCTTCCACACCAAGATGGCCTTCCCTTGTCACGGTTTCAATTTGAAGCAATACTACGTAAAGCCCTAGGTCACTTGGGTCTTCCACCAAAGGAATTCGGTACCCATTCCTTTAGAATAGGTGCAGTGACAGAATCTTATTCATTAGGTTTCTCTGAGGATAGGGTCCGCAGGCTTGGGAGGTGGAGGTCTAACTGTGTAGCGAGGAACATACGCCCTGAATTAGTCATTAATTGAATTTTCTATTATAGGTGTTCGCCAACCTTCAGTTTGGCTAGTGGGACATTCGTATCTCTTTTGGGTGGCCCAGCGAGCGGAAGCGTGACCCAATCTAGGATTTCAAGCGGCGTCTCTATTCTCGAAAGGGATTCGGGGCTTAGAGTCAAGTACTGCTGGAAGTAGTGAACATTAGCAGAGCGGACCCTGGGCCTACTGTGTTAGTTATTCACGCAGCTGGGAACGACCTTTGCAGGAATCGCCTATCTGACCTTTTATTTTTAATGAAGGCGGATTTGCAGCATTTCCGCCCCCTATTTAGGGGGTTAGTATTGGTCTGGTCGGAGGTCGTTCCCAGTGTACATTGGCAAGGGGCAAAAGATCAAGGGGCTGTAAAGAAGGCCAGGAGGGTTCTCAATACCAGAATCTCCAGATTCGTGAGATCCCAAGGGGGTGTTGTATTCAGGCACCGCCAGTTGGAGGGCAATAACAGGTCACTGATGAGACAAGATGGGGTTCACCTGAACGATATCGGGCTTTATATCTTTCTGACAGGCTTGCAGGATGGAATTGAGCAGGCATTGTACTTGTTGAGTGGCGGCCGGACTTCCGTGTAGGCATACAGCAACCCCTGGTGGCGGATGCATCCTTGCAGAGGTTATGTTTGGAGCCGTTACATGCCCTCTGGGGATCCAGAGGCTTGGCATTTAGCATTGGCTACGGCTGGTTGGGTTTTATATCTAATTAATATGCAAGGATGCATAAATTAAAATTTGGTTGATCACATGATGTTATAATGTGTCAATAAAAAGCTGTGGCTTTTTATTTCACCCAAAGATTGTGTCTGCCTGTTCATTTCCATCATAAAATATTGGTAAAGGGACAAGCTATGGTAAGCAGCCAAGGTAATTCAGCCGCAGGTCAATAGCAGTAAAAGTAGTATAAGACATGTCCATCAAGTGAAAGGGCATGTCCACCCTGAAAATCATCTTTTAGGATAAGGTGCCTGCCCACCCACAACCACCAATATATTTCTTCAAAAAAAGTTTAGATTACTACTTACAGCCCTTACACTCCCGCTGCGTCTCCTCCCTGTTTGGAGGAAGTCACAAACAGGTGGCTGGACCGGCAGCCACGTCTGTGATTGGCTGAAAGGCAGCTGTTCTCCCTCTATACTATCTCTTTGGGAGAAATAATCAGTTATTTTGCCTTTAAGTGTCACCTATATGCTGATGATACCCAAATGTACATGTTCACCCCTGCACTAACCCCCAGGTGTAATCTCTAAATGTCTGCTTTTTAGTTCCTCCTGGATAGCGCACCACTGCCTTAAACTCAATCTATCTAAAACTGAATTAATCATCTCCCCCCTAAACTAGGACCTAGTCTACCCTTCTCCATCTCTATTGACAATATAGTCTTTAACCCAGTTTAATATGCATGCTGCCTTGGAGTAATCTTTGTCTCATTCATTTCATCATCACATTGACAATGTCACTAGGACGTGTAGTTTTTCCTTCGCAATATTGCGAAGATCCGCCCTTTCCTACTACTAAACTGCCCTTATACTCTCCTGTCTTGACTACTGTAACGTTCTGCTACTTGGTTTCCCAGTCTTGTCATCTCTTTCCTCTCCAGTCTATTTTAAACTCGGCAGCTCGGATCATCTCCCTCTCCTCCAAAAGAGAACCCGCAATCCCAATACTGCAGTCCATAGGGTGGCTTCCCATCAAACACAGAATTATTTATTGATACACGACGTTTCGGGTACAAACACCCTTTATCAAGTGTATCAATAAATAGCACTTTTAGCACATCATTTTTGGTTCCAGTCCTCATAATTTTTTTTCTGTATCATATTTAGTGTTCTGGACAGAAGCACTCGAGTTGTCTGGAACTGACCTTGCCTGCTGTGTCTGGACACTCTGATTTTATCACATCCATTGTGTTCTCATTCTTTTGTCACAACCTATCTGGAATAGTGCTATTTTGTTCAGTTTATGATGCAAACACCCTAAAGGTTAGTACACATGATGCACGATGTGTACGAACGAACATTTCGACCGGTCGAAACAGACGATTAACGGCCAAAACGTTCGTCCGTACACATCGTGCGTGTGTACGAACCTTAAGATAACTAGAAAAAGATATAGCAGCATGGACTATGGTATATAGAACAGAGCTGTAAAAAAGTTTCACTTTAGGGGCCATTCAGGCAACTCTAGGGGGCATATTTATAAAGGTTCGTTAAGTTTTCGCGGCGTGTTCGCGGCCATTAACGCATGAATCGCGTTTACCGCGATTTATAAAGCCCCGAAAACGGCCGCGAAAAGTTAACGAAGCGTTAACCTTTCGCGCCGATACTTACCCGGTACCGCCGCTTCTATTTATAAAGCGGCGGTACTGGGTTTCGCCGGCTAGTATCGGCTGTTTTACTTCGCCACCTTGAAGGTGCGAAGTCAGCCGATACTAACCTCCCGCGGCGGGGATGGGCAGGCAACCCGCGGCGGTGGTCGCACCCGCACCTGGAGAAACCACACGCCCACCCCGCCCACACCCCCCGCGGCGGCAGCGGCGACCACCCGCCGCCGCCGCCACTTCCCAGCAGCCCCTCCCAACCCGTTCCCCGTTCGCGGCAATCTCGGAACGGGAGGCTAGAAGGGGCTGCCGGGAAGGGGCCGCAGCAGGTGGTCGCGACCACCCGCCGCGCACCCCCTCCCCGGCAACCCCTCCAAGCCCCCCGCCCCGGCCGCTCCCGGGGAGGGGAAGGGAGGGAGCCGCTGGGGGGGTGGAGGCTCCCTCCAGCAGGGCCCTGAGAAGGGCCTTTTGGGGCTTAGGGGGTCCCGCAGCTCGAACCGGGACCCCCCTCCCCGGCCCTTACAAGGGCCCTTGCGGCACTGACAAGTGCCTTTGGCGGGGGTCCCGCAGCTGAACCGGGACCCCCAGTGCGGCTCTTAAAAGAGCCCTTGGGCGACGTCTTCTTTCTTCCAGTCCCGGCGACACCAGCTCCGCCGAGGCCGCCGACCCCCGAGAGGTACCCCTGCGGCCGCCAGGGGTACCCCCGGCGGGCGCCGGCGACCTCAACGAGGCCGATGTTGCCGGCGTCTTGATCCGACGCGACGTCTTCAGGCTGGCGACACCAACCCCACTCAGGTCGCCGATGCCAGGCAGACTCACTGCGGCCGCCAGTGAGCCCGCTGGCACCGCCGGCCTCAGCGGAGCCGATGTTCGCTCACCGCTTCTTTCTTCTTTCTTCTTTCTTCAGCCATCTACTGCGATGGCATCTGAGTTCCGCGGCGGAAAGCTCCTCTTTATATAGGTTTGCAAAATCCATAATCCGTTTCTGATTGGTCACTTTTAATACTTGCTTTACATTAACCAATCAGATTTCTGGAAAGTTCTGAAATCTGATTGGTTAATGTAAAGCAAGTATTAAAAATTGACCAATCAGAAACGGATTATGGATTTCTGCAAACCTATATAAAGAGGAGCTTTCCGCCGCGGAACTCAGATGCCATCGCAGTAGATGGCTGAAGAAAGAAGAAAGAAGCGGCTGGCAACATCGGCTCCGCTGAGGCCGGCGGTGCCAGCAGGCTCACTGGCGGCCGCAGTGAGTCTGCCTGGCATCGGCGACCTGAGTGGGGTTGGTGTCGCCAGCCTGAAGACGTCGCGTCGGATCAAGACGCCGGCAACATCGGCCTCGTTGAGGTCGCCGGCGCCCGCCGGGGGTACCCCTGGCGGCCGCAGGGGTACCTCTCGGGGGTCGGCGGCCTCGGCGGAGCTGGTGTCGCCGGGACTGGAAGAAAGAAGACGTCGCCCAAGGGCTCTTTTAAGAGCCGCACTGGGGGTCCCGGTTCAGCTGCGGGACCCCCGCCAAAGGCACTTGTCAGTGCCGCAAGGGCCCTTGTAAGGGCCGGGGAGGGGGGTCCCGGTTCGAGCTGCGGGACCCCCTAAGCCCCAAAAGGCCCTTCTCAGGGCCCCGCTGGAGGGAGCCTCCACCCCCCCAGCGGCTCCCTCCCGTCCCCTCCCCGGGAGCGGCCGGGGCGGGGGGCTTGGAGGGGTTGCCGGGGAGGGGGTGCGCGGCGGGTGGTCGCGACCACCTGCTGCGGCCCCTTCCCGGCAGCCCCTTCTAGCCTCCCGTTCCGAGATTGCCGCGAACGGGGAACGGGTTGGGAGGGGCTGCTGGGAAGTGGCGGCGGCGGCGGGTGGTCGCCGCTGCCGCCGCGGGGGGTGTGGGCGGGGCGGCGGCGGCGGGTGGTCGCCGCTGCCGCCGCGGGGGGGGTGTGGGCGTGTGCCCCGCCCCCTTAGGAGCGGCGTCGGGAAGGGATATTAAGTCCCTTCGCGGCGATACTATATAGTATCGCCGCGAAGGGGCTTAAAATTACCGCAGCACATCGCGGCCGCGATAGGTATCGCGGGAATAGCGCTCGCCGTTATAAATACGGCGATAGCGCTATTTTCGCGGCCGCGATGTGCGGCGGTAATTTTTTTGCGCTAACATCGTTCCTTTATAAATATGCCCCTAGGAGTTGATGTAGATGTGCTTCTCTGTGCCTCACAGACACTCCTGCACCCTTAAACAAACACAAAGGGGCCGATTTACCCAGAGCTGCTGGGCAAATTTATGGAGTTAAAGGGCATGTCCACCCGTTTTTACAATTTTTTTTGTATTTTAGGGCTCCCTCCCCCAACCCCTATAGTACTTTGCATGAAACTGCAAGCAGGGTGCCAGACCTGCAGTCGCGTCCGTGATTGCCTGAGAGGCAGGCAATCATGGACGCGGCTTCCGGCTATACTGAACGTCGGGGCAAATAGTTAATTTTACTGCACCTAGCTAATATTACACATATTACTGTACACACATATTACTGTACCCCCTGAACTAAACAGCTTATACTTCCCTGTGCCTCAGACATTGTGTCATTGTTTTGCAAATATGAATGGCTCTGTGTTAAGTGAATCCCTGTTGGAAAAGGATCTTGGGGTTTTGGTGGATAACAAACTTAAAGGTAGAAAGCAGTGCCAGGCAGCAACAGCCAGAGCCAGCATGGTATTTGTCTTGTATAAAGAGAGGTATGGATTCAAGGTAAGGCCTCATTTGGAATATGCAGTGCAATTTTGAAATCCTGTGTACAAAAAGGACATCTTGGAAATGGAAAGGGTTCAGAGGGCAACTATTGTAAAATAATAAAGGGAATGGGGGAGCTTGAATATGAAGACAGATTGGATAAATTACAATGATGTACTCTAGAGAAAAGGCCCTTTTGATGGGGATATGATTACTGTGTATAAATACATTAGCGGGCCATACAATAAACTATCTGGGGCATTGTTCACCAATAGAACATGTCAAAGGACACGAGGACATCCCTTAAGACTTGAAGAAAAGAAGTTTAGTCTTTAAGTTCGGAAAGGGTTTTTCACCATAAGAACAGTAAAGCTATGGAACGGTCTTCCGGTGGACGTTGTAATGGCAGGTTCATTGGATAGATTAAAAGGGAAGCTGGATGAGTTTCTGAAAACAAGGAATGTTGCAAGTTACTGGTATTGATACATAACTAGATTGTAAACTCTATGGGGCAGGGACCTCCTTTCCTCTTGTGGCAAAGCTCTAGCACTTATATAATTTATATATTTATTTACTGAACTATCTATGTATTTATCCCCCATGTAGGACTTTATTGTATATTGTTACTGTACAGCGCTGCAACCCCAAGTGGCGCCTTATAATTAACCTATACATACATACATACAAAGTAGAGTTGATCCTGGGATATTTCCCCTTGGAGTCAGGAAGGAATTTTTTCCCCCTTCTGGTGTTTTGGGTTTTTTTTGCCTTCCTCTGGATCAAAAGTTAGGCAGGAAATGAGGATATTGCTAGATGGGTTGGACTGGATGGACGTATGTCTTTATTCAACCTCAAATAATATACTATACATCACTGTGTGATGCACTGTGATCACTTAGACTTCCCACACAAAACAGCATGTATATCCCTATACATCACACACACTTCTGAAACCCTATAATGAACAGTGTGTGGTGCGTCACACATTCTCCTGCACACCTATATCAATGAGTCTTAGGGGCATATTTATAAACGTTCGGTAACTTGGCCATTTTACTATCACCGCAAAGCGATTTTATTTCCACCGTATTTGCAGGGGTGCAAGGGGCTGTTGGGAAGGGTGTGTGTTGTGGGTAGTGGTTGGTGTGTGTGTGGGGGGAGCTGGGATGGTATCTGTGAGGAGCTGTTGGGAAGGGGCTGGCATGTCCCACTAGTTTTCTATTTTCAATAGAAATGTTCTGGGTTCACTTAGTTAGTAAACATACTGTACCATCCAGTCACTGTCTTTGTTTGGAAGGAAAGTCTTCATAACAATATGGGATTTGCTGGAAGATGCAGTAGCCTTGTAGGACCTAACAAGGAAATGACTCCTACAAAGCCCACACGGACATACTAAATCTTTTCCTGGCAGGGAAAATATATATTTCACACAGAACACACCCATGCAATAGTCACTGACTTAATGTTTTATAGCGTCAACATATGTTTGACATTTCCAGTTCTAGTTTACAGAAATAGCATTACCCATTATCATTGCTAAATATTACATTCTGCAGCCACAGCAGCTTTCTTTTTCTAACTGTAGTGACTACTGACAAACTATAACCAAGGGTAACCTTATCAGTAGATGGAAAACCAAGTTATGATACCGTGCACTAACAACGAGAATGCGCCATCTCAGGCACTGACAAGACAATACAATTTTTCACCATTTCTTTGAGTGGCTTAACTGTACATTTACATGCATGAATGACCAGGGGGACGTACAATTCCATGCAGTACTAAAGTACCGCAAAGGTATTGTATCATGACTGTAAATGTACAATCATGGTTGTAAATTTTGCGGTATCGCTATAAAGTAATAACGTGCCTTTTTAAATATGCCCCATTACGTGGGACAGTCTCCTCTCTCTGCCTCCAGCAAGAGTTCCCATGGTCTGCATGTGTGAAGCCAATCTCTGAAATGTCAGACAAAGAAATGTGTTCTCCTTTATCAAAGATTGCTTTGTCATGAATTTAGAAAAATAACTTCTGCAAAAGGCAAGTGAACACCTGGGACTAAGCGTGTGGACAAGCGAGTGGGGCTAAACATGTGAGTAAGTGAGCACTAGGTGCACAGGTAAGCATGCAGGCAATTGAGTGCCTGGGCTAAGCCTGAGACTTAGGGCTCGGCTCCATGTGATTACATAGTAACATAGTAATTAAGGTTGAATAAAGACAGACGTCCATCAAGTCCAACCTATTCACCCTCCTCTTTTTTTTTTTTTTAACCCTACCTAACAGTTGATCCAGAGGAAGGCAAAAAAAAAAACAGCAAAAAAGGGGGAAAAAATTCCTTCCTGACTCCAAACGGCAATCGGAAAGTATCCCTGGATCAACCAGATCTATATGCATTAATACCAGTAATTCTCAATATTTGTTAGTTTTAGAAACTTATCCAGGCCTTTTTTAAAGTTATTCAATGAACTTGTCATTACCACATCTGCTGGAAGACAGTTCCACAGTTTCACCGTTCTCACTGTAGAAAGAAACTGTAGAAGAAACCTTTCCTAACCTATAGACGTAACCCTATTGTAACGCATAGGGTGATCAGGTGCGCTGCCAAAATTGGCCAAAGCAACGCAAAGCAGCGAGCATAGAGGGCCCTCAAACATCCACTAACATTGCTGTACACTAGCACAATCGCAAAATGTGTGCGAAAACTAAGCATGCAGGCAAGCAAGTACTTGGTTCTACATAAGTGAGTAATGAAAGTGCGCTCAAACAAGCATATGGAACTAAGCTCATGGACAAGCCAGCCCCTGGATTTAGCAGCTGCCTTCAAGGGCATGTCCACCCCCAAAACTAAAATTTAACCCACCACTGGCCCCACTGTGTATTGTTTAAAAATCCTTAACTTACATCTCTGCTACAAATGGTTCTCTTGAAGTGCTTGTTGAGGTGTGTGACATGCGCAGGGGAGCTCTCCCCCCCGCCTGATATATATTTTTAGAATGGTGCCCTAGCTTTAAATCATTTTGCTGAAGTCTAGGACCCCCTATCCCACCCCCAACTGTCAGGTTTGATTGTCAAAAAAAAAAAAGATCCTAACTGTACTTACACGCCTTCCTTCCTCCGGTGTTCAGCTACACCGGCAGCCACATCTGTGATTGGCTGCCTCTCAGCCAATCACAAGCGTGGCTGCCAGTCCAGCCCCCTGCTTGCAGTTCCGGCAAGCAGAGGGCCAAAATCTGAGCTTCAGGGGAACGAAGGCATGTAAGTACAGTTCAGATTTTTTTTTTGACAATCAAACCTGGCGATTGGGGGTGGGATAGGGAGCCCTACACTACAGCAAAAGTTTTTTTTTAAGGGTGGAGATACCCTTTAAGGGTGTAGTTGTATGTACCAGTGCTTGTATGGGGTTGGGTGGTGTGTTTTAAAAGCCTGGTACACACGTTACAATTTTTCCTTCTGACCGACCATTCAAGGCTTTCAACCGGTCGGCCAGGAGGAAGGACTGTTGGTCGTGGCAAAGGCAGCCACGTCCGACAGCTACCGCGACCGATCGTGCGGTACATATAGGACCTGTCCAATCATGCTTCCGTCCGATTCGGATGAAGGAATGGTCGGTGATCGGTCGGAGCCGCCATACAATAATTCGGCCCGAACGACTGAAACACTGAAATGACGGTCGGTGGGGCCGTATTAATGTATGGTGTGTACCCAGCTTAAGATTATAACCATAAAAAAAAATATTATTTAGATATGTAAACAACGTAGGGGTCAAACAGCAGTTGTACGTGACTGTCTGTGTAAGGTTTTGAAATATGTGTTTTATTTGTGTATTTGCGTGTCTTTGTAAGACTCAGTGTAAGTTAGAGTAGACTCAGATTTTAGTGCAATTTTTTCAGAAAGTGACAGTTGTCAGAAAGTCAGAATGTATTTGAAAGTTTTACACATTAAAGTGAATTTGCAAAAAATTACCAGAAATCCACCGATAACTTTTGAAATGCTTGTCATTCTAAGATGAGAAAAAAAACAGAAAATAAGAGTAAAAGAAAGAAAAGAATAGAGAAACTTAAGAGAGACAGAAAGTAACACTTACTAAGGAACTGTGGCCTGCATACACTTGTACACTCACTCCCTTAATACAAGGGACATTGAAAAGTGCTTGCTCATTCATTTCAAACAAGCATGGATGATGTCTCTTCCTGCTGTGAATCTAAAGATATGCAGACATATTTATCAAAGCAGCAGCACTATTTGAATGAGTTAAAGTCTTTAAAGGACATGTAACCTGTGCAAAATCATTTTTTAACTAATCACACAGTAATTAGGATTAATTACCACTAGAGATGTAATGTGGTTTCTAATAGAACCCAGTTTCGAATCGAATCTGAGGGTTTCAGAGCCCCGACGAAACTTTCGGAACTCCCGAATTTCACGGAACCCGGATTTTTCAAATTTTTGGTTTTTATCGAAAATCGAAAGTAGATGATTTTTGAAAATCGAATGTAGATGATTTTCGAAAATCTAAAGTAGACGATTTTTGAAAATAGAAAATAAGCGTTTTTCGAAATTCGAAAGTAGGCGATTTTCAAAAATAGACATTTTTTGAAAATCGAAAGTAGACGATTTTTAAAAATTGAAAATCGAAAGTAGATGATTTTCAAAAATTGAAACTCGATTTTTCGAACTTTTCAAAAATTCAAAAACTGAACGAAACTCAACAGTTTCGAACATCTCTAATCACCACCAATCTTAAATCTGTTTTTTTTTGTTTTCTTCTCTGACCTTCCTATCTATCACTTGTTTTTTAGCTTTGGGAGTCTGTACAGCTAGTCAGTAAAGAACTGTCAATCACCCAGCCCCTCCCCCTGTGACACTACATGTAGAAACTATCCATTCTATAAAAGTAAACTTATTTCTCTATAACTGCATGGATAATTGGTACATCATTAAAGGGCATGTCCACCCCCAAAACTATAATCCCCCCAACTACTTGCCCCACCCTGTAATGTAGTTTAATCCTTACCCTCACATCCCAGCTCCATAGGGTTCTCCTGTAGTCCCCCCCCAAAGTCCCAAAAAATGACCACCAGGAGGCTAGCAGGTCCATATAGGACACTGCCTGCTACCTGGCCTCCCGGAGATCATTGCCATGCGTACTGCAGCCCTTCTCCCCCCTCCCTCCCCCTCCCTCTCCCTCCCTCTCCCTCCCGTTCTGCTATCCCTCCCCCTAGCATAAATCCCCTTTACAGTAGTAATCCCCCATGTCCCCCAGCCCCAACCGCATGATTTTTATTTTTATAAAGCTCCCCAAACTTTTACTTAACTCTCTGCTTTCCTACGCTGGAGTGAGCTGCCGGCAGCCTCGTCCGTGATTGGCTGCCGCTCAGCCAATCACAGACGCGGCTGCCGGTCCCGCCCCTCTGCTTGCATTTCCTCGCAAGCAGAGGGCCGGGAGCGCGTCGGAGGAAAGAGGGGAGTTAAGTAGAGTTTGGGGGGCTTAAAAAAAAAAAATTAATGCGGTTGGGGCTGGGAGCCCATGGGCAATAGCATATCAAAAATTTCCATTTAGGGTGGACATGCTCTTTAATATCAGGAAAGGGGAATAAGCATTATCTGTCACTCTGTGCTCTTTCTGTGCAGATAAACCCAATCCTGTAGTTAGCTACTGTTTGTGTTGAGTCCCAATGTAGCACTGTACCTAAAGAAATCAATTACAAAGCCCCCCCACACACACCTTCAAACTCCTACAACTAATAGCAAATCTTACATGATTCAAGCAGTGATTACAGCTCCCAGTGCTGCTTACCTTCCCATAGCAAAGCAGTTTTACTTTCACTATAACACAAAATCACTGGGTGAATCTTATTGGCTGTAGGGAGGCACAGATCATCTCCACTGCACATGCTCCACACTCAGTTTTGGGAGGGGGTGGATACATAGAGAGGAGGTATGCATACTAACTAGGAGATCAAGTTCCTGACAGCACTAAAAATATAGGAATGGATAAGGGCAAGTAAATCTTTTCACTTTAGTTTCCGTTTATGAACTCCTTTATTATAAGCTACAATTTGTTGTTAGATTCACACAAGAGGTCAGTTTTTGATTTAGCAAGAGGCGCACAACTGATTGTGAAACGCACATGGGAGTATTGGCCCAGAGCAATAACGACTAACAGGGTTATTCAATAAAAGTTCTTATCGTTTAAAATGGTGCTAATTTTGCCCCAACCAATCAGATGTTAGCTTACAAATGTTAAATAAAATCTGAATGGTTGGGGTAAAATTAACACCATTTTAAACGATAAGAACTTTTATTGAATCTCCCTGTAAATCTCCCCCATGGGCTTTCAAAATTATTGGCTTGTGGGTAATTTTTAAAATGCTAAAATTATGATTTATGGGGCAGAGCTTATGAGAACTACACTGCATATACATTAAAAAACAGTTAAAATGCAAAATATCTGGATAAGGGAGGTAGGATTAGTAATTCCTACCTCCCAATATTCTTTCTGTGAGGAACGCCCACATGAAGAAAACTGCAGTGCTGGGAAGAGATGGACTAGAACTCAAACTCGAGTTCGAGACGAACTATTCGAGTTCAAAAGGACTCTGACTTCTCGAACTACCAGATTTTGGATATTTTCCGGACTTTCAATAATTATCGAATGTTAGAACGTTCAAGGCATGCGAATATGCGAGTAAAATGTCTATTATACCTATACGCAAGTAAATAATGAAAATCGAATCCGCGAGTAAAATATCTATTATACCTATACGCAAGTAAATATCAAATTCTTGAATCCGCAAGTAAAATGTCTATTATACCTATACACAAGTAAATATCGAATTCTCGAATCCGCGAGTAAAATGTCTATTATACCTATACACGAGTAAATAACAAATCGGCGAGTAAAATGTCTATTGTACACGAGTAAATATCGAATTCTCGAATCCGCGAGTCGTTCATGGGATAATTATCGAATGTTGGAACGCAAGAGCTCGAAAAGTAGCTCATGTGGGAGTAAATTCGAGTTTTCGAATGTCCTTGACATTCAAACATGTTACCCAGACCATTTCCCAGGTCCCACAGCCATTTACATTAAGTTACCATTAATATTTTAATTGTATTTCATTCAAACTACTTGACTCCCATTGACTTTAATGGGTCCGTTTTCGAACTTTCCGTATAGTTCGAAAATGGACCGAACTTTCCAAAGTTCGGCCACCTCTAGTGCTGGGTGCCACAGTATGTTGGCGAACATATCAAGGAAAAGAAAATAAACTGTGCACATCAGACTAATGCAGTCTGGTGTGCACAGTTCATTTTCTCATTTTTCATTTCTCTATTATCAGAAAATGCCCAAAACATTACTTACCTTCCCTCTTTCCTCCACCGCACTGAACTCCCCGCAGCCGCGTCCGTGATTGGCTGCCGCTCAGCCAATCATAGACGCCACTGCCGGTCCCATCCCTCTGCTTGAATTTTCTCGCAAGCAGAGGGCCTGGCAGCGCGTTGGAGGAAAGAGGGAAGGTAAGTAATATTTTGGGCATTTTCTGATAATACAAATATAGCGGTTGGGGCTGGGGGTACAGGGGGAATGTTATGTAAAAATTTTTTTAGAAGGGTGGACATACCTTTTAAAGTTTGGTGTTAACTATCTTTGTTGATATCTCGCTTTTGTTCTGGGCTGATAGTGTGCGTTTTTTAAAATGCCATGCAGTATTGATTATTTTTAACACATGCAAAATTATATTAATGGTATAAAGTAATAGGTTTGTCCAAATAAATAGATGCCATATGTTTAGCCCTTTTTTTTTGTTTAGAAACAAATTTTCTGTGTTCAAGTTAATCAATACAACATGATTAGACAATGTTAAACCTTCCACTCAACTTTCCTTACAATCCTTGATGGCATGGCTGGTACAGCCTATGTAGACAGTCTATAATCAATGGGACAAGCACAGCTGGTGGAAGCAAAGATTGTAAGCTTAACATAGATTACCAAATAATTAACTTATTCAGGGTTCATACTAGGCCAATATTAAACCCTCTGCTTTTACTTTTACCTTACACACACCAAACTTCAAGATTGGTTTACTTACTTACCTCCCGTGGTCCATGAAGCTCAATTTACTTACCGGTACCTCTCTCCTCTGGCCCTGACACCCCAGCCCTCACCTCCTCTTAGAGCCATGACACAATGCTGCAACCTAGAAGAAAGACGGCACCAGGAGACACCCTTTAAAGTTCCTTCCATTTAAATTGTCTTATTACTACTTGATACTTTACCAGAAAAGTGTAAGGAGCTCTGGAAACAGAAAGCTTTGAAAACTTGAATGATAGGTAAAAAAAGAGAAGCATTCACAATTAGATTGTAGTTTTAACATTTTGTAACATGTCTCACCCCCATTTCCTCTAGACTGTAAGCTCTTTGGGTAGGGTCCTCACTCCTATTGTATTACAGTGTTGTGGTAAGTAACTAATCAGTCCGTGTACTTATATTAATTATTACCTGTACATAATATGTATTACCATGTATGACTATGTAACTGTAAAGCGCCATGGAAGATGTTGGCGATATATAAATCAATAATAATAGTAATAATAATTTGCTAGCTATATAGAGAGGGCTGCGGGATTATAAATAGATCATAGGATACCTATACATCACATTCAACAAGGACAAGTCCATAGGGAACCGCACAATCAGTTGTGATTTACCAGCATCCCCAATGGCCCATTCGTCCAATCGAGATGGCATCCACATCTTAGATATTGTTGGACAGATATTGTCATTGTGTAGTGGTCTGGTAGTATGTTGGCATGTGATTTAGCTTAAAGATTTGAATTTACAAACAAAAATGGGATGTAACAGAATGGTGAACTCAATTGGTTCTCAGACTTGTAGTCTAAACTGTATTTGTGCCAAAGGAATAAGATGAGGTGTAGTAAGCGCTGTTTCTTCTTTGTCTGGGTCATTACCTCACTTTATTCTCTGACAAGTGACAACTATTGGTGATGGGAAAGTCCAGATTTTAAAGGGGACTTTCTAATATAGAAGTTATTGTTATTTTCTATGCGATTCCTCACCTGATATTCTTAAAGGACATAAAACACTACTTTGTTAATCAAAAGCCTAAAATGAATAGGGATTGAAACCTGCTGCCAGCGTATTTATTAATTATACACTATTAATAGTAGGATTACCTTAGTTTTATTATATTTGTACATTTGTTTTCTTACTTTCATTCTGTACTTTCCTCTAGCAAGTGGCTCAGGTACCATAAACCCAACAGGAGACAGACATGAGGACTCTGATCCAGCGGTGGTCTGATAAGGTGAACAATTTGACCTCTGTATTATCTCTGGGAGAGATTACAACAGAGATTCAATAAAAGTTCTTATCGTTAAAAATTGTGCTAATTTTGCCATAACCAATCAGATCTTATTTAACATTTGAAAGCTAATATCTGATTGGTTTGGGCAAAATTAGCACCATTTTTAACAATAAGATCTTTTATTAAATATTCCTGCAGGTTTTTAATAATTGCCATAACTTGGCTTGTGGGTCAGCTACCATAATCATATCACCCAAAATGTATTCTGGTGGATAGGAGAATCCTGTGGGACACCATACCTCTAGGTCTTAGGGTATCCCAGAAACCCAATTTAAACCATTACAAAAATGTATTTATGGTAGATGTCATGTTTGGTCTTGTTAGTTTTCTAAATTCATGAAGGTCATTAATATTGGGGTATAAAAGATATAAGACATTTATTTATAAGATATGGGTATTGACAGCCTTGTTGTTTTTTTTTAAATGGCCCATACTGAGGGTAATAAAGTATTGGACATACCCTGAACCCAACTTACACTTTTGGGTGATTGGCTGAAGAAGCCTGAGTACCACCCAGTGTCAGGGGTAGAAAAGAGGCTGCAGGACAATAGAGAGAAGCTCCTGATTTACATCATAGGAAACATCAAGAAAATGGATTATCAGTTACCTTTATGGAGCCAGGAACTCTTCTTTTCATATATGGACTTTTTCTTTTATGGACTTGGACAACATTAAGTATTTTCAGCTCTTATTCTTTTATTTTACTGTTGATTATTTTTGTGTCTGTTTGTTAATTATTTTTGTAAATACTATTTGCATCGTTTTTGTTTTTCTTTTATAAAACAATATTTCATAAAATCGTTAAGCTGTTTCTCTTAGTGCTCTAACAGAACTAAGTAAGGCTGGGTACACACCAGCAGATATTTTCGGTGTGTCACAGGGATTACAAATTATTCCGACTGTCAGTCGCGTCAAAAGTAGCAGCGGCCAACAGTTTGCTACAACCGGTCTATAGAGGACTGCACTATCAGCCGTGGTTTTCGGATGTGTCCAATCACCTGTTCGTCCAATCTGGATGAACGGTCGGATGTTGGTTGCGTCTGACCGACCGAAAATAAATGTAATGCTTTTGGCCCAAATAACCAATACCCGTAACTATTAGTCGGCTGAAAAATTGCATGGTGTGTACACAGCCTTAATTCATACACGCGACAGTCTTTTTTGTCTGTTTCAAGCAATACAATTGGCTAAAATAATAACTGTCATTGGATATTGAGCAGTCTATTAAACTAAATAATATCAGAAAATATTCGGACAATCCCATCAGTGGCCGCAAATTTACAGCTACAATTAGATGGAGCAAGGTGATGTAGTTCGATTGGTACGTCCCAACCTTTTTCTGTACTAGGATTTGGATGCATGTCTGCTGTACTTCTTAATAGGGGCACAAGCTTTGTTACTAGTGCATTGTTATTAGTTATTTTGTGTGGACATGTGGTGAAACATGTAGAGGGAAGCCAAATAGAATGTGGATCACTGTAGTATGATCATTACAGAAGTACAGTATCAGTACAGTATCGCTTTGAAGTTTTCTGACTACCTGTTTCATCCACACCTGTTTTGCACAGATAAGAGGCACCCGGGTTCTGGTATGTTTGCAGTTCTGTTATCTGATAAGGATGCTAATGGAGGGGAAGAAGGTGAAATAAATTGATACTGTATATTCTGTGTATTCTGTGGGAGAAAATACAATGGTAAGCAATGGTTAAAAAAAAAAAAAGTATATCAAATAAAAGGACACAAAAATGAGAAACAAAAACAGGAATTATAAAATCAAGCAAATGCAAATTTGTTTTATATTGTCTGGAAACAAGTATAGTAAAGAGAAAATACAAATATGGTTTATATAGCTAGATTGTAAGCTCTACGGGGCAGGGACCTCCTTACCTCTTGTGGCAAAGCTCTAGCACTTCTATTTATATAATCTATATATTTATGTACTGAACTATCTATGTATTTATCCCCCTTGTATGTCTTTATTGAGTTTATTGTATTTTGTTACTGTACAGCACTGCGTCCCCAAGTGGCGCTTTATAAATCAACTATTCATACATATTGGCTGCACACGTATAGTATAGAGAAAAATGTTTTTATATTGGCTGCACACATGTATAGTATAAAGAAAAATGTTTTTATATTGGCTGCACACATGTATAGTATAAAAAAAATGTTTTTATATTGGCTGCACACATGTATAGTATAAAGAAAAATGTTTTTATATTGGCTGCACACATGTATAGTATAAAAAAAAATGTTTTTATATTGGCTGCACACATGTATAGTATAAAGAAAATACAATTTGTTGTTCTATTGTCCTCTGTCCTACAGAAATGAGAATATCACAGAATCCATAAACTGCACAGTGACCATAGCAGTGTTCTCCCCGAATGGCATGAAAAAGTAGCCGGGTGGGGTAGGACGGGGAAATTTGGTGGTAAGGGAAAATGTTCACTGCATCATGCTCATTATATAGGTCAGGGATGTCTAGCTTTTGTCCCACTAGATGTTTGAAAACTATAACTCCCAGCATTCCATGGTTGTAGAATGCAGGAAGTTGTAGTTCGTCAACATCTGCAGGTAACCCATGTAACATAGCAGCACAAGCACATGTGACACCCTTTTGTGGCCTTGGGGATCTTGGAAAAGCTAGTTAACGTGCTAAAATACTCTTGCAGGTGTAAAAAAGGGGTCTGGACTGAACAGTTTTGGCGGGAGTTTTTACTAACCTATTGGCACACCTATTAAACCTACTTCTAAATTCGTTTTAATCACAAGTGTTCTCTCAAGAATTTTTTTCCAGCCGGGTGGCATGAAAAAGTAGCTGGATGGGCTGCCCGGCTAAAAGACCCCAGGGAGAACACTGCATAGTATAAAACAGTTTTTTTATGATAATCACTTGAGTGTCAGGTAGAATATCTAGGGATACACAGGTCTATGGGCCATATTCATATTCATTTAAAAGAGATACCACGCCTTTAACGTTTGGTATAGTAAATCAATGATAACAAAATCGTAGATTTACGACCCCCATAGAATACCATTGTGGTAGTTTTATTACCGCACGGTATTCTACGATCGAACATCCGTCAATTAACGCACATTCGGTCAGAAATGTGCGATCGTACTTTTACGACCGCAATCGTTAATTAACTAACCCGCTGTATCGCTAAAAAGCAATACTGCGGGGTTATATGGCCCTATGTAAGAAAAGTTCATATCTTTAAAAAAGGTGCTGTAAAAAATGAATTTAAAATGACACTTCCATATATTAAAATTCTTAAAACACTCGCTTGTGCCTATCCACCACTAGGGGCACTGCGGGGTTTACTCTGTGCTGTTTAAATGCTTGCTTGGTCTGTGTAGCTCCCAAAAACCTCTGCACACAGGAATAAAGTTGCCAACAAACTTTATTATAGCAATTAAATGCAATTAAATACAATAAAAATGACTTTAAAAAACTTGCAGGAACAGTCCATTAGCAGTTGTTGAAGTTGCACCACTCTGCTATGGTTCGGCCCCTTTAAATCGTTGTGGTCTTGTGGTGAGGTATAATCCACTTGGTAATGGTTTGTGAGGTAGTTCCAACTAACCGCCAGCAATCACCTCTGGCAGCTGGAGGGTTAGTATTGATACAGATGTGACCATCTATATAACAGCCTGTAACAGTCTATGTAACAGTCTATGTGACCATCAATATAACAGTCTGTAACAGTCTATGTAACACTTTGTAACATTCTTATATAAAACTTTGAGAGTAACATAATGAAAAAGATATAAAATAGTTATGTTTTTGTTCCACTTTTTCTGATTATTCTATTTCCAATTAAATGAATCATGTGAAACCATTAGAATTTTTCCAATAATAATTTTTTAGTGATGTCACTATGACATAAGCATGACATAATTTTCCACAGATTAAATTTTAGCCCAAAAAGGCATTGCACTTGGTGAGACTTTTTCTTATGTATCTGTTATTAGTGTTTTAATGCGCGTGGTTGCATTTTTTCAGAGTGTTCACTATGATATCAGCAGATGATAGTGAACATTCTGCTTGCTATGGCAACAGTGCAGTTGAAAGTAAACATTCTGGTTGCTATGGCTACCGTGCTGTTGATAGTAAACATTGTTTGCTATGACAACCGGGCAGTTGATAGCAAACATTCTAGTTACTATGGCAACCGGGAAATTAATAGTAAACATACTGGATTCTATGGCAACCGGATGGTCGATAGTAAATCTTCTGTTTGCTATGGTGCGACTTTTTATTCTATATCTGTTAATTGTGTTTAAATGTGTTTTGGTGCATTTTTTAAGTGATAGCAATATGACATCAGCATGACATCATTTTTCATAGATAAAATTTTGGCCTAAAAAAGCATTGCACTTGGTGCAACTTCTTCTTCTATATCTGTTAATAGTGTTTAAATCTGACTGGTTGCATTTTTTAGTGATATCACTATGGTATCAGCATGACATCATAATTTTCCATAGATCATTCTGGATTCTATGGCAACCGGATAGTTGATAGTAAATTTTCTGTTTGCTATGGGGCACCTTCTTGCTAATCACAGATGTGGCTGCTGGCTAAAAAAAAGTCACAGGAGCAAAGGGCTGTAAGTAAATATCTAAAAGTGTTTTTTTGTGTTATTATAGCGGATGGGGGTGGGCAATCCTAAAGAACATTATATCCAAAGCCTGTCATGCTAGGAGAAAGGGGTAGCAGATGGGATCCAGAGGGAGGGAGTGAGGGAGGGAAAGGGCTCCCCTGCACATGTCAGCATATCTCCCGGAGGCATCACAGGGAGCAAAGAAGATTGGACAGGAAGGCTGCCACTACTCTTTAGTTTCCTGTACTTTGGACAAGGACTACAGGAGAACCAGAAGAAGCAGGAATGTAAGGTAAGGATTTTTTAAAACTATACAAAGGGGCTAGCACTTGGGAAAATTTTAGATTTGAGGGTGGAGTTGCCCTTTAAATATGTCTGGGTGTATTTTTTTTAGTGATGTCACAATGAAATTATCAATTTGCATGGATTTGAATTTTGACTCAAAAATGCATTGCACTTGGTGCGACTTCTTATTTTATATCTGTTAATAGTGTTTAAATCTGACTGGGTGCATTTTTTTTAGAGATGTCACTATGACATCATAATTTTCCATAAAATTTGGGCCAAAAAAAGCATTGCATTTGAAGCAACTTCTTTTTTTTTCCTGTTTTTCTTTTTTTTTTCCATATGTCTTTATTTAGAAAGTTTGCATAGATAATAATAGAAACATTTTCATATAGATATAGTTAAACATTAATAAAACTTTTGCGTCTTAAACCTTCCAAAACATTTTCTCTTTTTCTTTTTTTGCTAATTATATTACCGTATATTACAATAAAAAAAAAAAAAAAAATATGTAAAGAGGTGTCCGTTATCCGCATCTGTTCAGCGGCCTCCCCGAGCCTTCCGCATCGACCCCTCTCCCTCAGACTCGAGGTGGTCCTCCCCGGGCCCCCGCTTGGAGCAACTTCTTATTCTATATCCGTTAATAGTGTTTAATTATGTTTGAGTGCATTTTTTTAGTGATGTCACTATATCATCAGGACATCATCAATTTGCATAGAATAAATTATGACCCCCAAAAAAATTGCACTTGGTGCGACTTCTTATTCTATATCTGTTAATAGTGTTTTAATGTGTCTGGGTGCATTTTTTTTGTGATGTCACTATATCAGCATGACATCATAATTTTCCATCCATTAAATTTTGGCCCAAAAAAGCATTGCATTTCGAGCAACTTCTTATTTTATATCTATTAATAGTGTTTTAATGTGTCCGGGTAAATTTTTTAGTAATATATCACTATGACATCATCAATTTGCATAGAATAAATTTTGGTCCAAAACATCATTGCTCTTGGTGCGAATTCTTATTTTATATCTGTTAATAGTGTTTAAATCTGACTGGGTGCATTTTTTAGTGATGTCACTATGACATCATAATTTTCCATAGATTACATTTTGGCCCAAAAAAGCATTGCATTTGGAGCAACTTCTTATTCTATATCTGTTAATAGTGTTTAATTGTGTTTTGGTGCAATTTTTACTGATGTCATTATGACATCATTAATTTGCATAGAATAAATTTTGGCCCAAAAAACATTGCACTTGGAGCGACTTCTTATTTTAAATCTGTTAATGGTGTTTTAATGTGTCTGGGTGCATTTTTTAGTGATGTCACTATGACATCATCATTTTCCATAGATTCAATTTTGGCCCAAAAAAGCATTGCATTTGGAGAAACTTCTTATTCATATCTGTTTAATAGTGTTTAATTATGTCTCGGTGCATTTTTTAGTGATGTCACTATGACATCAGCATGACATCATTTGCAAAGATTTTAATTTTACTCAAAAATGCATTGTACTTGGTGCGACTCTTATTTTATATCTGTTAATAGTGTTTACATCTGATTGGGTGCATTTTTAGTGAGTCACTATGACATCATCAATTTGCATAGAAATAATTTTGGCCCAAAAAAGCATTGCATTTCGAGCAACTTTCTTATTCTATATCTATTAATAGTGTTTTAATGTGCTGATTAATTTTTAGTAATATATCACTATGACATCATCAATTTGCAGAATAAATTTTGGCCAAAACATCATTGCTCTTGTGTCGAATTCTTATTTTATATCTGTTTAGTGTTTATCTGACTGGGTGCATTTTTTGATGTCACTATGACATCATAATTTTCCATAGATTACATTTTGCCCAAAAAAGCATTGCATTTGGAGCAACTTCTTATTCATTCTGTTAATAGTGTTTAATTGGGTTTTGGTGCAATTTTTACTGATGTCATTATGAATCATTAATTTGCATAGAATAAATTTTGGCCCAAAAACATTGCACTTGGAGCGACTTCTTATAGTTAAAAAATCTGTTAATGGTGTTTTAATGTGTCTGGGTGCATTTTTTAGTGATGTCACTATGACATCATCATTTTCCATAGATTCAATTTTGGCCCAAAAAAGCATTGCATTTGGAGAAACTTCTTATTGGCTGCCGCTCAGCCAATCATAGAAAACCCCCCCCGGGGGGCCCCACCCCCAATGGGGCACCGGTCCCATCCCTCTGCTTGAATTTTCTCGCAAGCAGAGGGTGGCAGCGGTTGGAGGAAAGAGGGAAGGTAAGTAATATTTTGGGCATTTTCTGATAATACAAATATAGCGGTTGGGGCTGGGGGTACAGGGGGAATGTTATGTAAAAATTTTTTAGAAGGGTGGACATACCTTTTAAAGTTTGGGTGTTAACTATCTTTGTTGATATCTCGCTTTTGTTCTGGGCTGATAGTGTGCGTTTTTAAAATGCCATGCAGTATTGATTATTTTAACACATGCAAAATTATATTAATGGTATAAAGTAATAGGTTTGTCCAAATAAAAAGATGCCATATGTTTAGCCCTTTTTTTTTGTTTAGAAACAAATTTTCTGTGTTCAAGTTAATCAATACAACATGATTAGACAATGTTAAACCTTCCACTCAACTTTCCTTACAATCCTTGATGGCATGGCTGGTACAGCCTATGTAGACAGTCTATAATCAATGGGACAAGCACAGTGGTGGAAGCAAAGATTGTAGCTTAACATAGATTACCAAATAATTAACTTATCAGGGTTCATACTAGGCCAATATTAAACCTCTGCTTTTATTTTACCTTACACACACCAAACTCACAGATTGGTTTACTTACTACTCCGTGGTCCATGAAGCTCAATTTACTTACCGGTACCTCTCTCCCTCTGGCCCTGACACCCAGCCCTCACCTCCTCTTAGAGCCATGACACAATGCTGCAACCTAGAAGAAAGACGCACCAGGAGACACCCTTTAAAGTTCCTTCCATTTATTGTCTTATTACTATTGATTATTACCAGAAAAGTGTAAGGAGCTCTGGAACAGAAAGCTTTGAAAACTTGAATGATAGGTAAAAAAAAGAGAGCATTCACAATTAGATTGTAGTTTTAACATTTTGTAACATGTCTCACCCATTTCTCTAGACTGAAGCTTTTGGGTAGGGTCCTCACTCCTATTGTATTACAGTGTTGTGGTAAGTAACTAATCAGTCCGTGTACTTATATAATTATTACCTGTACATAATATGTATTACCATGTAGACTATGTAACTGTAAAGCGCCATGGAAGATGTTGGCGATATATAAATCAAAAATAATAGTAATAATAATGCTAGCTATATAGAGAGGGCTGCGGGATTATAAATAGATCATAGGATACCTATACATCACATTAACAAGGACAAGTCCATAGGGAACCGCACAATCAGTTGTGATTTACCAGCATCCCCAATGGCCCATTCGTCCAATCGAGATGGCATCCACATCTTAGATATTGTGGACAGATATTGTCATTGTGTAGTGGTCTGGTAGTATGTTGGCATGTTATTTAGCTTAAAGATTTGATTTACAAACAAAAATGGGATGTAACAGAATGGTGAACTCAATTGGTTCTCCGACTTGTAGTCTAAACTGTATTTGTGCACAGGAATAAGATGAGGTGTAGTAAGCGCTGTTTCTTCTTTGTCTGGGTCATTACCTCACTTTATTCTCTGACAAGTGACAACTATTGGTGATGGGAAAGTCCAGATTTTAAAGGGGACTTTCTTATAGAGAGTTATTGTTATTTTCTATGCGATCCTCACCTGATATTCTTAAAGGACATAAAACACTACTTTGTTAATCAAAAGCTAAAATGAATAGGGATTGAAACCTGCTGCCAGCGTATTATTAATTATACAACTATTAATAGTAGGATTACCTTAGTTTTATTATATTTGACATTTGTTTTCTTACTTCATTGTACTTTCTTAGCAAGTGGCTCAGGTACAAAACCCAACAGGAGACAGACATGAGGACTCTGATCCAGCGGTGGTCTGATAAGGTGAACAATTTGACCTCTGTATTATCTCTGGGAGAGATTACAACAGAGATTCAATAAAAGTTCTTATCGTTAAATTGTGCTAATTTGCCATAACCAATCAGATCTTATTTAACATTTGAAAGCTAATATTGATTGGTTTGGGCAAAATTAGCACCATTTTTAACAATAAGATCTTTTATTAAATATTCCTGCAGGTTTTTAATAATTGCCATAACTTGGCGGGGTCAGCTACCATAATCATATCACCCAAAATGTATTCGGTGGATAGGAGAATCCTGTGGGACACCATACCTTAGGTCTTAGGGTATCCCGAAACCCAATTTAACCCTTACAAAAATGTATTTATGGTAGATGTCATGTTGGTCTTGTAGTTTTCTAAATTCATGAAGGTCATTAATATTGGGGTATAAAAGATATAAGACATTTATTTATAAGATATGGGTATTGAAAGCCTTGTTGTTTTTTTTTAATGGCCCATACTGAGGGTAATAAAGTATTGGACATAACCTGAACCCAACTTACACTTTTGGGTGATTGGCTGAAGAAGCCTGAGTACCACCCAGTGTCAGGGTAGAAAGAGGCGCAGGACAATAGAGAGAAGCTCCTGATTTACTATAGGAAACATCAAGAAAATGGATTATCAGTACCTTTATGGAGCCAGGAACTCTTCTTTTCATATATGGACTTTTTCTTTTATGGACTTGGACAACATTAAGTATTTTCAGTCTTACTTTATTTACTGTTGATTATTTTTGTGTCTGTTTGTTAATTATTTTGTAAATACTATTGCATCGTTTTTGTTTCTTTTATAAAACAATATTTTATAAAATCGTTAAGGTGTTCTCTTAGTGCTCTAACAGAACTAAGTAGGCTGGGTACACACCAGCAGATATTTTCGGTGTGTCACAGGGATTACAAATTATCCGACTGTCAGTCGCGTCAAAAGTAGCAGCGGCAACAGTTTGCTACAAAGGTCTATAGAGGACTGCACTATCAGCCGTGGTTTTCGGATGTGTCCAATCACCTGTTGTCCAATCTGGATGAACGGTCGGATGTTGGTTGCGTCTGACCGACCGAAAATAAATGTATGCTTTTGGCCCAAAAACCATACCGTAACTATTAGTCGGCTGAAAAATTGCATGGTGTGTACACAGCCTTAATTCATACACGGACATTCTTTTTGTCTGTTTCAAGCAATACAATTGGCTAAAATATAAATGTCATTGGATATTGAGCAGTCTATAAACTAAATAATATCAGAAAATATCGGACAATCCCATCAGTGGCCGCAAATTTACAGCTACAATTAGATGGAGCAAGGTGATGTAGTTCGATTGGTACGTCCAACCTTTTTCTGTACTAGGATTTGGAGCATGTCTGCTGTACTTCTTAATAGGGGCACAAGCTTTGTTACTAGTGGCATTGTTATTAGTTATTTTGTGTGGACATGTGGTGAAACATGTAGAGGGAAGCAAATAGAATGTGGATCACTGTAGTATGATCATTACAGAAGTACAGTATAGTACAGTATCGCTTTGAAGTTTTCTGACTACCTGTTTCATCCACACCTGTTTTGCACAGATAAGAGGCACCCGGGTTCTGGTATGTTTGCAGTTCTGTATCTGATAAGGATGCTAATGGAGGGGAAGAAGGTGAAATAAATTGATACTGTATATTCTGTGTATTCTGTGGAGAGAAAACATGGTAAGCAATGGTTAAAAAAAAAAAAGTATATCAAATAAAAGGACCAAAAATGAGAAACAAAACAGGAATTATAAAATCAAGCAAATGCAAATTGTTTTATATTGTCTGGAAACAAGTATAGTAAAGAGAAAATACAAATATGGTTTATATAGCTAGATTGTAAGCTCTACGGGGCAGGGACCTCCTTACCTCTTGTGGCAAAGCTTAGCACTTCTATTTTAATCTATATATTTATGTACTGAACTATCTATGTATTTATCCCCCTTGTATGTCTTTATTGAGTTTATTGTTTTGTTACTGTACAGCCATGCGTCCCCAAGTGGGCCTTTATAAATCAAAACTATTCATACATATTGGCTGCAACGTATAGTATAGAGAAAAATGTTTTTATATTGGCTGACACAATGTATAGTATAAAGAAAAATGTTTTTATATTGGCTGCACACAGATAGTATAAAAAAAATGTTTTTAATTGGCTGCACACATGTATAGTATAAAGAAAAATGTTTTTATATTGGCTGCACACATGTATAGTATAAAAAAAAATGTTTTTATATTGGCTGCACACATGTATAGATAAAGAAAATACAATTTGTTGTTTCTATTGTCCTCTGTCCTACAGAAATGAGAATATCACAGAATCCATAAAGCACAGTGACCATAGCAGTGTTCTCCCCGAATGGCATGAAAAAGTACCGGGTGGGGTAGGACGGGGAAATTGGTGGTAAGGGAAAATGTTCACTGCATCATGCTCATTATATAGGTCAGGGATGTCTAGCTTTTGTCCCACTAGATGTTTGAAACATAAACTCCCAGCATTCCATGGTTGTAGAATGCAGGAAGTTGTAGTTCGTCAAACTCTGCAGGTAACCCATGTAAAACATAGCAGCACAAGCACACAGTGACACCCTTTTGTGGCCTTGGGATCTTGGAAAAGCTAGTTAACGTGCTAAAATACTTGCAGGTGTAAAAAAGGGGTCTGGACTGAACAGTTTTGGCGGGAGTTTTTACTAACCTATTGGCCACACTATTAAACCTACTTCTAAATTCGTTTTAATCACAAGTGTTCTCTCAAGAATTTTTTCCAGCCGGGTGGCTGAAAAAGTAGCTGGATGGGCTGCCGGCTAAAAGACCCCAGGGAGAACACTGCATAGTATAAAACAGTTTTTTTATGATAATCACTTGGTGTCAGGTAGAATATCTAGGGATACACAGGTCTATGGGCCATATCATATTCATTTAAAAGAGATACCACGCCTTTAACGTTGGTATAGTAAATCAATGATAACAAAATCGTAGATTTACGACCCCCATAGAATACCATTGTGGTAGTTTTATTACCGCACGGTATTCTACGATCGAACATCCGTCAATTACGCACATTCGGTCAGAAATGTGCGATCGTACTTTTACGACGCAATCGTTAATTAACTAACCCGCTGTATCGCTAAAAAGCAATACTGCGGGGTTATATGGCCCTATGTAAAAAAAGTTCATATCTTTAAAAAAGGTGCTGTAAAAAATGAATTTAAAATGACACTCATATATTAAAATTCTAAAACACTCGCTGTGCTATCCACCACTAGGGGCACTGCGGGGTTTACTCGTGCTGTTTAAATGCTTGCTTGGTCTGTGTAGCTCCCAAAACCTCTGCACACAGGAATAAAGTTGCCAAAAACTTATTATAGCATTAAATGCAATAAATACAATAAAAATGACTTTAAAAACTTGCAGGAACAGTCCATTAGCAGTTGTTGAAGTTGCACCACTTGCTATGGTTCGGCCCTTTAAATCGTTGTGGTCTTGTGGTGAGGTATAATCCACTTGGTAATGGTTTGGAGGTAGTTCCAACTAACCGCCAGCAATCACCTCTGGCAGCTGGAGGGTTAGTATTGATACAGATGTGACCATCTATATAACAGCCTGTAACAGTCTATGTAACAGTCTATGTGACCATCAATATAACAGTCTGTAACAGTCTATGTAACACTTTGTAACATTTTATATAAAACTTTGAGAGTAACATAATGAAAAAGATATAAAATAGTTATGTTTGTTCCACTTTTTCTGATTATTCTATTTCCAATTAATGATCATGTGAAACCATTAGAATTTTCCAATAATAATTTTTTAGTGATGTCACTAGACATAAGCATGACATAATTTTCCACAGATTAAATTTTAGCCCAAAAAGGCACGACTTGGTGAGACTTTATTCTGTATCTGTTATTAGTGTTTAATGTGCGTGGTTGCATTTTTAGTGATGTCACTATGATCAGCAGATGATAGTGAACATTCTGCTTGCTATGGCAACAGTGCAGTTGAAAGTAAAAATTCTGGTTGTATGGCTACCGTGCTGTTGATAGTAAAACATTGTTTGCTATGAAAACCGGGCAGTGATAGCAAACATTCTAGTTACTATGGCAACCGGGAAATTAATAGTAAACATACTGGATTCTATGGCAACCGGATGGTCGATAGTAAATCTTCTGTTTGCTATGGTGCGACTTTTATTCTATATCTGTTAATTGTGTTTAAATGTGTTTTGGTGCATTTTTAAGTGATAGCAATATGACATCAGCATGACATCATTTTTCATAGATAAAATTTTGGCCTAAAAAAGCATTGCACTTGGTGCAACTTCTTCTTCTATATCTGTTAATAGTGTTTAAATCTGACTGGTTGCATTTTTTAGTGATATCCACTATGGTATCAGCATGACATCATAATTTTCCATAGATCATTTGGATTCTATGGCAACCGGATAGTTGATAGTAAATTTTCTGTTTGCTATGGGGCACCTTCTTGCTAATCACAGATGTGGCGCTGGCTAAAAAAAGTCACAGGAGCAAAGGGCTGTAAGTAAATATCTAAAAGTGTTTTTTTGTGTTTATTATAGGGATGGGGGTGGGCAATCCTAAAGAATCTTCAAAGCCTGGTCATGCTAGGAGAAAGGGGTAGCAGAGGGATCCAGAGGGAGGGAGTGAGGGAGGGAAAGGGCTCCCCTGCACATGTCAGCATATCTCCCGGAGGCATCACAGGGAGCAAAGAAGATTGGACAGGAAGGCTGCCACTACTCTTTAGTTTCCTGTACTTTGGACAGGACTACAGGAGAACCAGAAGAAGCAGGAATGTAAGGTAAGGATTTTTTAAAACTATACAAAGGGGCTAGCACTTGGGAAAATTTTAGATTTGAGGTGGAGTTGCCCTTTAAATATGTCGGGTGTATTTTTTTTAGTGATGTCACAATGAAATTATCAATTTGCATGGATTTGAATTTTGACTCAAAAATGCATTGCACTTGGTGCGACTTCTTATTTTATATCTGTTAATAGTGTTTAAATCTGACTGGGTGCATTTTTTTTAGAGATGTCACTATGACATCATAATTTTCCATAGATTTTGGCCCAAAAAAGCATTGCATTTGAAGCAACTTCTTTTTTTTTCCTGTTTTTCTTTTTTTTTTCCATATGTCTTTATTAGAAGTTTGCATAGATAATAATAGAAACATTTTCATATAGATATGTAAAACATTAATAAAACTTTGCGTCTTAAACTTCCAAAACATTTCTCTTTCTTTTTTGCTAATTATATTACCGTATATTACAATAAAAAAAAAAAAAAAATATGTAAAGAGGTGTCCGTTATCCGCACTGTTCAGCGGCCTCCCCGAGCCTTCCGCATCGACCCCTCTCCCTCAGACTCGAGGTGGTCCTCCCCGGGCCCCCGTTGGAGCAACTTCTATTCTATATCCGTTAATAGTGTTTAATTATGTTGAGTGCATTTTTTTAGTGATGTCACTATATCATCAGGACATCATCAATTTGCATGAATAAATTATGACCCCCAAAAAAATTGCACTTGGTGCGACTTCTTATTCTTATCTGTTAATAGTGTTAATGTGTCTGGGTGCATTTTTTTGTGATGTCATATATCAGCATGACATCATAATTTTCCATCCATTAATTTTGGCCCAAAAAAGCATTGCATTTCGAGCAACTTCTTATTTTATATCTATAATAGTGTTTTAATGTGTCCGGGTAAATTTTTTAGTAATATATCACTATGACATCATCAATTTGCATAGAATAAATTTTGGTCCAAAACATCATTGCTCTTGGTGCGAATTCTATTTTATATCTGTTAATAGTGTTTAAACCTGACTGGGTGCATTTTTTAGTGATGTCACTATGACATCATAATTTTCCATAGATTACATTTTGGCCCAAAAAAAGCATGCATTTGGAGCAACTTCTTATCTATATCTGTTAATAGTGTTTAATTGTGTTTTGGTGCATTTTTTACTGATGTCATTATGCATCATTAATTTGCATAGAATAAATTTAACCCAAAAAAGCATTGCTTTGGAGCGACTTCTTATTTTAATCTGTTAATAGTGTTTTAATGTGTCTGGTGCATTTTTTAGTGATGTCACTATGACATCATAATTTTCCATAGATTAAATTTTGGCCCAAAAAGCATTGCCTTTGGAGCAACTTCTATTCTAGATCTGTTAATAGTGTTTAATTATGTCTCGGTGCATTTTTTAGTGATGTCACTATGACATCAGCATGACATCTATTTGCAAAGATTTTAATTTTTACTCAAAAATGCATTGTACTTGGTGCGACTTCTTATTTTATATCTGTTAATAGTGTTTACATCTGATTGGGTGCATTTTTAGTGATGTCACTATGACATCATCAATTTGCATAGAATAAATTTTGGCCCAAAAAAGCATTGCATTTCGAGCAACTTCTTATTCTATATCTATTAATAGTGTTTTAATGTGTCTGATTAAATTTTTTAGTAATATATCACTATGACATCATCAATTGCATAGAATAAATTTTGGCCCAAAACATCATTGCTCTTGGTGCGAATTCTTATTTTATATCTGTTAATAGTGTTTAAATCGACTGGGTGCATTTTTTAGTGATGTACTATGACATCATAATTTTCCATAGATTACATTTGGCCCAAAAAAGCATTGCATTTGGAGCAACTTCTTATTCTATATCTGTTAATAGTGTTTAATTGTGTTTGGTGCAATTTTTACTGATGTCATTATGACATCATTAATTTGCATAGAATAAATTTTGGCCCAAAAAACATTGCACTTGGAGCGACTTCTTATTTTAAATCTGTTAATGGTGTTTTAATGTGTCTGGGTGCATTTTTTAGTGATGTCATAGTGACATCATCATTTTCCATAGATTCAATTTTGGCCCAAAAAAGCATTGCATTTGGAGAAACTTCTTATTTTAAATCTGTTAATGGTGTTTTAATGTGTCTGGGTGCATTTTTTAGTGATGTCACTATGACATCATCATTTCCATAGAATGAGAAATCAGTGCAGTTGAAAGTAAAATTCTTCTGGTTGCTATGGCTACCGTGCTGTTGATAGTAAACATGTTTGCTATGACAAACCGGGCAGTTGATAGCAAACATTCTAGTTACTAGGCAACCGGAAATTAATAGTAAACATACTGGATTCTATGGCAACCGGATGGTCGATAGTAAATCTTCTGTTTGCTATGGTCGACTTTTTATCTATATCGTTTATTGTGTTTAATTGTTTTGGTGCATTTTTAAGTGATAGCAATATGACATCAGCATACATCATTTTTCATAGATAAAATTTTGGCCTAAAAACATTGCACTGGGTGCAACTTCTTCTTCATATCTGTTAATAGTGTTTAAATCTGACTGGTTGCATTTTTTAGTGATATCACTATGGTATCAGCATGACATCATAATTTTCCATAGATCATTCTGGATTCTATGGCAACCGATAGTTGATAGTAAATTTTCTGTTTGCTATGGGGCACCTTCTTGCTAATCACAGATGTGGCTGCTGGCTAAAAAAAATCACAGGAGCAAAGGGCTGTAAGTAAAATCTAAGTGTTTTTTTGTGTTATTATAGCGGATGGGGGTGGCAATCCTAAAGAACATATACCAACCTGTCATGCTAGGAAAAGGGGTAGCAGATGGATCCAGAGGGGGAGTGAGGGAGGGAAAGGGCTCCCCTGCACATTTCAGCATATCTCCCGGGCATCACAGGGAGCAAAGAAGATTGGACAGGAAGGCTGCCACTACTCTTTAGTTTCCTGTACTTTGGACAAGACTACAGGAGAACCAGAAAGGCAGGAATGTAAGGTAAGGATTTTTTAAAACTATACAAAGGGGCTAGCACTTGGGAAAATTTTAGATTGAGGGTGGAGTTGCCCTTAAAAATATGTCTGGGTGTATTTTTTTTAGTGATGTCACAATGAAATTATCAATTTGCATGGATTTGAATTTGACTCAAAAATGCATTGCACTTGGTGCGACTTCTTTTTTTATATCTGTTAATAGTGTTTAAATCTGACTGGGTGCATTTTTTTAGAGATGTCACTATGACATCATAATTTTCCATAGATTTTGGCCCAAAAAAGCATTGCATTTGAAGCAACTCTTCTTTTTTTTCCTGTTTTTCTTTTTTTTTTCCATATGTCTTTAGTTAGAAAGTTTGCATAGATAATAATAGAAACATTTTCATATAGATATAGTTAAACATTAATAAAACTTTTGCGTCTTAAACCTTCCAAAACTTTTCTCTTTTTCTTTTTTTGCTAATTATATTACCGTATATTACAATAAAAAAAAAAAAAAAAATATGTAAAGAGGTGTCCGTTATCCGCATCTGTTCAGCGGCCTCCCCGAGCCTTCCGCATCGACCCCTCTCCCTCAGACTCGAGGTGGTCCTCCCCGGCCCCCGCTTGGAGCAACTTCTTATTCATATCCGTTAATAGTGTTTAATTATGTTGAGTGCATTTTTTTAGTGATGTCACTATATCATCAGGACATCATCAATTTGCATAAATAAATTATGACCCCCAAAAAAATTGCACTTGGTGCGACTTCTTATTCTATATCTGTTAATAGTGTTTTAATGTGTCTGGGTGCATTTTTTTTGTGATGTCACTATATCAGCAGACATCATAATTTTCCATCCATTAAATTTTGGCCCAAAAAAGCATTGCATTTCGAGCAACTTCTTATTTTATATCTATTAATAGTGTTTTAATGTGTCCGGGTAAATTTTTTAGTAATATATCACTATGACATCATCAATTTGCATAGAATAATTTTGGTCCAAAACATCATTGCTCTTGGTGCGAATTCTTATTTTATATCTGTTTAATAGTTGTTTAAAACCTGACGGTGCATTTTTTAGTGATGTCACTATGACATCATAATTTTCCATAGATTACATTTTGGCCCAAAAAAAGCATTGCATTTGGACAACTTTCTATTCTATATCTGTTATTGTTTTATTGTGTTTTGGTGCATTTTTTACTGATGTCATTATGACATCATTAATTTGCATAGAATAAATTTTAACCCAAAAAGCATTGCTCGGGAGCGACTTCTTATTTTAATCTGTTAATAGTGTTTTAATGTGTCTGGGTGCATTTTTTAGTGATGTCACTATGACATCATAATTTTCCATAGATTAATTTTGGCCCAAAAGCATTGCATTTGGAGCAACTTCTTATTCTAGATCTGTAATAGTGTTTAATTATGTCTTCGGTGCATTTTTTAGTGATGTCACTATGACATCAGCATGACATCTTTTGCAAAATTTTAATTTTACTCAAAATGCATTGTACTTGGTGCGACTTCTTTTTTTTATATCTGTTAATAGTGTTTACATCTGATTGGTGCATTTTTAGTGATGTCACTATGACATCATCAATTGCATAGAATAAATTTTGGCCCAAAAAAGCATTGCATTTCGGCAACTTCTATTCTATATCTATTAATAGTGTTTTAATGGTCTGATTAAATTTTTTAGTATATATCACTATGACATCATCAATTTGCATAGAATAAATTTTGGCCCAAAACATCATTGCTCTTGGTGCGAATTCTTATTTTATATCTGTTAATAGTGTTTAAATCTGACGGGGTGCATTTTTTAGTGATGTCACTATGACATCATAATTTTCCATAGATTACATTTTGGCCCAAAACATTGCATTTGGAGCAACTTCTTATTCTATATCTGTTAATAGTGTTTAATTGTGTTTTGGTGCAATTTTTACTGATGTCATTATGACATCATTAATTTGCATAGAATAAATTTTGGCCCAAAAAAACATTGCACTTGGAGCGACTTCTTATTTTAAATCTGTTAATGGTGTTTTAATGTGTCTGGGTGCATTTTTTAGTGATGTCACTATGACATCATCATTTTCCATAGATTCAATTTGGCCCAAAAAAGCATTGCATTTGGAGAACTTCTTATTTTAAATCTGTTAATGGTGTTTAATGTGTCTGGGTGCATTTTTTGTGATGTCACTATGACATCATCATTTTCCATATCTTCAACCTGTTCTGGCCGCCGGAACGGGGGTCTGGACCCCTTTGGCTCTTTTCCGGCTGCCGGAATGGGGGTCTGGATGCTTTTGGCTCTGTTCTGGCCGCCGGAATGGGGGTCTGGGTGGTTTTGGCTCTGTTCTGGCCGCCGGAATGGGGGTCTGGGTGGTTTTGGCTCTGTTCTGGCTGCCGGAACGGGGGTCTGGACCCCTTTGGCTCTGTTCCGGGTGCCGGAATGGGGGTCTGGATGCTTTTGGCTCTGTTCTGGCTGCCGGAATGGGGGTCTGGATGCTTTTGGCTCTGTTCTGGCTGCGGGGACGGGGGTCTGGATGCTTTTGGCTCTGTTCTGGCCGCCGGAACGGGGGTCTGGACCCCTTTGGCTTTTTTACGGCTGCCGGAATGGGGGTCTGGATACTTTTGGCTCTGTTCTGGCCGCTGGAATGGGGGTCTGGATGGTTTTGGCTCTTTCTGGTCGCCGGAACGGGGGTCTGGACCCCTTTGGCTCTGTTACGGCTGCCGGAATAGGGGTCTGGATGCTTTTGGCTCTGTTCTGACTGCCGGAACGGAGATCTGGATGCTTTTGGCTCTGTTCTGGCCGCCGGAACAGGGGTCTAAACCCCTTTGGCTCTGTTCCGGCTGCCGGAATGGGGGTCTGGATGCTTTTGGCTCTGTTCTGGCCACTGGAATGGGGGTCTGGATGCTTTTGGCTCTGTTCTGACTGCCGGTTAGGAGATCTGGATGCTTTTGGCTCTGTTCTGGGTGCCGGAACAGGGGTCTGGATGCTTTTGGCTCTGTTTTGGCAGCCGGAACGGGGGTCTGGACCCCTTTGGCTCTGTTCTGGCTGCCTGAATGGGGGTCTGGGTGCTTTTGGCTTGGTTCTGGCTGCTGGAATGTGGTTCTGGATGGTTTTGGCTCTGTTCTGGCAGCCAGAACGGGGGTCTGGACTCCTTTGGCTCTGTTCCGGCTGCCGGAATGGGGGTCTGGATGCTTTTGGCTCTGTTCTGGCCGCCGGAATGGGGGTCTGGATGCTTTTGGCTCTGTTCTGGCCGCCGGAACGGGGTCTGGACCCCTTTGGCTCTGTCCTGGCAGCTGGAACGGGGGTCTGGACCCCTTTGGCTCTGTTCTGGTTGCCGGAACGGGGGTCATGACCCCTTTGACTCTGTTACGGCTGCCGGAACGGGGTTGGATGCTTTTGGTCTGTTCTGGCCGCCGGAACGGGGGTCTGGATGCTTTGGCTCGTTCTGGCCGCCGGAACGGGGGTCTGGATGCTTTGGCTCTTTTCTGGCCGCCGGAAGGGGTCTGGACCCCTTTGGCTCTTTTCGGCATGCCGGAATGGGGGGTCTCGATACTTTTGGCTCTGTTCTGGCCGCCGGAATGGGGGTCTGGATGGTTTTAGCCTTCTGGTCGCGCAGAACGGGGGTCATGACCCCTTTGACTCGGTTACGGTGCGGATGGGGGTCTGGATGCTTTTGGCTCTGTTCTGGCTGCCGGAACGGGGGTCTGGATGCTTTTGGCTCTGTTCTGGGTGCCGGAACGGGAGTCTGGATGCTTTTGGCTCTGTTCTGGCTGCCGGAACGGGGGTCTGGACCCCTTTGGCTCTGTTCCGGCTGCCGGAATGGGGGTCTGGATGCTTTTGGCTCTGTTCTGGCCACCGGAACAGGGGTCTGAACCACTTTGGCTCTGTTCCAGCTGCCGGAATGGGGGTCTGCATGGTTTTGGCTCTTTCTGGTCGCCGGAACGGGGGTCTGGACCGCTTTGGCTCTGTTACGGCTGCCGGAATGGGGGTCTGGGTACTTTTGGCTTGGTTCTGGCCGCTGGAATGGGGGTCTGGATGGTTTTGGCTCTGTTCTGGCAGCCGGAACGGGGGTCTGGACCCCTTTGGCTCTGTTCCGGCTGCCGGAATGGGGGTCTGGATGCTTTTGGCTCTGTTCTAGCCACCGGAGCAGGGGTCTGAACCCCTTTGGCTCTGTTCCAGCTGCCGGAATGGGGGTCTGGATGCTTTTGGCTCTGTTCTGGCTGCCGGAACGGAGGTCTGGATGCTTTTGGCTCTGTTCTGAGTGCCGGAACGGGGGTCTGGATACTTTTGGCTCTGTTCTGGCAGCCGGAACGGGGGTCTGGACCCCTTTTGCTCTGTTTTGGCTGCAGGTATGGGGGTCTGGGTGCTTTTGGCTTGGTTCTGGCCGCTGGAATGGGGGTCTGGATCGTTTTGACTCTGTTCTGGCCGCCGGAACGGGGGTCTGGATCATTTTGGCTCTGTTCTGGCCGCCGGAACAGGGGTCTGGATGCTTTTGGCTCTGTTCTGGCTGCCGGGAACGGGGGTCTGGATGCTTTTGGCTCTGTTCTGGCTGCCGGAACGGGGGTCTGGACCCCTTTGGCTCTGTCCTGGCTGCCGGAACGGGGGTCTGGACCCCTTTGGCTCTGTCCTGGCCGCCGGAACAGGTGTCTGGACCCCTTTGGCTCTGTCCTGGCCGCCGGAACAGGGGTCTGAACCCCCTTGGCTCTGTTCCGGCTGCCGGAATGGGGGTCTGGATGCTTTTGGCTCTGTTCTGGATGCCGGAACGGAGGTCTGGATGCTTTTGGCTCTGTTCTGGGTTCCTGGAATGGGGGTCTGGATACTTTTGGCTCTGTTCTGTCTGGCAGAACGGGGGTCTGGACCCCTTTGGCTCTGTTTTGGCTGCCAGAACGTGGGTCTGGACCTCTTTGGCTCTGTTCTGGCTGCCGGAACAGGGGGTCTGGATGCTTTTGGCTCTGTTCTGGCCACCAGAACGGGGGTCTGGACCCCTTTGGCTCTATTCTGGCTGCGGGAACAAGGGTCTGGATGCTTTTGGCTCTGTTCTGGCAGCTGGAACGGGAGTCTGGACCCCTTTGGCTCGTTTCTGGCCACTGGAACAGGGTTTTACACCCTGGGAACTCTTATCTGGCTGCCGGAATGGGGTTCTGAACCCTGGGAACTCTGTTCTGACCACCATAACAGGGTCTTGCACCCCGAAAACTCTGCTCTGGCAGCCAGAATGGGTTTTGCACCCTGGGAATTTTGTTCTGGTGGCCGGAACAGGGGTCTGATTTCTGGGAACTCTGTTCTAGCGGCTGTAACAGGGTTTTGCACCCTAAAAACCCCGGAATCGGGGTTTGCACCCTGGGAATTCTGTTCTGGTGGCCTGGCCAGACAGGGTCTGCACCCTGAAATTCTGTTCTGGTGGCTGGAACAGGTCTGCACCCTGATAATTCTGTTCTGGTGGCTGGAACAGGGTCTGCACCCTGGGAACTCTGTTCTGGTGGCTGGAACAGGGTCTGCACCATTGGAACTCTGTTCGGTGGCTGAACAGGGTCTGCACCCTGGGAACTCTGTTCAGGGGCCAAAACAGGGTCTGCACTCTGGAAACTATGTTCTGTTGCCAGGACAGGGCTCTGCACCTGGAACTCTGTTCTACACTTCTAATGGCCGGAATGGAGGTCTGCACCCTTGAACTGTTTTGGAAGCCGGAACTAGTTGTCTGTACCCTGGGAACTATATTTCTGCTTGTCAGAATGGGGGTTTGCACCCTGGGAGCTTTTTTATGGCGCAGCAAACTGTTGGGAGTGATATGTGTGTGTCATATATGTATATGTTGTGTAGTTGACAATGTATGTATACGTGTGGGAAAGGATTTATGATTGTCTGTAGTAGAGTATTTGTGTGACAGAATGAGCATGTGGTAGCTATTTATGTGTGTATACAAAGTAGTGTAAGTGTTAAAATATTTCTGAGTGTATTTTTGCATGTATTTATATGTGTGTTTGGTGTCTGGGCTTTTTGGGATAGTGTAAGAATGTAAGTGTGAGTGAGTGTATAGAGTGTGAACATTGTCTATGTGTAGAAAGTGTGGAAAAGTCTGAATGCGTGTGTGTGAGCATGTGTGGTGAAATAGAATGTGCATTTGTGTGATACTAAACTATATTTGTAGAATGTTTTTATGTGTGTGTATATTATGTGTGTACCAGAGTGAGCATGTCTGTGTAGCTATGTATCTGCAGTTAATATTGTTTGTGAGTTTGTACGAGTGTGTGTATTAGTTTAGAATAGCATTTGAGGTTGATAAAGGCATAACAATCCATCCAACCTACTCAGCAATACCCCCATTCCTCATTTCCTGCCTAACTGTTGATTCAAGGAGGCAAAAAAACAACCAAAATGTTGTTCCTGACTCCACATGACAATCCCTGGATCTCTACTTTATGTATCAATACCAGTGACCTGCAACATCCCTTGTTTTCAGAAACTCATCCAAGTTTTTTTTTCGAAAATATCCAATGACCTGCCATCACCATGTCCACTGGAAGACAGTTCCATATTTTTTACTATTCTCACAGTGAAAAATCTTTTCCGAACTTAAGACGAAACTTCATTTCTTCAAGTCTTAAGGGATGTCCTCGTGTCCTCTGACATGTTCTTTTGGGGAACAATGCCCCAGATAGTTTATTATGGCCCGTTAATGTATTTATACACAGTAACATATCTCCACGAAAGCGCCTTTTATCCAGCGTACATAATTGTAACTTTCCAGTCTCTCTTCATATTCAAGCTTCCCCAATCCCCTTATTAATTTAGTTGCTCTTCTCTGAACCCTTTCCAATATGTCCTTTTTGTACACAGGATTCCAAAATTGCACTGCATATTCCAAATGGGCCTTACCAATGCTTTGTTAAGAGGGAGAGTACATTTTCCTCCTTGAATCTATACCTCTCTATAAACAAGAAAATATCTTACTGGCTCGGCTGTTGCCGCCTGGCACTGCTTGCCAGCTGCAACACTGCTTGCCAGGCATGCATCACTTACATTTATCAACATTGATTTTCATCAGTCTAATGTGACAATCATCTAATCATCCACCTGCAACCATTGCATATCCTCTAAAGTTTTTAATGTCCAAAGTTTTCGGTCGTTGGCAAACACAGAATCCTTGCTGACAATACCCACATCTATTTGATGAAGCCCTGTTAACAACAACTCTTTTTCCTATCCATTAACCAACTTTCTATTCTTGTACAAATATGCCAACCCGAGTCGAACAGACCTTAGCTTATATGTTAGTCCACCTATAGTGACTGCATCAAAAGCCTTATCAAAATCCAGTATACTACATCTATATAGTGCATATAGTCTGGTGTGTTGAAGTTTTTGCACTGCTTTATGCGTGTGTATAAAGCAGTGAGTGTGCACCAGTGTTTGTATTCATTTACATGTGTGCTTGTGGTGTATAAGTGTAGGAATGTGTGTAGAGGTGTATGTGTATATGTTTGTACATAAAATGTTTGGAGTATATGGAGCCGAGTGTGTGTGGTTTAGCACAATAGTGCTTATTAGTGCTTATATTATGTATGTATGTATGTTGTATGTAGTAATTGTGTTTATGTATGAAATGTGTTTTTGTCCTGTGTGTGTGAGTGTGGGCTTGTGTGTATCAGTGAGTGTGCTAGCTGTGTATCTGTGTGTTTGAATGTCAGCAGTAAATGTTTGTGTAGAGGGTATATGTAGCAGTAGAGGGACAGGCAGAGGGACATGAAGAAGGACAGATGGAGGGACATGCAGAAGGAGAGATTGAGGGACATGCAAGGACAAATTGAGGACAGCAGGGGCACAGATAGAGAGACAGACAGAGGAACAATAAAGGACAGGCAGAGGGACAGATAGAGGACAGCAAAGGACAGTAGAGGCAGGCAGAAACAGATGAGGGACAGCAGAAGAACAGAGAAGGGACAGATAGCGGAACCGGCAGACAGATATAGTATACCTATGATCAAAGTAACATTTAATTTGAAAACAAAACAATCTGTTTCATTTGCAACTATTTTTATCTATTAATGAAATAACAATCCCGGTAAAAATAAAAATCGGAACTGGACCGGAACCGCAAAAAGTCCATTGCCTCCAGCGAGAAGGGGGGATGGGTTTCCGGCGATTCCAGTCATGTTCTGACTTTAAAATGAACTCTAGTTACTGTCCGGACTGCAGGTAATTAAATCCGGAACCGGACAACACAAATGACAGGTGCATTCCGGCTCAATGTGAAAAGCCAGAACGATCAGTGCACTACAGAAGAGCAGAGCACAAGGATATCTGCACACGGCAGAAGCAGCACCTGAAGCTTATGTGAGTGGGGACACTGACACTGGGGTGGGAGGTGGGGTGCTGGGGCCCTACCTACTTTTGTGTGCTGGAAACTACCTACTTTTATCTCCCTCTGTCCCCTTACCTGTCCCTTTATTCTGTCCCCCTGCCTGTGTCCTCTGTCACCCTGTCTGTCCTTTGCCTGTCTTATCTGTCCCTCTGCCTGTCCCACTATCTGTCCCCTGCCTATAGGACAGGCAAAGGAACAGATAGAGGGACAAGCAAGGGGGCAGATAAGTGTGTAGGCAGAAGGACAGACAGGGGGACTGATAAAGGGACAGATAGAGGAAAAGGCAGAGGGAAAGGCAGAAGGACAGACGGGGCAGATAGAGGGACAGGCAGGGGCACAGATAGGGGACAGGAAAGGAACAATAGAGGGACGTAAAAGACAGACAAGGAGACAGATAGAAGGGCAGGCAAGGGACAGATAGGAACAGGCAGAGGATAGATATAGGGGACAGCAGGGGACAGACAGATAGAGGGACAGAGAGGGTGACAGAAAGAGGGACAGGCTGGGGGATAGATAGAGGGACATGCTGGGGAGCAGATAGGACACGGGGGGAAAAATAAGGGTACAAACAGAGGAACTGATGGAGGACCAAGCAGGATGGCCAATAGAGGGACAGACAGAAGGACAGGCAGGGGATAGATAGAGGGACAGGCAGGGGGACAGAGAGGGTGACAGATAGAGGGAAAGGCAGGGGACAGAAAGAGGGACAGGCTGGGGGACAGATAGAGTGACAGGCTGGGGACAGATAGAGGGACCGGCAGAGGAACAAGCAGGAGGACCGATAGAGGGACAGGCAGGGGGACGAATAGAGGACAGCAGAAGGACAGATAAATGGACAGGTATAAAGACAGACATGGGGACAGATAGATGGATAGGCAAGAAGACAGATAGAAGGACAGGCAAAGGAGCAAAGAATGGACCGGCAGGGGCAGATAGGTGGGACTCAGGGGGGGACAGATAGAGGGACAGGCAAGGAGACAGATAGTGGGACAGCAGGTGACAAATGAGGGACAGGCAGGGGACAGACAAAGGGACAGACAGGGGACAGGCAGAGATCAAAATGGAAAGGAGGGGGACAGATAGAGGGGACAGGCAGGGAACAGATAAAGGACAGTATAAGGACAGACGGGGACAGATAGAAGGATGGCAAAAATAGATAGAAGGACAGGCAAGGCAAAAAGATGGACTGTCAGGGGGGCAAGTAGAGGGACAGGCAAGGAACAGATGGAGGGACAGGTAAAGGATAGACGGGGGACAGATAGAAGGACGCAGAGGCGCAAAAGATGGACAGGAAAGGGGGACAGGCAGGGGGACAGCTATAGGGACAGATATAGAGGACTGCAGGGAAAGATTAGGGACAAGGGCCAGATAGGGACTGGCAGGGACAACAAGAAAAGCAGGGGGATAGACAGAGGGGACAGGCAGGGGCACGATGGGGATAGCAGAGGAACAGATGGAGGGACAGGTAGAAGGATAGACAGATGGACAGATAGAAGACAGGCAGAGGTGCAAAAGATGGACAGGCAAGGGGGCAGATAGAGGGACAGAAGGGGACAATAGAGGGACAGGCATGGGCCAGATAAGGCACAGCAAAGGCAGATAGAGGGACAGTGTGGGACAGACAGGTGCAGGAGGGGGGCAGGCAGAGGGACAGACAGAGGGCAAAGAGAGGGGCGCAGGGTAACAGACAGAGGGACAGGCAGGGGAAGACAGGAGACCGGCAGAGGAACAGATGTGTGACAGGTAGAAGGATAACAGGGGACAGATAGAAGAACAGGCAGAGTGCAAAGATGGACAGCAAGGGGGCAGTAGAGGGAAGGCAAGGGGCAGATAGAGGGACAGCAGGGGGACAGTATAGAGGACAGGCAGGGGAACAGCAAGGAGGCAGATATAGGGACGGTGGGGGACAGACAGTGGACAATAGAGGGACAGGCAGGGGGACAAGGAGAGGCAAGAGGGGGAAGGCAGGGACGATAGAGGCACAGGCAGGGGAACAGCAAGGAGGCATATAGGGACAGGTGGGGGACAGACGGGGGACAGATAGAGGGACAGCAGGGGACAAGGAGAGGCAGGTGGGGGAGCAGGGGCACAGACAGAGGGACAGGCAGGGAACACAAGGAGGCAATATGGGACAGGTAGAAGATAGTTAGGGGGACAATAGAGGACAGGCAGATGGTGCAAAAAAAGATGACAGCAAGGGGCAGATAGAGAGACAGGCAGGGCACAGATAGAGGGACAGGCAGGGCAACAGATAGAGGGACAGACAGGGAGACAGGTAGAGGGCAGACAGAGGGGCAAGGAGGGGGACAGACAGAGGAGCAAGGAGGGAAGAAACGGGGACAACCAGAGGGACAGGCAAGGGGACAGAACGAGGGCAAGGAGGGGCATACAGGGGGCAAGGAGGGACGGATGGGGAACAGCAAGGAGGCAGAATAGGGACAGGCAGAGGGACAGACAGGGGACAGATAGAGGGACAGGCAAGGGGGCAGACAGAGGGGCAAGGAGGGGGACAGGCAGGGGGACAGACAGGGCAAGGAGGGGTGACAGGCAGAGGCCAGACAGAGGACAGGCATGGGGACACGATAGAGGGACAGGCAGGGGGACAAGTAGAGGGATAGGAGGGGACAGATAGAGGGACAGGCAGGAAACAGCAAGGAGGCAGATAGAGGGAAAGGCAGGGGACAGATAGAGGGACAGTCCGGGGCAGATAGAGGGACAGGCCAGGGGATATACAGAGGGACAAGGAGGGGTGGGACAGTCAGGGGGACAGACAGAACAGACAGAACAGAAGAAAAGACGGGAGGGGGGGGTAAGGGGGGGGGTCATTGACCCCTTATGACTCTAGTTACGGACTGAAGGAATGCGGGGTGGGGGGGGGGTGTCTGGGGTGGTCGTAGGGTTGGGGTCTGGATCTGGAGGATTGCTTTTGGCTCGTTCTGGACTGCCGGACGGAGGAAGTTTGCCATTGGGATGCTTTTGCTCTGGTCTGGGTGCCGGGAACGTGAATGTCTGGATGCTTTTGGCTCTGTTTCTGCAACACCTGCCCGGAACGCGGGGTGGAACCGTGCTTTTGCCTGTCTGGACGGAGGCGCCGGAAGTGAGTGAAGCTTTGGGCCTCGGCTGGGCTGCTCGGGAACGGGGCGCGGGTGCGGATGGACCCTTTGGCTCTGTTCCGGCTGCCGGAAAATGGGGGTCTGGATGCTTTTGGCTCTGTTCTGGCCACCGGAACAGGGGTCTGACCATTTGGCTCTGTTTCCAGCTGCCGGAATGGGGTCTGCATGTTTGTTTTGGCTCTTTCTGGTCGCCGAACGGGGGTCTGGACCGCTTTGCTTGTCTGTTACGGCTGCCGGAATGGGGGTCCTGTGTGGTATTTGGCTTGGTTCTGGCCGCGGAATGGGGGTTGGATGGTTTTGGCTCTGTTCTGCAGCCGGAACGGGGTCTGGACCCCTTTGGCTGTGTTCCGGCTGCCGGAATGGGGGGTCTGGATGCTTTTGGCTCTGTTCTAGCCACCGGAGCAGGGGTCTGAACCCCTTTGGCTCTTGTTCCAGCTGCCGGAATGGGGGTTGGATGCTTTTGGCTCTGTTCTGGCTTGCCGGAACGGAGGGTCTGGATGCTTTTGGCTCTGTTCTGAGTGCCGGAGGGGGTCTGGATACTTTTGGCTCTGTTCTGGCAGCCGGAACGGGGGTCTTGGACCCTTTTGCTCTGTTTGTCTGCTGCTTTGCAGGTCAGGTATGGGGGTCTTGGGTGTGCTTGGTTTGGTTCGGCCGCTGAATGGGGGTCTGGATCTGTTTTGACTCTGTTCTGGCCGCCGGAACGGGGGGGCCGTCATGCGTGGGGGTCGTGGATCATTTTGGCTCTGTTCTGGCCGCCGGAACAGGGGTGATGCTTTGGCTCTGTTCTGGCTGCCGGGAACGGGGGTCTGGATGCTTTTGCTCTGTTTGGCTGCCGGAACTGGGGGTCTGGACCCCTTTGGCTCGTCGGCTGCCGGAACGGGGTCTGGACCCCTTTGGCTCTGTCCTGGCCGCGGAACAGTGCTGTCTGGAGCCTCCTTGGCTCTGTCCTGCCGCCCGAACGTCGAACAGGTGTCTGAACCCCTGGCTCTGTTCCGGCTGCCGGAATGGGGTCTGGATGCTTTTGGCTCTGTTCTGGATGCCGGAACGGAGGTCTGGAGTGCTTTTGGCTCTGTTCTGGGTTCCTGGAATGGGGGTCTGGATACTTTTGGCTCTGTTCTGTCTGGCAGAACGGGGGTCTGGACCCTTGGCTCGGTTTTGGCTGCCAGAACGTGGGTCTGGACCTCTTTGGCTCTGTCTGCTGCCGGAACAGGGGGTCTGGATGCTTTTGGCTCTGTTCTGGCCACCAGAACGGGGTCTGGACCCCTTTGGCTCTATTCTGGCTCGGGAACAAGGGTCTGGATGCTTTTGGCTCTGTTCTGGCAGCTGGAACGGGAGTCTGGACCCCTTTGGCTCTTTCTGGCCACGGAACAGGGTTTTACACCCTGGGAACTCTTATCTGGCTGCCGGAAGGGGGTTCTGAACCCTGTGGAACTCTGTTTGACCACCATAACAGGGTCTTGCACCCCGAAAACTCTGCTCTGGCAGCCAGAATGGTTTTGCACCCTGGGAATTTTGTTCTGGTGGCCGGAACAGGGGTCTGATTTCTGGGAACTCTGTTCTAGACGGCGTGTAACAGGGTTTTGCACCCTAAAAACCCCGGAATGGGTTTGCACCCTGGGAATTCTGTTCTGTGGTGGCCAGAACAGGGTCTGCACCCTGATATTCTGTTCTGTGTGGCTGGAACAGGTCTGCACCCTGATAATTCTGTTCTGGTGGCTGAACAGGTCTGCACCCTGGGAACTCTGTTCTGGTGGCTGGAACAGGGTCTGCACCTTGGGAACTCTGTTCTGGTGGCTGGAACAGGGTCTGTCTGCACCCTGGGAACTCTGTCTGGAGGCCAAAACAGGGTCTGCACTCTGGAAACTATGTTCTGTTGCCAGGACAGGGCTCTGCACCTGGGAACTCTGTTCTACACTTCTAATGGCCGGAATGGAGGTCTGCACCCTTGAAACTGTTTTGGAAGCCGAACTAGTGTCTGTACCCTGGGAACTATATTCTGCTTGTCAGAATGGGGGTTTGCACCCTGGGAGCTTTTTTATGGCAGCAAACTGTTTTGGGAGTGATATGTGTGTGCATATATGTATATGTGTGTAGATTGACAATGTATGTATAACGTGTGGGAAAGGATTTATGATTGTCTGTAGTAGAGTATTTGTGTGACAGAATGAGCATGTGTGTAGCTATTTATGTGTGTATACAAAGTATGTGTAAGTGTTAAAATATTTCTGAGTGTATTTTTGCATGTATTTATATGTGTGTTTGGTGTCTGGGCTTTTTGGGATAGTGTAAGAATGTAAATGTGTGAGTGAGGTATAGAGTGTGAACATTGTCTATGTGTAGAAAGTGTGGAAAAGTCTGAATGCGTGTGTGTAGCAGTGTGTGTGAAATAGAATGTGCATTGTGTGATAACTAAACTATATTTGTAGAATGTTTTTATGTGTGTGTAATTAGTGTGTACCAGAGTGAGCATGTCTGTGTAGCTATGTATACTGCATTTAATATTGTTTGTGAGTTTGTAGCAGAGTGTGTGTATTAGTTTAGAATAGCATTTGAGGTTGAATAAAGGCATAAATCAATCCAGTCCAACCTACTCAGCAATACCCCCATTCCTCATTTCCTGCCTAACTGTTGATTCAGAGGAAGGCAAAAAAAACACCAAAATGTGTGTTCCTGACTCCACATGACAATCCCTGGATCTCTACTTTATGTATCAATACCAGTGACCTGCAACATCCCTTGTTTTCAGAAACTCATCCAGATTTTTTTCGAAAATATCCAATGAACCTGCCATCACCATGTCCACTGGAAGACAGTTCCATAGTTTTACTATTCTCACAGTGAAAAATCTTTTCCGAACTTAAGACTAAACTTCATTTCTTCAAGTCTTAAGGGATGTCCTCGTGGTCCTCTGACATGTTCTTTTGGGGAACAATGCCCCAGATAGTTTATTGATGGCCCGTTAATGTATTTATACACAGTAATCATATCTCCACGAAAGCGCCTTTTATCCACGCGTACATATTGTAACTTTTCCAGTCTCTCTTCATATTCAAGCTTCCCCAATCCCCTTATTAATTTAGTTGCTCTTCTCTGAACCTTTCCAATATGTCCTTTTTGTACACAGGATTCCAAAATTGCACTGCATATTCAAATGAGGCCTTACCAATGCTTTGTTAAGAGGGAGAGTAACATTTTCCTCCCTTGAATCTATACCTCTCTAAACAAGAAAATATCTTACTGGCTCTGGCTGTTGCCGCCTGGCACTGCTTGCCAGGCTGCAACACTGCTTGCCAGGCATGCATCACTTACATTTATCAAATTGATTTTCATCAGTCTAATGTGACAATCTATCTAGATCCACCTGCAACCATTGCATATCCTCTAAAGTTTTTAATGGTCATCAAAGTTTTCTGTCGTTGGCAAACACAGAATCCTTGCTGACAATACCCACAGTCTATATTGATGAAGCCCTGTTACACAACAACTCTTTGTTCCTATCCATTAACCAACTTTCTATTCTTGTACAAATATGCCACCCAGTCGAACAGACCTTAGCTTATATGTTAGTCACCTATAGTGACTGCATCAAAGCCTTATCAAAATCCAAGTATCTACATCTATATAGTGCATATAGTCTGGGTGTGTTAGAAGTTTTTAGCACTGCTTTATGCGTGTGTATAAAGCAGTGAGTGTGCACCAGTGTTTGTATTCATTTACATGTGTGCTTGTGTATAAGTGTAGGAATGTGTGTAGAGGTGTATGTGTATATGTTGTACATAATGTTTTGGGAGTATATGGAGCCGAGTGTGTGTGTTTAGCACAATAGTGCTTATTAGTGCTTATATGTATGTTGATGTATGTATGTATGTATGTAAATTGTGTTTATGTATGTAAATGTGTTTGTTCCTGTGTGTGTGAGTGTGGGCTTGTTGTATCAGTGAGTGTGCAGCTGTGTATCTGTGTGTTTTGAATGTGCAGCAGTAATGTTTGTGTAGAGGGTATATGTAGCAGATCGATAGAGGACAGGCGAGAGGGACATGAAGAAGGACAGATGAGGGACATAGCAGAAGGAGAGATTGAGGGACATGGCAGAAGGACAAATTGAGGGACAGCAGGGGCACAGATAGAGAGACAGACAGAGGAACAATAAAGGACAGGCAGAGGACAGATAGAGGGACAGCAGAAGGACAGAGAGGGACAGGCAGAAGGACAGATTGAGGGACAGGCAGAAGAACAAGAGAGAGGGACAGATAGCGGAACCGGCAGGACAGATATAGTATACCTATGATCAAAGTAACATTTAATTTGAAAAACAAACAAATACTGTTCATTTGCAACTATTTTTATCTTATTAATGAATAAACTAATAACATCCCGGTAAAAATAAAAATCGGAACTGGACCGGAACCGCAAAAAGTCCATTGCCTCCAGCAGAAAGGGGGGATGGGTTTCCGGCGATTCCAGTCATGTTCTGACTTTTAAATGAACTCTAGTTACTGTCCGGACTGCAGGTAATTAAATCCGGAACCGGACGAACACCGAACACAATGACAGGTGCATTCCGGCTCAATGTGAAAAGCCAGAACGATCATGCACTACAGAAGCAGAGTCAGTGCACTACACAAGAGCAGAGCACAGAGGATAGAGTATCTGCCTGCGACATGGCGGCAGCACAAGCAGCACCTGAAGCTTATGGAGTGGGGACACTGACACTGGGGTGGGAGGTGGGGTGCTGGGCCCTACCTACTTTGTGTGCTGGAAAACTACCTACTTTTATCTCCCTCTGTCCCTTACCTGTCCCTTTATTGTCCCCTGCCTGTTCCTCTCTGTCACCCTGTCCTGTCCTTTGCCTGTCTATCTGTCCCTGCCTGTCCCACTATCTGTCCCCTGCCTATAGGACAGGCAAAAGAACAGATAGAGGGACAGCAAGGGGGCAGATAGAGTGGTAGCAGAAGGACAGACAGGGGGAGACTGAAAATAAAGGGAACAGATAGAGGAAAAGGGCAGAGGGAAAAGAGCAAAGACAGACGGGGCAGATAGAGGGACAGGCAGGGGCACAGATTAGGGGACAGGAAAAGGAACAGATAGAGGGAAAGGTAGAAAGACAGACAAGGAGACAGATAGAAGGCAGAAGGGAGGACAGATAGGACAGATCAGGAGCTAGGATCAGCAGGGATGAGATACTAGAGGGCCGCAAGGGGGACAGAGATAAGGGCAGAGAGGACAGAGAGGGTGACAGAAAGAGGGACAGGCTGGAGGCGGGGATAGATAGAGTAGGGACATGCTGGGGAGCGGATAGATAGGACAGGCAGGGGGAAAAATAAAGGGACAAACAGAGGAACTGATGGAGACCAAGAGGATGGCCAATAAGGGACAGACAGAGGACAGCAGGGGGTAGGCAGGCAGGTGGAGGGGTCAGGGGGGGATAGATAGAGGGACAGGCTCGGGGGACAGAGAGGTGTGGGACAAGATTAGAGGGAAAGGACCGGGACACAGAAAAGTATGGAACGAGGGAAAGCTCTGGGGGACAGATTAGGAAGGTGACAGGGGGGGGACCAGATAGACGGGACCGGCCGAGGAACAAGCAGAGAGACCTAGGAGGGACGCAGGGGGAAATAGAGGGACAGCCAGAGAAGGAACAGATAAATGGACAGGTATAAAGACAGACATGGCGGACAGATAGAGAAAGGATGGCAAGGGAAGCAGGCAGATTTAGAAGGACAGGCAACAAGGAAGCAAAGGATTGGACGCGGGGCATGTAGTGGGCGGAGGTTGCCAAAAGGGACGAGGGAGTGGGAACAGGCAGGATAGGGGAGGCAGGGGACGACAGGACAGAGGGGACAGAAGATGGGAATGGAAAGCAGGGGAAGATAGAGAGGGACAGGCAAGGAGACAGGAAGTGGGACAGGCAGAGGTTGGACACAAATAGAGGGGACGGACTAGGGGGACAGGCCCGGGGGAGGGGGGACTGGGGGAACGGGGGGGGACAAGGAGGGAGGACAGGGGGGACCCAGGGAGGGTGGGACGGAGGGAGGAAGGGGGAGGACAGGGACACAGACAAGGGGGATTTTCAGACAACCAATGAACAGAGGGGGGGGGAAGACATCTAAGGGACAGGCAGTTGGCGGACAGACAACCCAGGGTGGGGGGGGACAGCAGGGGAGGGAACAGGGACAGACAGGGCAGGTGGGACAGGGGGGGGGGACACGACGGGGACCGACCATAGGGAGACAGTAGGGAGGACAGCCAGTCAGGGACACAGACACAAAAGGGACAGACAGGAGGGGGACAGGCACAGAGATTTTTGCAATGCAAAAAAACAGGAATGTGTTTTTGAAAAAAGCAAGAGCAGAGAGTAAGGCCAGAGACCAAAAGGGGAGTGGGGGGGAAGACACAGGCCAGCCAGACGACACAAGGGGGGACAGACAAAGGGGAGAACAGCGGGGACAGGCAGAAGAGATTTTTTGCACAAACGAATATAAGAGATGCCAAAAGAATATGAAAGAAGAGCAAAAAAAGAAAATAACAAAAAAAGAAAAAGAAATTGGAACAAGGCAAGGGGTGAAAGAATAGAGATAGGGACAGATCAGAAACCAGATCCAGAATTATAGAAGAGGGACAAGGTAAGGGGGAAAGATAGACAGGGGGACGCAGGATAGAGGGACAGGCAGGGACAGGATAGATAGTAGTCAGATTCAGAGGGACAGGCATCAGGGGAAACAGACATATGGGATAATTAAGGGACAGAGGGTTTGACAGGTATTTATAAGACAGACGGGACGATTAGCAGCAGATATCAAGATTTAGGGGGGGGGGGACCAGATAGTGGGGAGGGGGGACAGGGGGCCGTTTTGCTTTTTTCAGACGACAGAGACGGGGCCAGATGAGGACCAGATCGACAGATAGAAGGATAGGCAATAAAATACAGATAGAAGGACAGGCAACACGAAGCAGGCAAAAAGATTGGACTGTCAGGCAGGGGGCAGATAGAGGACAGCAGCAGAGGAACAGATGGAGGGACAGGTAGAAGGATAGGACAGGGGACAGATAGAGGGACAGGCAGGGGCGCAAAAGATGGACAGAAAGGGGGACAGGCAGGGAGACAGCTATAGGGACAGATAGAGGGACTGGCAGGAGACAGATGGGACAGACGGGGACAGATAGAGGGACTGGCAGGGGACAGACAAAGGAACAGGCAGGGGGATAGACAGAGGGGGACAGGCAGGGGGCACAGATGGGGATAGGCAGAGGAACAGATGGAGGGACAGGTAGAAGGATAGACAGATGGACAGATAGAAGGACAGGCAGAGGTGCAAAAGATGGACAGGCAAGGGGGCAGATAGAGGGACAGGAAGGGGGACAGATAGAGGGACAGGCAGGGGGACAGATAGAGGCACGCAAGGAGGCAGATAGAGGGACAGGTGGGGGACAGACAGGGTGCAAGAGGGGGGCAGGCAGAGGGACAGACAGAGGAGCAAAGAGAGGGGCAGGCAGGGTAACAGACAGAGGGACAGGCAAGGGGGACAGACAGAGGGACAGGCAGAGGAACAGATGTGGTGGACAGTGTAGAAGGATAGACGGGGGACAGATAGAAGAACAGGCAGAGGTGCAAAAAGAGGACAGGCAAGGGGCAGATAGAGGGACAGGCAAGGGGGCAGATAGAGGGACAGGCAGGGGGACAGATAGAGGACAGGCAGGGAACAGCAAGGAGGCAGATATAGGGACAGGTGGGGGACAGACGGGGGACAGATAGAGGGACAGGCAGGGGACAGGAGAGGCAAGGAGGGGACAGGGCAGGGGGACAGATAGAGGCAGGCAGGGGAACAGCAAGGAGGCAGATATAGGGACAGGTGGGGACAGACAGGGGGACAGATAGAGGGACAGGCAGGGGGACAAGGAGAGGCAAGGTGGGGGACAGGCAGGGGCACAGACAGAGGGACAGGCAGGGGAACAGCGGAGGAGACGATAGAATAGGGACGGTAGAAGGATAGTCAGGGGGACAGATAGAAGGAGGCAGAGGTGCAAAAAAAGATGGACAGGCAAAGGGGCAGAGAGAGAGACAGGCAGGGCGACAGATAGAGGGACAGGCAGGGCAACAGATAGAGGGACAGACAGGGGGAAGGTAGAGGGACAGACAGAGGGGCAAGGAGGGGGACAGACAGGAGGCAGGAGGGGGAAAGAGGGGACAGACAGAGGGACAGGCAAGGGGACAGAACGAGGGGCAGGAGGGGACGACAGAGGGGCAAGAGGGGGACGGATGGTGAACAGCAAGGAGGCAGATAGAGGGACAGGCGAGGGACAGACAGGGGGACAGATAGGGACAGGCAGGGGGACAGACAGAGGGGCAGAGAGGGGACAGGCAGGGGACAGACAGGGGCAGGAGGGGGACAGGCAGAGGGCCAGACAGAGGGACAGGCATGGGGACAGATAGAGGGACAGGCAGGGGGACAAGTAGAGGGATAGGAGGGGGACAGATAGAGGGACAGGCAGGGAAACAGCAAGGAGGCAGATAGAGGGAAAGGCGGGGGACAGATAGAGGACAGTCAGGGGGACAGATAGAGGGACAGGCAGGGGATAGAAAGAGGGACAAGGAGGGGGACAGGTAGGGGGACAGACAGAAGAACAGGAAGGGGGACAGACAGAGGGACAAGGAGGGGGACAGTCAGGGGGACAGACAGAGGGACAAGGAGGGGGGACAGTCAGGGGGACAGACAGAGGGACAAGGAGGGGGAAGGATAGAGGGACAAGGAGGGGACAGACAGGGAGACGAAAGAACAGGCTCCCCCTGCCTTTTCCTTTGTCTGTCCCCTGCCAGTCCCTCTATCTGTCCCCGTCTGTCCCTATATCTGTCTCCCTGCCAGTCCCTCTATCTGTCCCTATAGCTGTCTCCCTGCCTGTCCCCCTTTCTACTGTCATGGAGACAGATATAGGGAGCAGACGGGAAAGATAGATGGGACTAGTGGCAGGGACGACCAGAAAGGCAGGGGGATAGACAAGGGGGACAGGCAGGGGGCACATGGGGGAATAGGCAAGGAACAGATGGAGGGACAGTAAAGGATAGACAGATGGACAGATAGAAGACAGGCAGAGGTGCAAAAGATGGACAGGCAAGGGGGCAGATAGAGGACAGTAGGGACAGATAAGGGACAGGCAGGGGACAGATAGAGGCACAGCAAGGAGCAGATAGAGGGACAGGTGGGGGACAGACAGGTGGGGAGGGGGGCAGGCAGAGGACAGACAGAGGAGCAAAGAGAGGGCAGGCAGGGTAACAGACAAGGGACAGGCAAGGGGGACAGACAGAGGGACAGGCAGAGGAACAGATGGTGTGACAGGTAAAGGATAGACAGGGGACAGATAGAAGAACAGGGCAGGGTGCAAAAAGATGGACAGCAAGGGGGCAGATAGAGGGAACGGCAGGGGGCAGATAGAGGGGGCAGGGGACAGATAGAGGGACAGGCAGGGGAACAGCAAGGAGGCAGATATAGGGACAGGTGGGGGACAGACAGGGGGACAGATAGAGGGACAGGCAGGGGGACAAGGAGAGGCAAGGAGGGGGCCAGGCAGGGGACAGATAGAGGCACAGGCAGGGGAACAGCAAGGAGGCGATATAGACAGGTGGGGGACAACAGGGGGACAGATAGAGGGACAGGCAGGGGGACAGGAGAGGCAGGTGGGGGACAGGCAGGGGCACAGACAGAGGGACAGGCAGGGAAGCACAAGGAGGCAGATATGGGACAGGTAGAAGGATAGTTAGGGACATAGAAGGACAGGCAGAGGTGCAAAAAAATGGACAGGCAAAGGGGCAGATAGAGGGACAGGCAGGGCACGATAGAGGGACGGCAGGGCAACAGATAGAGGGACAGACAGGGAGACAGGTAGAGGGACAGACAGAGGGCAAGGAGGGGGACAGACAGAGGGCAAGAGGGGGAAAGACGGGGACAGACAGAGGGACAGCAAGGGGACAGAACGAGGGGCAAGGAGGGGGACAACAGAGGGGCAAGGAGGGGGACGGATGGGGAACAGCAAGGAGGCAGATAGAGGGACAGGCGAGGGACAGACAGCAGGGGACAGATAGAGGGACAGGCAGGGGGACAGACAGAGGGGGGCAAGGAGGGGGACAGGCAGGGGGACAGACAGGGGCAGGAGGGGACAGGCAGAGGGCCAGACAGAGACGGCATGGGGACAGATAGAGGGACAGGCAGGGACAAGTAGAGGGATAGGAGGGGGACAGATAGAGGGACAGGCAGAAACAGCAAGGAGGCAGATAGAGGGAAAGGCGGGGACAGATAGAGGGACAGTCAGGGGGGACAGATAGAGGGACAGGCAGGGGGATAGACAGAGGGACAAGGAGGGACAGGTAGGGGGACAGACAGAAGAACAGGAAGGGGGACAGACAGAGGGACAAGGAGGGGGACAGTCAGGGGGACAGACAGAGGGACAAGGAGGGGACAGGCAGGAGGACAGACAGAGGGACAAGGGAGGGATAGATAGAGGGACAAGGAGGGGGACAGACAGGGAGACAGAAAAAACCGGCAGGGGACAAGGAGGGGGACAGACAGAAAACAGGCAGGGGGACAGATAGAGAGACAGTGAGGGGGACAGATGGACAGCAGAGGACACAGAGACAGCAGGGGGACAGACAGAGGGACAGCAGGGGGACAGACAGAGGGACGCAGGGGGAAAGACGAGAGACAGGCAGGGGAAAGACAGAGACAGGCAGGGGAAAGACAAGAGACAGCAGATAGAGGGACAGGCAGGTAGATAGAGGGAGGGACAGAAGGAGATAAAAGTAGTAGGACCCCAGCACTCCCTTTCCACCCCCCCCAGCCCCAGTGTCCCCCACTCACTTAAGTTTTAGGTGCTGGCTGATGTGCAGAGAATTGCAGAGCACAGATCGTTTTTTTATCTTCTGCATTCCGGCTTTTACCACTTCAGCCGGAATGCACTTGACACTGTTTTCTGGTCCGGTTCCAGTTATACTTACCAGTGGTCTGGACAGTTCATCTAGAAGACGGAACATGGCCGGAATCGCCGCGTGGACTTTTTGCGGTTCCGGTCCGGTTTCGACTTTTACTTTTACCGCATGTCAAACTTCTCCCGGAGGGGAGACAGGAGGCAGATGTCATATGGACTCTGCAGTATCCTGGTGGGCGTTTTTGGGACTTAGTGGGGGATAGCAGAAGAACCAGATGGAGCTGGGATGTAAGGTAAGGTAGTATTAAACTACACTTCACAATGGGGCCAGTAGTGGGGGGTATTATAGTTTTGGGGGTGAACATGCCCTTTTAATAACTTTCTTTTATTCTGTTAAAAAATGAAGAATGGGAGGTAAATGTGCTGTCTTACCTCCTGTTTTCAGTATAACTTGCAGGAGAGGGAGAAAACTTAATTTTTGATGCGTCCACGCTCCTTTGCACTCTGTGCGCATGCTGCACAATGCAAAGGACTCGGGATGCACCGGAAAATGACAGTGGCGTTGGACGCTGTCATAGGCGCTGGATCGATCCAGGCAAGTTTCACCTCCCTCTTGCAAATTTTATGCTGCAGAACGGAGGATAAGACATACACAGTTATCTCCCCTTCTTCAGTTAAACAGAATAAAAGAAAGTTCAAAATCACTGCATATACCTTTTAAAGGCTAATTTTCCTATTGTGAGTATTCCTAAAACGAACCTTGCTTCCGAGTAAGTTAATACTGGAGAATTACGTTAGATAGATATTTGTGTAAGGTTTGGATAACCTTCGGCTTACAATACTGTTAGAAATTAGTGGTGTGTATAACCTCGTTGGTTATAGCGATATAGTATAGCAGGCCATTCCCTGTGTGGAATGTGGTGGCAGCTTAATGTTAGCATATATTTCAGTGTATGATATTGTATGTCACCCTCCTCCCACTCCTTTCGATTTTATTCACCTTTTCCGTTAACGGATAGACGGCCTCTGAGTGGGGGTTGTGACAACTCTGTCATTAGGACAATTTTATCACTTACCTTGTCTTGTTAATGTTTAGTTAAGTGAATGTTTGTATGGTTTTTACACAAAGCTAGAAAGACGCAGGCATTTGGTAGACACCACAGTATGAATACATGTTCTGAAAAAGACGCCTAAATGCTCTAGGAGTTTGCTGAAGTCATTTGGGTAAACCATAGCCATGTGGTCTCAGGGTATTGACACTAAAATACTTACTAAGGTTACTAAGACTATGTGGGAGACACATTTTGTAAACTGACAGTTTGGGGTAATTTTCTGAACATGTGTTAATACTGTGGTGTCTACCAATGCTTGCGTCTTTCTAGTTTTTTGTAAAAGCCATTACAGCTTTCACTTTCCTAAACATTGACGACAATGTAAGAGACAACATTGTCGTAATGACAACTTTGTGCTAATTTCTAGATGCAAAACAATTTTCTACAATTAAGTGTGGCTTATACTATTGTGTCATGTTGTAAATAATAATAAATAATAATGTGTAAGATGTGTGGTTCATTTGATCATTACATTATTACATAGTACATAGTAATTGAGGTTGAATAAAGACATACGTCCATCAAGTCCAACCTTTTCCACCCTCTTATTTAACCCTACCTAACAGTTTTCCAGAGAAAGCAAAAACTCAGCTAAAAGGCTGGAGGCAGCCAATCACAGATGCTGCTGCCATCAATGGAGGCGTCGTGGGAACGTAGGTCTGTATGTACGTTCTAATGGGTTTTTTTTTAAAAAGGGGCATCTACATTATGCCGAAAGGGTTTCACGTTGGGTGCAAAAGCTGAAGAGGATGGATCTGATGGTGGGAGGGATTCCAAAACTGCACCACATATTCCAAATGAGGTCTTAAGAGTGCCTTGTATAAGAGAAAATAATTTTTTTTCTCTTGAATCTATTCCCCTATTATACAAGACAATGGGGCATATTTATAGGGCCGCCCAAATTCCCGCCATACATCAACCGTGGCGAAAATAAAGCTTTTCGCCATGTTTAGAAGGCAATCCACATCGCTGCGAAAAGCATTACCGTACGATGTGCGGGCGGTAATTTGAACTCCCTTTGCGGCGATACTGTACTTAGCGCATGCGCTAAGTACAGTATCGCGGTGAAAAGAGCTCAAACCTGATGTACGGGGGCTGCTGGATGATTGCTGCCGGTGTCGCATCCACCACCACAGTGAGCCACCTGCATTGGCTCTTCAGCGGTGTTGGTGTCGCTAGCTGTGAAGAAAGAAGACGTTGGATCAAAGACTTCGGTAACATCAGCCGGTACCCCTGATGGCCGCAGGGGTACTTCTCGCGGTTGGTGGCCTCAGCGGAGTTGTGTCACCGGATGAAAGAAAGAAGGCAGTGCCAAGGGCTCTTTTAAGACCCCCTCTTTTAAGACCCCCTCTTTACGGCTGCGTACCCCCTAACCAAAGGCCCTTCTCAGGGCCGCAAGGGCACTTGTAAGTGCCGCAAGGCTCTGATAGGGCAGGGAGGGGGTCCTAGTTCAAGCTACGGGACCCCCTTAGCCCCAAAAGGCACTTGTAAGTGCCCCCGGAAGGGGTTGTGCGGCGGGGTGTCTCCATCGCAGGGATGTGGGCAGGTGGGCGTACAACCACCCCGCCCCGACCCCCCCCACCATCTCGCGCCGTTTTCTCCACTTTGAAGGTGGCGAATTGAAACAACCGAGATTAACGCCGGCATCAGTTACCGCTGCTTTATAAATAGAAGTAAAGTGGTAACTATGCAATGTTTACGAGGCGTTAACTTTTCGCGGCCAGGTTTTGCCCTTTAATAAATCACATTAATAGTCGATTTCCGCGAAAACAGCCGCGAAAAGTTAATGCACATTTATAAATATGCCCCATATCTGCTAGATCTAGCCGTTGCTGTCTGGTATTGTTTGCTACAGCTAAGTTTGTTATCCCCCAAATATTTTTCCATTACTTAACCCACTTAACACAGTTATTTATGGTGTAGGTGGCACAGGGATTATTAAATCTCAAGTGCATCACCTTACATTTACCAATATTGAATCTCTGCCACTCTGCTGCCCATTTTGATAATCTATCTAGGTCTGCTTGCAGCAATTGCACATCATTTGAAGGTTCCAAAGCTCTGCAAGTTTAGTGTCATCAGCAAACACAAAAAAAAGTAAAAAGACGGCCCCAGTACGAACCCTGATTATTTGCTTAGAACTTTAGCCCACATAGATGTAGCTCCATTAACCACAACTCTCTGTCTGCGATCCAATAACCAGTTCTCTATCCATGAACAAATGTTTTTTTCTAGGCCAAACTGTCTCAATTTATATTAGTTGCCTATGTGGCACAGTAGCAAAAGCTTTAGCACAAATCCAAGTGTACCACATCTACTGCTGCTGTGCCTTAATCTAATTATTACTCCCTTCTTTAAAAAACAATTACACTTTTCTGGCATGATCTATTTCTCATAAATCCATGCTGACTACTACTAATAAGATCAGTTCTGGCTTTTTTCAATCCAGCGGCACATACCAGACAAAAGTGAATCTGAAAAAAACAGTGGTCTAGATAAAACTGGACTTCTTTCCATGTGTTCTATAATCCCCAACCCCCAGAGTGTCTGTATTTTCTAAAGTTTTCCTCTCTGTCCAGATATACACAAGTTAGAAGAAAACGTGATTGCATTCCTGTACTCCTACTTGTACTGTCAATCAAATCCCTGTAACCCTTCCCTGCTCAAGTCCCTCTCTCCCCCATGCTCTGTAATTAAACATAGAGAAAACAGCATTAGCAGGGGGAGATGTGCTTTGACTGCAGAGATAAGGCTGCACTTGACCCCCTTCTTGATAGCTTTCACTGATTGATATGGGTACAAAGAGAGAGATTATATTGCAGCAGGACACGGAGCGATCCGTGTCTCCAGGATGACGTCGGGCGGTAATGTCAGTGGTGACGTCACCGCAAATATAAGGGGTGGGCCACGAGGCAGCAGGCACCATTATGTTTAATTGCTGGCAGGAGAAAGGTCTCTCCTGCTCTGAGCAATGACAAGCAGGCACGGGAATTGAGATTAGGAGTCTGATTACTGATCATGGCAGAAGCTGAACAGATGTTGGAGAGTGTAAGGGGAGGATCAACGCGGAGGGGGCATGCAGGTATTTTGGAAGGGGGTTCATCGGCTGGTAACCCCTGGCTAGGGCACAGCCCTATACTAGATCTTTATTTTACGCTATCTTGATGACTTTTGTTTGTTGACCAGGCATTCTAACTATTGTTCCTTTTTATAAATTCTTTCCGTTTTTTCAATGCGTAAGTTTGGGGTGCCCATCAAAGAAAAGACGGTGGGTCCAGTAACGTGTTGTCCTTCCTGGGTATCAAGATAGACACAATAAGATAGAGTTTAGTTACCAGCGGCTAAAGTTCAAGGCATGCTAGATGCAATTTCAATGTTTCTTCAGGTTAAGAAGTGACCTGAGACAGTTGCAGTCAGTGCTGGGTTCATTGAACTTGGCGTGTAGGGTTTTTTCCGGAGATTATCACTAGCCTCCCTGGGGTTTCACGCCCCTCACCATCACATTAGGATAACTAAGGAACTGCGTAACGATCTATTGGTGTGGAATGCTTTTCTGTCCAAATACAATGTAAAACTTGTTTTCAGGAGGAAACCAACAGGTATTACAACTTTATACGGATGCAGCTGGCTCCGTAGGCTTTGAGGCTATTCTAGGCAGCGAATGGTGTGCTGCAAGCTGGCCCACCTCCTGGAAAGAAGGGAGTCATTGCAAAACCTCACTCTCCTTGAACTTTCCCCATTGTTGGGGCGTAGAACTGTGAGGCGGTAAGATTCAAAATAAAGATCAAATTTTGGACGGACAATGAGAGTGTTGTTTATGCTATAATACATTGACAAGGTCCTCCTTACCTGTTCTATCATTACTTAGAGATATTTAGTTCTTGGAACACAATGTGTCCTTTAGAGCAAGCATGTGCCAAGTATCTTAATTGTGCTGCGGATGCTCTATCTCATTTTTAGTGGGAAGAATTCCACCCCTTCACCCGGAAGCCAATAAGGCGGGTCAGGAATGCCTGGACTTCTATGGGGTTGATAGACAGCAGCTGATGCAGTTTGTCCAATCATCGGTCGCTCCTTCCACCTGGGCCAGTCATGGTAAGGCTTGGTCAGAATGGTTAAAAATTTCCAAGGAGAAAGACATTAAGTAACCCTCATGCTAGATTACAAACTCCCCTGATTACCTTGAGCACTTGAGATCAGCAGGATCCTCGGGTTTAGTAGCTCAAAGAGGATGGCAGGATTGTTCTTTCTTTTTCAGGTTGTTTTAATGGAAGGGCATTTCTGTCACGATATGGATCCTGCTGTAAGCAGATCTAGTATAGTTATTAATTATATAATGTCCTGTAATAGTAGGATTCCATTTGTTTTATTTATTTGTACATTGTTGTTTTCCCCCTTTGCTTCTGTATTTCTCACCATTTGGCTGAGGTGACATAAAACCCACAGGGTGCCAAGAATTCTATTCCGTGTACCGTACACAAAGTAACGCTAAAGCCCGATACCGTCAGATCCGAAGGTATCGGGCTTTATCGTTATGTGTGTACCTTCGTTTCCCGAACAGTCGGGTCGGCCGAACGCTCGTTCGGGAAAGACCAAAAATTTCCATCGGCCGCGCTAGACTCCCTATAGAGGAGTCTAGTGCGGCCGATGGAAACACACAGTCCCAGCATTCTCCTTATGATGTTATGCAGAATATGGTGGGCCACCAGGTAGGTGAGACCATTCGTTACAATCCAAACATCATGTATGTAGCCTTAGTAGAGGCTGGAAACCTACATTAGGTTGTTCTGGTCAACTGTATTTCCATATCTGTCATGCTTGGTGTCAATCAACTGGTAAATTCATGAAAATAACTAATTTGGTGATTTCCAGTTGGAGTACTTGGACCTCAGATTATGAATCTCTAAAAAATAATGTCACTGCGGTGTGTCTTCCAAATGTAATCACATATCTGACACACCCTCAGTCCTGCCTACACCTGTTAGTGATTGGTTGGGGGTAAATTATTTGCCCCCCTTTTTCCTGGGGGTAGATAAAGCCACACGCTACTGGAGGGAGCTCCTGATTTGACATCTTATGAAACTCAAAGTGGATTACAGCGAGTTACCTTTTTGGAGCCAAGGAACTCTTTTACATCAAATGGACTTATTCTTTTAAGGACTTGGACTTTGACCAGCATATAAGTATTTTTCCCTTTTATCCCCCTTATTTTACTGTTCTTGTTTTTATGTCTGTTTATTAATTATTTTTTTTAATCACTATTGCACCATTTTTTGTTTTTCTTTTATTAAACGATATTATATAAATCGTTAAGCTGATTCTCCTAGTGCTCTAACAGAACTAAGTATGAATCCTGTCCTCTGAACGCTACATATAATAATTGCATATAGTATTTGTTGTATTACCTGGTAATATTCCTGCCTGAGTGTGGCACGAGTGATACAGGTATTTAGTATTATTTTAGATTTGTAGCCTTAAGGCTGGTATCGGTTTCTACCGGCCGCTAGTAAGTGGGTTATTGTAGTTAGTTTATATACCTGGTAGAGGTATATGTTAGTGATGACAACCTTCAACTGGTTTTGACCCGGTGAGCTGGGAAAGTTCTGTTTGGTCTGAGGTTAAGAGTTGTGGTATCCTCATTAGTATTGGCTCCCACACCATTAGTGAGTGGGTGGTGGCAGTGTTTATATACCTGGTAAGTGGTATATTGGTAAGTGACGGCAGCCCTCAACCTGGTTTTGACCCTGTGAGATGGGAAAGCTCTGTTTGGTCTGAGGTTGAGAGCTGTAGTTCCGTACACGTTTCCTAAGAATTCATTATAGGTCCATTCTAAAAGGTTGGAAAAAAGTACAGGTGGCTAACAAAGCCAGGAGACCGATTAATTTCAAACTGCTTCTAAAGCTTAGAAACGTTACACCCGTTGTGTGATTCCGATTATGGGCAAAGTTATTTGAAGCCAGTTTTACGTTGGCATTTTTGGGGCTATGAGAGTGGGGGAGTTGGTGTCAGCCAGTTCAAAAATGGCCGGGCGGTTTATTGGCAGACGATATATTTGTTACACAATCGTCAGTAAGGGTCAATAAAACAATCTGAAACATACCCGTTCGGGGAAGGGAGATGTTTTTTCTATATTCCCCTTATCGTCCCCCTGGTGTCCAGTCAAAGCTGTCTTTAATTTTGCAGCCATTAGAGTCCCATCAGTGTCATTTCTTCCACACCAAGATGGCCTTCCCTTGTCACGGTTTCAATTTGAAGCAATACTACGTAAAGCCCTAGTTCACTGGGTCTTCCACCAAAGGAATTCGGTACCCATTCCTTTAGAATAGGTGCAGTGACAGATCTTATTCATTAGTTTCTCTGAGGATAGGGCGCAGGCTTGGGAGGTGGAGGTCTAACTGGTGTAGCGAGGAACATACGCCCTGAATTAGTCATTAATTGAATTTTCTATTATAGGTGTTCGCCAACCTTCAGTTTGGGCTAGGGGACATTCGATCTCTTTTGGGTGGCCCACGAGCGGAACGTGACCCAATCTAGGATTTCAAGCGCGTCTCTATTCTCGAAAGGGATTCGGGGCTTAGAGCAAGTACTGCTGGAAGTAGTGAACATTAGCAAGCGGACCCCTGGGCCTACTGTGTTAGTTATTCACGCAGCTGGGAACGACCTTTGCAGGAATCGCCTATCTGACCTTTATTTTAATGAAGGCGGATTTGCAGCATTTCCGCCCCCTATTTAGGGGGTTAGTATTGGTCTGGTCGGAGGTCGTTCCCAGTGTAACATTGGCAAGGGGCAAAAGATCAAGGGGCTGTAAAGAAGGCCAGGAGGGTTCTCAATACCAGAATCTCCATTCGTGAGATCCCAAGGGGGTGTTGTATTCAGGCACCGCCAGTTGGAGGGCAATAACAGGTCACTGATGAGACAAGATGGGTTTCACCTGAACGATATCGGGCTTTATACCTTTCTGACAGGCTTGCAGGATGGAATTGAGCAGGCATTGTACTTGTTGAGTGGCGGCCGGCTTCCGTGTAGGCATACAGCACACCCCTGGTGGCGGATGCATCCTTGCAGAGGTTATGTTGGAGCCGTTACATGCCCTCTGGGGATCCAGAGGCTTGGCATTTAGCATTGGCTACGGCTGGTTGGGTTTATATCTAATTAATATGCAAGGATGCATAAATTAAAATTTGGTTGATCACATGATGTTATAATGTGTCAATAAAAAGCTGTGGCTTTTTATTTCACCCAAAGATTGTGTCTGCCTGTTCATTTCCATCATAAAATATTGGTAAAGGGACAAGCTATGGTAAGCAGCCAAGGTAATTCAGCCCGCAGGTCAAGCAGTAAAGTGTAGTATAAGACATGTCCATCAAGTGAAAGGGCATGTCCACCCTGAAAATCATCTTTTAGGATAGGTGCCTGCCCACCCACAACCACCAATATATTTCTTCAAAAAAGTTTAGATTACTACTTACAGCGCCTTACACACCACACCCCACCTACCTACTTTTGTGTGCTGGGAAACTACCTACTTTTATCTCCCTCTGTCCCCTTACCTGTCCCTTTATCTGTCCCCCTGCCTGTGTCTCTCTGTCACCCTGTCTGTCCCTTTGCCTGTCTTATCTGTCCCTCTGCCTGTCCCACTATCTGTCCCCTGCCTATAGGACAGGCAAAGGAACAGATAGAGGGACAAGCAAGGGGGCAGATAGAGTGGTAGGCAGAAGGACAGACAGGGGGACTGATAAAGGGACAGATAGAGGAAAAGGCAGAGGGAAAGGCAGAAGGACAGACGGGGCAGATAGAGGGACAGGCAGGGGCACAGATAGGGGGACAGGAAAAGGAACAGATAGAGGGACAGGTAGAAAGACAGACAAGGAGACAGATAGAAGGGCAGGCAAGGGGACAGATAGGACAGGCAGAGGATAGATAGAGGGACAGGCAGGGGGACAGACAGATAGAGGGACAGAGAGGGTGACAGAAAGAGGGACAGGCTGGGGGATAGATAGAGGGACATGCTGGGGAGCAGATAGGACAGGCAGGGGGAAAAATAAAGGGACAAACAGAGGAACTGATGGAGGACCAAGCAGGATGGCCAATAGAGGGACAGACAGAAGGACAGGCAGGGGATAGATAGAGGGACAGGCAGGGGGACAGAGAGGGTGACAGATAGAGGGAAAGGCAGGGGACAGAAAGAGGGACAGGCTGGGGGACAGATAGAGCAGGGGCTTGGCTTGTCCCATAGAGCTTATTTCCAGAGCTTGTTGTCGACTTTCATTACGCACTTATGTAACCAGTACTTTGCTTGCCTGCTGCTTAGGTTTTTCGCAACACATTTTTGCGATTGTGCTATGTACAGCAATGGTTAGGGGATGTTTGGGCCCTCTATGCCTCGCTGCTTTGCGTTGCTTTGGCCAATTGTTGGCAGCGCAACTGATCACCCTAGTGCGTTTACAATAGGGTTATTTACTAGGTTAGGAAAAGGTTTCTTTCTTCTTACAAGTTTCTTCTACAAGTGACGGGGAATGTGGATGAACTGTGGAACTGTCTTCCAGCAGATTGTGTAATGACAAGTTCTTGAATAACTTTAAAAAAGGCTGGATAATTTCTAAACTACAAATATTGAGAATTACTGGTATTAATGCATATAGATCTGGTTTGATCCAGGGATACTTTCCATTGCCGTTTGGAGTCAGCAGGAATTTTTTCCCCTTTTTTTGCTGTTTTTTTTTGCCTTCCTCTGGATCAACTGTTAGTAGGGTTAAAAAAAAAAAAAGAGGAGGGTGACAGGTTGACTTTGAGGACGTCTGTCTTTATTCAACCTTAATTACTATGTTACTAGGTAATCACATGGAGCCGAGCCCTAAGTCTCAGGCTTAGCCCAGGCACTCATTGCCTGCATGCTTACCTGTGCACCTAGTGCTCACTACTCACATGTTTAGCCCCACTCGCTTGTCCACACGCTTAGTCCCAGGTGTTCACTTGCCTTTGCAGAAGTTATTTTTCTAAATTCATGCCAAAGCAATCTTTGATAAAGGAAACACATTTCTTTGTCTGACATTTCAGAGATGGCTTCACACTGCAGACCATGGGAACTCTTGCTGAGGCAGAGAGAGGAGACGCCCACGTAATGGGGCATATTAAAAAGGCACGTTATTACTTATAGCGATACCGCAAAATTTACAACCATGTATGTTTACGTCATGTATACAATCATTTGCGTTACTTTGTACTGCATGTAAGTGGTACGTCCCCTGGTCATTCATGCATGTAAATGTACAGTTAAGCCACTCAAAAAATGGTGAAAAATTGTATTGTCTTGTCAGTGCCTGAGATGGCGCATTCTCGTTGTTAGTGCACGGTATCATAACTGGTTTTCCATCTACTGATAAGGTTACCCTTGGTTTAGTTTGTCAGTAGTCCTACAGTGTAGAAACAGAAAGCGTGCTGTTGCTGCAGAATGTAAGATTTTAGCATGATAATGGGTAATCCTATTTCTGTAAACTAGAACTGGAAATGTCACATATTTTTGACGCTAAAACACTTAAGTCAGTGACTATGCATGGGTGTGTTCTGTGTGAAAATATATATTTTCCCCTGCCAGGAAAAGATTTAGTATGTCCTGTGGGCTTGTAGTGAGTCATTTCCTTGTTAGGTCCTACGGCTACTACTACTGCATCTCCAGAAATCCCAATTGTTATGAAAACTTTTTCTTCCAAACAAAGACAGTGACTGGATGGTACAGTATTTTTACTAACTAAGTGACCCGAACTTTCTATTGAAAATAAAAACTATGGGCATGCCAGCCCCTCCAACATGCTCCTCCAGATACCATCCCAGCTCCCCCCACACTCAACCACCACTACCCACAACCACACCCTTCCCAACAGCCCCTGCCCCCTGCAAATACGGTGGAAATAAAATCGCTTTGCGTGATAGTAAAATGGCCAAGTTACCGAACCGTTTATAATATGCCCTAAGACTCATTGATATAGGTGTGCAGGAGAATGTGGTGACGCCCACACACTGTTCATTATGGGTTTCAAATGTGTGTGATGTTATGATATCCATGCTGTTTTGTGTGGGAAGTCTAAGTGATCACACGTGCATCACACAGGTAGAGTTATTTTTTGAGTTGAATAAAGACATACGTCCATCCAGTCCAACCCATCTACAATATCCTCATTTCCGGCCTAACTTTTGATCCAGAGGAAGGCAAAAAAAACCCAAACACCATAAGGGGGAAAAAATTCCTTCCTGACTCCAAGGAAATATCCCAGATCAACTCTACTTTGGGTATGTATGTATGTATGGTTAATTTAAGGCGCCACTTGGTTTGCAGCGTCTGTCACAGTAACAAATACATAAAGTCCTACATGGGGATAAATACATAAGATAGTTCAGTATAATAAATATATAAATTATATAAGTGCTAGAGCTTTGCCACAAGAGGAAGGAGGTCCCTGCCCCATAGAGTTTACAATCTAGTTATGTATCAATACCGTAACTTGCACTTCCCTTGTTTTCAGAAACTCATCCAGCTTCCTTTAATCTATCCAATGACCTTGCCATTACAAACGTCCACCGGAAGACCGTTCCATAGCTTTAACTGTTCTTAGGTGAAAAACCCTTTCTCGAACTTAAAGACTAAACTTCTTTTCTCAAGTCTTAAGGATGTCCTCGTGTCCTTTGACATGTTCTATTGTGAACAATGCCCAGATAGTTTATTGTATGGCCCGCTAATGTATTTATACACAGTAATCATATCCCAATCAAAAGGGGCCTTTTCTCGAGAGTACATCATTTTAATTTATCCAATCGTCTTTCATATTCAAGCTCCCATTCCCTTATTATTTTACAATGTTGCCCTCTGAACCCTTCCATTTCCAATTGTCCTTTTTGTACACAGGATTTCAAATTGCACTGCATATTCCAAATGAGGCCTTACCTTGAATCCATACCCTCTTATACAAGACAAATACCATGCTGGCTCTGGCTGTTGCTGCCTGGCACTGCTTTCTACCTTTAAGTTTGTTACCACCAAAACCCCAAGATCCTTTTCAACAGGGATTCACTTAACACAGAGCCATTCATATTTGCAAAACACATGACACAATGTCTGAGGCACAGGGAAGTATAAGCTGTTTAGTTCAGGGGGTACAGTAATATGTGTTGTACAGTAATATGTGTAATATTAGCTAGGTGCAGTAAAATAACTATTTGCCCCGACGTTCAGTTATCCGGAAAAGCCCGTCATGATTGCCTGCCTCTCAGGCAATCACGGACGCGACTGCAGGTCTGGCACCCGCTTGCAGTTTCATCATGCAAAGTAACTATAGGGGTTGGGGAGGGAGCCCTAAAATAAAAAAAAATTGTAAAAACGGGTGGACATGCCTTAACCTCCATAATTTGCCCAGCAGCTCTGGGTAATCGGCCCTTTGTGTTGTTTAAGGGTGCAGGAGGTCTGTGAGGCACAGAGAAGCAATCTACATCATCCCTAGGGGCATATTTATAAAGAACGATGTTAGCGCAAAAAAATTAACCGCCGCACATCATCGCGGCCGCGCAAATAGCGCTATCCGCCGTATTTATAACGCGACGCGCTATTCCCGCGATACCTATCGCGGCCGCATGTGCTGGGTTAATTTTAAGCCCCTCTCGCGATTACTATATAGTATCGCCGCGAAGGGACTTAATATTCCCTTCCCGACGCCGCTCCTAAGGGGGCGGGGCACACGCCCACCCCCCCGCGGCGGCAGCCGCGGGGGGGTGTGGGCGTGTGCCCCCATCATTGTATTTTATCCAATGTGCCCCCCATCATTGTAATTTGATCCATCTGTTCTCATATTCAAGCTCCCCCATTCCTTTATTATTTACAATAGTTGCCCTCTGAAACCTTTCCATTTCCAAGATTCCTTTTTGTACACAGGATTTCAAAATTGCACTGCATATTCCAAATGAGGCCTTAAACCTTGAATCCATACCTCTCTTTTACAAGACAATACCATGCTGGCTCTGGCTTGTTTGCGCTGGCACTGCTTCTACCTTTAAGTTTGTTATCCACCAAAACCCCAAGATCCTTTTCCAACAGGGATTCACTTAACAGGCCATTCATATTTGCAAAACATGACCACACTGATCTGAGGCACAGGGAAGTTAATCTGTTTGTTCAGGGGGTACAGTAATATGTGTGTACAGTAATATGTGTAATATTAGCTAGGTGCAGTAAATTAACTATTTGCCCCGCCGTTCATATAGCCGGAAGCCGCGTCCATGATTGCCTGCTCTCGGCAATCACGGACGCGACTGCAGGTCTGGCACCCTGCTTGCAGTTTCATGCAAAGTATACTATAGGGGTTGGGGGAGGGAGCCCTAAATACAAAAAAATTGTAAAAAACGGGTGGACATGCCCTTTAACTCCATAAATTTTGCCCAGCAGCTCTGGGTAAATCGGCCCCTTTGGTTTGTTTAAGGGTGCAGGAGTGTCTGTGAGGCCCAGAAAGCACATCTACATCAACTCTAGGGGCAATTTATAAAGACCGATTTAGCGACAAAAAAATTACCGCCGCACTCGCGGCCGTGAAATAGCGCTATCGCCGTATTTATAACGGCGAGCGCTATTCCGCGATACCTATCGGCGGCCGCGATGTGCTGCGGTAATTTTAAGCCCTTCGCGGCGATCCTATATAGTATCGCCGCGAAGGACTTAATATCCCTTCCCGACGCCGCTCCTAAGGGGGCGGGGCACACCCCACCCCCCCCGCGCGCGGCAGCGGCGCCCACCCCCGCCGCCGCCGCCCGCCCACACCCCCGCGGCGCAGCGGCGACCACCCGCCGCCGCCGCCACTTCCAGCAGCCCTCCCAACCCGTTCCCCGTTCCGGCAATCTCGGAACGGGAGGCTAGAAGGGGCTGCCGGGAAGGGGCCCGCAGCAGGTGGTCCGCGACCACCGCCGCGCACACCCCTCCCGGCAACCCCTCCAAGCCCCCGCCCCGGCCGCTCCCGGGGAGGGGACGGAGGAGCCGCTGGGGGGGTGGAGGCTCCCTCCAGCGGGCCCTGAGAAGGGCCTTTTGGGGCTTAGGGGGTCCCGCAGCTCGAACCGGGACCCCCCTCCCCGCCTTACAAGGGCCCTTGCGGCACTGAACAGTGCCTTTGGCGGGGTCCCGCAGCGACCGGGACCCCCAGTGCGGCTCTAAAAGAGCCTTGGGGACGTCTTCTTTCTTCCAGTCCCGGCGACCCCAGCTCCGCGAGCCGCCGAGCCCCCGGCTAGGTACCCCTGCGGCGCCAGGGGTACCCCCCGGCGGGCGCCGGCGACCTCAACGAGGCCGATGTTGCGGCGTCTTGATCCGACGGCGACGTCTCGGGCTGGCGACACCAACCCCACCTCAGGTCGCCGATGCCGGCAGACTCACTGCGGCCCCGCAGTGAGCCCAGCTGGCATCCGCCGGCCTCACGCGGAGCCGATGTGCCAGCCCGCTTTCTTTTCTTCTTCTTCAGCCATCTACTGCATGGCATCTGAGTTCCGCGGCGGAAAGCTCTCTTTATATAGGTTTGCAGAAATCCATAATCCGTTTCTGATTGGTCAATTTTTAATATCTTGCTTTACATTAACCACTCAGATTTCTGGAAAGTTCTGAAATCTGATTGGTTAATGTAAAGCAAGTATTAAAATTGACCAATCGAAACGGATAATGGATTTCTGCAAACCTATATAAGAGAGCTTTCCGCCGCGGAACTCAATGCCATCGCAGTAGATGGCTGAAGAAAGAAGAAAGAAGCGGCTGCAACATCGGCTTCCGCTGAGGCCGGCCGGTGCCAGCGGGTCACTGCGGCCCGCAGTGAGTCGTCCTGGCATCGGCGACCTGAGTGGGGGTTGGTGTTCGCCAGCCGAAGACGTCGCGTCGGATCAAGACGCCGGCAACATCGGCCTCGTTGAGGTCGCCGCCGCCCGCCGGGGTACCCCTGGCGGCCGCAGGGGTACCTCTCGGGGGTCGGCGGCCTCGGCGGAGCTGGTGTCGCCGGGACTGGAAGAAAGAAGACGTCGCCCAAGGGCTCTTTTAAGAGCCGCACTGGGTCCCGGTTCAGCTGCGGGACCCCGCCAAAGGCACTTGTCAGTGCCGCAAGGGCCCTTGTAAGGGCCGGGGAGGGGGGTCCCGGTTCGAGCTGCGGGCCCCCTAAGCCCAAAAGGCCCTTCTCAGGGCCCCGCTGGAGGGAGCCTCCACCCCCCAGCGGCTCCCTCCCGTCCCCTCCCCGGGAGCGGCCGGGCGGGGGGCTTGGAGGGTTGCCGGGGAGGGGGTGCGCGGCGGGTGGTCGCGACCACCTGCTGCGGCCCCTTCCCGGCAGCCCTTCTAGCTCCCTTCCGAGATTGCCGCGAACGGGGAACGGGTTGGGAGGGGCTGCTGGGAAGTGGCGGCGGCGGCGGGTGGTCGCCGCTGCCGCCGCGGGGGGTGTGGGCGGGGTGGGCGTGTCTTCCCGGGGCGGGGTGCGACCACCCGCCGCGGGTTGCCTGCCCATCCCCGCCGCGGGAGGTTGTATCGGCTGACTTGCCACCTTCAAGGTGGCGAAGTAAAACAGCCGATACTAGCCGAGCGAAACCAGTACCGCCGCTTTATAAATAGAACGGCGGGGTACCGGGTAAGTATCGGCGCGAAAGGTTAACGCTTCGTTAACTTTTCGCGGCCGTTTTGGGGCTTTATAATCGCGGTAAACGCGATCATGCGTTAATGGCCGAAACGGCCGCGAAACTTAACGAACCTTTATAAATGCCCCTAGAGTTGCCTGAATGGCCCTAAAGTGAAACTTTTTTACAGCTCGTTCTATATACCATAGTCCATGCTGCTATATCTTTTTTCTAGTTATCTTAAGGTTCGTACACACGCACGATGTGTAGGACGAACGTTTTGGTGCCGTTAATCGTCTGTTTCGACCGGTCGAAATTCGTTCGTACACATCGTGCATCATGTGTACTAACTTTAGGGTGTTTGCATCATAAAACTGAACAAAATAGCACTATTCCAGATAGGTTGTGACAAAAGAATGAGAACACAATGGATGTGATAAAATCAGAGTGTCCAGACACAGCAGGCAAGGTCAGTTCCAGACAACTCGAGTGCTTCTGTCCAGAACACTAAATATGATACAGAAAAAAAATTATGAGGACTGGAACCAAAATGATGTGCTAAAAGTGCTATTTTGATACACTTGATAAAGGGTGTTTGTACCCGAAACGTCGTGTATTCAATAAATAATTCTGTGTTTGATGGAAGCCACCCTATGGACGCAGTATTGGGATTGCGGGTTCTCTTTGGAGGAGAGGGAGATGACCGAGCTGCCGAGTTTTAAAATAGACTGGAGAGGAAAGAGATGACAAGACTGGGAAAACCAAGTAGCAGAACGTTACAGTAGTCAAGACAGAGAGTATAAGGCAGTTTTAGTAGTAGGAAAGGGCGGATCTTTCGCAATATTGCGAAGGAAAAAACTACACGTCCTAGTGACATTGTCAATGTGATGATGAAATGAATGAGACAAAGATTACTCCAAGGCAGCATGCATATTAAACTGGGTTAAACTATATTGTCAATAGAGATGGAGAAGGGTAGACTAGGTCCTATTTAGGGGGGAGATGATTAATTCAGTTTATAGATGAGTTTAAGGCAGTGGTTGCGCTAATCCAGGAGGAACTAAAAAGCAGACATTTAGAGATTACACCTGGGGGTTAGTGCGGGTGAACATGTACATTGGGTATCATCAGCATATAGGTGACACTTAAAGGCAAAATAACTGATTATTTCTCCCAAAGAGATAGTATAGAGGGAGAACAGCTGCCTTTCAGCCAATCACAGACGTGGCTGCCGGTCCAGCCACCTGTTTGTGACTTCCTCCAACAGGAGGAGGAGACGCAGCGGGAGTGTAAGGGCTGTAAGTAGTAATCTAACTTTTTTTGAAGAAATATATTGGTGGTTGTGGGTGGGCAGGCACCTTATCCTAAAAGATGATTTTCAGGGTGGACATGCCCTTTCACTTGATGGACATGTCTTTACTACTTTTACTGCTATTGACCTGCGGCTGAATTACCTTGGCTGCTTACCATAGCTTGTCCCTTTACCAATTTTATGATGGAAATGAACAGGCAGACACAATCTTTGGGTGAAATAAAAAGCCACAGCTTTTTATTGACACATTATAACATCATGTGATCAACCAAATTTAATTTATGCATCCTTGCATATTAATTAGATATAAAACCCAACCACCGCGTAGCCAATGCTAAATGCCAAGCCTCTGGATCCCCAGAGGGCATGTAACGCTCCAACATAACCTCTGCAAGGATGCATCCGCCACCAGGGGTTGCTGTATGCCTACACGGAAGTCCGGCCGCCACTCAACAAGTACAATGCCTGCTCAATTCATCCTGCAAGCCTGTCAGAAAGATATAAAGCCCGTCGTTCAGGTGAACCCCATCTTGTCTCATCAGTGACCTGTTATTGCCCTCCAACTGGCGGTGCCTGAATACAACACCCCCTTGGGATCTCACGAATCTGAGATTCTGGTATTGAGAACCCTCCTGGCCTTCTTTACAGCCCCTTATCTTTTGCCCTTGCCAATTTACACTGGGAACGACCTCCGACCAGACCAATACTAACCCCTAAATAGGGGGCGGAAATGCTGCAAATCCGCCTTCATTAAAAATAAAAGGTCAGATAGGCGATTCCTGCAAAGGTCGTTCCCAGCTGCGTGAATAACTAACACAGTAGGCCCAGGGTCCGCTTGCTAATGTTCACTACTTCCAGCAGTACTTGACTCTAAGCCCCGAATCCCTTCGAGAATAGAGACGCCGCCTTGAAATCCTAGATTGGTCACGCTTCCGCTCGCTGGGCCACCCAAAAGAGATCGAATGTCCCCTAGCCAAACTGAAGGTTGGCGAACACCTATAATAGAAAATTCAATTAATGACTAATTCAGGGCGTATGTTCCTCGCTACACCAGTTAGACCTCCACCTCCCAAGCCTGCGGACCCTATCCTCAGAGAAACCTAATGAATAAGATTCTGTCACTGCACCTATTCTAAAGGAATGGGTACCGAATTCCTTTGGTGGAAGACCCAAGTGACCTAGGGCTTTACGTATATTGCTTCAATTGAAACCGTGACAAGGGAAGGCCATCTTGGTGTGGAAGAAATGACACTGATGGGACTCTAATGGCTGCAAAATTAAGACAGCTTTGACTGGACACCAGGGGGACGATAAGGGGAATATAGAAAACCATCTCCCTTCCCCGAACGGGTATGTTTCAGTTGTTTTATCTTGACCCTTACTGACGATTGTGTAACAAATATATCGTCTGCCAATAAACCGCCCGGCCATTTTGAACTGGCTGACACCAACTCCCCCTCTCATAGCCCCAAAAATGCCAACGTAAACTGGCTTCAAATAACTTTGCCTCATAATCGGAATCACACAACGTGTGTAACGTTTCTATTAGCTTTAGAAGCAGTTTGAAATTAATCGGTCTCCTGGCTTTGTTAGCCACCTGTACTTTTTTCCAACCTTTTAGAATGACCTTATAATGAATTCTTAGGAAACTGTGACGGAACTACAGCTCTCAACCTCAGACCAAACAGAGCTTTCCCATCTCACAGGGTCAAACCAGGTTGAGGGCTGCCGTCACTTACCATATACCACTTACCAGGTATATAAACACTGCCACCACCCACTCACTAATGGCTGTGGGAGCCAATACTAATGAGGATACCACAACTCTTAACCTCAGACCAAACAGAACTTTCCCAGCTCACCGTCAAAACCAGGTTGAAGGTTGTCATCACTAACATATACCTCTTACCAGGTATATAACTAACTACAATAACCCACACTATAGCGGCCGTAGAAACCGATACCAGCCTTAATGGCTACAAATCTAAAATAATACTAAATACCTGTATCACTCGCTGCCACACTCAGGCAGGAAATTACCAGGTAATACAACAAATACTATATGCAATTATTATATGTAGCGTCTCAGAGGACAGGATTCATACTTAGTTCTGTTAGAGCACTAGGAGAATCAGCTTAACGATTTATATAATATCGTTTAATAAAGAAAAACAAAATGGTGCAATAGTGATTACAAAAATAATTAATAAACAGACATAAAAAACAAGCAACAGTAAAATAAGGGGATAAAGGGAAAAATACTTATATGCTGGTCAAAGTCCAAGTCCTTAAAAGAATAAGTCCATTTGATGTAAAAGAGTTCCTTGGCTCCAAAAAGGTATACTCGCTGTAATCCACTTTGATGTTTCATAAGATGTCAAATCAGGAGCTCCCTCCAGTAGCTGTGTGCTCCTTATCTACCCCCAGGAAAAAGGGGGGCAAATAATTTACCCCCAACCAATCACTAACAGGTGTAGGCAGGACTGAGGGTGTGTCAGATATGTGATTACATTTGGAAGACACACCCGCAGTGACATTATTTTTTAGAGATTCATAACTTGAGGTCCAAGTACTACCAACTGGAAATCACCAAATTAGTTATTTTCATGAATTTACCAGTTGATTGACACCAAGCATGACAGATATGGAAAATACAGTTGACCAGAACAACCTAATGTAGGTTTCCCGCCTCTACTAAGGCCTACATACATGATGTTTGGATTGTAAACGAATGGTCTCACCTACCTGGTGGCCCACCATATTCTGCATAACATCATAAGGAGAATGCTCGGGACTGTGTGTTTCCATCGGCCGCACTAGACTCCTCTATAGGGAGTCTAGCGCGGCCGATGGAAATTTTTGGTCTTTCCCGAACGAGCGTTCGGCCGACCCGACTGTTCGGGAAACGAAGGTACACACATAACGATAAAGCCCGATACCTTCGGATCTGACGGTATCGGGCTTTAGCGTTACTTTGTGTACGGTACAACTGGATAGCAATTCTTGGCACCCTGCTGGGTTTTATGTCACCTCAGCCAAATGGTGAGAATACAGAAGCAAAGGGGAAAACACAATGTACAAATAAATAAAACAAATGGAATCCTACTATTACAGGACATTATATAATTAATAACTATACTAGATCTGCTTACAGCAGGATCCATATCGTGACAGAATGCCCTTCCATTAAAAAACCATGAAAAAGAAAGACCATCCTGCCATCCTCCTTTGAGCTACTAAACCCGAGGATCCTGCTGATCTCAAGTGCTCAAGGTAATCAGGGGAGTTTGTAATCTAGCATGAGGTTACGTTAATGTCTTTCTCCTTGGAAATTTTTAACCATTCTGACCAAGCCTTACCATGACTGGCCCAGGTGGAAGGAGCGACCGATGATTGGACAAACTGCATCAGCTGCTGTCTATCAACCCCCATAGGAGTCCAGGCATTCCTGACCCTCGCTTATGGCTTCCGGGTGAAGGCGGTGGAATTCTTCCCACTAAAAATAATAGAGCATCCGCAGCACAATTAATATACTTGGCACATGCTTGCTCTAAAGGACAATTGTGTTCCAAGAACTAAATATCTCTAAGTAATGATAAACAGGTAAGGAGGACCTTGTCAATGTATTATAGCATAAACAACACTCTCATTGTCCGTCCAAAATTTGATCTTTTTTTTTGAATCTTACCGCCTCACAGTTCTATCGCCCCAACAATGGGGAAAGTTCAAGGAGAGTGAGGTTTTGCAATGACTCCCTTCTTTCCAGGAGGTGGGCCAGCTTGCGCACACCATTCGCTGCCTAGAATAGCCTCAAAGCCACGGAGCCACTGCATCCGTATAAAGTTGTAATACCTTGTTGGTTTCCTCTTGAAAACAAGTTCTACCATTGTATTTGGACAGAAATGCATTCCACACCAATAGATCGTTACGCAGTTCCTTAGTTATCCTAATGTGATGGTGAGGGCTGAAACCCCACGGGAGGCTAGTGATAATTCTCTGGAAAAAACCCTACACGCAAAGTTCAATGAACCCAGCACTGACTGCAACTGTCTCAGCGTCACTTTCTTAACCGAAGAAACATTGAAATTCATCTAGCATGCCTTGAACTTTAGCCGCTGGTAACCTAAACTCTATCTTAATTGTGTCTATCTGATACCAGGAAGGACAACACGTTTACTGGACCCACCGTCTTTTCTCTGATGGGGCACCCCAACTTACGCATTGAAAAAACGGAAAGAATTTAATAAAAGGAACAATAGTTAGAATGAGCCTGGTCAACAACAAAAAGTCTCAAGATAGCGTAAAATAAAGATCTAGTATAGGGCTGTGCCCTAGCCAGGGGGTTACCAGCCGATGAACCCCCTTCCAAATACCCTGCATGACCCCTCCCCTCCGCGTTGATCCTCTCCCTTACACTCTCCAACATCTGTTCAGCTTCTGCCATGATCAGTAATCAGACTCCTAATCTCAATTCCCGTGCCTGCTTGTCATTGCTCAGAGCAGGAGAGACCTTTCTCCTGCCAGCAATTAAACATAATGGTGCCTGCTGCTCGTGGCCCACCCCTTTTTATATTTGCGTGACGTCACCACTGACATTACCGCCCGCGTCATCCTGGAGACACGGATCGCTCCGTGTCCTGCTGCAATATAATCTCTCTCTTTGTGCCCATCATCATCATCATTGAAAGCTATCAAGAAGGGGGTCAAGTGCAGCCTTATCTCTGCAGTCAAAGCTACATCTCCCCTGCTAATGCTGTTTTCTCTATGTTTAATTACAGAGCATGGGGAGAGAGGGACTTGAGCAGGGAAGGGTTACAGGGATTTGATTGACAGTACAAGTAGGAGTACAGGAATGCAATCACGTTTTCTTCTAACTTGTGTATATCTGGACAGAGAGGAAAACTTTAAAAATACAGACACTCTGGGGGTTGGGGGGATTATAGAACACATGGAAAGATAGTCCAGTTTTATCTAGACCACTGTTTCTTTTCAGATTCACTTTTGTCTGGTTATGTGCCGCTGGATTGGAAAGCCAGAACTGATCTTATTAGTAGTATCAGCATGGATTTATGAGAAATAGATCATGCCAGAAAAGTGTAATTGTTTTTTATAAAGAAGGGAGTAATAATTTAGATTAAGGCACAGCAGTAGATGTGGTACACTTGGATTTTGCTAAAGCTTTTGCTACTGTGCCACATAGCAACTAATGTATAAATTGAAGACAGTTGGCCTAGAAAAAACATTTGTTCATGGATAGAGACTGTTATTGGATCGCAGACAGAGAGTTGTGGTTAATGGAGCTACTCTATGTGGGCTAAGTTCTAAGCAAATACCTCAGGGTTCTTACTGGGGCCGCTCTTTTTACTTTTTTTGTGTTGCTGATGACACTAAACTATGCAGAGCTTGGAACCTTCAAATGATGTGCAATTGCTGCAAGCAGACCTAGATAGATTATCAAAATGGGCAGCAGAGTGGCAGAGATTCAATATTGGTAAATGTAAGGTGATGCACTTGAGATTTAATAATCCCTGTGCCACCTACACCATAAATAACTGTGTTAGTTTGGAAGTTAAATAATGGAAAATTTTTGGGGGATAACAAACTTAGCTGTAGCAACAATACCAGACAGCAACGGCTAGATCTAGCAGATATTGGCATATTTATAAATGTGCATTAACTTTTCGCGGCTGTTTTCGGCGAAATCGCTATTAATGTGATTTATTAAAGGGCAAAACCTGGCCGCGAAAGTTAACGCCTCGTAAACATTGCATAGTTACCACTTTTTCTATTTATAAAGCAGCGGTAACTGATGCACGGCGTTAATCTCGGTTGTTTCATATTCGCCACCTTCAAAGTGGAGAAAACGGGCGAGATGGTGGGGGGGGTCGGCAGGGTTGTACGCCCACCCTGCCCACATCCCCTGCGATGGAGACCCCCGCCGCACAACCCCTTCCGGGGCACTTACAAGTGCCTTTTGGGGCTAAGGGGTCCCGTAGCTTGAACTAGACCCCCCTCCCCTGCCCTATCAGAGCCTTGCGGCACTTACAAGTGCCCTTGCGGCCCTGAGAAGGGCCCTTTGGGGCTTAGGGGGTACCGCAGCCGTAAAAGAGGGGTCTTAAAAGAGGGGGTCTTAAAAGAGCCCTTGGGCACTGCCTTCTTTCTTTCATCCGGTGACACCAACTCCGCTGAGGCCACCAACCGCGAGAAGTACCCCTGCGGCCATCAGGGGTACCGGCTGATGTTACCGAAGTCTTGATCCAACGTCTCTTTCTCACAGCTAGCGACACCCAACACCGCTGAAGACGCCAATGCCAGGTGGCTCATGGTGGTGGTGGATGCGACACCACCGGCAGCACAATCCTATCCCAGCACCCCTCGTACATCAGGTTTGAGCTCTTTTCACCGCGATACTGTACTTAGCGCATTGCGCTAAGTACGTATCGCCGCAAAGGGAGTTCAAATTACCGCCGCACATCGCATCGGTAATGCTTTTCGCAGCGATGTGGATTGCCTTTCTAAACATGGCGAAAAGCTTTATTTTCGCCACGGTGATGTATGGCGGTAATTTGGGCGCCCTTTATAAATATGCCCCATTGTCTTGTATAATAGGGGAATAGATTCAGAGAAAAAAATATTATTTTCTCTTATTACAAGGCACTCTTAAGACCTCATTTGGAATATGTGGTGCAGTTTTGGAATCCCTCCCACCATCCAGATCCATCCTCTTCAGCTTTTGCACCCAACGTGAAACCCTTTCGGCATATTGTAGATGCCCCTTTTTAAAAAAAAAAACCCATTAGAACGCTACATACAGACCTACGTTCCCACGACGCCTCCATTGTGGCAGCAGCATCTGTGATGGCTGCCTCTCAGCCTTTTAGCTGAGTTTTTTGCTTTCTCTGGATCAACTGTTAGGTAGGGTTAAATAAGAGGGTGAAAAGGTTGGACTTGATGGACGTATGTCTTTATTCAACCTCAATTACTATGTTCTATGTAATAATGTAATGATCAAATGAACCACACACTCTTAACACTTATTATTTATTATTATTTACAACATGACACATAGTATAAGCCACACTAATTGTAGAATTGTTTATGCATCTAGAAATTAGCACAAAGTTGTCATTACGACAATGTTGTCTCTTACATTGTCTTGTCAATGTTTAGGAAAGTGAAAGCTTGTAATGGCTTTTACACAAACTAGAAAGACGCAAGCATTGGTAGACACCACAGTATTAACACATGTTCAGAAAATTACCCCAAACTGTCAGTTTACAACAATGTGTCTCCCACATAGTCTTAGTAACCTTAGTAAGTATTTTTAGTGTCAATACCCTGAGACCACATGGCATTGGTTTACCCAAATGACTTCAGCAAACTCCTAGAGCATTTAGGCGTCTTTTTCAGACATGTATTCATACTGTGGTGTCTACAACAGCCTGCGTCTTTCTAGCTTTGTGTAAAAACCATTACAAACATTCACTTAACTAAACATTAACAAGACAAGTAAGTGATAAAATTGTCCTAATGACAGAGTTGTCACAACCCCCCACTCAGAGGCGCGTCTATCCGTTAACGGAAAAGTTGAATAAATCGAAAGGAGTGGGAGGAGGTGACATACAATATCATACCTGAAATATATGCTAACATTAAGCTGCCACCACATTCCACACAGGGAATGGCCTGCTATACTATATCGCTATAACCAACGAGGTTATACACACACATTTTCTAACAGTATTGTAAGCCGAAGGTTATCCAAACCTATCACAAATATCTATCTAACAGTAATTTCTCCAAGTTTAACTTTACTTCGGAAGCAAGGTTCGTTTTAGGGATTACTCACAATAGGAAAATTAGCCTTTAAAAGGTAATGCAGTGATTTTGTACTTTCTTTTATTCTGTTTAACTGAAGAAGGGGAGATAACTGTGCAATGTCTTATCCTCCGTTCTGCAGTAAAATTTGCAAGAGGAGGTAGAAACTTGCCTGGATCGATCCAGCGCCTATGACAGCGTCCAACGCCACTGTCATTTTCCGGTGCATCCCGAGTCCTTTGCATTGTGCATCATGCGCACGAGTGCAAAGGAGCGTGGACGCATCAAAAATTAAGTTTCTCCCTCCTCTCCTGCAAGTTATACTGAATAACAGGAGGTGAAGCAGCACATTTACCTCCCATTCTTCATTTTAACAGAATAAAAGAAAGTTATAAAAAGGGCATGGTTCACCCCCAAAACTATAATACCCCCCACTACTGGCCCCATTGTGAAGTGTGTTTAAATACTACCTTACCTTACATCCCAGCTCCATCTGGTTCTTCTGCTATTCCCCCCTAAAGTCCCAAAAACGCCCACAGGAGTACTGCAGAGTCCATATAGGACTCTGCCTCCTGTCTCCCCTCCGGAAGTTTGACATGCGGTAAAAGTAAAAGTCGAAACCGGACCGGAACCGCAAAAAGTCCACTGCCGGCGATTCCGGCCATGTTCCGTCTTCTAGATGAACTGTCCAGACCACTGGTAAGTATAACCTGGAACCGGAACCAGAAAACAGTGTCAAGTGCATTCCGGCTGAATGTGTAAAAGCCGGAATGCAGAAGATAAAAAACGATCTGTGCTCTGCAATTCTCTGCACATCAGCAGCAGCACCTAAAACTTAAGTGAGTGGGGGACACTGGGGCTGGGGGGGGTGGAAAGGGAGTGCTGGGGTCCTACCTACTTTTATCTCCTTCTGTCCCTCCCTCTATCTACCTGCCTGTCCCTCTATCTACCTGCCTGTCTCTCTGTCTTTCCCCTGCCTGTCTCTCTGTCTTTCCCCTGCCTGTCTCTCTGTCTTTCCCCCTGCCGTCCCTCTTCTGTCCCCTGCCTGTCCCTCTCTGTCCCCCTGCTGTCCCTCTGTCTGTCCCTCTGTCTGTCCATCTGTCCCCCTCACTGTCTCTCTATCTGTCCCCCTGCCTGTGTTCTTCTGTCTGTCCCCCTCCTTGTCCCCCTGCCTGTTCTTTTCTGTCTCCCTGTCTGTCCCCCTCCTTGTCCCTCTATCTATCCCCCTCCTTGTCCCTCTGTCTGTCCCCCTGACTGTCCCCCTCCTTGTCCCTCTGTCTGTCCCCCTGCCTGTCCCCTCCTTGTCCTCTGTCTGTCCCCCTTCCTGTTCTTCTGTCTGTCCCCCTACCTGTCCCCCTCCTTGTCCCTCTGTCTATCCCCTGCCTGTCCCCTCATCTGTCCCCTGACTGTCCCTCTATCTGTCCCCCGCCTTTCCCCTCTATCTGCCTCCTTGCTGTTTCCCTGCCTGTCCCTCTATCTGTCCCCCTCCTATCCCTCTACTTGTCCCCCTGCCTGTCCCTCTATCTGTCCCCATGCCTGTCCCTCTGTCTGGCCCTCTGCCTGTCCCCCTCCTTGCCCCTGTCTGTCCCCCTGCCTGTCCCCCTCCTTGCCCCTCTGTCTGTCCCCCTGCCTGTCCCTCTATCTGTCCCCCTGTCTGTCCCTCGCCTGTCCCTCTATCTGCCTCCTTGCTGTTCCCCATCCGTCCCCCTCCTTGCCCCTCTGTCTGTCCCCCTCCTTGCCCCTCGTTCTGTCCCCTTGCCTGTCCCTCTGTCTGTCCCCGTCTTTCCCCTCTCCTTGCCCTCTGTCTGTCCCCCTCCTTGCCCTCTGTCTGTCCCTCTACCTGTCTCCCTGTCTGTCCCTCTATCTGTTGCCCTGCCTGTCCCTCTATCTGTCGCCCTGCCTGTCTCTCTATCTGCCCCTTTGCCGTCCATCTTTTTTTGCACCTCTGCCTGTCCTTCTATCTGTCCCCCTAACTATCCTTCTACCGTCCTATATCTGCCTCCTGCTGTTCCCCTGCCTGTCCCTCTGTCTGTGCCCCTGCCTGTCCCCCACCTTGCCTCTCCTTGTCCCCCTGCCTGTCCCTCTATCTGTCCCCCTGTCTGTCCCCCACCTGTCCTATATCTGCCTCCTTGCTGTTCCCCTGCCTGTGCCTCTATCTGTCCCCCTGCCTGTCCCCTCCTTGCCTCTCCTTGTCCCCCTGCCTGTCCCTCTATCTGTCCCCCTGTCTGTCCCCCACCTGTCCCTATATCTGCCTCCTTGCTGTTCCCCTGCCTGTCCCTCTATCTGTCCCCCTGCCTGTCCCTCTATCTGCCCCCTGCCTGTCCCTCTATCTGCCCCCTTCTGTCCATCTTTTTGCACCTCGCCTGTTCTTCTATCTGTCCCCTGTCTATCCTTCTACCTGTCACACCATCTGTTCCTCTGCCTGTCCCTCTGTCTGTCCCCCTTGCCTGTCCCTCTGTCTGTTACCCTGCCTGCCCCTCTCTTTGCTCCTCTGTCTGTCCCTCTGCCTGCCCCCCTCCTTGCACCTGTCTGTCCCCACCTGTCCCTCTATCTGCCTCCTTGCTGTGCCTCTATCTGTCCCCTGCCTGTCCCTCTATCTGTCCCCTTCCTGTCCCTCTATCTCGCCCGCCCCTTGCCTGTCCATCTTTTGCACCTCTGCCTGTCTTCTATCTGTCCATCTGTCTATCCTTCTACCTGTCCCTCCATCTGTTCCTCTGCCTATCCCCCATCTGTGCCCCCTGCCTGTCCCCCTCTGTCTATCCCCCTGCCTTTTCCTTTGTCTGTCCCCTGCCAGTCCTCTATCTGTCCCCGTCTGTCCCTATATCTGTCTCCTGCCGCCGTCCTCTATCTGTCCCTATAGCTGTCTCCCTGCCTGTCCCCCTTTCCTGTCCATCTTTTGCGCCTCTGCCTGTCCTTCTATCTGTCCCCCTTTCTATCCTTCTACCTGTCCCTCCATCTGTTCTCTGCCTGTCCTCTATCTGCCCCCCTGACAGTCCATCTTTTTGCTCCTTTGCCTGTCCTTCTATCATTATTTTTGCCTATCCTTCTATCTGTCCCCGTCTGTCCTTATACCTGTCCCTTTATCTGTCCCCCTGCCTGTCCCTCTATCTGTCCCCTGCCTTTCCATTCTTTTGCATCTCTGCCTGTCCCCTGTCTGTCCGTCTCTTGTCTGTCCCCTGCCTGTCCCTATTTGTCCACCTGCCTGTCCCACTATCTGTCTCCTTGCCTCCCTTATCGTCCCCCTGGTCCCACTTATCCCCCTGCCGGTCCATCTCTTTGCTCCTTGGGGACAGATAGAAGGATAGGCAAGAAGACAGATAGAAGGACAGGCAAAGGAGCAAAGAGATGGACCGGCAGGGGGCAGATAGTGGGACAGGCAGGGGGACAGATAGAGGGACAGGCAAGGAGACAGATAGTGGGACAGGCAGGTGGACAAATAGAGGGACAGGCAGGGGGACAGACAAAGGGACAGACAGGGGACAGGCAGAGATGCAAAAGAATGGAAAGGCAGGGGGACAGATAGAGGGACAGGCAGGGGAACAGATAAAGGGACAGGTATAAGGACAGACGGGGACAGATAGAAGGATAGGCAAGAAAATAGATAGAAGGACAGGCAAAGGAGCAAAAAGATGGACTGTCAGGGGGGCAGATAGAGGGACAGGCAGAGGAACAGATGGAGGGACAGGTAGAAGGATAGACAGGGGGACAGATAGAAGGACAGGCAGAGGCGCAAAAAGATGGACAGGAAAGGGGGACAGGCAGGGAGACAGCTATAGGGACAGATAGAGGGACTGCCTGTCCTTCTATCTGTCTTCTTGCCTATCCTTCTATCTGTCCCCATGTCTGTCTTTATACCTGTCCATTTATCTGTCCTTCTGCCTGTCCCTCTATTCGTCCCCCTGCCTGTCCCTCTATCGGTCCTCCTGCTTGTTCCTCTGCCGGTCCCTCTATCTGTCCCCCAGCCTGTCACTCTATCTGTCCCCCAGCCTGTCCCTCTTTCTGTCCCCTGCCTTTCCCTCCCAGGGGCTTGGCTTGTCCCATAGAGCTTATTTCCAGAGCTTGTTGTCGACTTTCATTACGCACTTATGTAACCAGTACTTTGCTTGCCTGCTGCTTAGGTTTTTCGCAACACATTTTTGCGATTGTGCTATGTACAGCAATGTTAGGGGATAGTTTGAGGGCCTCTATGCTCGCTGCTTTGCGTTGCTTGGCCAATTGTTGGCAGCGCCAACTGCTCACCCTAGGCGTTTCAATGGGGTTATTTTAGGTTAGGAAAAGGTTTCTTTCTTTACAAGTTTCTTCTACAAGTGAACGGTGTGAATCGTGATAACTGTGGAACTGTCTCCAGCAGATGTGGTAATGACAAGTCATTGAATAACTTTAAAAAAGGCTGGATAATTTCTAAACTACAAATATTGAGAATTACTGGTATTAATGCATATAGATCTGGTTTGATCCAGGGATACTTTCCATTGCCGTTTGGAGTCAGCAGGAATTTTTTCCCCTTTTTTTGCTGTTTTTTTTTGCCTTCCTCTGGATCAACTGTTAGTAGGGTTAAAAAAAAAAAAAGAGGAGGGTGACAGGTTGACTTTGAGGACGTCTGTCTTTATTCAACCTTAATTACTATGTTACTAGGTAATCACATGGAGCCGAGCCCTAAGTCTCAGGCTTAGCCCAGGCACTCATTGCCTGCATGCTTACCTGTGCACCTAGTGCTCACTACTCACATGTTTAGCCCCACTCGCTTGTCCACACGCTTAGTCCCAGGTGTTCACTTGCCTTTGCAGAAGTTATTTTTCTAAATTCATGCCAAAGCAATCTTTGATAAAGGAAACACATTTCTTTGTCTGACATTTCAGAGATGGCTTCACACTGCAGACCATGGGAACTCTTGCTGAGGCAGAGAGAGGAGACGCCCACGTAATGGGGCATATTAAAAAGGCACGTTATTACTTATAGCGATACCGCAAAATTTACAACCATGTATATTTACGTCATGATACAATCATTTGCGTTACTTTGTACTGCATGGAAGTGGTACGTCCCCTGGTCATTCATGCATGTAAATGTACAGTTAAGCCACTCAAAAAATGGTGAAAAATTGTATTGTCTTGTCAGTGCCTGAGATGGCGCATTCTCGTTGTTAGTGCACGGTATCATAACTGGTTTTCCATCTACTGATAAGGTTACCCTTGGTTTAGTTTGTCAGTAGTCCTACAGTGTAGAAACAGAAAGCGTGCTGTTGCTGCAGAATGTAAGATTTTAGCATGATAATGGGTAATCCTATTTCTGTAAACTAGAACTGGAAATGTCACATATTTTTGACGCTAAAACACTTAAGTCAGTGACTATGCATGGGTGTGTTCTGTGTGAAAATATATATTTTCCCCTGCCAGGAAAAGATTTAGTATGTCCTGTGGGCTTGTAGTGAGTCATTTCCTTGTTAGGTCCTACGGCTACTACTACTGCATCTCCAGAAATCCCAATTGTTATGAAAACTTTTTCTTCCAAACAAAGACAGTGACTGGATGGTACAGTATTTTTACTAACTAAGTGACCCGAACTTTCTATTGAAAATAAAAACTATGGGCATGCCAGCCCCTCCAACAGCTCCTCCAGATACCATCCCAGCTCCCCCCACACTCAACCACCACTACCCACAACCACACCCTTCCCAACAGCCCCTGCCCCCTGCAAATACGGTGGAAATAAAATCGCTTTGCGTGATAGTAAAATGGCCAAGTTACCGAACCGTTTATAATATGCCCTAAGACTCATTGATATAGGTGTGCAGGAGAATGTGGTGACGCCCACACACTGTTCATTATGGGTTTCAAATGTGTGTGATGTTATGATATCCATGCTGTTTTGTGTGGGAAGTCTAAGTGATCACACAGTGCATCACACAGGTAGAGTTATTTTTTGAGTTGAATAAAGACATACGTCCATCCAGTCCAACCCATCTACAATATCCTCATTTCCGGCCTAACTTTTGATCCAGAGGAAGGCAAAAAAAACCCAAACACCATAAGGGGGAAAAAATTCCTTCCTGACTCCAAGGAAATATCCCAGATCAACTCTACTTTGGGTATGTATGTATGTATGGTTAATTTAAGGCGCCACTTGGTTTGCAGCGTCTGTCACAGTAACAAATACATAAAGTCCTACATGGGGATAAATACATAAGATAGTTCAGTATAATAAATATATAAATTATATAAGTGCTAGAGCTTTGCCACAAGAGGAAGGAGGTCCCTGCCCCATAGAGTTTACAATCTAGTTTATGTATCAATACCGTAACTTGCAACATTCCTTGTTTTCAGAAACTCATCCAGCTTCCCTTTAATCTATCCAATGACCTTGCCATTACAACGTCCACCTGAAGACCGTTCCATAGTTTAACTGTTCTTAGGTGAAAAACCCTTTCTCGAACTTAAAGACTAAACTTCTTTTCTTCAAGTCTTAATGGATGTCCTCGTGTCCTTTGACATGTTCTATTGGTGAACAATGCCCAGATAGTTTATTGTATGGCCCGCTAATGTATTTATACACAGTAATCATATCCCAATCAAAAGGGGCCTTTTCTCTAGAGTACATCATTTTAATTTATCCAATCTGTCTTTCATATTCAAGCTCCCCATTCCCTTTATTATTTACAATGTTGCCCTCTGAACCCTTCCATTTCACAATTGTCCTTTTTGTACACAGGATTTCAAATTGCACTGCATATTCCAAATGAGGCCTTACCTTGAATCCATACCCTCTTATACAAGACAAATACCATGCTGGCTCTGGCTGTTGCTGCCTGGCACTGCTTTCTACCTTTAAGTTTGTTACCACCAAAACCCCAAGATCCTTTTCAACAGGGATTCACTTAACACAGAGCCATTCATATTTGCAAAACACATGACACAATGTCTGAGGCACAGGGAAGTATAAGCTGTTTAGTTCAGGGGGTACAGTAATATGTGTTGTACAGTAATATGTGTAATATTAGCTAGGTGCAGTAAAATAACTATTTGCCCCGACGTTCAGTTATCCGGAAAGCCCGTCATGATTGCCTGCCTCCAGGCAATCACGACGCGACTGCAGGTCTGGCACCCTGCTTGCAGTTTCATCATGCAAAGTAACTATAGGGGTTGGGGAGGGAGCCCTAAAATAAAAAAAAATTGTAAAAACGGGTGGACATGCCTTACTCCATAAATTTGCCCAGCAGCTCTGGGTAATCGGCCCTTTGTGTTGTTTAAGGGTGCAGGAGGTCTGTGAGGCACAGAGAAGCACATCTACATCATCCTAGGGGCATATTTATAAAGAACGATGTTAGCGCAAAAAAATAACCGCCGCAATCGATCGCGGCCGCGCAAATAGCGCTATCCGCCGTATTTATAACGGCGACGCGCTATTCCCGCGATACCTATCGCGGCCGCTATGTGCTGCGGTTAATTTTAAGCCCCTCTCGCATACTATATAGTATCGCCGCGAAGGGACTTAAATTCCCTTCCCGACGCCGCTCCTAAGGGGGCGGGGCACACGCCACACCCCCCCCGCGGCGGCAGCCGCCGGGGGGGTGTGGGCGTGTGCCCACCATCATTGTAATTTTATCCAATGTGCCCCCATCATTGTAATTTATCCATCTGTCTCTCATATTCAAAGCTCCCCCATTCCTTTATTATTTACAATAGTTGCCCTCTGAAACCTTTCCATTTCCAAGATGTCCTTTTTGTACACAGGATTTCAAAATTGCACTGCATATTCCAATGAGGCCTTAACCTTGAATCCATACTCTCTTTTACAAGACAATACCATGCTGGCTCTGGCTTGTTTGCTGCTGGCACTGCTTCTACCTTTAAGTTTGTTATCCACCAAACCCCAAGATCCTTTTCCAACAGGGATTCACTTAACACGGCCATTCATATTTGCAAAACATGACCACACTGTCTGAGGCACAGGGAAGTTAACTGTTTAGTTCAGGGGGTACAGTAATATGTGTGTACAGTAATATGTGTAATATTAGCTAGGTGCAGTAAAATTAACTATTTGCCCCGACCGTTCAGTATAGCCGGAAGCCGCGTCCATGATTGCCTGCCTCTCGGCAATCACGGACGCGACTGCAGGTCTGGCACCCTGCTTGCAGTTTCATGCAAAGTAACTATAGGGGTTGGGGGAGGGAGCCCTAAATACAAAAAAATTGTAAAAAACGGGTGGACATGCCCTTTAACTCCATAAATTTGCCCAGCAGCTCTGGGTAAATCGGCCCCTTTGTGTTTTGTTTAAGGGTGCAGGAGTGTCTGTGAGGCCCAGAAAGCACATCTACATCAACTCCTAGGGGCATATTTATAAAGACCGATGTTAGCGAAAAAAAATTACCGCCGGCACATCGCGGCCGTGAAAATAGCGCTATCGCCGTATTTATAACGGCGAGCGCTATTCCGCGATACCTATCGGGGCCGCGATGTGCTGCGGTAATTTTAAGCCCTTCGCGGCGATCCTATATAGTATCGCCGCGAAGGACTTATATCCCTTCCCGACGCCGCTCCTAAGGGGGCGGGGCACACCCCACCCCCCCCGCGCGCGGCAGCGGCGCCCACCCCTCGCCGCCGCCCGCCCGCCCACACCCCCGCGGCGCAGCGGCGACCACCCGCCGCCGCCGCCACTTCCAGCAGCCCCCTCCCAACCCGTTCCCCGTTCCGCGCAATCTCGGAACGGGAGGCTAGAAGGGCTGCCGGGAAGGGGCCCGCAGCAGGTGGTCCGCGACCACCGCCGCGCACCCCCTCCCGGCAACCCCTCCAGCCCCCGCCCCGGCCGCTCCCGGGGAGGGGACGGAGGAGCCGCTGGGGGGGTGGAGGCTCCCTCCAGCGGGCCCTGAGAAGGGCCTTTGGGGCTTAGGGGGTCCCGCAGCTCGAACCGGGACCCCCTCCCCGGCCTTACAGGGCCCTTGCGGCACTGAACACGTGCCTTTGGCGGGGTCCCGCAGTCGGAACCGGGACCCCCAGTGCGGCTCTAAAAGAGCCCTTGGGACGTCTTCTTTCTTCCAGTCCCGGCGACACCAGCTCCGCAGCCGCCGAGCCCCCGAGCAGGTACCCCTGCGGCGCCAGGGGTACCCCCCCCCGGCGGGCGCCGGCGACCTCAACGAGGCCGATGTTGCGGCGTCTTGATCCGACGACGACGTCTCGGGCTGGCGGACACACAACCCCCCTCAGGTCGCCGATGCCAGGCAGACTCACTGCGGCCCCAGTGAGCCCACTGGCACCGCCGGCCTCACGCGGAGCCGATGTGCCAGCCGCTTTCTTTTCTTCTTCTTCAGCCATCTACTGCATGGCATCTGAGTTCCGCGGCGGAAAGCTCCTCTTTATATAGGTTTGCAGAAATCCATAATCCGTTTCTGATGGTCAATTTTTAATATCTTGCTTTACATTACCACTCAGATTTCTGGAAAGTTCTGAAATCTGATTGGTTAATGTAAGCAAGTATTAAAATTGACCAATCGAAACGGATTATGGATTTCTGCAAACCTATATAAAGAGGAGCTTTCCGCCGCGGAACTCAGATGCCATCGCAGTAGATGGCTTAAGAAAGAAGAAAGAACGGCTGGCAACATCGGTTCCGCTGAGGCCGGCGGTGCCAGCGGCTCACTGCGGCCCGCAGTTGAGTCGTCCTGGCATCGCGACTGAGTGGGGGTTGGTGTTCGCCAGCCGAAGACGTCGCGTCGGATCAAGACGCCGGCAACATCGGCCTCGTTGAGGTCGCCGCCGCCCGCCGGGGTACCCCTGGCGGCCGCAGGGGTACCTCTCGGGGGTCGGCGGCCTCGGCGGAGCTGGTGTCGCCGGGACTGGAAGAAAGAAGACGTCGCCCAAGGGCTCTTTTAAGAGCCGCACTGGGTCCCGGTTCAGCTGCGGGACCCCGCCAAAGGCACTTGTCAGTGCCGCAAGGGCCTGTAAGGGCCGGGGAGGGGGTCCCGGTTCGAGCTGCGGGCCCCCTAAGCCCAAAAGGCCCTTCTCAGGGCCCCGCTGGAGGGAGCCTCCACCCCCCAGCGGCTCCCTCCCGTCCCCTCCCCGGGAGCGGCCGGGGCGGGGGGCTTGGAGGGTTGCCGGGGAGGGGGTGCGCGGCGGGTGGTCGCGACCACCTGCTGCGGCCCTTCCCGGCAGCCCTTCTAGCCTCCTTCCGAGATTGCCGCGAACGGGGAACGGGTTGGGAGGGGCTGCTGGGAAGTGGCGGCGGCGGCGGGTGGTCGCCGCTGCCGCCGCGGGGGGTGTGGGCGGGGTGGGCGTGTCTCCCGGGGCGGGGTGCGACCACCCGCCGCGGGTTGCCTGCCCATCCCCGCCGCGGAGGTTGTATCGGCTGACTTGCCACCTTCAAGGTGGCGAAGTAAAACAGCCGATACTAGCCGAGCGAAACCAGTACCGCCGCTTTATAAATAGAACGGCGGGTACCGGGTAGTATCGGCGCGAAAGGTTAACGCTTCTTAACTTTTCGCGGCCGTTTTGGGGCTTTATAATCGCGGTAAACGCGATCATGCGTTAATGGCCCGAAAACGGCCGCGAAACTTAACGAACCTTTATAAATGCCCCTAGAGTTGCCTGAATGGCCCCTAAAGTGAAACTTTTTTACAGCTCTGTTCTATATACCATAGTCCATGCTGCTATATCTTTTTTCTAGTTATCTTAAGGTTCGTACACACGCACGATGTGTAGGACGAACGTTTTGGTGGCCGTTAATCGTCTGTTTCGACCGGTCGAAATTTCGTTCGTACACATCGTGCATCATGTGTACTAACCTTTAGGGTGTTTGCATCATAAAACTGAACAAAATAGCACTATTCCAGATAGGTTGTGACAAAAGAATGAGAACACAATGGATGTGATAAAATCAGAGTGTCCAGACACAGCAGGCAAGGTCATTCCAGACAACTCGAGTGCTTCTGTCCAGAACACTAAATATGATACAGAAAAAAAATTATGAGGACTGGAACCAAAATGATGTGCTAAAAGTGCTATTTATGATACACTTGATAAAGGGTGTTTGTACCCGAAACGTCGTGTATTCAATAAATAATTCTGTGTTTGATGGGAAGCCACCCTATGGACGCAGTATTGGGATTGCGGGTTCTCTTTTGGAGGAGAGGGAGATGATCCGAGCTGCCGATTTTAAAATAGAACTGGAGAGGAAAGAGATGACAAGACTGGGAAAACCAAGTAGCAGAACGTTACAGTAGTCAAGACAGAGAGTATAAGGCATTTAGTAGTAGGAAAGGGCGGATCTTTCGCAATATTGCGAAGGAAAAAACTACACGTCCTAGTGACATTGTCAATGTGATGATGAAATGAATGAGACAAAGATTACTCCAAGGCAGCATGCATATTAAACTGGGTTAAACTATATTGTCAATAGAGATGGAGAAGGGTAGACTAGGTCCTATTTAGGGGGGAGATGATTAATTCAGTTTATAGATGGAGTTTAAGGCAGTGGTGCGCTATCCAGGAGGAACTAAAAAGCAGACATTTAGAGATTACACCTGGGGGTTAGTGCGGGTGAACATGTACATTGGGTATCATCAAGCATATAGGTGACACTTAAAGGCAAAATAACTGATTATTTCTCCCAAAGAGATAGTATAGAGGGAGAACAGCTGCCTTTCAGCCAATCACAGACGTGGCTGCCGGTCCGCCACCTGTTTGTGACTTCCTCCAACAGGAGGGAGGAGACGCAGCGGGAGTGTAAGGGCTGTAAGTAGTAATCTAACTTTTTTTGAAGAAATATATTGGTGGTTGTGGGTGGGCAGGCACCTTATCCTAAAAGATGATTTTCAGGGTGGACATGCCCTTTCACTTGATGGACATGTCTTTATCTACTTTTACTGCTATTGACCTGCGGCTGAATTACCTTGGCTGCTTACCATAGCTTGTCCCTTTACCAATTTTATGATGGAAATGAACAGGCAGACACAATCTTTGGGTGAAATAAAAAGCCACAGCTTTTTATTGACACATTATAACATCATGTGATCAACCAAATTTAATTTATGCATCCTTGCATATTAATTAGATATAAACCCAACCACCGCGTAGCCAATGCTAAATGCCAAGCCTCTGGATCCCCAGAGGGCATGTAACGCTCCAACATAACCTCTGCAAGGATGCATCCGCCACCAGGGGTTGCTGTATGCCTACACGGAAGTCCGGCCGCCACTCAACAAGTACAATGCCTGCTCAATTCATCCTGCAAGCCTGTCAGAAAGATATAAAGCCCGTCGTTCAGGTGAACCCCATCTTGTCTCATCAGTGACCTGTTATTGCCCTCCAAACTGGCGGTGCCTGAATACAACACCCCCTTGGGATCTCACGAATCTGAGATTCTGGTATTGAGAACCCTCCTGGCCTTCTTTACAGCCCCTTATCTTTTGCCCTTGCCAATTTACACTGGGAACGACCTCCGACCAGACCAATACTAACCCCTAAATAGGGGGCGGAAATGCTGCAAATCCGCCTTCATTAAAAATAAAAGGTCAGATAGGCGATTCCTGCAAAGGTCGTTCCCAGCTGCGTGAATAACTAACACAGTAGGCCCAGGGTCCGCTTGCTAATGTTCACTACTTCCAGCAGTACTTGACTCTAAGCCCCGAATCCCTTCGAGAATAGAGACGCCGCCTTGAAATCCTAGATTGGTCACGCTTCCGCTCGCTGGGCCACCCAAAAGAGATCGAATGTCCCCTAGCCAAACTGAAGGTTGGCGAACACCTATAATAGAAAATTCAATTAATGACTAATTCAGGGCGTATGTTCCTCGCTACACCAGTTAGACCTCCACCTCCCAAGCCTGCGGACCCTATCCTCAGAGAAACCTAATGAATAAGATTCTGTCACTGCACCTATTCTAAAGGAATGGGTACCGAATTCCTTTGGTGGAAGACCCAAGTGACCTAGGGCTTTACGTATATTGCTTCAATTGAAACCGTGACAAGGGAAGGCCATCTTGGTGTGGAAGAAATGACACTGATGGGACTCTAATGGCTGCAAAATTAAGACAGCTTTGACTGGACACCAGGGGGACGATAAGGGGAATATAGAAAACCATCTCCCTTCCCCGAACGGGTATGTTTCAGTTGTTTTATCTTGACCCTTACTGACGATTGTGTAACAAATATATCGTCTGCCAATAAACCGCCCGGCCATTTTGAACTGGCTGACACCAACTCCCCCTCTCATAGCCCCAAAAATGCCAACGTAAAACTGGCTTCAAATAACTTTGCCTCATAATCGGAATCACACAACGTGTGTAACGTTTCTATTAGCTTTAGAAGCAGTTTGAAATTAATCGGTCTCCTGGCTTTGTTAGCCACCTGTACTTTTTTCCAACCTTTTAGAATGACCTTATAATGAATTCTTAGGAAACTGTGACGGAACTACAGCTCTCAACCTCAGACCAAACAGAGCTTTCCCATCTCACAGGGTCAAACCAGGTTGAGGGCTGCCGTCACTTACCATATACCACTTACCAGGTATATAAACACTGCCACCACCCACTCACTAATGGCTGTGGGAGCCAATACTAATGAGGATACCACAACTCTAACCTCAGACCAAACAGAACTTTCCCAGCTCACCGTCAAAACCAGGTTGAAGGTTGTCATCACTAACATATACCTCTTACCAGGTATATAACTAACTACAATAACCCACACTATAGCGGCCGTAGAAACCGATACCAGCCTTAATGGCTACAAATCTAAAATAATACTAAATACCTGTATCACTCGCTGCCACACTCAGGCAGGAAATTACCAGGTAATACAACAAATACTATATGCAATTATTATATGTAGCGTCTCAGAGGACAGGATTCATACTTAGTTCTGTTAGAGCACTAGGAGAATCAGCTTAACGATTTATATAATATCGTTTAATAAAGAAAAACAAAATGGTGCAATAGTGATTACAAAAATAATTAATAAACAGACATAAAAAACAAGCAACAGTAAAATAAGGGGATAAAGGGAAAAATACTTATATGCTGGTCAAAGTCCAAGTCCTTAAAAGAATAAGTCCATTTGATGTAAAAGAGTTCCTTGGCTCCAAAAAGGTATACTCGCTGTAATCCACTTTGATGTTTCATAAGATGTCAAATCAGGAGCTCCCTCCAGTAGCTGTGTGCTCCTTATCTACCCCCAGGAAAAAGGGGGGCAAATAATTTACCCCCAACCAATCACTAACAGGTGTAGGCAGGACTGAGGGTGTGTCAGATATGTGATTACATTTGGAAGACACACCCGCAGTGACATTATTTTTTAGAGATTCATAACTTGAGGTCCAAGTACTACCAACTGGAAATCACCAAATTAGTTATTTTCATGAATTTACCAGTTGATTGACACCAAGCATGACAGTATGGAAAATACAGTTGACCAGAACAACCTAATGTAGGTTTCCCGCCTCTACTAAGGCCTACATACATGATGTTTGGATTGTAAACGAATGGTCTCACCTACCTGGTGGCCCACCATATTCTGCATAACATCATAAGGAGAATGCTCGGGACTGTGTGTTTCCATCGGCCGCACTAGACTCCTCTATAGGGAGTCTAGCGCGGCCGATGGAAATTTTTGGTCTTTCCCGAACGAGCGTTCGGCCGACCCGACTGTTCGGGAAACGAAGGTACACACATAACGATAAAGCCCGATACCTCGGATCTGACGGTATCGGGCTTTAGCGTTACTTTGTGTACGGTACAACTGGATAGCAATTCTTGGCACCCTGCTGGGTTTTATGTCACCTCAGCCAAATGGTGAGAATACAGAAGCAAAGGGGAAAACACAATGTACAAATAAATAAAACAAATGGAATCCTACTATTACAGGACATTATATAATTAATAACTATACTAGATCTGCTTACAGCAGGATCCATATCGTGACAGAATGCCCTTCCATTAAAAAACCTGAAAAAGAAAGACCATCCTGCCATCCTCCTTTGAGCTACTAAACCCGAGGATCCTGCTGATCTCAAGTGCTCAAGGTAATCAGGGGAGTTTGTAATCTAGCATGAGGTTACGTTAATGTCTTTCTCCTTGGAAATTTTTAACCATTCTGACCAAGCCTTACCATGACTGGCCCAGGTGGAAGGAGCGACCGATGATTGGACAAACTGCATCAGCTGCTGTCTATCAACCCCCATAGGAGTCCAGGCATTCCTGACCCTCGCTTATGGCTTCCGGGTGAAGGCGGTGGAATTCTTCCCACTAAAAATAATAGAGCATCCGCAGCACAATTAATATACTTGGCACATGCTTTGCTCTAAAGGACAATTGTGTTCCAAGAACTAAATATCTCTAAGTAATGATAAACAGGTAAGGAGGACCTTGTCAATGTATTATAGCATAAACAACACTCTCATTGTCCGTCCAAAATTTGATCTTTTTTTTTGAATCTTACCGCCTCACAGTTCTATCGCCCCAACAATGGGGAAAAGTTCAAGGAGAGTGAGGTTTTTGCAATGACTCCCTTCTTTCCAGGAGGTGGGCCAGCTTGCGCACACCATTCGCTGCCTAGAATAGCCTCAAAGCCACGGAGCCCTGCATCCGTATAAAGTTGTAATACCTTGTTGGTTTCCTCCTGAAAACAAGTTCTACCATTGTATTTGGACAGAAATGCATTCCACACCAATAGATCGTTACGCAGTTCCTTAGTTATCCTAATGTGATGGTGAGGGCTGAAACCCCACGGGAGGCTAGTGATAATTCTCTGGAAAAAACCCTACACGCAAAGTTCAATGAACCCAGCACTGACTGCAACTGTCTCAGCGTCACTTTCTAACCGAAGAAACATTGAAATTCATCTAGCATGCCTTGAACTTTAGCCGCTGGTAACCTAAACTCTATCTTAATTGTGTCTATCTGATACCAGGAAGGACAACACGTTACTGGACCACCGTCTTTTCTTCTGATAGGGGCACCCCAACTTACGCATTGAAAAAACGGAAAGAATTTAATAAAAGGAACAATAGTTAGAATGAGCCTGGTCAACAACAAAAATCTCAAGATAGCGTAAAATAAAGATCTAGTATAGGGCTGTGCCCTAGCCAGGGGGTTACCAGCCGATGAACCCCTTCCAAATACCCTGCATGACCCGCTCCCCTCCGCGTTGATCCTCTCCCTTACACTCTCCAACATCTGTTCAGCTTCTGCCATGATCAGTAATCAGACTCCTAATCTCAATTCCCGTGCCTGCTTGTCATTGCTCAGAGCAGGAGAGACCTTTCTCCTGCCAGCAATTAAACATAATGGTGCCTGCTGCCTCGTGGCCCACCCCTTTTTAATTTGCGTGACGTCACCACTGACATTACCGCCCGCGTCATCCTGGAGACACGGATCGCTCCGTGTCCTGCTGCAATATAATCTCTCTCTTTGTGCCCATCTCACACAGTTGAAAGCTATCAAGAAGGGGGTCAAGTGCAGCCTTATCTCTGCAGTCAAAGCTACATCTCCCCTGCTAATGCTGTTTTCTCTATGTTTAATTACAGAGCATGGGGGAGAGAGGGACTTGAGCAGGGAAAGGGTTACAGGGATTTGATTGACAGTACAAGTAGAGTACAGGAATGCAATCACGTTTTCTTCTAACTTGTGTATATCTGGACAGAGAGGAAAACTTTAGAAAATACAGACACTCTGGGGGTTGGGGGGATTATAGAACACATGGAAAGATAGTCCAGTTTTATCTAGACCACTGTTTCTTTTCAGATTCACTTTTGTCTGGTTATGTGCCGCTGGATTGGAAAAAGCCAGAACTGATCTTATTAGTAGTATCAGCATGGATTTATGAGAAATAGATCATGCCAGAAAAGTGTAATTGTTTTTTATAAAGAAGGGAGTAATAATTTAGATTAAGGCACAGCAGTAGATGTGGTACACTTGGATTTTGCTAAAGCTTTTGCTACTGTGCCACATAGCAACTAATGTATAAATTGAAGACAGTTGGCCTAGAAAAAACATTTGTTCATGGATAGAGACTGTTATTGGATCGCAGACAGAGAGTTGTGGTTAATGGAGCTACTCTATGTGGGCTAAAGTTCTAAGCAAATACCTCAGGGTTCTTACTGGGGCCGCTCTTTTTACTTTTTTTGTGTTGCTGATGACACTAAACTATGCAGAGCTTTGGAACCTTCAAATGATGTGCAATTGCTGCAAGCAGACCTAGATAGATTATCAAAATGGGCAGCAGAGTGGCAGAGATTCAATATTGGTAAATGTAAGGTGATGCACTTGAGATTTAATAATCCCTGTGCCACCTACACCATAAATAACTGTGTTAGTTTGAAGTTAAATAATGGAAAAATTTTTGGGGGATAACAAACTTAGCTGTAGCAAACAATACCAGACAGCAACGGCTAGATCTAGCAGATATTGGCATATTTATAAATGTGCATTAATTTCGCGGCTGTTTTCGGCGAAATCGCTATTAATGTGATTTATTAAAGGGCAAAACCTGGCCGCGAAAAGTTAACGCCTCGTAAACATTGCATAGTTACCACTTTTTCTATTTATAAAGCAGCGGTAACTGATGCACGGCGTTAATCTCGGTTGTTTCAATTCGCCACCTTCAAAGTGGAGAAAACGGGCGAGATGGTGGGGGGGGTCGGCAGGGGTTGTACGCCCACCTGCCCACATCCCCTGCGATGGAGACCCCCGCCGCACAACCCCTTCCGGGGGCACTTACAAGTGCCTTTTGGGGCTAAGGGGTCCCGTAGCTTGAACTAGACCCCCCTCCCCTGCCCTATCAGAGCCTTGCGGCACTTACAAGTGCCCTTGCGGCCCTGAGAAGGGCCCTTTGGGGCTTAGGGGGTACCGCAGCCGTAAAAGAGGGGGTCTTAAAAGAGGGGGTCTTAAAAGAGCCCTTGGGCACTGCCTTCTTTCTTTCATCCGGTGACACCAACTCCGCTGAGGCCACCAACCGCGAGAAGTACCCCTGCGGCCATCAGGGGTACCGGCTGATGTTACCGAAGTCTTGATCCAACGTCTCTTTCTCACAGCTAGCGACACCCAACACCGCTGAAGACGCCAATGCCAGGTGGGCTCATGTGGTGGTGGATGCGACACACCGGCAGCAACATCCTATCCCAGCACCCCTCGTACATCAGGTTTGAGCTCTTTTCACCCGCGATACTGTACTTAGCGCATTGCGCTAAGTACAGTATCGCCGCAAAGGGAGTTCAAATTACCGCCCGCACATCGCATCGGTAATGCTTTCGCCGCGATGTGGATTGCCTTTCTAAACATGGCGAAAAGCTTTATTTTCGCCACGGTGATGTATGGCGGTAATTTGGGCGCCCTTTATAAATATGCCCCATTGTCTTGTATAATAGGGGAATAGATTCAAGAGAAAAAAATATTATTTTCTCTTATTACAAGGCACTCTTAAGACCTCATTTGGAATATGTGGTGCAGTTTTGGAATCCCTCCCACCATCCAGATCCATCCTCTTCAGCTTTTGCACCCAACGTGAAAACCCTTTCGGCATATTGTAGATGCCCCTTTTTAAAAAAAAAAACCCATTAGAACGCTACATACAGACCTACGTTCCCACGACGCCTCCATTGATGGCAGCAGCATCTGTGATGGCTGCCTCTCAGCCTTTTAGCTGAGTTTTTTGCTTTCTCTGGATCAACTGTTAGGTAGGGTTAAATAAGAGGGTGAAAAGGTTGGACTTGATGGACGTATGTCTTTATTCAACCTCAATTACTATGTTCTATGTAATAATGTAATGATCAAATGAACCACACACTCTTAACACTTATTATTTATTATTATTTACAACATGACACATAGTATAAGCCACACTTAATTGTAGAATTGTTTATGCATCTAGAAATTAGCACAAAGTTGTCATTCGACAATGTTGTCTCTTACATTGTCTTGTCAATGTTTAGGAAAGTGAAAGCTTGTAATGGCTTTTACACAAACTAGAAAGACGCAAGCATTGGTAGACACCACAGTATTAACACATGTTCAGAAAATTACCCCAAACTGTCAGTTTACAACAATGTGTCTCCCACATAGTCTTAGTAACCTTAGTAAGTATTTTAGTGTCATATACCCTGAGACCACATGGCATTGGTTTACCCAAATGACTTCAGCAAACTCCAGAGCATTTAGGCGTCTTTTTCAGACATGTATTCATACTGTGGTGTCTACAAAGCCTGCGTCTTTCTAGCTTTGTGTAAAAACCATTACAAACATTCACTTAACTAAACATTAACAAGACAAGTAAGTGATAAAATTGTCCTAATGACAGAGTTGTCACAACCCCCCACTCAGAGGCCGCCGTCTATCCGTTAACGGAAAAGTTGAATAAATCGAAAGGAGTGGGAGGAGGTGACATACAATATCATACACTGAAATATATGCTAACATTTAAGCTGCCACCACATTCCACACAGGGAATGGCCTGCTATACTATATCGCTATAACCAACGAGGTTATACACACACATTTTCTAACAGTATTGTAAGCCGAAGGTTATCCAAACCTATCACAAATATCTATCTAACAGTAATTTCTCCAAGTTAACTTTACTTCGGAAGCAAGGTTCGTTTTAGGGATTACTCACAATAGGAAAATTAGCCTTTAAAAGGTAATGCAGTGATTTTGTACTTTCTTTTATTCTGTTTAACTGAAGAAGGGGAGATAACTGTGCATGTCTTATCCTCCGTTCTGCAGTAAAATTTGCAAGAGGAGGGTAGAAACTTGCCTGGATCGATCCAGCGCCTATGACAGCGTCCAACGCCACTGTCATTTTCCGGTGCATCCCGAGTCCTTTGCATTGTGCATCATGCGCACGAGTGCAAAGGAGCGTGGACGCATCAAAAATTAAGTTTCTCCTCCTCTCCTGCAAGTTATACTGAATAACAGGAGGTGAAGCAGCACATTTACCTCCCATTCTTCATTTTTTAACAGAATAAAAGAAAGTTATAAAAAGGGCAGTTCACCCCCAAAACTATAATACCCCCCACTACTGGCCCCATTGTGAAGTGTGTTTATAATACTACCTTACCTTACATCCCAGCTCCATCTGGTTCTTCTGCTATTCCCCCCTAAAGTCCCAAAAACGCCCCAGGAGTACTGCAGAGTCCATATAGGACTCTGCCTCCTGTCTCCCCTCCGGGAAGTTTGACATGCGGTAAAAGTAAAAGTCGAAACCGGACCGGAACCGCAAAAAGTCCACTGCCGGCGATTCCGGCCATGTTCCGTCTTCTAGATGAACTGTCCAGACCACTGGTAAGTATAACCTGGAACCGGAACCAGAAAACAGTGTCAAGTGCATTCCGGCTGAATGTGTAAAAGCCGGAATGCAGAAGATAAAAAACGATCTGTGCTCTGCAATTCTCTGCACATCAGCACAGCACCTAAAACTTAAGTGAGTGGGGGACACTGGGGCTGGGGGGGGTGGAAAGGGAGTGCTGGGGTCCTACCTACTTTTATCTCCTTCTGTCCCTCCCTCTATCTACCTGCCTGTCCTCTCTATCTACCTGCCTGTCTCTCTGTCTTTCCCCCTGCCTGTCTCTCTGTCTTTCCCCTGCCTGTCTCTCTGTCTTTCCCCCTGCGTCCCTCTTCTGTCCCCTGCTGTCCCTCTTCTGTCCCCCTGTCTGTCCCTCTGTCTGTCCCTCTGCCTGTCCATCTGTCCCCCTCACTGTCTCTCTATCTGTCCCCCTGCCTGTTTTCTTCTGTCTGTCCCCCTCCTTGTCCCCCTGCCTGTTCTTTTCTGTCTCCCTGTCTGTCCCCCTCCTTGTCCCTCTATCTATCCCTCTCCTTGTCCCTCTGTCTGTCCCCCTGACTGTCCCCCTCCTTGTCCCTCTGTCTGTCCCCCTGACTGTCCCCCTCCTTGTCCCTCTGTCTGTCCCCCTTCCTGTTCTTCTGTCTGTCCCCCTACCTGTCCCCCTCCTTGTCCCTCTGTCTATCCCCCTGCCTGTCCCCTATCTGTCCCCTGCCTGTCCCTCTATCTGTCCCCCGCCTTTCCCCTCTATCTGCCTCCTTGCTGTTTCCCTGCCTGTCCCTCTATCTGTCCCCCTCCTATCCCTCTACTTGTCCCCCTGCCTGTCCCTCTATCTGTCCCCATGCCTGTCCTCTGTCTGGCCCTCTGCCTGTCCCCCTCCTTGCCCCTGTCGTCCCCCTGCCTGTCCCCCTCCTTGCCCCTCTGTCTGTCCCCCTGCCTGTCCCTCTATCTGTCCCCCTGTCTGTCCCTCGCCTGTCCCTCTATCTGCCTCCTTGCTGTTCCCATCCGTCCCCCTCCTTGCCCCTCTGTCTGTCCCCCTCCTTGCCCCTCGTTCTGTCCCCTTGCCTGTCCCTCTGTCTGTCCCCGTCTTCCCCTCTCCTTGCTCCTCTGTCTGTCCCCCTCCTTGCCCTCTGTCTGTCCCTCTACCTGTCTCCCTGTCTGTCCCTCTATCTGTTGCCCTGCCTGTCCCTCTATCTGTCGCCCTGCCTGTCTCTCTATCTGCCCCTTTGCCGTCCATCTTTTTTGCACCTCTGCCTGTCCTTCATCTGTCCCCCTAACTATCCTTCTACCTGTCCCTATATCTGCCTCCTTGCTGTCCCCTGCCTGTCCCTCTGTCTGTGCCCCTGCTGTCCCCCACCTTGCCTCTCCTTGTCCCCCTGCCTGTCCCTCTATCTGTCCCCCTGTCTGTCCCCCACCTGTCACTATAGCCTCCTTGCTGTTCCCCTGCCTGTGCCTCTATCTGTCCCCCTGCCGTCCCCTCCTTGCCTCTCCTTGTCCCCCTGCCTGTCCCTCTATCTGTCCCCCTGTCTGTCCCCCACCTGTCCCTATATCTGCCTCCTTGCTGTTCCCCTGCCTGTCCCTCTATCTGTCCCCCTGCCTGTCCCTCTATCTGCCCCCTGCCTGTCCCTCTATCTGCCCCCTTGCCTGTCCATCTTTTTGCACCTCGCCTGTTCTTCTACTCTCCCCCTGTCTATCCTTCTACCTGTCACACCATCTGTTCCTCTGCCTGTCCCTCTGTCTGTCCCCCTTGCCTGTCCCTCTGTCTGTTACCCTGCCTGCCCCTCTCTTTGCTCCTCTGTCTGTCCCTCTGCCTGCCCCCCTCCTTGCACCTGTCTGTCCCCCACCTGTCCCTCTATCTGCCTCCTTGCTGTGCCTCTATCTGTCCCCTGCCTGTCCCTCTATCTGTCCCCTTCTGTCCCTCTATCTCTCTGCCCGCCCCTTGCCTGTCCATCTTTTGCACCTCTCCTGTCCTTCTATCTGTCCCTCTGTCTATCCTTCTACCTGTCCCTCCATCTGTTCCTCTGCCTATCCCCCTGCCTGTCCCCCTCTGTCTATCCCCCTGCCTGTTCCTTTGTCTGTCCCCTGCCAGTCCTCTATCTGTCCCCGTCTGTCCCTATATCTGTCTCCTGCCGCTCGCGTCCTCTATCTGTCCCTATAGCTGTCTCCCTGCCTGTCCCCCTTTCCTGTCCATCTTTTGCGCCTCTGCCTGTCCTTCTATCTGTCCCCCTTCTATCCTTCTACCTGTCCCTCCATCTGTTCTCTGCCTGTCCTCTTATCTGCCCCCCTGACAGTCCATCTTTTTGCTCCTTTGCCTGTCCTTCTATCATTATTTTTGCCTATCCTTCTATCTGTCCCCGTCTGTCCTTATACCTGTCCCTTTATCTGTTCCCCTGCCTGTCCCTATATCTGTCCCCTGCCTTTCCATTCTTTTGCATCTCTGCCTGTCCCCTGTCTGTCCTGGTCTTTGTCTGTCCCCTGCCTGTCCCTATTTGTCCACCTGCCTGTCCCACTATCTGTCTCCTTGCCTGCCCCTATCTGTCCCCCTGCCTGTCCCACTATCTGCCCCTGCCGGTCCATCTCTTTGCTCCTTTGCCTGTCCTTCTATCTGTCTTCTTGCCTATCCTTCTATCTGTCCCCATGTCTGTCTTTATACCTGTCCATTTATCTGTCCTTCTGCCTGTCCTCTATTCGTCCCCCTGCTGTCCCTCTATCGGTCCTCCTGCTTGTTCCTCTGCCGTCCCTCTAATTCAATTTGGCCCAAAAAAGCATTGCATTTGGAGAAACTTCTTATTCTAAATCTGTTAATAGTGTTAATTAGTCTGGGTGCATTTTTTAGTGATGTCACTATGACATCAGCATGACATCTATTTGCAAAGATTTGAATTTTGACTCAAAAATGCATTGACTTGGTGGACTTCTTATTTTAATATTAATAGTGTTTACATCTGACTGGGTGCATTTTTAGTGATGTCACTATGACATCAGCATTTTCCATAGATTACATTTTGGCCCAGAAAAGCATTGCTTGGTGCATCTTCTTATTTTATATTGTTAATAGTGTTTTAATGTGTCTGGGTGCATTTTTTAGTGATGTCCCTATGACATCATAATTTTCCATAGATTAAATTTTGGCCCAAAAAAGCACTGCATTTGGAGCAACTTCTTATATATTTGGCATACAGCGCATGGTAATGGAGGTGACATATGCCATCTAGTCTAACCCCATTAACCCTACTAACCGCTGATCCAGAGGAAGGCAAAAAAAATGAAAAGGAAGGGGGGGTGGATTACTCCTGACTCCAAATGGCAAATCGGAAAGTATCTCTGGATCAACCAGAACTACGGTTTATCTGTATTACTACAAGCAATTTCAATATTTTTCAGTTTTAGAAACTATCCAGCCCACATTTTAAACCTATTCAATGAACATTACCACATCTACTGGAAAACAGCCAATAAAACTCCAAACAAAAATGCACAGAGATCGCCAGAGTAATTGCATAGTTGAGTCGATAGCGGCTTTTCATGAATTGCCCTGTAGTTTACAGTAGAAAACACCACTGACCTATATAGGAAAAATAATCACGGCAATGCTATTCTACCTGCCCACATTAAACATCCAAGTCATGTTATAAAAAACAATACCATATAGGCAATTTTTTCATATTTGCAGAAAATGTCCACAGCTCCGCATGGGAGCGATGGAGTTGTGGGGCTTGTAGTGAGTCAGTATGAGTTAGTTGATTAAAAAGGCTTGTGACAGGGCAGTCTCTTGGAAAGATCAGCACTTTTAAATGCAGCATTTGACCCAAACAAAGCACGAAGAAACAGAAATAGTGAAAACAATGCTATCGTATGGCATATGATTATAAAAGTGATCAAATCTCTGAATTTTACATAAACATTGGGGCATTTTATGTCAAGACCCTATTTTAACCTAATATTATTTTTAGCCATGCATGCAGCAATGGTCATGGTTATCATTGAGTTTTCTCCCCAATGTATTCATGGGTTAATGGTTAAATGTGATGGAGGATATAAATGTGGTCAAGATATGCAAATATATTCATGCAAAACACACTGAAACAAAGTTTCTAAATACCACTCATGGAGTAAAATGTGTCAGAGTTAAGGGAAAAGAAAACTTACTTCCCGCTGTAGAGGGCGGGTGGACACACCCCCGGCACTGTTCGCTCAGGTAAAAACAACTAATATCCCTGGCAAACCGCATATGAAAATGCTGAAAACAGCTTAAATGAGTAGGCATAAACAGGGAGATTCAATAAAAGTTCTTATCATTTAAAATGGTGCTAATTTTGCCCCAACCAATCAGAACTTATGTAACATTTGAAAGCTAACATCTGATTGGTTGGGGCAAAATTAGCACCATTTTAAATGATAAGAACTTTTATTGAATAACCCCAAAGTATATGCTTACGAGTGTGATGACTCTCTAGGTCAGATGAGATAACAATACAACAGCAAGTGAGGGGTTTGGCAACCCAGGTATAGAAACGCGAAACTATTATTAAAATCTATCAGGGTTATTCAATAAAAGTTCTATTGTTTAAAATGGTGCTAATTTTGCCCGAACCAATCAGATGTAAGCTTTCAAATGTTAAATAAGGTCTGATTGGTTGGGGCAAAATTAGCACCATTTTAAACAATAAGAACTTTTATTGAATCTCCCTGTATATTTATTACTTAAGTCTCCATAAAATTACACAGACAGGACCACGCCTGACGTGTTTTGTGCAGCTTGGCACTTCATCAAATATATTCATGTATCTAAAACATTTTAAGGGTAACTGTAAATTGACAAGAATTGCTTTCTTGATTATTTTTGCAATTTAAGTTCATTATTTTTTTTAACATTGTTTTTCAGATATTAACATTTATAGGTGACAATCCCTCTTCCCTGTGTTTCCTCCTCCATTAAAAAAAGGCCATTATTTACACTCCTTACACACTTCCCGCTGTGGGCTGTGCTGTTACCCCCTCCCCTCCACTTAAGTCCTCCTTCAGTGACTAACTCCATCTCCTTCTGGTTTCTTCTGCTTTCCAGTACCCAACATGTGCCAACAAGATTAGAAGGATCAACTAGTATGTGACTGCATATTCGCAACCTCCCACAACCTTACTTTCTGATCAGTGATTTCTTATATCTTGGGCTGTGCAGAATGTAGAGAGGTGGTTGATGGCTCATTTTAAAAAGGTAGAACTTGTTTGGAAACAACAGTTTTTTTAAGGAACACATTCAATACAATTCAATAAAAGTTCTAATTGTTAAAAATGGTGCTAATTTAGCCCCAACCAATCAGATGTTAGCTTTCAAATATTAAATAATATCTGATTGGTTGGGGCAAAATAGCACCATTTTTAACGATAAGAGCTTTTATTAAATCTCGAAAAATTATATTTCTCGCTACACGTATGTGCGGCATGCAGCTATATTGTTAAGACTATTCCTCCTACTCAGGAACGAGGCTTTCGAGAAATTTAAATTACAAACTATACAATCTACAG